>CM040433.1:39354179-40082469 GCA_022702705.1 Papilionanthe hookeriana x Papilionanthe teres | reverse complement strand
GGTACCTGGTTCGGCTAAGATTCATTGGGCCAATTGACATAAACTTTGCAAGCCGACCAATAAGGGTGACCTTGGTTTTAGGAGTCTTTCTGATTCTATTAGGCTTAATTATATATAATTATGGTTTCGTTTTTATAAGAATGATTCCATTTGGGCTAATCTTATGCATGCTAAATATTGTGTTGGCAAGCATCCTTTTTCTGTTACTGTTATGCATTCAGACTCTTTTATTTGGCGTAGTATGTTTAAAGTTGCTAGTAAGGCTGAAGAGCTTATTTTTTGGGATTTTGGTGAAGGAAATTGTTCCTTCTGGTATGATGATTGGCTTGGAAATGGTTCTTTAGCTGATTTTTATGGTGGACCTCGTGATATTAATTTTAAGATCAAAGATAGTTGGACTGATAATCTTTGGAATATCAGAGAACTATTGATGTTGGTTGACAAAGATGTTGCTACTTGCATTGCTAATGTTCCTATTACTAGTGATAAGAAGGATGTGCCAAAGATTAAGGGTTGCACAGGGGATTCTATCACCAAAAGTTTTGCTAAACATTCTTTTAATGAGAATGGGTTGGATCTTCATTGGTTATGGAATCCTTGGTTAAAACCTTCTATGTCATTCTTTAATTGGTGTCTTATGCATAGTTTACTTCCTACTGACGATCTTCTTAAGCTTAAAGGTTTAAGAATGCCTTCTTATTGTCTTCTTTGTAAGCAGGAGGAGGAAACGTTGCATCATCTTTTTATTAATTGTTCCTTTATTACTAAGGTTTGGACCAGTCTCCTAAGGCTTTTAAAGATTGATGGTGGTCTTGGTCTTTGGTCTAGTATTTATGCTGCTTTTGATTATTGGAAGAATATGAGTAATATTTTTTTTGTGGCTATTCCTGCTACTGATTTTTTGTTTATTTGGCTTTCCAGGAATACTACTAAGCATCTTAATTCTGTGACTTCCCTTCCTAATATTGTTCGTCACATTTATTGTTTTTTAGTTAAGGGTATTAAGCTTATGTCTCCTATTATGAATTTGCGGGGGAATTTAGCTAGGTTTCTTCAGTCTTTTGACTGTGTTGATGTTTCTACTCATAGCACTAATCTCTCTACTATGCATTGGTTTCGGCCTTGTGAATCTTTTTTAAAGATTAATGTAGATGGGTGTTGGAAGCCTAATTGTGCTAATATTGGAGGGCTTTGCAGGAATAGTGTTGGTTTGGTTTTATGTTGGTTTTCTGCTAGCACTTGTGCTTTGAATCCGTTAGTTGCTGAGGCTAACGCTCTTATTTTGGGCCTCTTGGTTGCAAAACTTAATGGTTGGCGATTTATTGTTTGTGAGACTGACTCTTCTTTTATGGAGATCTTGTGTTTTGAATGTGGATATACATTGGAGCATCTCTTATCAGGTAAAGACTATTGCAGCTTTAGCTAATGATTTGGTTGTTTGGTGGTCGCATACCAAGCGTGGTAGAAATATGGCAGCTCATTGAGCGACTAAAGTTGGATTGTCTCGGCCTTCGGTTCATCTCTCTTTTGTTCTTCCTCTTGATTTGTTTTTAATTGCTCGCAATGATTTGTATTTTTGATTTTGGAGGTTAGAGATCCATTAGATTTTTATTTTTTGTGTGAGTTGTATTGAGGGTTTTAGTGGGATTTCCTCCTTCTTGGGACTGAGTTCCTTTAAAGTTTTTCTTCTTGTGTGTGTTGTATTGGGTGTGTAGCAGGAACTCTTCCCCCCTTTTTTTATATTCTCCATTTTAATTTAACGCGTAATGAGCATTCCGCTGCTCTTTTAACAACCAAAAAAAAAAAAAAAAAAAAAAAATTGTTAGATAAAGTTAATAATAGCGTTGTTATATACATAATATGAAGATTTGAAGTATTAGAAATATAAAAAAATCTGTGTTTCATTACGTCAGTACGGGGAAGAAATATTACATCAGCAGTCCCTCTTCTTTTATACCACAAGAAAAATCAGTCCTTATCAACTTTACCTTTAGAAAGGGAAAGCAGTCCCTCTTCGTCTCCATCAGCTTTCCCAAAAGAACAACAGCTGCTCTTCCGCTAGCTTTCCCATTCCCTCCCAAAAAAGAACAGATTTTTCCCTATGTACACCATCCACCACTATATGCAGACCTCACTCAAGAAGTTCTTCTTCTTCTTCTTCTT
Organism: Papilionanthe hookeriana x Papilionanthe teres; assembly: GCA_022702705.1. Lineage (NCBI taxonomy): Eukaryota > Viridiplantae > Streptophyta > Magnoliopsida > Asparagales > Orchidaceae > Papilionanthe > Papilionanthe hookeriana x Papilionanthe teres. The sequence continues at coordinate 40,080,306 of CM040433.1, read as the reverse complement.
TTTCACCATCTGGATATCAGCCATAATTGATGCCGTCCAAACTCAAGCGCAAGCAAACATCCCATATGCCTATAACAGTCCCATCGGATCTGCGAGCGTCACCGGCGGGCAATTCGCTGTGGGCTCTTCACTCACCACCGACGATGCCTCCTCATGGATCTCCTCCTCCGGCCGCTTCGCCTTCGGATTCTATCAAGAAGACGATGGCTTCTCCATCGGCATACGCCTCTTTGCTTCCCCTTCTGAAACCGTTGTTGTGTGGACGGCCAGGCCAGATCTGAAGCGCTTTGCAAAAGGTGCCTTTTTTAACTTCACCGATAAGGGTCTGTTCGTCACACAGGATCAAAAAGCAGAGTCCTTTCTTCTGTTCAGCTTCTCCTCGACGGCCACCTCTGCTGCCATGCTCGACAACGGCAATCTCGTCGTCTTCAACTCCAGCACCTCCGTTAGGACGTCTTGCCAAGCTTACTCGCGTTGCGGCACGACTGTGGTTGGAGGTGGTGCGAAGCCCAACATCTCGTCGACTTGCACTACATATTCGAATTGCAGCTCATCTTCATCTTCAGGCAACTTGATCTGGCGCAGCTTTGATTTTCCCACCGACACGATACTTGGAAGCCAGAGCTTGCACTGCGGCTATAATCTCACCTCCTCCGCCGGCAAGACTGATCACTCGATCGGACTCTACATCCTCAACTTGCCGTGCGGCGGCGCTAATCTGATTTTCTACCGACGGAACTCCTCCGCCGAGAAGAATTGGGACACCGGCTACTCCGGAGATGATTTTGTTTCTCTCAACCTCGATAGATATGGCCGCCTCTATTTAACCTCTTCCGGCGGCAATGAGAAGGATCTTTCTGGTTATAAACCCAATACCATCGCAAATGACATGCTTTGCCGCGCAACGCTCGACTCCGATGGCATTTTCCGGCTTTACGCTCTTAACCTCAGTTACAATTCGACCATGCTGGTTAACAATATTTCTTTTTATGAGGAAAATTGTCGGACCAAAGATATCTGCGGCGTCAACAGCTACTGCTTCCTCAACAACAGTTATGTGAACTGCAGCTGTATGCCTGGATTCGAGTACATAAATCCGAACGCACAATTCGCTGGATGCCGGAGAAACAGAACGGTTCCAAGCTGCCACGCGGCCTCCGCTGTCGCCTCCATTGTTTCAATGGAGGCTGTGGATAACATAGTGGGAATGGATCATTTGGCTTACAGTTTAGTCTACACGGCGAGCCAGGAGAAATGTAGCAATGTTTGTCTCAGCGACTGCAACTGCGAGGCAGCGTCCTTCATTGATCAGAACTGTTTGAAGCTTAAGCTTCCGCTGACAAGCGGAAGGAAAGATTTCAATTTTCCCAGTGTAGTGTTAATGAAGTTGGCCGGTGCTGGAGGAGACGAACTAGGTTTGGCGGGGCAGGATAGAAGGCAAGAGATTTGCTTCGCAGCTATTTTTATTTCTGCGGCTGTCGCCATCTCTGTTTGTATAACTGCAATAGTGGCGTTCATCGCCGCTTACTGGTTTCTGTTCGGGAGGTATCGAGAAGAATGGCGACAATGGGAGCTTGCGTTAACAGAGGAGATAGCTCCCCGATACTTCTCGTACCAAGAGCTCCTCAGAGGGTCTAATGAACCGGAGCGGCAACTGGGAAAGGGGGCTCACGGAACGGTACACAGAGCTGACCTGCACATCGGCGACCAGACTATCGCTGTCGCGGTGAAGAAGCTCCACGGGCGGGAGATGGAAGGAGAAAGAGAGTTCCAAGCAGAAATGAGGCTCATTGGAAGGGCTCACCATGCGAACCTCGTTCGCCTGCTCGGATTCTGCCATGATGGCCCCAACCAGCTCGTAGTCTATGAATTGATGTCAAGGGGCTCGCTTTCGAAACACATCTTCGTGAGCAGGAATCGAAGATTGAACTGGGAGCGGCGGGTAGCGATTCTGCTCGATGCTGCGCGTGGGATACACTATCTGCACTGCGAGTGTGAAACGAAGATCATTCACCGCGACATAAAACCAGAGAACATTCTCATCTCCGAGGAATGGAGAGCCAAGGTTGCAGATTTCGGCCTGGCAAAGCTGCTTGATAGGAACCAAAGCAGGGTGGCCACGCAGACATTGGCAGCCGGAACAGAGGGGTACGTGGCGCCGGAGTGTGAGCGGGTGGTTGATGGGACAGAGGAAGCTCTATTGACGGAGAAGGTAGACGTTTATGGCTACGGAATTGTTGTTTTGGAGACGATTTGCAGCAGGAGGAATAGGGAGGTCAAGCCGTCGCTTTGTGAGTTGGTGCGGAAAAGCTACGAGGACGACGAGTTGTGGAAGCTGGTTGAAGGGGAGCAAGTCGAAGCATTTCAGCTTGAGAAACTTGTGAAAGTGGGTTTGTTGTGCGTTCAGAAGGATCCCGAAGCGCGGCCATCAATGGAGGTTGTGGTGATGATGCTGGAGGGATACGTTGACGTTCCAACTCCGGCGGTTACGATGGCTGCGGAGGCGGCTCTTCAAATAGTCTAAATCAGCTCTCATATCGTTTCTATGAATCGTAATTAAAAAGGAGTGTTACCGTTTGTGTATGCTGCAATGTTTAATAATCTTAGGCAAGGCTAATACAACTTTATCTGTTCCACCATCACTAAATCTTGTTGAATTTTCCTTGTTTTGATCAATTATGGAATTCACATTCAACAATGCCTAATCATTTATTGCTCAATCTATTGTCAACAATTGGAAAGTTGATACAAAATTGCTTTTTTATACAGTCACTAATTTTGTGACGGCGGCGGCTTCTTCAAATAGTTCAAATCAGCTCTCATATCGTTTCTATGAATCCTAGTTTAAAAGGAGAGTGTTTACCATTTGTGTATGCTGTAAAGTTTGATAACCTTAGGCAAAGCTAATACAAATTTGTCTCTTTCACCCACCATCACCAAATTTAGTTGAATTTTCCTTCATTTGACCAAATATGGAATTCATACTCAACAACGCGTAATCATTTATTGCTCAATCTATTGTCAACAATGGCAAATTTGATACAAAATTGTATTTTTATACCGTCACCAAACTTAATTGAATTTTCTCTATTTTGACCAAATATGAAAAGTTTGTGAATTCTAAAGAACTAAGTGACTTGAGAAGATACAGAGAAGCGAAGAGAGAGAACCGTGATAGCCTGAGATGGAAAAGATTGAATTCAACCAAAGCTTCCTACCCCCTCCCCCTTATTCCGCTTTTGCTGGAGAGTGAGAGGTTACCTCTATTTGTAGAGTAGAAAATGACCAACCTTCAACAATATTGTAGAAATGGCTGCAAAAAGAAAAATGCTCAAATTGACTAAGATTAAGATATTGTTCTCATTGATGTGGCCAATTACATTGTTGAAAATAGCCTTGCTGAAGAGGGGAAACTCAGATTTATTCTGAACTGAGGCGTGTTAATTGACTGGCAGTGATACTGATGTATGTTTCACGCAAGACATTTTTGTAATGTATCTATTCTTGCTTTGCATTTAGGAGTCGTTTGTCACATGAAAATTAATATTCAGCAGCTGTTGTCTAGAGTGATTGTTTCTTCATATGAAATAGTATTAAGTATTATTATGTAACTTGATAACTTGTCAAAAGAAGTGAATTATTCGCTAATTGCATGATCAAATACTCTGCAGCTTAGTCCATACGCACATATACGCAAGAACGACTCATCCTCAAATCCAAATTGAATCAATCTATATACCAAATCTTACGACCATGATGATTAACTCGATCACTCATCAACCCAACTATGATACATGAAAGCCAATTCAGCACTTAACCATAGGCATATTATCTCTGTCTATTCCCCCAGCTCATTAGCTCGAACATAGTCAATAACTAATTCATCAACCCTACCCTAAATAACTTAATATTATATAACCCCTAGTAAGCACTACATTGCTACCTACTTTTATGTAATTATTTCATTAATTTTTTTCTCTATTGCTCATTTTGATAGTGTGAACACACAAAAAATTCAAAATCCAACATTAGTCATCAAAAGTTACTTGTAAAACTGTTAAAAAGAGAGAAAAAAAAAATCAAATCAAATAACAATATGTCTGGTCAATTGAGCACCAACCCTAACTTCAGTGGGGTGAAGCCTCCCCCAAACTTCCAAAAGTCTTTGTTGTAGACTAAGTAACAAACTAAGGGTGGCAAAATCACATTAAAAGACAGTATTTGGTCCCTTAGTTTTTGGCGTGGAGAACGGGAAGAAAGCAAGTCACTGAAAGCAATAAATTGACCATTACCAAACTTCTATACGCGGCTCTTTGCTAAGAATTTGTCTCTTGGATCAGTTGACGTGATTAGCGGTGTAATAAATATTGCTTATCCACTTAATTAACGGCCTAACATTATTTTCAAACTTCTTCTGGACATGTTATCTCAGAGTTATTGTGCTGAAAACAATGTGGCTTCATTTAAAATGTATATTTTATTCTTGTGGATTAGTGCTTAAAATAATAGTAATAGTAAAAGATGTATGTAAGCACAATCTGTTGAGTGCACTCAAATGAACTAAATAAATCCTATTAGGCGGTTGCTGCTTTAACTGATATATTTGAATATTCCTTTATCGACAACCGTATTTGTTGAAAAATTAGAGCAAATCAACGCAGGAATCGACGAATACAAGAAAGAACACATAAATTTAATGACGTTCGACAAATTGCCTAAGTCATCGAGCGTAAGAGCGACACATAAAAATACAGTACATATCCTTAGAATTACAAATACAATATATATATACATAACTTTAGTGTACAATATGTAATTCTAAAATTACCCCTATATCGTACCGCTCACTAGCTCCGCTCCAGCATGGCTTTTATCTGCTATCATTCAATATTAATCACACCTAACAGTATTTGAATAATATTAAATTACTGCATAAATTATTTATTTGAAAATAATAATAATAATATTAAGAGTAACTGGAAAAACTTTAATGCAGGAGTTCTCAACTAAACATGTCAAATATTTAATACAATTTTATACCATATTTACACTAATAAGTTTGTAATTATGCAAAGAAGAAGGTTCATTGAAATTATTAAAAATAAATATTAAATTCAATTTAACTATCCAAAATATAGAAAAAAAGTTGTGGAAGAATCACACGTGATAGATGTATTTGAAGTGTATTCAAGATGTACTCCGAGTGTACTGGAGCGTACACCTCCAATCCACACGTACGAATTAATTGTGCGTAAGATTTTCTCTCAAATATATCCCATAAATTTGGTCTGATTGAGAGAATTTCTTGAAGACTATAGGTCCATAACTGAATTTTATTTATCTATTTATTTAATTTTACCAACAACTGTATTCTAACAAAGAATAAGGTAGAGGTCAGGCCAAGCTAACTTGACTTGGAATAGTATATCAGAATAGAATTATTGTTCAGTCCTGATGAATGTAGTCAGGTCAAGCTGGTCTTCCAACCCTTGAGTTAGTCATGCACGTATTTAGGGTTTAGAAGAACTTATTCTTCGTGATGAAAAACAACAAACTTAGAGAGTATCACTAGTACCGTTTGAATAAATATATGTAAACTTGATGTGACAAATGAATTAAATGTTGTTTTGAAATTTAATATTGAACTATTTTAGTTATACAATACCATCATAAAAGAGAGAGTTTGAACAATTACTCCGGTAACAAATTAATATAAAATATATAAAAAAAAAATTAGTTAAAAATTTAATTAATTCGAGAAAAAAAAAGAGTTTAACACAATCGAATGAAAAGTTTCTGGTAATCGACTCGTTTCTAAATCAAGCTCAAAATAACTCATGTTCGTGACACTTGTTTAATGAACGAATCTAATACAAGCTTAGGGAGCTGAATATGAGTTTGTTTAGGATGGACGAGTTTTTTCTCATGTCCCAAACGAAGATATTTGATATTTGAGAGGTTAGAATCAAGCAAGTTTATGTAAAAAACCAACAACATCATCACCATAGTGAAATGCAGGACAGTGATATCAATATGCATGCAGCCATTAATTAAGAAAATCTTCATTAAACTTTTTAAACTACTTAACTCCTATATGTTTATTATTAAGTGGAGCCCGATTGTGATGATCAATTGTCACCTCAGATCCCTCAATTTCATCGATCAAGCTTGATGGTGAATTTGTCGGAGAGGGTGCCGGAGTTGGGGTGATGGATGTGCCGGAGTTGGTGTCGGAGGGGGTGCCGAGTGCATGTTGTGTAATTTGTATGTGAATTTCTTAGTATGCTGTGATTCCTTGATTTTTTTTCTGTTCTTGAATTTTTTCATGTCAATTTATGTATTTTTTGATTTTCTTAAATCTTTTGATATCAATAAAATCAAAACTTTTCTTTGTATATAAAGAAATTATTTTTCATCTTACTCATTCATTATACTTCTACATTTTCAATTCAAGATATTCATGCTATATTCTATAAGTACAATTCTTTCAGTATAATCAATACAATGGCAAACTTATGAATAGGGAATTCTACTAGCTACCTATCAATTTTTCAGATCTCTCTAATTGGTTTCTGTAATTTACATCTTCCAACCATATTTACATTTTGATTTCTACCTTTTCTCCTTGTTATTTAATTGAGGCATCATCAGTCAAATTCCCTAAAAACTAAGTTCTTTATTCACACGATTACGATAGTAATAAAAACTCCAATCTATACCATAGAATATATTCTTATTAGACTTATTGACCCAATTGTGCAAAATTACCAACCTTTTGGATCGTACAAAAAAAAAAGAGGAAAATCAAACTGACTTGCATGCCAACGTAAACTATTTTTTCCTTAATCAATGGCGGCTTCAGAGTTTAAAATATTGACTAACGACGTCCATTAATTTCCTTTTTTTCCATTTTTTTTTTTTTTAATCTTCTACCCTTTCCTATATAAAGAGCTTAGACTGGGCGCCGTTAGGAGCACACAGATTGCAGAGACATAGCAAAAGCCCAAGAGCGGAAAGATGTCTCTGCCTGCTAGCCAATCCAAGTCCGCCATGATTGTTCATCGAGTTCTGATATCAGTGCTACTGTTCTCATTCTACAGTGAGGCCACTCTTTCTCCCTTTCCTGCTCCATTCATCCCTGCAACACCTCCTCATAGTCCTCACGACTCGCCTCCATTAATCCCTGCAACACCTCCACAAAGTCCTCACCACTCGCATCCATTAATCCCTGCAACGCCTCCTCCCCATAGTCCTCACCACTCACACCCATTAATTCCTGCAACACCTCCACAAAGTCCTCACCACTCGCATCCATTAATCCCTGCAACACCTCCACAAAGTCCTCACCACTCACACCCATTAATTCCTGCAACACCTCCTCATAGTCCTCACCACTCGCATCCATTAATCCCTGCAACACCTCCTCCCCATAGTCCTCACCACTCGCATCCATTAATCCCCGCAACTCCTCCACAAAGTTCTCCCCCTTCGCTTCCATTAATCCCTGCAACACCTCCACATAGCCCTCACCACTCACATCCATTAATCCCTGCAACTCCACCACAAAGTCCTCACCACTCGCATCCATTAATCCCTGCAACTCCTCCCCATAGTCCACACCATTCGCATCCATTAATCCCGGTCCCTACCCCACCAACCACCGTTTCACCCTCTCCGTCGCCTGAAGCTCCCCACCTGCATCACCACCGTCACCATCACCATCACCACTATAGCAAACACCATTCTTTGCCCCCATCCTTGCCAGTGCCGGTCCCTTCGCCCTATTTAACCCCTCCTTCCCACTTCGGTTTGCCGCCGCCTGCATCCCATCCTTATCCTCTCTTCCCTCCTCACATCCCGATCATTCAGCCGCCAGCTGCCACGCCATCTAATCTTCCTTTCAAATTTACAGGCCCGCCGCCGCCGAGGCGATATGGCCCGCAGGTTCGTCTGCCACCGTTCTAGTCTGGGATGCCTTGTGTTGTGGTTTCCTTCAATATGGTTTAAGTTTGAAATACATAGGAGTCGTTGATAAAGTGAACTTGTGAGCGCAGTAATAGTTAAACTAATTGAAGAGGTTTATTTCTCTTCAATTTGTGTTTGTTTTTGCTTCAAAGTAAAAGTCAGAGGTCAAAAAAATACAATATGTTTAGAATAAGTCATTCGGGATTCCTGAAAAAAATATTAAGTGCAGATGAGATTACTTGAGATATAATCAGGTTGTACCTTGGTGTACACCCATAATCCTCGCACTGCATGTAATATGTGCTCGGATTCCTAAGAGCTATTGGCAGTTGTAGTGTTATTTTTTTAAGTTGAAATACGCACATTAGTTACATTTGGATTTTTATTAGGGGCATTTACATAAATACCACACAATTCTCATGTATTTATGCATCTCACATCTTAACTTTTTATATTTAAGCACTCAAATCTTTAAAATCACATAAAAAATAGTACTATTATCATTTTTTTAAAATAAAATACAGATTTTGGTGCATAAATTTAAAATATCAAAGTGCCATGTATGTATATATAAAAGTTTTGTTGTAGATATGTAATTCATAAGAATCGTGTGGTATACTGATATGTATTTACATACCTATGACCTAGCACAATTCTTAATTATTTACATATCTAACATATAAAATTTTTCATATTTACGGTTATATACATGAAAATGTGAGCTCACTTTTAAAAAACTAATAATCATGATACTTTTGACGTGATATATATCATGCATGGTTACAAATATATATTTCGTCCAATCGCAGGCTTTCTAATCAATCAAACCAAAGTTGGGTCAATTAAAATACAATTCAAACTAGACTAGACATGATATTTGGCTTGTTGACTTAACTTGAACCAAAAATTAATTCAAATTCTAAACAATAGTAAATTGAGTAAAACACATGGCCGTATTGGTACTAGGTGTTGAATCCAAATTTATTTGTAACTTATGCCCAAATCTTACTCCCTCCGAAAGGAAGAAATATTTGAAAAGAATTTAAAGGTAGAACAAGTAAAATCTCCTAAATATCTCAAATCCAAAAAAGTACATAATAGAGACGACCCTTCAAATAGAAAAGAAGCGGAAAAAATCGCAACAATCAATACAAGTAAACCAGAGATTGAACGAGGTTCAGTAATATACCTATGTCCTCCAGAGCAATGAACGGCGATTTTCTATTTCCTTGAAGTAGTACATACACTTAGGGTTACAAATACATATATATATATATATATATATATATATATATATATAACCCTAATTGCAATTATAAAATTATCCTCTACCGTACACACCCCTAACCCAATTAACGAAACTCCCCTAATTGTACAGATGCTTCCGCTCTACTCGCGATCTTCAGCATTTGTCCCTTATCCGGTATATGAGCCGTACCTAATAGATATCCTCAAAAAAAAAAAAAAAAGAGGAAGTCCTTGGAGAGAGAATTTGAATAACAAGAAGTGTTCCCAAAGGAACCAAGAATCCCTCAGCTCTCCCCAATATCTCGTATTTATAAAGGAATATAGGGTCTCAAGTGCTGTCGTAAATGTTGCATAATAACCATTACATAACAGAAGGTATAGAACTTAAAGATAATCTCGGACTCGAACTGTGGTGCATAAATGACCATGTAAGCAGTCTTAATTGGAACGTGTATTCGAAAACCGGTACTCAACAGCTCGTACTCATTGAGATATTCGACAGCTATACTTGACAAGCAGTAATTGTCACTCTATAACCCTGCACTCTATAATCAATAGTCCACCTCAAGGACATATACTACAAATAATAAAAAAATAATGAAAGACTATATTTCACCCAAATTAGATACCCGAGTTCTAGTGAAGCTTCAATAAATTTGAAGGATTTCTTTTCTAGCACTTTTGTTCAGTAACAAATAGCAGTTTTTCAGCACTATAGCAGCTTGTGAATGATTTCAAGCGGTATAGCATAGAATGTGCAGTTTAGGACACAGAATAAAAAGCCTCCCTGACATCCTTCTGAGAAAGAAGCATTCTTCCATTCCATAGATTAGTATGTGCAGCTTCTGGTTTTGCTATAAATAAGTAGTCAGAAAATATGTGCAGCTAAAGTGAATCTTGTTCCACGACGAAGGATTAGCAATTAATTTAACACGGTTACAATTTTCAGTAAAAGTTGTCACAAATCCGTTTAGAAACGGCTTTTTTCAATTTTTACAAATTTATGTGGTGAGAAATATGTTACTTGATTTCTTCTCTTAGTTGAAAAGCATATTTCTTCAATTGAAAACAAAAAAAAGATATTCGTAACGAATTCCTTACCTGCACCACAACACGATTATAGCTACATTTAACAACAATGAACCAGCCCTAAACAAATCCTACGTCAGTTACTCCACGGTACAGTTTTATTGGCACTTCCGCCTAACAGTATAAAGGATTGCACTGAACAGGTTGACAAAAGAGATGGAAAAATTAATTTAAATAATCTCCAAAATGTGAAAATTTTATTAGGAGAAACTGCCTTAACAATAGAATGACCATCATTATCATCAAAGAATTCTTCTATATAAATAGGCTCTAGCTCTGCTTTATATATATACACAAGATCAAAAAGAAAAATGGCATTCACAACAGAAGAATACTCACGGCAAACTTTTCTCTTTGGTTTTGTAAGATGTAGGTCAGAATCCTCCTGGTCATAAGAACCTAGCTCCAGCATTGTTTCTTGAACACCTAACGAAATATGAGGAAAAAAACCAAACTTTTCAATGAAACTGAGGCAACGAAACAAATAAGAAACAAAAATAAGGAAAAATATGCATAGGCTTATTACAGGTAGCATAATAACAATATCACAGCATTAATAAAATATACTTGTGAAGAGGTCCGCTGTAATTGTAATCACTCTATGAATCTAATGTTAATTAGGGATCAACTCAATGTTAATTAGGGATCAACTCTATCGGCCATTCATTAAAACAACATCAATATTAACATATAAGGATTAGGCTGCCAAACTAAATGGAGACTGTGCAAGTGCCAATGATGAATAATACATGTTATATGCTCTATGCATTATGGCACACAAGAACATATTATATTGTTTTATTGCACCTTGCAATGTAAATAGCACAAGAAAAACGATAAGATATGCTATGGGCTACAACACATACTATATTGCACGATTGATACTTATGAATAGAAATCACCCAAATGGAAGATCCAAGTCTCATGTCGGTACAAATAGACTAGCTCACAAAAATATTTGTTTTCAAAACCTATGAAACAATACAAGAACACGTATCCAAACATCACAAAAAAATGAAGAAAATGGAAATTTATGCAATTCTCAAAGTGCAATTATGATTGAATGCTTTAAAAGTTCTACTATGGATCACAAAAAGTCCCAAAATAAATAATTCCTCTTTAATACAAAATTAAAAAGCAAGTTCCAATTCTCACATCACTTAAACAGCAGAAATCAACCTTAGATTTCATATCTCCAAACAAATTCATCCTTACAAGGAAAAGAAGAGATGGCAAGCGAGCAGCTAAACACTATTTTGGGATTTTACCAGTAACCAAAAAGAAAACCACAAAACTTGTATCAATCAGTGACTTTATAAGGCTGCCTGGTTTGTGGCTATGGCAATAAGGTGCTCAAGCAATAGCGGTGCCATAGAAATTAATGAGTACCATAGTGATTAATTGCTTCCCAAATGGCTTGTGGTAATAAGCTGTTATTGCATCCTTATTTGCATCATTCTCCTAGGCTTGAAATTTTTTTTACTCCTAAAGAAGTAAGAATTCTATATTTATCATGCAAGCTTGGGCAAAGTTATTATGCTTCCTCCAAGGTCAATCCACGTACGAAAAACTTATGATATTTGTCATCAGCATCGAACAAAATTCTTGTCTATGGAATAACATAAAAAGGTGCAGCGGATAAGATATTGTATGTGAATTCACAAGGAGAAAATAAAAACAAGAGAAATCCACAGCACAGCAATAAGTACATGAAATAAAATCAAATTAAATATATTGGAATTTGAAACTCTACCAGAACTTCCCAAAATTTTCAATTCATAAGGTAATTATCCCAATATTTAGCATCATTTTAAACGGCCTCATCTTCCTTGCAGTTAATTTAATAAAGCTCACCATAAGAATTCAGACATACCATTAGCTACATCATCTGGTCTGAACTCCACGAGCTCACCTCCTACATACATGAACAATAGATTCATAATCATCACAATCAATAGCTAGCTTTTTCCAGACCTCTTACAACAAATCTGACAAATTAATCAAAGAATACAAATGACCTGTGCTGTCATTGTTTTCATCTCAATCACAAGCTTGGCCTTTTCATAAATACCTTGGTTGGTTCTATGCCTATCTGATTGGTCATTGCAGTACCATACTAACCTAGTGATCCGAATCTGGACATCCTGATTAAGACCACAAGCAAATCAAACACACATGTTGTTGAGTCTAACTTGCACATTAGGTTTGAGGCATCTGAGGCACCTTGTTTTGTCCTAATCTATTCCAATTTAAAACCATTTAGGGTTTGTTATCTCTGCTACATTATAAGTGTAATAAATTCCTATTGCAAAAATTGTCAGAATTTTGGCATTTAGGAAAATGAAAATGAAATCCGGTATAAAATTTTGATGTATTCTTTCGTTCAATTTTCTGATAAATTCAATACTTCAATGATTTTCATATATACCGCCCAAGAAGCCACGCGCTGCCATCACCATCCACAGCTGATGCCTATGACGACCAACATATATTCATACATATAAATATTTATACATGCATGCACATATCTAAATGTATGCATGGGCCTGCGTCTGAAATGGTCACCTAAGGTCGGAATTGGGATCAATGTTAAATGTTCCAGTGGCTAAATTGAGATTGACTTTGTATCACAAATTATGCATAAGAGAACATTTTTGATCTATTTTGTATGGTTTATGGACTCTTTATTGATAAAAAGATGCCCAAAACAAGTAGGCCAATTTGTTATATTAATTACCTGTGTCCTTAGTGGCATCTGTTCCCTTGAAATGGCATTTTCACAAAATGCATGGAAAGAGTGCATTCAGCACGACAGTGGCAACAAAGATTAGGTAGCCTACCCCAAAAACAGCTCAGCTGCCTACAGTAATCTTCTAGATATCTCCAATGTCTTCTAAAACATTTCTTTGTACAAATATCTGGAACTGTGGCATCAATGGTTTTTTGCTGCAGTTCAGAGGAACCCTCTCCAACAACAAATCTTATTTAAGTATTTATTAGCAACAATACAGAACCAATATTACTGCAATCATTATTTGAATCAAGAGACATACATAAGTTATCCTTCTCCTTCAAGGAAAGGCCATCAAGAAACCTTCACTAACAGATCCTCATTCTCCATCTCCAAAAGATTGCCAGTCAGAACTGGTTGAGAAGCTTCTCTAACCTCAAGACCAGATTAACTCTAAGAACAGCCACCAATCTTTACAAGATAGCCAGAAGAATTTGAGTCAGGAACCCTACAAACAGAATAATTACTAACTCACACTTTCCTGAAGACATTCAACCGCTTCTCTTCTTTAAGGCGAAAGGTCCTGATAAACCTCTGTGATCCATTTATGGATCGATGTAATCGAAGAGCTAATTCCTCATCAGGAACATTATTTTTGTGAGAAAGCTCCTTCACTGAATGAACGGCACCCGGTAGAGTCTTAGCGACCTCGGTAGAACCCCTCGCCACCATTGCTCTATTAAACATATTCTTCCTCCCCTTACCTTCCGTACTAACCTTCTCAGAAATTGACTTCGCTTCCCCAACTAAATCCTCCAACAAAAACCTAAATCTAGTTCCGGATCCAGATTTGGTAAGACCTTCACCCCGAAATCTGCGAACAGGGGAACAGTCAACGCAGATAAAATTATCCGTATCTAGCTGGGAATGCCAGAGATAGCGGTGATGCAGGGGTACGCATGTGCGGTGAACTCGGCTAGAGCATGCAATACATCCAAGAAGCCCCTCATCCGACTCTGGAATCCCCAAGAAGCAGTAGGAGCATACCTTAGCAGATTTGACGCCATCGAGGCAGTCATAGCAGAGGATAACGATGCGCCACTGGCTATCGAGAATTCGAAACCGATCTATAGTATCACTGATCGGAAAACGCAGGCCGCATCGGTGGCAGCTAGACAGATCCGGCGCTGCAATGGGCGAGCAAGAAGAAATGCAGGAATGTGTGCTTTCGCTTCTCATGCCGCTTCCATCCATCCCTAACGTATCGCCAATGTAACAGACGGTTAAAAGGACGGAATCAGGGTTAGGGTTAGGGTTAGGGTTAGGGTTAGGGTTAGGGTTGGGGGAGACCTAATTCGCTGCTCATCTCTTCTCCATGAAGGCGAGAGTAAGTTGCAGAGAGATGCTTTTAGTTGGCCCATTTTTTTTTGTCACCTATTTAATTTTTTCGACGAGGGAAAGACTCTTGAAAGTTCCAACGGCTGGCATCTTCCCTTATATATGTAAATCCAAAAATGTAATTTAAAAAAAAATATTGAAGATTGTACATCCAAATTTATAAAATAATATATATATTGCGTGCGCGAGCCTTAGCTCATTGGTAGCGGCCTTTGGCGTAAGTACCTCGGGTCAGGGGTTCGAATCTCACCTCTTATGGGAGGATTTGAATAACACACGGGACTGGAAGGAGGGTACGCTTCTCGGTTAGTTCAATCTATATGGGTTGATCCGCGGTATCTGACCGTTGATCAATCTTTTCCAATATATATATATATATATATATATATATATATATATATATATATATATATATATATATATATATATATATATATATATATATATTAAAGGAATGGTCAAATCGCTATCATACAAGCAATGATCATCCCTAACGCAAACCCACAAGGCTTGGGAGGTGTGTAAATATTCGAGGACCACACCTTACACACGAGGGGTTCAAACCCAGGACCTGAGAGAACTTACGATCTTCAGAAAGACTGCTCTGCCAACAGGTCGAGAAATGAGCACACATAAATAAATTATATATATATGAAACATTTTCTTTATTATTTTACACGGGGATTCGAACCCGAGACTTGAGCGAACTTACGACCTTCAGAGAGGCTGCTCTGCCAACAGGCCACGAAACGAGCACACATAATTAAATTATATGTATATGAAACATTTTCTTTGTGATTTTATAATCAATTTAATTTAATACATGCTTTGAGGAAAATAAAACTAGTCATATAAATATATTATCTTATGCTATTATGCTATTATTTTAGATGCTATTAATAGTAAATAAGCATGCTATTATTTTATACATGCTTTCAACTAGGATGGTCATGCATAACATGAGCTTTCGGGTCTGTTTGGGGCAACTGTAGCTTATTGAATAATCTGCTGATAAGCTGATTAAAAATAATCAGCTGATAAGTTAGGTGTGGTGGTTATTACAAAATGTTATTTCTTTGAAAAAGCCAGACTGCAACCAGAAAGAGGTGTGAAAAAACTGTTTTCTGCGTTTTGAAAACGCATAAGCTGCCAAAACGCAGTTTACCCAAACAGGTCAGGTGTATTTTCAAAACGCCACTGTACCAAATAAGCTGTCCCAAACGGACCCTTCATTGCAAGTGAATGGTTACATATTTGAAGTAAAAAAAGTAAAATTAGTGTATCATAATTAGGTGTGAATAGACGTGATACTAAACAAGTCATTAATGGCTTTGCCTAGAAGATAGAGGGTGATGTGAAAATGCAACAAAGACAATGAATTAGGAAAGGGTGTCCAATATTGCTTCCATATTGAGAAATAAGGTGGTAGAGGGAGCTAGTTCATACCATCACCTTTAGATAAGGCAACACCTTCATATATGACCATATGGTGGTAAAGTGAGCAAGCCCAAAACATTAGGTTTGGTTCATCAAAGTGTAATTATAATTAATATCAAGGACATGTGCACTATGTACAAAAACTAGTAAATTACTCATCATAGAAATCTAAATAGTCATAATGTGTTTAGTTATGATAGTAATCATAGATCATTTATAAGAATTTTCTTTTTAGTTTGAAGATAAATATTAATGATTTTGCCATTATTTATAGACATCTTATCAAACATAACAATGGTCAATTGAAATCAAAATACTTAAAACTATTGTTAGTTACCAATTATCTCTATAAAATTAATGTTAGTTTGTTATAGTTTACTTTAATTTGATCTAAATTTAGGAAAACAAAGAAAGGATTATTCAAATAATTTTATTTAATCATTTGGTTGTGTGGTTTAATATTTAGAATTCATATTGGATGTAGATAAAGGAGTAGAAAGTTTAGATTTTAGAGATTTGAGTACCCCTTTTTTTTTTTTGGCATGAATTAGTTATATGTCAAAAACTTCTAATTACTAATGAGCATAAATCCTCTGAATTGTTAATTAGTAATTGAGTATGATTATTCTCTTGATATTCGTCATTTTTTCTTGAATAAAATACCATAAAAATTTCAGTAGATTTCGTCCTAAAAAAGGAGCATTTACATAATTCATGTCATAAGTAGTTGATATAATAACGACGAACCAACATGAAATATGATTCAAAATCAAGCGCAATGCTCCAAAACTCTTATCAATCACCATTAAAACAAGACATAAATTAACTCTTATCAATCATCGTTACATGCACGAGAAAATATTACATCTGCACAAAACATACACACAAATGATTGATGAGCTTCAAGCACGCCAACATATAGTTCAACTTTAGTGAATGTCATATGTCATCTATACATACATTTTGTATGTAATATTTTATCTGCGCGCGCGCGCGCGCGCACACACACACAGATAGATATATATATAATATTCTTGATACGTACACTCCATTATGGAAAAGAGTATTAATATAAAAATTTTTATAATTATTATAGAAAATTTATCAGATTAGCAATTATATTGTTAAATCAAATTTTTTCTTCTATCATATATTATCATAATTGAGAATTTTTTAAATATTCTTAGTTTAATCTACTACTTAGGATCCATTTGGGAGGCCAGTGAGATGGTTGTGCTGCACCGTACCGTAGTTTTGACTGTTTTGCTAAATTATATTTTGACAAAAAGCTGCCACTGAAATTTGTATTTTCCCACCTGCTTCATGGTATGTGCGGTGAGAACTTCTAGTTCGCAGTCTTACTTTTTCAAAAAAAAAAAAAAAATGTAATAGTCACCGCAGCTTTTTTAACATCAGATTATTTTTCAAAGATCTTCACAACTACATTTTAATAAGCTACAGCTGTCCCAAACATACCCTTATTCTTGCGAACCTATCAAGATTCAAGAGTTTTGATGAGATGTAATTTAAGCAATTGATCAAAATCCAAAATGAAATGATTCTACAACAACCCATTTTCTAAATAATAATAAGCTTCTAGCATTAAACTAACAATATTTGTAACAAAATTAATTTAAAAAATACAGCCATAGCAGCTACATTATATGATTATTACAGACATCTGCAAAGATTCATTCATACAAGGCACTTCTTTTCCCTAAGAAGCACCAAAAGCCTTCATCTCAAGGAGATTACATACATACCAGCAAATTCAGATGTATTTAAAGATTTAACACCTACATTTTGATATTTAATTATGAAGCATCAAATCTCTAAACATCATAAAAAATATCATGAATATTAACTTATGTAATGTGAATGTATCACTTGAAGAATGTGAATATATAGAATAAAGCGTCAAAATAGTCTCGTGATTACTTACATAGGATCATTTTAGTCTTAGACTATATAAAAGTGCCAAATTAATTCTCATACTCTTCTAACATGAGCTGAAATAGTCTTCAGAAAGAACTATTTTCGCTCTTATTAAAAGAATCAGAAGACTAAATTGACACTTATATAGACTCTGGACAGAAATGATTTCTTGCAAATAGCGAAGAGACAATTTTGACACTTTTCTCCGAGTATATAAGTTAGTTTCTTTATATGAAGGTGTTAAATATGCAAATAAATAAGAATTTTGCGGTATGCATGCAATTTCCTCTAGCATCAAACATGTAAGAATATCAATTAAGCTGACTCCACATCAAAGCCATTCTTCAACATTTTGGAGATTATTACATCAAATCCATAGAATCATGGATTGTTGTACCTTTTGGGGAAGCTGGAGACCGAGTTGAGTTGAGATGCTGACTCACATGGCTGTTAAGTGAAGAAGAATGGATCTGTTGAGCCGGCCAGTTAGGAAACTGTTGTGGATGACAGAAATAAGGGGTGGAACACTGCTGAAACCCTGAGTTGAAGCTGTTTCCATCAATGTTTTGAACCTGCGAAGTCGCCATTTTGAGCCGTCGAACTTCTTCACTCAACGCCTCGTTCAAAGCTGTGGAGGTTCGGATTATGAGTCCTCAAATAATCTTCGAGAAAAGTAACGAGAATTCGAAGTGGCAGTCTCAAATTTTTAACAGCACATCAAAAATATCACTAATATTAACTTTATGAAGGGAAATACAATAAATGTTTTAAATTTATGCCACCCAAATATTTCATATCGCATCAAAAATACCACCATATTAACTTTTAAAAAGTGAAATATACCTTTACATGTTTAGGTGTTAGATATATAAATACATATGAATGTTAACTCTACATCATTGATTGGATATAGCTAGAAATTAATATTAAAATTCAACCTAATAAACACATTTAAAATCATTCATAAGTGAGGGTTTCATTTCACTCTCAAAATGAATGAAGCAAAATCACTAAATTACAGCACAACAGACACTATTTGGAAGCAGGAATATCGCTTAACAAAGGGATTCTCAGCCTACAATAAAAAATGGGAATAAAAATAAAAAGGAAGATTTCCATACATACCCCTCAATTCCTATGTTTTTATATATATAACATCTAAACTTCAATTTTTACATACATATCACCTTACCTATGCATTAATGGTATATTTCACTTTTTAAAAGTTAAAATGGTACATTTTGAGGTGATATGAAATTTTTGGATGGTATAAATATAAGAAGAGAAATTAGGAGTTAGATATGTAAATACATAGTAATTGGGTGGTATATATGTAAGTGCCAATAATAAAAAAAGATAAATATAAATAAATAAATGGGAATCTTACATGCACATACCATACAATTCTTATCTATTTACATATCTAAACACTAATAACACTGGTTTTACAAACTTATGAATGAGAAAGTGTTTTTAATTTTAAAAAGTTAGTAATAGTGATAATTTTTTATGTGATAAAGATCTGAGTGGTATGCATGTAAAAATGAAAGTTTAGGTGTTAGATATGTAGATATATAAGAAGTTTGTGGTTTGTATGTAGATGCCCCTAAATAAATATATATCTATACCTACATATGATAAATTAACTTACCATCCCTAAGATGAGCCTGTTGTTCCATAGACTGCAACCGCAGTTTAAGTTCTCTGTTCTCAGTAGTCAAGTCAGTAGAATCCTTCTGCATTGTAAGAATCACAATAACAATTTAATGCTTTCAATCTATACGAAATTTGTCAGAGTTTGGGGTTGATGCAGCAATAAAGTTCTTGTAATAGTGTATGAAACTTGTCAACACCGATTAGTTTTGTAAAATGAAAAACAAAAATGGAAATCAGAGATCAGACTCGAGAACTCAAATGCATTTTGTAAATTTACTTAATCTTTATGAAATAGATACAGTTGTGTAATTTACTGTAAATTATGCAAATGTCCACCCTTGAGATTTTGCATAATACTTCACAAGACAACAATTGCAACTAAACATGCTAATAATAGTAATTGTCACTTTAAATGTATTCAAATAAAGTATAATAGAACATATTCAGTTAACTTGTATGTTGCTTTCTACCACATTGTTCCAAATGAAAATTTTCTACAGTAACCCTATTAATTTTATTTGAATTGGTAACCATAAGCAATTGATTTAATATGGGATATATTAAGTAGAGAGAGCATGTGTTTAACTTTAAGAATGGAAATGACAACTTTAAAAGAGAATATGATCGACCATAAAGTCACAGCAAAAGGTGATGAAGCACATAAAATAGGGCACTAAAATTTATGCGGTTCAGCAAGATTCATTTACGTCCAAACTCACAGAGAGATGAAAATACTCCATCAAGATTCAAGAGAGTTGATGAAAGAATTCTTTACATTTTAGATGTGATTAAATGGTAGAGATATTCTCCTTAGTGCTGTCATGAAGTAAGACGAAAAAGCGCAACCATTTGTTGTTGTAGAAGTAAACTTCCCTTCGGCCTTTCTATCTAGAGCTATCTAAAAAGATGCATGAGAACATTTTTCTCTCATCTTTCCTTTTTTATTTTTTTTGCTTGAGCTTTTGGATAGAGGCAACTCATGCTATTCTTCCCTATAGCAACAGTTGCACGAGCCTCTTCCTCTCTTCTCTTGTTTTACATGAACTCCTCCCTCCACTGAATTTATTTTCTATCTCTTCATAGTGGATGGGCGCTTTTGGCATAGAATCACTTAGTACGGGTTGGTATTTATAAATTTAAAAACACATTAATATGCAAACTTGATTATCTTATAAGGAAAACATTGAGAAAATGCATATATCTCACAGAATGCAACACTGCCTTAAATTATTTCCTCATTAAAAACTCAAGCAGAATCTCAATCAAAGATTTTACAATTATGAAAATTTTGTATAATATATTAGTAGAGATTTATTTTAGAAAAGAGTTTATTCTCCCCATACCACCTATCCAGGTATTTCAAAAAGTAGCAAGGAATAAAGATATCTCTATAAACCAAGGTAGGGTAACACCCTAGGCATGTACATCCAAAATTTTACTAAAGTTCGACTATGATTAAGACAAAACAAGATAAAGCATATTAATACTTAATTGCTCAGAATATTCATCTTAACAAAATTTGTATTTGTATTTTTTGTGATTATAACTTTGAGATTTAAATCTCTCCCTCTCCCTCTCTCTTTCTCTCTCTCACCAAAAAATATTTACTCTATTACATACGCACCAATTGCCAATAACACCAAACTAGTAAAACTAATTTTACTTCTTGTAATGAGAGGTGTTATGTGCCAACATCTAACACAACATTGTAAATTGATGTCTGATATAAATGCGAGCTTCAATTTAGAGAAACTATAAAACTAGCACTGGAATTAGGAAGTAGATGAGGGTAGGGTACCACAGAACCTCTTAAATTTTAGGAAAATCTTATATAGCTATGTATAATATGGGTGTTTTCCTCTTAAATTACTTCTGTATCCATGCAAATTATAGAAGGTTATTCCAACTCCATCGTTTTATGCGCACTCTATCACCCTCTCATTTGAAATCTTGGTTCCACCACTATATAAAACTCAAAGCACTAGATTTTTAAGCTCATTGGTCGATTTGTTATAAAATGAAAGCAAATAAAATAACACGCAAAGAGCTTTATTTCTTGTGTGCTTAAATTGTTGTAAAGTGTTGGATTTATTTTTTATCCTCCAGTTTTATTTCATTACCTTCTCAAGACCCTGACAAAATAAATTCAACCAATATCATAGCTTTAGTATTTGCAATAAAACAATCAGCCTATAAAATAAAATCAATAGTTGGATTTGGCGCACTTAACAAAAATCAGCTCGAACTAAGCAGTAAATGTTAAAGGAAAGACACATTTGACAAACTATATTGATGGTTTAAAGCCCTAAGTTTTGACAAATGTGATAGAAATACATGGTACGAGATTTACATAAATATTTTCACCAGCCAATTCCCATAACAATAACCAACCTTTATATTTAGGAGAATATAAATGCATGCTACTAAATTCTTATCTACTTTTTACATATTTTACACCTAAATTTTTACATATTTACTTAAATAACACTTTAATTTTTAAATGGGACAAAAGATACCATCATACTAACTTATCTAACTAAAATATATCTTTTCATTCATATCTTTTGATGTCATTTACACACTAGAGTGCTGTATAGGGAAATATAACGTTTTAGGGCGTTAAATATGTAAACATACAAAAATTCAACAGTATGTATGTAAATTCTCCTCACATTTAACAATGTCATTACACAAAACATGGTTCTCGAAGCATATGGGAGTAATATGGAATACAACAATCACATTCTATAACCATATTCTCAAGAGAAAACTCAATGATAAACACACTTACAACATAGGAAAAAATGAAAAATGTGAACAAAAGAAAACAAGTAAAAGAACTCCACTGTCAGAATAGGAATATCTGACCAAAAAGATAACCATTAATGACTAATGGTCATACAATAATCCATAGTTTATATCATCAACGATTCTAATTAACCAAAAAAAAAGGAGGAATGAAGCATTGCTAGCACTACTAACATAACAAATTGAGAAGTATAAAAGGAATTATTTTGCCCAAATTAATACAACCTGAAGCAAGGTGACCTGAGCCAATAGAGTTGTTGCCTCTGTCTGCAGCGTCTGTACCTTCCGCTCAAGTTCATTTGTGTGGCGTACTTTTCTCTCTTTTGATCGAGCAGCAGACTGCCTGTTTGCAAGAATTCTACAGAGCAAAACAATGAAGATTGAAAAACTATAGAAATTATAAATGTAACAGTTCAATCAAGCCTGATAAAGGAAACAATACTCAAAATCGAATCGAAAAGAGACACCAACAAATTTCATACTTATAACTCTCGTCTTCAACTAAAAAAAGAACTGAAATCCCACCAAAAAGCGCTGAAAATCGGATTCGGATATAGAATACATGACTCTTCTAAATGAAAAAGCACCAAACCTTTTGGCTCTCTTCGGATCGATCAGAGCCAGCTCCGCGAGCTTATCCGCCGTCATCGCTGCCTTAGAAAAATCCGAAGAAGGCAGCATCGACTCCCCTTCGAACGGAGACGTCGCCCCGTCCATGGAGCTGCTGTGTCGATGCCGCGGCTTCTTCTCCTGTGCAGAGCCACTGGTGGCGCCGGGAGCCTGGAATCCCAACCCATCGAAGAAAGCTGTGTCCAACGATAGACTCCTAAAGTGAGCTCCACCTCCGGAAGGTCTTGATACCGGATTCACCGATAACGGCTTTGATGTGCCGCCTGAATCGGAAGGAATGGGAATGGCGGCAGTGGTGCTGCTGCCGAAATTCTTTTCATCTGAAAGAGAGGGAAAGTCGATATCGGAGAAGTTGAAGTCGGGGTCGGAGTCAAAGAGGAACTCTTCGGTGAGGCGGAAGCTCTCCGAATAAGCCCGCCGGTGGCCGGAGCTCCTAGGATTCGGCGGAATCTGGCCGCCGGCGAGACGCTGGTTCTTCTGTAGCGTTTCGAGAGGCCGATTCGAGTCCATGCCCGCGTGTTACGGCCCACCGAGACTACAGTGCTGCGACGGCCTCAGAGAAAAATAAGGGGTGAAGAAATAGGGATGATTAAAATAGAAATGCCAAGAAAAGTAGTTTTTTAGATAAAAATTTATTTATTTCAAATTATATTTTACTATAATAAAATTAAGAGAGAAGTGTCAAAATAGTCTATGGGAGGTCATTTTAGTATCAGAGTTTATAGAAGTGTCAAAATACTCTCTGATTATTTAAAAATTGAGCTTTTATAGTATTTTATGAGGAATATTTCAGGCCTAATTTAAATTTGGGCTCTAATAGTCCTCCACGGAGACTATTTTCGCCGCAATTTAAAATCGAGCTCTAATAATCCCTACAAACGCTATTGTAGTTTACCACTATGATATACTTTTCCAATTATGGCCTTTGTGGCTCACGACTTCCTCAGCTCCAATTTTGGTCTGTGTTGTCCTACAAATGTTATTGAACTTCACCGCTATGTCTGTGTGGCTCGCAACTCGTGTAGGTCCCGACTCTCGCCTCTGTAGCCTACAAAAGTTATTGCAGCTTAACACCGCGACCTACGTGGAGCACAGCTCTTACAGCTAGGCCTGTAAACGAGCCAGCCCGGTATTCTGCTCGTTCGAAATTGGCTCGTGTTTACAATGGCTTTATGAACAGTGTGTTCGTGCTCGGGCTCGAAAAACTTATTCATATTCGTATTCGGCTAGTAACATTTACTTGTTGGAATATAAGATTATTATAATAATTAATATTTTAAATAAAATTAAAATAATAATTTTATCTTAAAATATTGTTTGCATTAATAATTCAAAACATAAAAATATTGATTAACTACAAAAGAAATTCAAGAATAAATTTCATAAAAAATTCTACGCAACAAGAATATTAATATTATTTTACAAAATCTTACACTATTAAAACAAAATTATTATAAAATTTACAATTTGCAAACTAAATAAGAGTACAAAAGTATAAATAAAATCTCAAATAAGAATTAAATAAATCTAAAAAATAAAAATTTAAAAAAAAATCAAAATTTTAAATATACGACTTTGTGCTAGTTTCTCGATGTTTGTGTTCGACGATCCAATACGAAGTGAGTGAATGATAATGAGTCGTTAATGATCTTGTAATAATTAGAAATGAAAATAGAAGTTAGAATAAAAGTTAAGATATAATAATTAATTGAGACTTAGATTTATGAACTCCTTTCATCGCTCTTATGTACATCAATTATACGGTCGCATAGTTTGTACATTCCAAGCACAATGAAATTAGAGTTAATGTTTAAGGCATCTATTTAAATTCCAGTCGAACTATTGTAATCTTTCATTATGGTATTCATAAGTATTGCCGTCCAAAGTGTAAAAGGGTAAGACAATAATCTTAGGCGACTTTATTTATTATTGTCTTCAAAATGGTTGCAAACATGTATGTCATACCAATAATGAGATTTTATCAATTGTAATGAACATAGCCTCAAAGCTAATCGAACCATTGCACAAGCACCGAAGAAAATCAAGTAGTAAGGAAATATGTAAGAAAGCTTAGAAAAACCCACCAAAATGAATAACCACGCCTTAAAATGGCAGCATAAAATATGTAATCAAGCTAAGAACAAATAAGCTTTAGCAAGTCCCCTGTCTTTTGTTATCTTTCTCAGAGTGGCTTTTCGGTCAATAGGAGCAAGGTGGATAAGGGCAGTCTAGGTAGATGGTAGACAAAAAGAAGGAGAAGTTGAAGGCAGATCGGGTGGCTGGGGCGGTAAAATAGTCTGGGGTTGGGGCAACTTGTTGGCGGAAGCAATCATCACCGTTGGAGGCACGACAAGGGCCTAACTGAGAAAGGGAAAATGTGCTCATATGTTAGAGGAGGAAGAATATGGTGATACGAGCGTGCTTTATTTTTAATCTATGAGAAGCGATCGAAGGAGAGCTTTGGAGGAAATATATCAATTTAGAGGGTGGAGGAAGAAGCCAAAGATGTCTACCGGGCAGGAATTTGTTTAAGGGTGAACGTGTGGCTTTCGGGATGTTGTTGCTTGGTTGCTAACAGAGTGAGTTGGAGTGGCTCATTAATGAGGTGGTTGGTCGGTTGCTATGATGGCGACTGGCTAGTGGGTCAGCTATTCGACTACAAGAGAGCTCAAAAAAATGAGAGGATAAGCCAGTGCAGCTAAAAAGCTCTTATAACGAACCACGAGGGGAAATAGATGCCTGGGAAAAACTGCATCAGACTCAAGATCATTTATCAGAAGAGGTGGATAAGCAGCGAAGGGAGCCTAGGTGATCAGATGAATAAGTGGAGTGAGTTCTCCGTTGTGCTAGTTCTTCTTATGCTTTCTCTTTGTTGGCTTTTTTCTTGTTGGCGGCACGGTCCACACTCACATCACATTTAAGGATGTTGAATCCAAATATGTCCGGTAGATTGTGCTCAAAGAATGGAGCATTGGACCAAGGAGGGTGATTGAGATAGGGAGAGAAATGAGAGATAGAGAGAGAGAAGAGGAGGACTTCTCCCGACAGGGGGTGGGGGTGGGGATGAGTTGCTCTCAGACTCGTTGACCCATTTTATTTCATAAAACTTAATTTTACAAGTGTGGTGGATTCAAGAAGTCTCATTTACATCATAAAGCCCCTCCTATTTATAGAAGATAGGAGGGGTAGAACAATATAAAAATTACATGTTTTGCCTTGCTTTACAGAGAAGCAAATGCCATTTTTTTCCTTCTTATTTTGACTGCTGGATCATCTCGAGATTGATGCAGACTTTCATGGTCATGTTTGTCTGCCGACTGAAATGAGTTGATCGAGGAAAGAGAGCTTGGTCGATCGACTAAAGTGTGGTGGCCGAGAGAGATAGCTTGGTTGGTCGACTGAAACAAGGTAATCAACTATCAGATTGCCTTGAGATTCGTGCAAACCATTTTCTAGTATACACTTTGGTTAGCATAATCCTATAGTTTTAATGTGACATTACAAAAAAAAATCCTACATTTTCAATGCTAGTTAGGTGGAAAATCAGAACAATCCATCAGAGGAAACCAAAAATTTTATTTTATCAACAAAAAAACACACATTACTTTCTGTACATAAAGAGTCTTGTAGCTTTAAGAGAAATTGTATGTAAATTCTGAGGATTAGTGACTTTTAGGTAAACTCTTCAAAGATTAAACCACGAAGTTCCTGAATATCAAAAATTTTATGCTTGCACCAGTAAATAACATCAACAAATTTATGTGCAATATCAAATTCGACGACACTAAGACATTGGATATCAAATTGGTCAGCTTAATAATCTACCACCATTCAAAAGAATTAAACACAAAAAGAGAGAAATCATATCAAGGAATGTTCTAAGCAAACCAACATAATCAAGGAACATCCTAATTTTTTCCTAAGCTTAATCAAAGAACTTTTGTAAGCCTTGAATGTTTTAAGACACAATTAATGAACATCATAAGTAAACCTCCACAACAACCCAAATCAAGAAATCAGTAGTTAGCACAAGTATAAAGAAGGTAAGCAATAATTTAAGTGCAACACAAATGACTGAACAAATCAATCATTAAGTAATAATTGTCCAAAATTAAAATAAAGTGCATGCGATGAAAACTAGTTTGAAATTGCTTCTTCAATATTTGAACCTTCGTTCTATTTACTCGGATAAAGACTCTTCAAGATGTTCCTTTTCCAATAATTCTTACTGGTATGAAAGATTTGTAAATATTTGTAATTTCGAGAATACGTAAGCATACTGTATAAACTAATTCTTAAGAGAAATTACTAAAGGAGTTTTTGAACTACTTGTGGAATATCTAATCGAACTAGATAAGCATATTAGTGCATTCACTGTATTTGAAGAGAGCGAATTTTTATAATCATTAAGAACTCGAATATCAGTACTAAATGCAGATTCTGAAGCTGACGTTGTTATTGGAATTGACAATATATCCTTAATCATTTTGGACAAGCAATGATAATTGAGGGTATTGAATTTTCAACACTTAAGAATATCAAATTGTTTATTATTAGCTAAAAAATAGTCTCTCCTCAAGATAGATTTGTAAATATGATTTTTGAATATTTTGAACCAGATGAAATAACAAAATCAATAAATGCAAGCATACAAGTAATATTTTGTTGATTAATTAAATCACTTGGTGAATGGTGAATGTGAATATACATTGTTAGTTCTAGAACTGGAGCTAGCAATATAGTCTGCATAATTATTATAAAGTTTTCACATAACATCTTCAACTTGTTGAATTTTTTAGTATAATTCAACAGATAACAAAACTAAAATGTATGAACTTCATTTCAATCGAGGGTCCAAAACAGCTGCAACAGAAATTCAAAGATTGCACTCACCACAATATTTATCTAAACTAATCGTCATAGTCATGATCATGTTCATGATATACTTATCAGATGGAGTCGACTCATCCAACAACAGTTTCTTGATATGCATAACACTAGATAAAATAAATATTTGAGATCGGATATGAATGACCATAAATTTTATTTATTTTAAAAAAGAGTCTTATATTTCAGCCATTGAACCTTAAAATAATAGAGCATCTCAATTATTTTTTATCAAGTGTTATAAATTTATAATCTAAACTTATTATTTTGGTAAATAATTGACGTAGAAATTTCTATTATCCCTACATTTTTCAATTTCGATGTTGATGGAAGACATTATTATATTAGAATTGATCTTCTTAACAGGAAATAAACTATAATAATTTGCTAATTGCCAAAAAATAATCTAATATCATTAAAATACATATTAAAAATAAAGTGCATTTACCCACATACCACCAAATTCCTATTTATTTACATATATCTGTCGCATAAACTTTACTTTTACAATTTATACGACAATCTTTCGTATCACATCAAAAATATTATTATTTTATCCTCGGGCTAAATTTCACAATTTCATCCATAATTAAGGTTAGGGGTGTAAACGAACCAAACACGAACGAACAGAGTTTATGTTCGTGTTCGGTTTGTTTGAAATATAATTTGTTTGAAATAAGCTCGTGTTTGGAATTGTTCATGAAGTCATTGTTTATATTCATTTCTTAACGAACGAGTCGAACACGAGCTATTCGCTAGTGACGAGCCAGTTTGACAGCCTTAATATTAATATTTATAAATAATATATTATAATAATTATATAACTTATATTATATAAATATATAATATTTATATTAGTATATTACAAATATAGTATATTAATATATTATTATTATTAATTTATTATATATTATAATTTAAACAATTTATTTTTTTTAAATATAAATTTTTATATATAATTATTTTAAATTATTTTATATTTTGAACAATAACAATTCGAATACGAACGAGTGCATCACGGTTCGTGTTTAGTTCGTTTAACTAACCGAATGAAAAAAATTTGTTCATATTCATCTAGTTTACTTATCGAATGAATTGAACACATACTCCTCGACGAATCGAACACGCATTGTTCGCGAACAACGAGCTTTTTTGACAGCCCTAATTAAGGTGATAAATATGCAAAGATTGAAGTTTAGGGGTTATATATGTAAATACTCAGGAATCAATTGGTATGTATGTAAATATTCCTAAAAATAATTTCCCATGTGCATCCAATATAGACGCATAGGGATCCATAATTATAGGAAAAGCATCCAATATTAATTAAATTTTTATTTCAATTATTCCTTATGGTGTTCCAAGTCAATGCCATGTCAGTCAACCCACCTATTAGTCAAACCAATGACCTCACAATCCCACAAATTTCCACAAAGGGGCCGGAATGATTAAGACAATCCTAGTAATAATTTTATTCATTCGTTTTATTTTTTTAAAATATTCTTATTTTCCAAAAATATGTGATAAATGAGTATTATTTATAGGGTGGTTAATGATTCGATTTCGAGCTGGACTGGGGTTGATTTGAATGGATTTAGGGTCCGTTTGAGGCAGCTTATTTGGCGCAGTGGCATTTTGAAAATGCATCTGGTTTGTTTAAGTAAACTGTGTTTTGGCAGTTTATGTGTTTTCAAAAAGCATAAAACAGTATTTTCACACCGCACCCATCTAGGTGAGTTGGTAGCTTTCTGGCTGCGGTCTGGTTTTTCCAAAAAAAAAAAAAAAAATTGTATTAGCCACCACACCTAGCTTATCAGCAGATTATTTTTAATCAGTTTATCAGCGGATTATTCAATAAGCTGTAATGTGCCCCAAACAGATCCTTAGTGCGGCTTGAAATCGGCTTGTGGCCCGTTAAATTCGACTTGGATCTAGCTTGGCTTGAAATTAAATTGAAGTAGAGCTGGCTCGAAAGCAAAATAAGGTGGCTCAAATTTAGTTATTTGGATCCGTTCGAGCTCAAACTCGGCTCAACCTTGCTTAAACTTGAAATTAGCTGGCAAAAATTGCGTATTTGGATTTATTCCTGCTTGAAATTGGCGCATGACTTGTCATATTCAACTTAATTGAGCATTATACATAGTTTTTTCTTCGAGCCAGTTCGAGTCGATCTATGTATGTCTTGAATTAAGCTCATTTATTTTATTCTGAGCTGAAATTCAAAATAATTTTTTAGATATTAACGGCCTTCGAGCCAAATTCATGGCCCTACTTAGAAACAAATATGTATTATTGTTATGCAGCAAAAAATTGGACTCGAACTCAACGTGACTCGACTCAACTCTAATATGACCCAATTACGTCTCCCCCGTTTAACCCAATAAAGACAACTCAAGCCCATCTAACCTGAACCTAAACAGTAATCTAGTTAATAGTCGCTGTATTTCAAGTTATTTGATTGAATCTTAACCTAACTCATACGATGAATAGGGTTACATGCATGACTCGAATATAGCACGAATAGTAATAGGGTAACCCAAACAAATATTTAGATCTTCCGTAAAGTTTATTTCGATAATTTTTTTATAGTTTTGCTTTCGTATTAGTCATTGTATTTTTACATGTCTAACTATTGAGCAATATATTTTTTTAATATTTATATCACTTAAAATTTTCATATCACATTAAAAATATTATCATTTTAATTTTTAAAATTTACAATATATCTTCTCATGCATGTATAACATAATATACATGTAATAATTAGAGTTTATTTCGATAAAGTGTTGTGCGAACTCCCAATAATACATCGTCATGTGTAGTATATCAGGCTCACCTAAAAAATATTAAATTGGACCCGCGAATTCTGCAATAACTCAAAATAACCTCTGACGCGGTTTCTCTCCAATAACCCAGAAATAAAAACTGCAGAGGTTATTTCTGGGTTATTTGTGAGTTATTTCAGAGTTATTGAAGTGAAATATATGGTTTCTCTTCAATAACCCATAAATAACCCAGAAATAACCTCAGCGGTGTTATTTAGGAGTCATTAAGTGGAACTGTGGAGGTTATTTCTGGGTTATTTTTGGGTTATTGAAGTAGAATATATTGGTTCCTCTTCAATGACTCATAAATAACCTGAAAATAACCCAGAAATAACCTCCACGGTTCCACTTCAATCGCCTCGAAATAACCTCCGTGATGCAGAACACATAACGTTATATTATTGGATTCTGCATGTAGAGCTACGTCAGGGGTTTGGACAAAAAATTTTGGGTTGATAGGTGATTTTTTGAAAAAAAAAAAGAAAAACAGTTCCACTTATAATTTTTTAAGAAATTGCCTTTTGCATGACAGATTTGCAATCAGTTTGCTAAAAAGTTTACATTTTTGTTCGAAATTATGATAATAAAAGAGGCCCAATTATTTTAGCGGCATATTGAATTGGCATTAAGCCCAACACTTGTCCTTTATAATAAAAGCCCATTGCAGAGATCGAGAGTAATAATACTCTTACAATATATATATATATATATATATATATATATATATATATATATATATATATATATATATATATATATATATATATATATATATATATATATATATATTGAAAATGTGTGTTCAATGGCCTGTTGGTAGAAAGTCTCTTTGAATGTTGTAAGTTTTCTTATGTCACATGTTTGAATCTCATGCTGAGGCAGTGTCACCTGTTGAGGAAAGTGGAGATTCGGTTCACTACTCATTAGTCAGTAATTAAATTGATAATTAACATGAGGATGCAGAAGACTACCTCTATGAGAATAAACTTCACATGTCATTACTGGAAAAGAAGTCGGAAAAAATGGACGTGGCGAAATGGAATTTGTGGGATCGAGAGTTATGGGGGTTGTTCAATTAACCCTGTCGAGGTCTGTTGCCCACAACATCATCAAGGAGAGGAAAACTGTAGATCTCATGGCGGCTTTATCTGGTATGTATAAAAAACCATCGACGAATAACAATGTGCATCTGATGAAGAAGTTATTCTATTTGAAGATAGTGGAAGATACATTTGTTGCACAGCATCTGAACGATTTTAATAATATCACAAATCAATTATTGTATGTGGAAATTGATTTTGATGATGAGATACGTGCACTGATATTGTTGGCTTCATTACCAAATAGTTGAGAAGCCGTGACGATGACAATTAGCAGTTCTGAAAGTAAATCTAAACTGAAATATGATGTTATAAGTGATTTGATTTTTGGTTGAGGAGGTGCACCGAAAAGATTCTAGCGAGACCTCGGGTTCAAGTTTTGACACTGATTGTTCATTCCAGGGGGAGATCACAAGACAGAAACTCAAACAGAGGAAGATCAAAATCAAAGTATGGTCTGTAGGCAACCTGCTGAAATTGTGGCAAGGCGGGCTGCATAAAGATGAACCGCATAAATCCTAAGAAGAAGAAGAATTATAGCGCAAACGTTGGAACTAAAAAAATACATGATGCACTATTGCTGACAGTTCACAGCTCTTTTAGATGACTGTATACTGGATTCAATGTTTCCTTCCACACATCTTCCCATCGGGAGTTAATGCGAAATTATGTTGCAGGTAACTTTGGAAATGTAAATCTGGACTACAGTAGAAAAGTAAGATTTGATGATCTACCAGAGGTCACTGTGCAGGGCGGTGATAGAAGTGATGAGGAGGTGGGTCTGGGGCACCCATTCCTATTATTCCACAAACAGATGGTGGAGAACTACAGAGGTATGAGAAAACATTGCAAGATGAAAATTTGAGCAATTGGGAGCTGTTCGTAAAAGATGAGACGGATTCCCTACAAGGGAATCAAACTTGGAGCTGACATAACTTTTACTAGGGAAGAAGACATTTCAGAACAAGTGGATGTACATGAGTGAAGATTGAGCATGATGACAGTAAGAGGTAAATGACTGGACTTGTTGAAGAAGATATTCAACAGAGGCAAAATATCACTCATGCAGTAGGAGTTGTAAGCAGATATAAGAGTAACACAGGAAAGAGCTTGGAGGTACAAGACTACGCTGACCTTGATATGTCAACTAAGGATGTTACTCTTGAGAAGCTGAAGTTGTGCTCGACTTTAGCTGATCTTCTAGCATGAAGACCGTGGCTTTGAGTTGCAGAAGTGAAGGAATATGGAGGATATCACGTTTGAGGATGGAGGACGGTGCAGCCAGTGAGTGATGCAGTCATTGTCCCAATCAAATTTAAAGAATTGTTGAGGAAAGTGGAGATTGGGTCCACTGCTTATTAGGCAGTAATTAGATTGATATTTAACTTCCAACGCAAGCTTCCCGCGTCTCTCCCCTGTTACCGCGTTCCTTCACACGGTTCCGCGTTCCTCAGCTGCCCGCCTTCGGTTATTTCCATGAATGGGCTTCTAAGCTTGTCATAAATCTCAAATGAAAGGCCGAACTACTCTTCACCTCAATCCCAAGATTCACCTTCAGCTGGGAAAGGAAAAAGGAAAATAAAAAGGCAGCTTTTGCTTCCTCCCTTGGATTTTTCTTCTAGGTGGCTTACGGGATTCTTCTTCTTTGGCTGTATCTCTTTTAGTAGAGAAAGAGAGAAGGTGTGGAGAGAGATAGAGAAGGGACCACTTGAGAGACTTTTGTTTCTTTTCCATTTTTTCTTGACGTGAGAGAGCTAAGGGTAGAGAGAGAAGAGAAGAGAGAGGGGAAACGAGAGAGAGAGAGAGATGAAGGAAGAGAGAAAAATAATTATTTTCTTGTAAACGTCGAGGTGCTCCACGGTGTAATTCCTCGAAGTAATAAAATTCTCTGCAGCTCTGTGGACGTAGACAATTTGCCGAACCACGTAAAATTTGTGTGTCACCTGTTTCTGGTGTATTTTTCTCCTTCTCATTTTCAATTTATCACCGTCATTATTCACAACATCGCCTTCACGTATGGGTACTCGAATTCACAGCAAACCGCATCTGCCCTCAAACTTAACTGGGGTTAGCGCAAAAATGATTGATTGGCGGTTACACTCGTCAATCAATCTTTAATATATATATATATAGATTATAAGAAGCTAAGAAGTTGGGAGAGTGTAGAAAATAATGGAGATGGTAGTGGGGGAGTACGTAGAAGTGTGGAATGCACACTCCTTCTCCATTTCCTTATCTAATTTGAGGCCATTAATAGCCCAATATATAAGTGCCCATCTACTCACATATCCACCAACTATTATTGTGCCCTCCATAAGGATTAGCCTCAAAGTAATAAAGTAAAGTAATAAAGTAGACAGGGAGGTTGGTGCCGGTGGAGAAAATATTGCATCAGGACTCCGCACGTACAACTACGTGGGAGTCTCATCTGAGCCACACATCAACCAACTAAAAAAAAAAAGGAAATTTACAATGGGACCCACTTCCATGCATCATTTGGTTAATGTGTGGCTCAGATTGGAACTCCGCACATAGCTTTACGTGCATAGTCGTGATGCTATATTTTACCATGCCAGTGACATGTATTAATCATATGAACAAATTATCGTAGTGATAATATATTAAAAAATGTTATAATCCGGTGATAATGATCGAGAGATTGTGGTTAACTAACTGTAAATCAATTTTTGAGAGACTATAACTAGGCCATAGTTATTAAAAGTATATAGTTGGGTGACTGTCGCTACGTGACTGTGGTTGGGTAATAATGATTGAATGTTTATAATGTGATGACAAATGACGATAGTCAAGAGATTTTGGGTCCTTTTGGGACGGTGGTGTTTGTTTGGGTAAACTGTATTTTGACAACTTTTTCAGAATGCTGTCGTTGAAACTTACGTCTTCCCACCGATCCTGATTAGGTGCAGCGACAGCTTTCTAGCTACAGTCTGACTTTTTTTTTTCCTAAAAAAATTATAATAGCCATGATAACTTTTTGAATATCAGATTATTTTAGCAGCTTCACAACTGCCCCAAATATACCGTTTATTTGGGATGTGATGTATGATCGTAGTCGAGAAATAGTGTCCGAGAGATTATAATCAGTTGTTGGTGGCCAGGGAATTGTAGTCGGACAACAACGGTGAGTATAACAATGATCAAATGATAGTTGCTGCGAGTTGGTGGTCGGACTAACATGGATTCACAATCGACTAAATCTTAGTATTCGAACTTGGGACCATTCAAACTCCATTTTTCTATATTTATAATAGAAAGATAAATATCAATTAGATAAATTTAGTATGGTCAATCTAATTTCAAAATCAAAGACAACCCAAGGTGCCTCGAATCTATCGTCAGATGCAGCAGAAAATATTACGTCAGTCATTCGGATGTCCAGACGACAGTTTAGATAGTACAGCGCCGCAGGTGCAGGACGTGGTGCAATCCAGACCTTCATTCGCACGATTTTATCGCATGATTTTCCTGATAATTGATTTTGTATCTGAATCCGAGCAATCTTCGTGATAATTTGTGAGCATGAGCATAAAGAGTGGACTTATCAACATATAATAAGTGAATATATCAAATTTTAATTAAATTTCGAATATTCTTGGCTAAGTTCAGACAGGATATTTTTAGAAAAAGGAAATATTCTTTCAAAAAGCCGGCATTTTTAATTTAAAAAAAAAGAATTATAAATGGACAAAGTCTACTTTGGTAAAGTCGATTTTGACCGAGCATTATTTTTTTGTAATTTCTGATAATTTTGGTGTTGATAAAGAAAAATAATGATAAATTATGTTGATGGAAACGATGTTGAAATTAAATATATATATATATATATATATATATATATATATATTATTTGAAAATGATATTAAATAAATAGAATTAAGAAAATAAAATGATTAATATTTAGAGATATTAATTTTTTTTTAAATTTAGATAGTATATTTTTATTATAAAACTTGAAGATAATATTTGTAAACTAAATGGTAAGAAAATATGTTTATAATAAATTTAGAGATTGATGAGTCGCCAATGAATTTTGCTATTCAGCATAAATTTCGAGGCATTTGGTAAAAACTTCGAGATGAAACAGATCTCTCTAATATTTTTGCAGGTCCAATTGACACTTGGGGAACTACGGGAGAGAAGTACAAACTAATAATTAAATTAGAAGAGTATACCAATTTATATTTTTTTTAAATTTTTATTAATAAATTTTTTTCCTGCTTTCATCTTCTCAATAAAAAAATGCATTATGAGCTTGTGTCCGCCCCACTACTAATCTACAGTGCCCTCCCAATTATAAAAAGCAATCCATGGCTTGTGTCTTCCACACTCTCCCATTCCCTTCCTTCCTCTCCATACAATTTCTTCTTCTTCCCTCTGCATCCCATATATGGCCATAATCTCTGAAACCAAACTATCCATTCCCAGTTCTGAAATCCATGAAGCGAACGCTGAAGAAATGAACTACTCAAACAGATCACAATGGCTCAGAGCTGCAATCCTTGGAGCCAACGATGGACTGGTTTCCATTACTTCTCTCATGATAGGAGTTGGTGCTGTGAAGGAAGATCCAAAAACCATGATCTTATCAGGTTTTGCAGGCTTAGTAGCAGGGGCTTGTAGCATGGCAATAGGAGAGTTCATATCTGTTTACTCTCAGCTTGACATCGAAGTCGCCCAGCTGAAAAGACAGAGCAAGGTGGAAGCTTTAGCTGATCAGCAAAGCTTGCCGAATCCGGTTCAGGCAGCAATGGCTTCCTCCATGGCTTTCTCAATAGGAGCTTCTGTGCCCTTGTTGGCAGCTGGGTTTATAAGTAGTTATGAGGTAAGAATTGGGGTGGTGGCAGCAGCAGCTAGTTTGGCTTTAGCAGTGTTTGGGTGTGTTGGAGCTTTGCTTGGAAGAGCTCCTGTACTGAGGGCGGGGATTAGGGTTTTGATTGGAGGGTGGGTCGCCATGGCTGTGACCTTCGGGTTGATGAAGCTGTTCAGATCGGGTAGACTTTAAGTTGTTTTAGTTCAAGCAGCATGCTTTCTGTTCTTCAGTGTGGCAGCAAGGATTTCTTATGATCTTTATGTTGATCCATAAATAAATTGTTATCCAACATAATAATGAATCTTGAAATTTGATACGTTCTCAAAACATAATTTTTAGTTATACATGAATCTCTGTTAACGTTCCATATTCAAACTCAATATCATCAAAATGTTTAATTCTAAGAAGCTTATAGTTAATCTAACCGTCCCAACAATGACCAACCAATCAAAGGAATCGCTTTGGGTCATCTGATGAGGTGATACAGATTCATGCAATATTAATAGAGAATGTTACTCATAAATCTATAAATAGTTTTTTCATACCACTTATGAGTGGGGAGTTGGGATATGGACATGGAAGAGAAAGCCAAAGTATGGTTCAAGCTCTTGAGGATTCCTGAGCTCCATCATCGCTAAACGATTGTTGTTGAGGTCCACCACCGAATGACCATCCCCTCTGAGGCACCACAACCGCCATACCATCGTCGCTTTGCCATCGCCATTAAGCAGCCTCATCGTCGGACCATTGCCACTCGACCATAGTCGTGGATTCACTGTCGCTGCATAAACATCACCATGTAGCTCCACGACCGTTAAACCCACAGTTGGCGTTGATTTTTGATGTCACATATGTAGGGTATCCACTTGACTAGTATAAATGATTTACTGCTCATTCATGGCGTCCCATAGTTCAAGACACTCATTCTTGACCTCTGGTATGTGTTTGGGGCACGAAATCAGGGTCTGCAACGATTCATCCTTTTAAGGGAGAATGTATAGTTGGGCGGCTCTACTCAAGATATTGGACATGTTTGATGTGCACACCGATGCTTAGAGATCCCTATGTATCCAGTTAGAGCTGCAACCCCACCCCCCTTCTCCTTCGGGGGTCAAGAGAAGTCAAGTAACCCTCCCGCGCACACTACCAGAAAATTCACTGTATGGTGGGTTTTAACCTTGATTCCAAATGAGTTTTACATCCATTCTAATATTGAAAGACCCAATTTCATCAATCCAGGCTGTTCTGAAACCAAGGGCAATCCACCAAAACATTTTGTGTACCTCAAAACATTTTATGTATCTCCTAGACCCATGGAAAAGAAGAAAAACATTTTATCTTATAAAGTTGATTTTCACGTAACCAACGATGATGTAATGCTCTTATATGTTGATAATGAAATGACAGAGAATACGTTGCTAACCCAGCAGTACTGGCCTCTTTTATATATTTCAAAGCACTTTTACTTTCTATTGTGTGTTTATATGCTTTGATTGTTTTCCTTATTTATTTCTGGTTTATCTAAGATGCTACGAAAATTTTCTTTTAGGCTCTTTAAGAACTTTAAATTGTAAATTTTTCTACGAAAATTCTAATAAAAATTTCAAGATAAATTAAAATTTAAGCTTGATGGAGTCCTGCTACCTCCATCAAGCTTCGCCATTGCTGAACTACTAGTGCTCGACCGCCGTCATCGAGCACCACCACTGTCGAATAATCGTCGTTAAGCTCCACCAATGTTGGGTCGTCGTTTTCAAGCTCCACCACTGTCGAGTCATTAGTGCCTGCCATTGTCGTCAAGTAGTCATAGCCTCAAGACCATCGTAGCTCGATCACTTCCAAGTAGTCATCCCTATCACTAGACCACTGTTTCTCAGCCACCACCATTGTGTCATCGCCACCGTCAGACCACTGCTATCCAGCTGCCATGGTTAAATCATCGTCACCTTCGAACTATCGATGCCTTGACATCGCTGTCAAGCCGTCGCCACCACATGAGTACCTTTGCCTCTTCCCAGCTACGACCGTTTGGCCACCATTACCAAAGACACTGTGATGCCACTTCGATGTTTTATTCTACTTCCCTGATGATAATATCACACTTGTGAACATTGTTTCCGGTCATTTAAGGGCCGTTAAAATCTTGTAACCTACATCGACATACTGAAATCATTTCAACTTTATCAATCCCAATAGTTTTTATCCTTTCATGTTTT
The DNA here is from genome assembly GCA_022702705.1 of Papilionanthe hookeriana x Papilionanthe teres. Taxonomy (NCBI): domain Eukaryota; kingdom Viridiplantae; phylum Streptophyta; class Magnoliopsida; order Asparagales; family Orchidaceae; genus Papilionanthe; species Papilionanthe hookeriana x Papilionanthe teres. Next base: position 40,041,550 of record CM040433.1, on the reverse strand, counting down.
CCACATAAAAAACTCTTGTTGTTCTTTCTGTCAAATTTTCATTTACTCATGTGTATATGGAGATCTTCATACAACACAAAAACATTAATATAGTAAATATATCACTCTATCATGTGAATTTATCGGCACTCCACAAATATAAATGCTTCTATGAGTTATTTTTTTCATTAAAGGAATACATATATCTTTTGCCCTTAAAATCAGCAAAGTGATGCATAGATATTTAAACTCAGCAAATCAGGAAAACATATATCTTAGGACTAAAAAAGATTCAGCTTATAAGTGTGGGTGGCGTTTTCAAAACATCACCTCATCGTTTGGAAAATAAGTTTCGACAGTTTATTCGAAAATGCGGTTGGAGTTTTACACTAAACGGAGGTCACGGGTCGAACCCCGCTGTCGACTTGTGGGCCGCATTTCAGGATAAATTACTTATCATGAAACGCAAAAGCTACCTCAAACTCACACTCAATTCCTTGTATAGCATCAAAATTTCTCGGGTGAATTATGTATTATGTATTAATATAGTTAATATTCAACTTATCTTATTTGTGTGTATAGCACTCAATTATGCAAAAAGAGCATTATAATAAATGCCTTGCATTAATTATATTTCACTTTAGATGCCCTAAAGTTAATGGTATTTTTTAAGATATTTAGGTATATAAATAAAAATAAATATTTTGATATTAGACACGTCAATGCATAATGGGTCTATAGTATCTGTCTAAATCCCCCTAATTTCTTTTTCTTTGTTTTACTCAAACTTTATTGAAAATAGCAAACTTTGAGAAAGCAAAATACAATTTCAGTTAAAAAATAAATTTAATAATTAATAATAGCATGCTGAGACAAAATAAGCCTCCCACCAACCAAAAAAATTTATTTATTTATTTTGAAGAAGACCTTAATATCAAAAAAATATTGGGTCTCGTCACACTTAACGCGCGTCCCGGCCTGATCCGACCCCGGATCTTCGAAAACACTTTATTTTATCACGTGCCACGACCCAACTCAGCCCACTGCTTCGAGAAGGAAATTGCTCAACGCATAATCATAACTCTTCGAAAAGAAAATCGAGTCTTCAATATTCATTTTCTTAGTTCGCAATCGGTTAAGATTTAATGCAATATTGCGTGAATCCGGAAGCTACAACTCACGCGGTTAATATTTTTTTTTACTCCATATGCGTATGGCTGTCAATACGGCTCATTGTTCACGAGCAGCTTGTGTTCGGCTCGTTCGCTAAGTTAACGGGCCGAACACGAAAAAAGAGTTGTTCGTTCGTGTTCGGCTCATTTTAGCTCTAAATATTACTCATTAATTTTATATATATATATATATATATATATATATATATATATATATATATATATATATATATTATTTTTTTCTGATGAGTAGTATTTTTAAAAAAACTAATTGACTACATGGTTACAATGATTTATAATCAATTAAAAGTATTAATTAAGAAAATAGAATAAAAATTTTTAAATTAGATTCAAATGATATTTTAATATAAACAATAATTTTTAAATATTGCCTCAATCATCAACATCTTATGAGTACGTGATTAGGATTGTCAAAATAACTCTTTGTTCGTGAACGGCTCGTGTTCGGTTCGCTAAGCAAACGAGCCGAACACGAACACACTTCGAGCTAAGCCTGACTTTCTCGTGTTCGGCTCGTTTACACCCCTACATATGCGGGTAAACACAAGCATCCTTTCTTATTTAGAACCCTTTAATATGAGTATAAATAGATAGTCTTATTAATTTATATTGCAACATATGTGTAAAATAATGTCTTGAAATTTTTTACCAATTATAATTATTTTCAAATATAATTCATAGTATACTTTCTATCAAATATATTCTTTTAGTTATTTATATATATTGAGAAATATATATACATATACTATAATTATAATATTTGGATATAAAAGCCACACTCTAATACTCCATCATCCCTTGATCTCAAAGAGAAACAAAATAATTCAATATAGTGCATATATATGAAAGATTAAACGTAATGTATTTAATTATTTGTCAAATATTACAAAATAGAAGGAGGGGAATCAATGAGGGTCCAGATGAAGAGCGAGCGATTGATGTAACCCACATGGAAGCAAATGAGTCGTATTTAAGCATAAATTACAACAGTTCACCTGGTTCAAAGTTGATCAGACATATCACGGCATCTGAATCAGAATCTCACACATTTAGACCGGATGAAAAGATTTTTACAACGGACCAAACTAATGATAGGCCTATTGATAAAGGGTGTTACTTTTTAGAATCTGAAGTTGTGCGCCGCTTCAGTTGATCTTGTAGTTTGAAGACATTCGTCCTTGAGTTGCAGATGTGGAGGATAACATGTATGAAGAAAAGAGCGACGCCACGAGTGGAGGATATCAATTTGAGGAAGAAAACTATGTTGCATATGTGCTGGTCTCCAAGTAAGAGATTTGTTGAGGTGGAGTCCAGTTAATGAAAATAAATAAATAAAAAATAAAAGCAATACCTGTCCGCCCCCCCCCCCCCCCCCCCCCCCCCCCCACTTCTCCTGTAAAGCGAAGCTTCGCTTCGCCCCTGCTCATTAGAGTCGCGAAAATCTCCCGCCCTTTGGATTCTTTTCGGTGGTGGTGGCTTACAGAGGAAGATATAGAGAGAGAAATAGAGAGAGAAAGAGGGGGAAGATAGAGAAAATGAAGAAGAAGACTCCGCTCTCTTGATTGTCTTCAACATGAAACATACAAAAGGAAATACATTGACTTTGTAATTCCTTGAAGTTGAGAATAGTGTTTCTTATAAACCGAAACATTTTTGTACAAAATCCTCAAGTAATAAAATCCTCTGTAACTTTGTGGACGCAAGCAAAAATTATCAAACCACATAAATCTCCGTGTTTTTTTTAATATGAATTTTTTTGTTTCTATTTTTTCGCTTCTTTGTCGATCGTTCTATTATATATATATATATACCACAACAATGCTTAGTTCAAAAGGGCAGAGTAAGGTGGTGAAGATGAGCTTGGCAAACACAAAGGATTACTTATTTCGTACCATTCCTGGTAAATATAACATCAAAATTTCTTGGGTAAATTACATACATATGATTGACATCTTATGTATTATTACATTTAATATTCAAATACTTTTATTCATTTGCGTAAAACTCAATTATGCAAAATATTTAAATAGCATTAAGATATGCCGTGCCATTGTATTTCACTTTAGATGCCTTAAAATTAATGGCATTTTTGAAGATATTAGGTATATAAATAAATATAAAAATTTAGATATTAGATACTTCAATGCATAATGACTCAGTAGATGTAAATGGTAAGAAACAAAAAATTACAAAGTAACCCCCCGGATGGCAGAAGATAACACCAATGCAGAAATGTGTTACAATTCAATATAAAATAGCATTGTATTTGAAATTCAGCTCTTTAGTTTATGTTCCTCGGTTTTGAAATCAACCTATTTGACTGAATTAAAAACACACAACTTAATGTAAAGTGTTCTCCGCCGCCCTGCAGGCAACAATCCTGGCATACTATCATCACCGAGCCGCCTCCATCAGCCTGCCGGCAGCTGCCTGTCCGAGAGCCATTGCCCACCTCCGCCCGTTGCCACGCTTCACCGGTTACTGCTGCCGGCAGACACGTTACTTTGAAATACAACATTTTCATTTTCTTTTAACAACAATAACAACAAGCCTTTATCACACTAAGGGGGTCTTTGGTAACATATTATTTACAGGATTCAGGTATGAATTTAACCTAAATCCAGCCAAACATAAAAAAATAAATAAAAATTAAATACAACTCTCCATTAAATCAATAATTTTTGCATTCAATGGATATTACTCGCGTTCCGTTAAAAAAACGACGTAAATTCATATTTATTGAATCCATCTAAGAAGCCGATTTAGGGGCGTGGCTTGTTGTGCTCGACGCATTTGACAAATCCGGATCACTGCAATAATAAGCACATAGTTCAATTAGAAGTAGAAGATATTGTTGGCTAATTATCACAGAACAATACTAACACAAACCAACTCACAGGGAATTTTGGTGGTCCGACTTGCCCAAGTTGCAGGCCAAACTGACCTCCTTTAAGTACCACAACATCCATTGGGTCATCCATCTTCACAAAGGCTGTAAGGAATGAAACAACAATTATGGGGAATGATAAATGGTGTGTGTCACAATATCAATCTGAGCAGGACAACCAAAATTTCATGATGTAAGAAAATAGGGAAAAGTATACTAACATCCAAAATTTGATTTGTACACAAAATACACCTTGGTGTCATAAGCATATGCAGAAAAAGTTATTTTTGATGTAATGTTAAAGATCTTAGTAGTAGCATGTAAATACATAAGAAATGCACGGTATGTGCGTAGAAGCCCCAAAAAGAATAAGAATTTTAGGTATGAAGATGTACATAATGAAAACGACTATCCAAAGGCCAACGAGGACATCAACACGACCCAACGGGCCTTCGACGTTAGCCTAGTACTAGAAGAGTCTAGATGTCGAGTATCAACTGAACATGGATCGAGAAGGAAGATACCCCAAAAGTTCTTATAATGGTGCTTATGCCGGCAATATATCCATTCTTCTAATTCATCGTAGTTCAGCAAGTTTTTAATCATACAAATTCATATCCCCAAGTGGTGGTTGACAAAACCAACGAAGACAGTATCATACTCATGCCAATTCCGGGCTTTTATTTCTAGGTAACCCCTTCTGTAACTTTCTGGAGTTATAAGCCATTTTAACTCTATACAAGAAGAATCATTCCCTCAAAACAGGGTCCACAAACAATTTCTCTTCTTTACATCGCTCCATCGTCATAGGCAGACCCTGCCTAAGTTGTGTGAATTCACGGACATTTCAGAATCCTACAGAAGAACAGATTGTATGGTAAAATTTGAACATATCTCTTGATTGATGGTTCCCAACTCAAGGCTCATTAACATTATCAAGAACATAGTGAATTTATTTTTAATTGTTTTATTTGGAGTTCCAAGATGAAACGAACATTTTTTGTGGAAAGGAAGTTTGATGCGTCCGAAATTAATGTTATTTTTTTTTACACTAAAAATCAGATGATGAATTTGAGAAACTAAAAAGTTTCAAACTTGATGAAACCAAAAGAACTCTCAGATTAAAGCAATAATAGTAACGGGAAATCACAACACCTACCTTAATCAATCCAGCTTTCTTGTAGAGTTCCTATTTGAAATAAATACCACGACATTTGTGATCTCCAAAACCTGCATCATATACAACATAAAGCAATGGACCATCATAAAACAGAAAAAAATGCAATAAATACCAACTAAATATTGCAATAAGTCATCTAAGAAGGGATCTAAACTACTAAAAAATCAAGTATTTAACTTTATAACCTTAATTAATCACCTTACCCAGTTGTCTGAAGCATGAATCTAGAAATTATAATTTCAATAATTGTCAGCTAATCAACTAAGATTCATTAAATAAATAGGCGTGGCTTCACAAGAAATAAATTCAATAGAAGAAACCTACTGGCTAAGATACAAATGAAAAAGCATAGGATAGAATATGACCAATAGAGGTGGCAAGAAAACCACTGAATAATAGCATAATAGTTATAATCACTGCATCCGATCAAACAAATCCTATATGACAAAGTTTATCAGACATGACAATTGATCAACAATAATTATTACACCAGAAAATTTATATGAAATTTAGTGCAAGATGAATAAGCATGCATCCTATATGTATAAATCAAAAGCAATTTGTTTAACTACCATGCATTCAATTGAATGACTCATTAATCATTCGTTAATAAATCAATCTACATATTTAAGAATTCATTTAACATTACTCTAAAAAATGATTGATTTAGGTCATATTCAACACCAACAAAACAAAACCTTACTCAGATGGAAATGGCTAACAACCAAAGCCAAGTCCTTTAGTCATAATGTTCATCACAAATACCCAATCAACCAGAAAAATTTCATATAAACTTTACAGAGAGTTTAAGATTAAGCAGTAAGTAAGAAAATCATCTATTTTCAACCAATCCAAACAGCCAGAGCTTGCTGTACAAACGAATCAATGCTTATGGATTTCTCCTGTTATATTACAAATCTATTATATAATTACAACAATCAGCAGAATCAAAAGCCGTTAGCTTTACGCCAAAGAAATTTTTTTTTTTTAGTTTGGTTTTGGGATACTTTTAGAAAATAAATATCTATGCAATCACCTGAAAAAGGTTCACAAAAATCTGCTCATGGATTTTCATCAAAAAGAACTTTATAGAATCGCCTCCTCTCCTCTCTCTTCTCTATCCTGTCCAAGCTCAATGCCTCACTTTCATCTTCCTCGACCTCCTCTTTCTTCTGCTTCACAAAAATCTCACCTTTCTTCCTTCTCTTCTCAAGATTAGCCTGATTGCGCCTCCTATTGTATTCATGAAGCCCTTCCTGCATCAACTCCCCAAACTTATCCTTAACAATCACCAAGGGGTCCTTATCCAGCAATGTCGATCCCCTGTACCCTTCTCTGAGGACCACTGTGTATATCTTGTACCGATTTGACACATAGAAAATGCATGGATGCCGGAGAACCAACATGTTTAATCTCTGCGGCAAACCGAATTCTCGCCTGAAATGTTCTAGTTTCAGTATCGAAGCCTTTTTCCACAAGGTCAGCGATAAAATCTCATGAATGGTTCCCACTGCGCGCTTCTCCGACTCCTCCCATTCTTCCGACCACACCTCGGAATAGGGCGAGATATAGGGAATCCCCTCGTTGAATTTCTGAAAATTATCCAGCGTCTTTAGCCATGTCCTTGGTAGCAAGCAATCAAAACGCGGTTCCTTTCCGCGTTCGATCGCCGCCGTCTCCACCGCCGATACTGCGAGCTTAGGATCCCATCTGATGAGCTCAATTTCCATTGAGTTACGACGGCCAAAACAATTCGTGACGCGGAAGAGATCTGGATACCTGGCAATAACCCTGACAATGTAGTCGTCGGGGAGGCCGAGGCCGCGTTTGAGCTCGTTGAGTTTGACGGCATTGAGGCGGCGATCGCGAGAAAGCATGAGCAGCTTGGCGAGGCGGCGGGCCATGGCTAGCTCTTGTACCGTCTTGATAGATTCTTCCTCGTTTACTAGGGCTTCCATGCGCTTGGAGAAACCGTAGAATATCTCACCTTCGTTGTCGATGAAGGTCTGGAAGCAGCAGGGGTACTTGTTGAGCCAGTTTAGGGCACGGCCCTGGAGGTCTAGGGTTTTGAACTTCTTCTGAAGGGAGCGAACAGTGGCGACTCGTGTAGGGGAACGGAGAAGGATTTGCTTGATCTGGTTGTTCACGATCCAGCGGCGGTTGCGAGACAGAGCGGATTCGAGGGCCGGTTCCTTCTTCATCGACCATAGAGCGAGGCGACGCAGGAGGATTCTAGGGTCAGGGTTTAGGATTGGAGGAATGAGAAGGGGGAAGACAACAGCCCCGGATCTCCTCAAAAACATGGCTGCGGTGAGAATGGGAACCTGTGCGCAATCAGTAGATGTGAAAGTCTACAATCAAAAATACAATTTTTATGTCACTCTCTTGAGAAAAAAATTCTGTGTATCTCATCGGGATGCTAGTCTTGTAGAGATGATAAATGTGAGTGATGTGAAAAATCTCAAAATATACATATTTTATTGTCTGGACATAGCTTACGTTCAGATCACGCGTAGAAAATTCTCTCTTTCTTAATGTGAATTTCATTATTTGAATAACACATTTATTCAACGTTTTAAATAATATTGTACGTTTTAAGGGCATTTTCATGTTGCGGGTTACTATGGGTGTTCCTCAATTTTTCATTGGGTTATTACTACCTCAACCCTAGCCTTGTTTCACCCTCGTTCCACTTTGCCCTTTGGAGCTTCTCGTCTGGCCTAACTCAAGCTTCACTGTGTCATTTTACTGAGGTTCACGTAAGAGGTACAGTCGATCTTCAAATCTTCTTGTTTGCCATCTCTGCTTCGATCGCTTTGAATGTAACTTTGATCTCTGTCTTAATTTTTGTAGTGTAGTTGTATGCATTTTTTGTGAGCATTACTCATTCGTCTTTGGGTTTTTGCCTTTGAAATAGTTCTGCTCTGTGGGGGTTTAATCATGTCTGTACGGGTTTGATCTCTATATAAGGAGTGCAGGGAAGTGGATTATATGCACTTTGTGAGTAGTAAATAATGGTGAATGCTGGTGCGTACATATTATGATGAGCTATGTTGGTTGTGTTCTGAGGGGGTTCAATCATTCAAGTCTTCCTTCTCTCTGTCATTGCTACTATGATGGTTTGGAGCTCTCTGTTTTAAAATTTATTATTCTTTTCACAGAATGTTATTTTGCATTTGTGAGATACATGGTGGTATTCCTTTTCTGCTGGCATTTATCACCAGTCTCTACGTTTGGTTTACATTTAGGAAAGAAGTTCTCCGTCGAGGTTTGATCTCTCTGTTGGGAATGTGAGGATGTGAAAGCTATGTATTTAGCAAGTATTGAATTATGGTAGATACTAGTTAACGTGTGTTTTGTTGTGTTGTGTTGGTTATATGTTGTGGGTTGTATCTATGTTTCGAATCAATTTTCGAGTGATTAACTCTATTCAAGCTAAATTCACAACCCTAATCATGTCATGGTATATTTATAAAAAAGATAGCTTGCAAGGGATGGGTATATAAATACATAAGAATATTGTGGGGAGTATGCAAATCAGTAAATGCCTCCAAAAAGAGCCATTTTTTACGTCCGCCCACCTGTTGCGCAGCGAGGAAGAAAGGGCGCTTCGCTGTTCAAATCTGTTATAAAATTCATGGAGGTTTCTCCTCAACAGTCATCCCCAATTCCTCCATCGCCGGATTCTTCTTCTTCTCCTGCGGCGTCCCCCTCTTTCTCTCTCCTCACCACGCAGTTTCTGCTATCGGAACAGAGAGTATGGGTGGCTGCGCTGCCAAGCCCGTTGTGCTGAAGGAGGAGGGCGCGGCTCCTAAGACCGCTGAGGATCCCGCCGCAGCCACCGACGGCGGAGATGCCGGCGTCTGTGCTGTCGATGATGCGAAGAAGGATGTGACCGGCGGGGAGGAGTGTAAGGAGGAGGCCGTTGAGAGCCGTAAATCGCTCAGCAATTCCTCTGCGGAGAAGGAGGTGATTTTCTTTCAAATATTATAATTTTAGGAAAATTTACATACATAGCCCTCAATTTTTATATATTTACTTATCTTACACGCAAATTTTGATTTTTAACCTTTTAGCATCTTTTCATATATATTAAAAGGAATGGTTAGAGGCTATTATAAGAGCCTCCAATCATCTCTAATGTGTCTAATAATTTGAGTATTGCTTCTTTAAGCCAACTGTGTCAGAGGGGAATCGAACCCCCGACCTGAAGGGTCTTATACTGTGGACGTCAACTAATAGATCGGGGTCCTATATATGAAAAGATAAAAATAGTGTAATGTAATCCATTTATTCATACACAAGTTCGGGCGCTTATGATGTAAAAATCAAAGTTTAGATGTGAGATAAGTAATATGCCTAAGAATTGGGCGCTATCTATGTAAATTTTTCTTTGTTTTTAAATAACTTTTCTTGAAAAAAAAAGATGAAAATGTTGGATGAGAGATGATACTTAGGGGATGATTGAATTTAAGAATTAATTGGATTTTAATTAGAATTTTAGGTTAGATTTGGTTAGGTAATGTTATTAGGTATGTAAATACTTCTTGATTGAGGGTGTGTTTGGGGTGGCGGTACGATGACGGTGTGGTGTCGCACTGTCTGCGTTTTCGAAAGTCGCAGTTAAAACTATGCTTTCTCATCAGACTGACAATATGCAGTGGCTGCTAGAAAGCTACGGTCTGACTTTTTCAAAAAAATAAAAAAAAAATAAATAAATAAAAAATTGCAATAGCCACCACAGTTTTTTTAATAACAACTTCTTCAGCAGCTTAATATCGTTTCCCCAACCAAACCCTAACTCTCACTCTTGAGTGTTTGCAGGATTTGGTAAAACCCAAAAGGAATTTATTAAGGCAAGGCTAATTGATGAGTGTAGTCTTTAGCTTGAAAGGTTTATAAAGTAAGATTCTTGCTCAAGCCCACTCCTTTAGGGTCCCACATGTAAATACCCTAAAAATGAAATCTTCACAACATTCTTTTCGTTCTTACATTGTCATATTCCTCTGTCGTATTGATTTGATATTCTTTACTTTGATGCCCGAAAGGTCGAAGAAGAGAAGACTAAGGAAGAGGAGGAAAAAGACAAAACAGAGCAGGATGTTGAGGAGAAGCCTGTTGTTGTTCCTGATGAGTAGCAGAAATAAATAATAAAAGAACTCAAAAAATGACTCTGTAATATTTTGATTTAATTGGACTTCTTTGAACACATTATTATATTTATGTGGATTAATTGATTCATTATTTGGACTAATGTTTTGTTTCTCCTTGATTTTAATTTGTTGTACATTTATGTTATTTTGTAAGATTTACATAAAATTATGTATTTGCATATCTAACCTTAAGCATTCATGTTGTTTTATTCATGCATGAAAAGATGTATTTCACGTTTTTTAAATTACTGATAGTGACATTTTTGATATGATATACAGAAGATTTTAGGGTTACAAATGTAAATAAAAAATTGATGTTCAGATATGTAAATACATAAATTGTGTTATTCATATGTAGTTATTTGTTATGAATGAAAAATATTATTATTATTCAGCCTTTATTACTATTCAAAAATTGTTGAGTCTCGAAAATAAATTCCAAATTTTAGTTCAGTTTTAATTTTCATTTAAACTTAAAAAGAGTTAATTTTATTAAAAAAATTTATTATATTTTAAGTCAATGTCAAATGAATTAAAAGTTATTTATTATATAAAATATTTGATTGGAATAAATAGAAAATTCATAAAATTAAATCTTTAATATTTGTTCTTATTCTTAATTAAATCATTTAAATAAAATTAAATTTATATAAAATTTAATTTATTCTTAATTAAATCATTTAAATAAAATTAAATTTTGATTCGGCGAGTCCGATTTGATCCAAATTTTAATTGATTCGACTTTCCAAATTCTAAATTTTCAATTGCAATTGATTTGGCCAATTTTAAAATAAATCCATCCAAACTCACCAAATGCTCATTCATTATTACCCCCACATAAAGTAAGGAAATATTTGATTCTCTCCCAATACATATTATAGTACTTGTATGCATTAAGTTCTGTTTGGAGAGGCGGCGCCGCAATTTTGTCTGTTTGGATAAACTGCATTTTGATAACTTTTTCAAAAAACTACCATTTAAATATATATTTTCCCACCAGTTTTAAGTTAAATACAGTGACAACTTTCTGACCGTGGTCTAATTTTTTTTTTTTTAAATAAGCTACCACAAATTTTTGATTTCAAATTATTTTTCAATAATTTAACAACTATTTTTTAATAAACTGCAGATGCCTAAAAATGCTCTTAGAGTTGGTCAAATTCAACTTAGGAAATATATTTTTTAAAATAAAATTTTAATTTATAAGACTTGTGAAGAAATTCAATCTTCTTTCTAATTAAGAGATGTTCAAATCATACTCCAATCACTAATGTTCACAAACATGACTTTAATAATTCAAAATATAAGCATAACTCAAAAAAAAAAAATGAAAAATGTAAAATGCCAAATATAAAATCAGAGGATATTTTTGTTAAAGCTCATCAAACTCTTCATTAAGGTTTCACACAAAAATGTAAGAAAAAAATGTCATTAATAATCTACTGATAAGGTGATTAAAAATAATCTGCTGATAAGCTAAGTGCGGTGGCTATTATAAATTTTTATTTTTTTTGTAAAAGTCAGACTACAGCCAGAAAACTATCAGCACACCTGAGTAGGTGCGGTGTGAAAACGCTGTTTTCAGCATTTTGAAAACATATAAGCTGCCAAAACGCAGTTTACCCAAACAGTCCAAGTGAGTTTTCAAAATGATACCGTACCAAATTAGCTGCCCCAAACGGACCCTTAGCCTCGAATCTCATCCACATCAAACTCATAAGGCCTTCAACAAACAAAAAAAATTCACAGAATAAAATGGAAACCACAAATCAACCAAAGAGGCAAAATATTCACCCCTTGAGCCTTAAATCTCCAGCTTTCTTCACCTCACCCAATATTCTTTCTGCAAACAATTCCTTGTCATCTTCATCCTCTGTTACGAAAGCATAGTTCTTCAAACCAGTCCTCAACTTGAGCTTCTGTGAAGCCTTCTGATACTCATTTCTGGAGCAATCCACCAAGCCATTAAAATCCCTCTCCTTCTCATTACCATCTTCCTTCTTCCCATCCCAAGAATCCAAAATCTTTAGCAGCAGAGAGCTATCATCCGGGCTTTGTTTTCTTCTTCCTGATCTATCGGAGGGTGAAGAGATGTCCTCTTCTGAATCAGTATATTCATCATCAGAGAGGGAAACTGGGCTGTATTCCCTGCCATTTTCATGGCTGGGAGGCTTGGATAGAGGAGGTCCAAGTTCATCCCAAGCAGAGTCGTCGAACCGACTGTTCTCCATTAAAGCTTGTTGGCCTTCGCCGTCTTCGTCCTTTGCATCTTTGATCTCAGAAGACTGAATGTAAGAGTTTTCTATTCTTATGCCAGGCATTATCTTCAGTAAAGTTGCAAGTTTTGGGTAGCCTAGAGCATGGTAATCCAATATATAGCCGTACCTTTGAACAAATTCTGGTTGGAAAATGCTAATGTTAAAACCAGAGGGGTTTTTCTGTAAAAGATCCTCCAGCAATTTGGAGCAATGGGATAGTATTTCATCTCTGCTGCGAGGTCCATCCTTTTTTCCTGAAGTTCCATTCTGAGAAAATCCTATAGAAACAGAGTCATGCTCTTCCTTTTCTTCATCCTGGAGTTTCGGCGAATCGGGCTTAGTTTTTGCAGGAAAAAGAGAACTTAATCCATTTAGATGAGATGGTTGGGATAGAATAGATTTCTTCTTTGCTGTAACAGTAAGTTTAAAAGGAAATTTCTGAGCTGCAGTTTCTTCCACCCATTTCTTCTCCAGGAACAATATATCACCTAACTGAGAAAGATTGTTATTGTTGAGTTCTTTGAGAGATGAAGGCCCTTCATTCTGTAACATTTGCAGAAACTGCTCCCTGATTGGAGAAGACGAAAAGAGGTGAGGAAGAAAGCATGTGTTCAAGAGAGTGTATGGCAGCATAGTTTTAATAGGATTTAGCCATGAATTTACTGTAAATACAGCTAACCATAATATATATATATCAACAATTTGTTAAGGGTGGCAAATCTCTGAATGATTTCAGCACACAAAAATATTAGATGTATCAATATATTCACACTCAAAGTAATTGTATGTCAGTAAAGATGTAGCCCGAGTCATTTGTCCGTGTGGTTCTGCCGCCAGATGACACCACAAAATAGCGGTTATAACCAGAGCCCTCTGACAGGATGGTTGCCGTCAAATGATATCATTATATCATAATCCCGGTCGCAGCCTGTATATTCTCCAAAGACTTTCTATCATTTGAGTTGTGAAACACAAAAATACAATTGATTGACATAAAGCTTTTTGTTAGCTAAGGTCAGCTCAAATTTGTTCCCTTTGACAAATATTCAACCCATATCAACAAGGATATCTTGGACGACGCAACCCATGGTTGCTGACAAGAATCCTTTTGTCATATTGGGTTGACTACCTCATTTGACTAAGTAGATCAGGGATCATGACGACCTGAGATGACAGAACCATAGGATCTTGATCGAATTTCGTATTCATTCCCCCAACATCTGTTTTAAGCTTCAAGCGAGAGATTTTATAACTTAAATCTTAAGTCTACTGTTATTATATGTTAAATACTTAATTCTTAATGATTAGCCTTAATCGAAAACGCTCTCCCGTTATCGGGAAGGGTAATTAACCATAAGGGTTTGTGTCTATGGAAAACCTTGAACCCCAAATTAAAAAGTTCTCGCTAAATGACAGCAAAATCTCTGGGCAGTGACTTATCTATAATCCAATCTGTCTTCTAAAAATTCGACCCTTCAAATCTCTCTCTCTCTCTCTCTCTAACTCTCTCTCAAAACAAAATAAAAATGAAATGCAAATAATTCACGAGGAGCAATTGTTAATTTTCGAAGCCCACACTTTGATGACTTATTTTATTGTCCCTGTATTAATTTCTCAATATGCTATACACTTTCAATATTATATATATTATTGGTGTAAACATAGCAAACAAATAGTTGGATAAATAGGCTAAAACAAATTTTTGTTAATATTTGAACTCCAGCAAACAGCTTAATTAATGCAAAATGAACTATAACAATTTTGATTAAAATCTAGAAAACCAATTATGCATATATTAAGACTATATATTTAATTATCAAAATTACATAGATAATTAGCTAGACTCAATCAATGATTAATTTACAATTTAAACTTGATAAAAAAAAATAATAATAGGTTTGAACACAATTTTAAAAGTTAGATCATATTCACATTCAAACAAAACATAATAAGAAAATAACTGGACAAACTTGAACAAGATAGTGCTCAACTCGAGCCAGTTTAAGTTAAAAAAGAAAACACCTAAAAACTCTAAAACATAATGTTGGACAAGAAACTTAGGGTTTTCGGTTGAGCCTTGTTGCTCTTGGAATCTTAATGCCAGCAAATGCATTTACCATTTAAGTACTACAAATAGAAGAAAATATTTCTATTCATGTATCTGTTAATCTTACAATAGAGAATTTTTCACAATATAAGACAAATGAAAAAGAAAAAAAGGATCTCACATTCAAATAGTGTTTCTACAGAATGCAGCTCTCAATATTCACAAATACAAAAGCTGTGTAACTGGCAATAGAGAAATTTAACATGCAGAGTAAACCACATCAACCGTTAAACCAATGGAAAGAAAAACGATCATGTCTTCTATAATAAATAAAACATAATAATAACTTCACGAAGTAAAAGTACTTGAATTTACACGGATAAAGGAAAAAAAAAATTGGGAATAACACAAAGTTGCTATAACCTGAGACAAGTTCTATGGGAGAGAAAAATAGATAACGAAACTCATAAAAATATGCAGTTTGGTAATGTAATCCCAAACCCCTTAGGAGGATTATAAATATTGAAATGTTCCATTCTATTATAAAAGTTCGTAGTAGGGAAACAAAAGAAAAAAGAGAGAGAAACACAGTAGCATAAGAAGAAAAATAACCACAATTCACCACAAAGGGGAAGGGAAAGTTTGCAGACAGTGAGAGAAAGGAGAATCAATAGGCAAAGAAAGAGTAGAAAAGAATGACAAGCTTTCTTCCATCCTACAAATTAAGGCACATTTACACACAAACCACACAATCATGTATTTACACGTCTAATACCTAAACTTCCATATTTACATACATATAACTAATCTTGTTATCACATAAAAAATAATACTACCACTAACATTTTAAAAGTGAAGTACACATTTTCATGCATAAGTTCGTGACACCAAAATATTATAAATATAAATATCAAACAGTACGTGTTAGATATGTAAACACAAAGAAATTGTGTCATATGTATGTTTCCCAAAAATTAAATGGACACATGGCTAGAAACCAATGACCAAGGATGCATTCAAACGTGATGATCCTAAATAAAAAATGTAAACAAAAACTATTGAATACTCTAATAGTCTCAACAATATTTTATCAACCCATAGTTTATTACATAATTCAAGCAGTTGAAATCTATTTTTCTATCAATATCGTTAATATAAGGATGCATCATGGTAGGCGGAGAAAAAAAATAAAGATACGAGAGCTTAAAAAAATAAAAAAATTTGATCCTAAAGCCTATCATCTCCCAAACTCTTCTAAATAAAAGATATGGGGGAACAATTGAGTGAGCCCCAATATCAATGAATATCTATTTATTATAGTTCTCATTATTGAAAATCCAAGTAATTTTATGTGTTTTTTGTTGGAATTTATAAGGTACCGAAGTTGCATCATACATTGCCTTACTGATAATATTACTCAAATATTGATTCAATATATTCACACGCATGTATTGCCAATATTTAAGTTAATCACGACACCTTCCCAAGAATGCCTGCTTAAAATAAATTGTAGAAAACTCACATTCCTTTTGTGCGAAAAAATCCTTAGATTACACCAACACTGAAGAAAAACCCCAACTGATTAGATGTCCTGCTTGTGCATATTTATATCAAAAAGGTTGACCACGCAGACTTAGTCTATAGTTTTCCCTGGGAGACATAACACTGTATCAGAATTCATAATAGTCAAATGAATATCAGTTATAAAGTTAATATCTTCAATAATTTCGTTGTAATCTGGCAAGCCATACTTCTGGTCATTTTATTAGAGCATTTTAGATACTATTGTCTTTCCTTTGAATCTTTCTAACCTTACTCCGGAACAATGCCATTAAGCTTCCCTGGTCCCGACATGACTGACTGGGCGAGGAAGAACAGCGGAGGCAACCTCCACTCGGATCAACTACCTTGACTTTAGAGATGGGAAAGGAGTAAGAACTGATAGCCATTTCCCCTGAGCCAGGCGAGGATGAAATTCATGCCTTTTTCATAACCTACCCACCAATACCTATTGCCCTGACTCCAACAGATTCAAAGCGGGTAGACCTTTAGATTAGACAATTACTACTGCTGTGCTAAAGGCTAGAGAGGCAAGAAGAAGGCAATCTATTCCTTAATGTTAATGAATTTTCTTCTTTCTATCCCTTTGAATAACAAAGTAGCCCAGCAAGGGCGTTAAGGCTTTCCTTCTGAGATGCCTGTTCTCCGGTGCAGATGAAGAAGATGGTGGTATAGAAGTCAGTGAAAAGGCATCGGTTTACTCTATTGAATGGTAATAATAATAAGGGATGAGACTTTCACTGCTTGAGAATACGCTCTGGGACGGCAAGGAGCAATTTTCGCAATTGAATCGGCCGTGAGGTATTAGACTGACTTACCTAATATGCCCAGAAAAGGATGCTAGATGGTTGATGCTTAATTTTTTTGTACGACGAAAGCGACATGCAGAAAGATGGGGATGAATGACAAATAGGTTGTTAGCTCCATCAAGACTTTCCTACCCGCCCTTGGACCTATTGCTACTACTTCTGATTCACCAAAGAAATTAGCCCCTTCAACTGAACAACAAAATTGTCTCACCGCGCTCTACTAACTTACGGGGATGAGAAGGATGCTTCTATCTTCTTCAAAACCCTCTTTTCGATAAGAGGAGGCTATTCTTGAAACGAATAGGTATGTTCAACCAGTTATTTTCACTCTTAAAAAAGAATAGGGATTTTCAATGCTTGAAATGGGATTCACCGATCCGACTATTTGATGGGTCTACTTAGATCAGAGCATTTTCATTTTGGCATACTGAAGCTTGAACCACACAAGTAGTTTCTCTTACTACCTTTTGACCCAGAATTTTAATTTCTTCACTTGTGAATGAATAATGCTTCAAACACTTGGAACATCTACCACTTAGAGTCTCTTAGATTCACTTGCTTCTCTTACCTTATATTTCACTCGATGAAACCACAGAACAAAATTCACTTTGATTCATTCATATTTAAAAGTTCATTTGTCGTTTTCCTTGCAATTTTTCTTTCTATATGTCATTGTATAGATGCGGATGGGACATACCTATGAGAGGCAGAGGCGCTAGAAAAAAGAATCGAAATTGATTTCTTCTTCCACGAACACAAGAGTTCCATCCATCATTTTACGATGATTCCAGAGACATTCTTAGATATACTAGCAGGATATCTCACATAGAAAAGAGATGATGATCGCTCAGTACCGTCAATTTTCTCATTTTACCAAGATTTCTCTTTCTTGAAAATAATGGTATTCATACTAGCCGCAATCCTTACCTGTCCCTCTATACTCTGGGCACTAAAAGAAAGTCTTTCATTCTACAAGAAAAGAGTTCTTTTTAGTGATAATTCTCCGTTACACATTGCAACAATCTAATCGAGTATCTTGAGTAGAAGATGAGACCCTCTTTCGCTAAATCGATAATTGCATTTGTTTAACCAGAATGAAGCACGACTACCAATGATAAAAAAAATTTTCTACGAGTTTTCGGCTAAAGGTTGGTAATTGGCAATCTTCTGATGATTCACGAAGAAATCGTTGTAATTGCCGTAGAGATCCATAGCATGAAGGGATTGAAACAATTATTCTTATGTGTCTGTCCTTTGGCCTTAGGTTTGATCCGGCAAGTGAGCCTTGTTAGCATAGTCAGTCCCACCCTTGCTTGTAATGAAAATGTAGGGCCAAGGTTTAGAGTATCGCCCCCTATAGTACAAGAGCACTACCCCCCATGTAGAAAGATTTCATGTCTCCTTTGCCTGCCAACAACTCATGCCAACAAGACCTATTTTGCTATGTTTTTTTTTAGGGTTCGCTACTTTCATACCTAGTTCTTCTCGCCTGAGAAAAAAAAAACTGCAATGGACTCGCTCAGTCTTTTCTTTTACTAAAGACAAAACAGTTGGATTTCTAATGGTTGCTGTGAAAGTGCCCTTAGTTGGTCTCTATTAAGCGATGAGGAAAATTCACATGTGCTTGCCTAGAGCGAATCTTTCATCTTTCTAAAGTAAACTGAACTTCGTAGCACTGGTACTTCTCGTTCTATATTGGAATTAGATCCCTTTAATCACATTGCATTCGTGAAAGTCCTACTAAAAAGAAAAAGAGAACACTGAGTGGATAAAGAAAACTCCCCCTCTTCCTTCACGTGAAGCTGGGCGCTCTATCTTTGCTGCATAAATGGTATCGGAAATTTTGAATTGTACAATTGTTAAGATAAGGAAAGACGATAGTCAAGTCTTTGCCTTTAGTCAAGTTTTCGCCTTCTTACCCCGGGGATCCAAAAAATTAGTACCATGGTTTTTCGAGATTTCTTTTCTATTCCATTGAAAGCATGTATTACCAGCAACTCTCATTTCCATCTCTCCTCAGTTACTAGATCGTCCTTTCCCTTTCCAATCAAGGTAGTCAAATTTCTATCTTGAGACAAAAGAAGAAAGGCACTAGCTTTGTTCATATCGAAAAAAAGTTCGTAGCAATAGAATGAAATTAAGATATTGCATGAAAGTTTAATTCCTTGTATTCTCATTTGATTGGAGAATGTAAGAAATTATTTTGGAGTGGGGGGAAGTCAAAGTTTTTTAAAGAAGGTCCTTCTTTTTAATTTTCCCTCAGAAAAATAACTCAATCCAATCTGAGAATTTCTTCTTCAATTTCATTTGAATCTTGAACTTGGATAACAAAAAAATAATTTTTTTTATGCTTAATATAATTGGTTTCATTTGTATTTGTCTTAATTGCTCCGCACCTTTCTTTGAGCAGTTTTTTCTTTCGTTAAATTGCCCGAGGCTTATGCCTTTTTCAATCCAATTGTATATGTTATGTCGTGCTACACCCTGTACTCTCTTTTCTCTTAAGCTTTTTGGAAAGGTAACAAACGAGAGAGACGGTCTACGTTCATAAAGTGATGTGAATCTATCCATTCAGGTAAGAATGAGTTGAGACAGACAGAATAGAGAAAGGAAAGAAGCGAAGGCGATAGTTCTCAGATCCACGCTTACGGGCACTACTCCTTTTTAGTTAGGGAGTGGTGCCTCATGAGCCACTTTAAAGAAAAAGTGTTCAGTAATTATGTGGCCAAAGTGATCCGATGAAATACCCGAGTCACAGGCGTCAATGTGTCAGAGTTCCTAGGAATTGGTGGATTACACCAGTTGGGTATCTATTCTAAGGATATATCTTAGGGGGATTGGGGTTGTAACAAGCAGAGTTATAATTTTTAGTAAAACATAGATTAAAGATTAAAAAAAGCGAGACTATCAATTAAGGCAATACATAGACACAGTGGTATGATCTAAATAAATCAAAAGAGTTGAAATGTTCTTAGCCAACTTTTATGAAGCCGGAGCTGTATAGAAACAAAGTAATAAATATTTCTATGTTGTAAATTTGAAAGTCTTTAAAACAAAATGCAGAGCCCGAGACTATTTTATTTTGTTACCGCATAATTCCACCTAAGAAAGTTGTTCCCAACCAGTCCAACTGCGGAGTTATTTCCAATAACAATGTGTTGTTTAAATGTGCAAATTTAGTAATGCGCAGATGAACCATTAAAAAATATGTTGTGAATCATAATGCAAACTCATTCATTTTATATGTAGCACCGTGTTTAAAGGTTTGGCATTTGGAATGTAAAATGGTTTTCTATTAAACATTGATTAAGCGATGAGTAATGCTAGACAGCATAATAAAAAAAAAATTGCCGCATGCATATAAACATTACCTAGTTCTTGATTTCAATATAAGATGACTATTCTTGGGATCCAGTAAAAATGCTTCCAGTTCATCCCAGAAGTGAGTTTTTGAGAATAGCTCGTGAACTGCTGAATTGCTGTGTGAAAAAGGAGGAGCTTTACCAGATTTGCAAGCTGCATCAATTTGATGAGCCTCATCCCTAGAGTCAGAATGGTCATCTTTCTCATTTGCACCATAAATCCATGATTTTGACCACCTTAAAATCCTGCCCAAAAGACCAACCCTTTGTTCATTTACATAATTGGACTTTTCAGATAGCCAACCGTTATCATCCTTTGCAGTTGATTTCTCGGAACTTACTTTTTCAAAAAAAAGATTACTTGGATCTTTCACCTCATATTTTTGTTTAGTTTGCATGAAAAGGCCTGAACTTTGCATGTTTGGTGCATTTTTACTATAGTCTTCATGTCTTGAAGAATCTACTACCAACACATTATCATCTTTTTTGAGTGCTGAACCAACTCTATGACCACGAAGAGTCTTCCATATCTTCTTTAGGAGTCCCTCTTTAACTCCAATGTTTTCCTTTTGCTGCAAAGCATCAGAAGGATCTAATATGGTCAGTCGATGAACCGAATCATCTTTACAAACGTCTAAACCAACCACCGGATGATTCTTAGAATCAAAATTACTTTCCTTAGAGCTTGATGGATGCTCAGCAGAAATACTCAGCTTATCCATCTGTGACTCTCCCTTCCTTGTAAAACCATTATCCTTATAAACACCATTGATACAAACCTCTTTACTCAACCTTGACCTAATATCAAACTGTTCCGCACCCTTTCTATGCATGCCAACAACCAGAGGTTGTCGATCACCAGACAACGATGGGACGAACTTCAATAGGTTCAATGAAGCGAGAAAGAGAGAGAACTTCTTGTAACCAAAGAAATCCTTATCAATAGTAATGTTGTTTCTCTTAAGCTCGCTTCGAAGCTCCGTAAGGCTAATACCTTCGGGATACAAATGCAACACCTGACGAATCGCATTCACCACTACCCTCGGAACTGGCCGAGGCTTCGACTCGGAAATCGATTCCATGGATTCCTCAGCTTGTGAAGTTGTGGGATGGTCGGACTCCGCAAAAGGATCATCAAGTAATCCTTTGAAATGACCATACCAAGAACCATATAAACCATCGGGTGGATGGTTAAAATGCCGGACCGTAAGATTTTCTCCCCTAACCAATCCATTCCATGGCCACATAATAGTTGCAGCACTGCAAAGGACTCCAGAAGCAGTCTCTGTGCTAGCGAGAAGGATATTGTAGTTGCTCATCCTTAGCCGATGAAGAATGTTAGCGAAGTCTTTATCACCTGAGATCAAGAAGAAATGCGCAGGCGGAGGGTTCTGGTAAACCCAGTAGACAATGTCAGCCATGAAAGATCTGTCAGAACTGTTCTTCCCACCTACATATACAACCTTATAAGAAGCTCAGAAGGTAAAACATAACACAATTATCCTACTGAGTTAAGTAAAAAATTACAGGTATCTCTCTTCTCTAACAAACATGAAAACAATTATCAATTTATGTGTTGCAGAGAAAATTACTAGTAAACTAACAATATCACCGAACTTTAACATTTAGTTGCTATTTGTAGAGGGTCCTCTTTCAGTTTTTTCTTTAATTTATTCTAAAAAAATTCAAATTGCTGAAGATAGTTCTAAAATTCTAAGAAAAATAAGACTGTATCAAGAAGAAAACATTGAATTGAAGCATTGTTGTGGCAGCTAAATTTACAAAACAAATTAGAGCACACAGAGGTTAAAGAGGTAACCTACTACAAGGAACATGGGTGAGGGAAATGCCCGTGGAGGTGAGCGCTTCCTGAGTAGCACGCGAGAGCTGGGCCACGTCCCCGAATGCCGTGATGGTAATCGGCCCTTTGATGCCGCTTGATCGAATAGCCCAGGTGATCCGACTGGAGACACGGTGAACGTTCACACCAACGGGAATGTTACAGTTCTCGAAATCCCACCATACCGTGATCTTCACATTCCTATTCTCCTCATCATAGTTCCTCCTTAATAAAGACGACGAGCTGAAAGAAGATGAAGAAGAAGAAGAAGAGGAAGAAGAGGGACTTCCTTCGCTCCGCCGCCTATAAGCATCGTCGCCGGCGGCGGAGTGTAGGAGGAGGAGATGACAGCGGGGAAAGATAGGGTGAGGGCGATAAAAGGAAGAGTGAGAGAGCTTCAGCATAAGGTTTGGTGAAACTATGTTTTTCATAACGGGAAGAGAATGGGTTATACGAAATCAATCGTGAAACGGAAAATACGGCGGCCGTGAACGGTTTCACCGGCGAGGTAGATCGAAGCTCGGGTAAGCAGCCGCCCAACGAAATGTTAAACCCTACCAAAGCAGAGCTAAAACCCTCGAGCCAGCACGTGTCTTGCAGGTGGTGCCTGGAAGCTGGTTCTCTTTAATCGATTTTGAAAAAATTTGCGTACGTCAACCGTATTCAGAGATACGTACATAAAAAAATACACAGAAGTTACACGGATTACAAGAGAGTTAGGATTATAACCCTCTTGTACCTTCTGTGTAACTCTCGTGTACAAATGGATTAAATAGAAGCATGTGTTACAAGTGAGTTACACGGGAGATACATGGAGGTTAGAACACGCTATAACCGCTTATAACCCCCATATAACCCTCTGTACTTTTTTACGTACGCATCTCTATATACAGTTGACAGACGCAAATTTTTTTCAATTGGTGAGGGCTTGAAATGGGGCCCTCCCAAATGAGGAATGTATAATAATTCTTATCTATTTTTATATATATATATTTTTTTTGAGAAATTTACATATATATTACATAAAACTTATGTATTACTCAAAATTTAATGTTTATATTTGTTAGTTATTATGTGTTAGAAATACTAAAATTACTATAAATTTTTAGCTGAAAAAAATTTGAAAAGAAGGAAAAAATGTATTGACTAATTTAAAGTAATTTACTATAAATGTGTAATTATAAAGATACTTTCTTGTAAATAGAAGAATAAGAATACAATTTTACACAAGTTACAACACTTAACTGTACAGCGTACGAAAAATTTTGAAATTAGAGAAAGTAGCCAAGTGTTATCATCAAATCTTCAATATGGTGTCGTGCATTATGATCATATTTCATATAAGACGTTACAAATAATATTGTCCGACAACGATGAAAAGGGATAGCGTCGAAGGGAGGTCAGCGACTTTGGAGACTAGAAGTTATCGTCCAATTTTTCAGTTCAGAACAACACCGAATTTCTTCTCCTTCTGCCGCCCTACCACTCACTAAACTGAAGAGAGGGGTCGATTTATAGGTCATTTGGTAAATAACTCCTATAACTAACTAATATGATGACTCATATTGATCCCCTTTTATCGTAGGAGCTTTTCCAATGATTTGAGGGGCTTAATGATCTCAAAATTAACCGACCTTGGGATCGTTGGATTCATCTCATTAAAACACTCGATTGACTATAAGTATGTCAAATTTAAAGTTCATTTGACTATTGAATTAACGAACCTCCAAATATATTTTAATGGCTTGACCTAGACTTGGTTGGACTCAGATTTGAACAATTTTGATATCATCAGGTTCCTATAGTCAAGATGGTCAGTTACACTAAAAACTTGTTGAAATGGAGGCTCTCCATAACTTTTATTTTGAATTCAGGATATTTATTATTCAAAATGCATCGAGATTCATGCTAAATGATAAAATTTCTTAATAACACATCAATATTTTTAATATTTTGATGTCATAAACCTATGCATGAAATATGTATTTCATTTTTAAAAAGATAATAGTGGTGGTAGCTTATTATATGACGCTAAAGAATACGAGTTTTACTTTTCGTAAAATATTGTAAATAATGTTGAAGAATTATTGAATGATGATGAAAGTAGTCAGGTGACAACACTTAAGCGATTCCATTTGAATAATGATAGATAGGAGATACTGGTCGGACAATAGTAATAGAATGATAGCAACTGAGTGACAATAATTGAGCAAAGGCAATTGAGTAATCGTAGTTACATAGTAATTATTGAGATCAAATCAGGCAAAGCTTCAGAGCATTTCATATCTCCAAGTTCTCTTCTCTTATGGCTAAGTGTTGACCTCATTTTTGATGAGGTCTTCTCTTCTTCTTTTTAGTGCTTAGGATCTAGCCTTAGGCTTTTCCTTTGACTATCTTAGAGGACTAGAATTGGGACCCACCTTTTAGAAACTCAAACCACTTCTAAACTCCTTCAAACTCCACAAACTTGACTATAGACCCCTAATCACCTAGAGGGTTGAAATCGAAATGTGGAAGTTTAAAGGATGAGTTCCTATGGGACTCTTTGGCCTTAGGACGCCTGCACAGGTGGCACAGTGCAGTGAAGGGGCGACTTACACACACACTACACTTACACACTACACCTATACACTACACTTTCACACACTTCCTAAAAAACACACCCATACCCAACTTGACCTCACGACTCATGTAGGTGATTCACATGGATGGTCCTTAACCTCTAAGCCCTGGCTAAGAGGGTTAGGAACAACATAGTGAATGCGCTCAAATGAGTCCTTCATGGCTCATATGGGCTTGATATGGCTTCATGGCTCAACCAAAATGATTTCATTCCACTTACATCCACCCGATCTTCGATTTCCCAAATTTTCGATTTTGACCCAGGGATCCTACAGCTAGCACTCTACCCAAACTCTTGAAATTACCAAATTTTTGCAAAATTTCCAAATTACCCAAAATCCTCCAAAATCATTCCCAAACATTTCCACATCACCCAAATTGATCATCCATACCCAAAAATACCAAAAATTCCAAAATACCTCCCAATACCCTCCAAATACCCAAAATACCCTCTTGGCAAAAAATCCAAAAATTCAGAAAATTCCTAGAAAATTTCAGAAAATCTCAAATATTCCCAATTTCATTTTGTCCAACTACACCATGGGCCAATTTTGTCAATTTACCCTACTTTTCTCAAAACCCCAATTTGATCCATTTTAACCACTAAGTGAACCCGATGTCAAACCAAACCTACCAATTGACCCAAATTCTGGTCCAATTGAGTTCTAAACTTCAATTCAACATTCCAAATACCAATCTAGACCAAATCCAAGTTCAATTTGATTGACATTTGGATCCGATTTCACTTTTGGCTTTAAAGCCGATTTGGACCCATGACCCGAACTTAACCCGAATTCACCCAATTCAACTCCAATTAACCCCAAATATTTTCTAAATCTTCCTTAACATTCCCACAAACAAAACACTAACATGATTTGCCCAAAATTTAGACCCAAACTCCACTCAAATTCGACCCAAAGCTAAAAGGCCCATTTTTGACCTAAACCCAAACCTAACCCAGAATGAGCCCAAACCCCAAAATCAAAGCCCAACCAAAGTCAAAACCTCTTTGAAACACTCCAATAAATATTTCTCAACATTAATTTTACATCGATTTCCACCTAGCCTAACATTGGCCCAAGTTAGCCCAATTTGACTACTAGGCCCACTTACGAATAAATCCAAATTCGAACCAATTCAACCCCAAATCACACCAAATTGACTCCAAGCCCTTCATAGAACATCCCTAAACCAATTATAACACTTATTTGACAAGGTCCTTCACAAAATCTTCACCCAAATGCCCATCCTAAAATCAAAAAGCCCATTCCCCTTAAACTTTCCTAAAAAGCCCACTTCCTTCAAATTCAAAAGCCCAAATTCATCTAAAGCCCACATGGCACTTCCCCTCATCATCCATTTAATCAAATTGCCCCTAAGTTTCAAAGTCATCAATTAAACAATTCCAAATCAAGCCCCATACAAATTCCCATCAAAATATCAAAATTTTCTTAAATCCCTTTTTATGAAATTGACCAGAAGCTTTTCCGAACGAATGGAGCCGAGGATGAGCCATTCACAAGCCATATGGAGCCATGAAAGTTTGGCATGTGACCATGCCATTAATGGTAAAAGGAGGGGCTCCTTTCCTAATCTTTCATTAAGCTTTTTAACCTTATCCATGACACACTCTAAACCATGTTTAGGCACCTCATCATGGATAGAGACCACACCATTCTCTCTTGCGTGACCCAGCTGATCCTCTCGGCCCAAAATCGAGCCATGGGGAGGTGCACCCAACCCAAACCAATGGGTTGACCAAATTGAAGCCAAAATGACCCCTTCTCCATTCCATTTTAATTCAAAGCCTTTACACATGTCAAACTCCGATTGACTTCACCAACTTCGAGCCCTGGACTCCCCGACCACGAAGGTGACCCATGCTGCTGGCCGCCCACTGGATCGCGGGAAAACACCATGGCCGAGACCTTGGGAGGAGCCGAACTTTGGAATTCCACCTTCGTCGAGCTGCCCCATGCCCGATGGCCACCATGGTCGTTCTTCCCATGACCGGAGCAGCTGATCCCGACCCTTGGCCATCCCCAGGAGGCTCTCCGACCACCTCTATTTAAGCCCGAGCCCCTCGCGGCCATGAGAGGAGAGTTGCACAAACCTTGCCGAAACTCGCCAAAATTGTTTCAAACCCTTCTCCACCCTTAGAGCAGTTGATCCCAAGTGTCGATTTGCCACAATCCGCATCGACAAAACCCGATTTCTCGACGAAATTCCACCCAAAGCCAGGACACTTCTCCACGGTGAGCCGATCCCCAAATCGATTGGTTCTACACCTTCACCGGACCCGAGGAAGGTGTCCGCCAGAAAAGCCCCATCTCCGGGCTTCCCGGGTTGCTCCGGCCTCCGAAGCTTTGTGATCGGGCGTGGTCGAAATCCAGACTAGACGATTCACTGGACCGGGAGACTTCATCCGGAGCTTGCTCAGGATCCGATCGAAGGTGCAACAACTCTCGGATCGAAGCCACACTTCTGCGAGCAAAGGTATGAGCTAATTCTTCATCCCGAGCTTCGGAGATTCTCCATTTCAAATGCTTTAATTTCGATGCATGATAACCAGTATAGATGTGTTCGTCTTTTCGAGACGAATCCATAGAAACATAAGAACATGAAAATCCATTGAGTATCGAGTGAGATATTAGGGATTTAGTGTGGACGGCTCTCGGGTGAGGACACTTAGG
The DNA here is from genome assembly GCA_022702705.1 of Papilionanthe hookeriana x Papilionanthe teres. Classification (NCBI taxonomy): domain Eukaryota; kingdom Viridiplantae; phylum Streptophyta; class Magnoliopsida; order Asparagales; family Orchidaceae; genus Papilionanthe; species Papilionanthe hookeriana x Papilionanthe teres. Next base: position 40,013,967 of record CM040433.1, on the reverse strand, counting down.
GACGATGAACGGATGTCGTTCATTTAATACACGCGCGGACGGACGGCGGGGATCGCGTCGGATCGAAGACGGAACGATACGGCGGGCCCGGCGGCGCCGAGTCGGATGGCGGCATCGAATGGGAGCGCGCCGCGCGCGTTTCGGAGCTACCGAGGTTGACGCGGCGCCGCGTGGATAAATAGAAAATTAGGGATTTTTTCTGATTTATTTAATTCCCTAAACTTCAAAAATTCATAACTTTGTGTATAAAAATCAGAAAAATAAAATAAAAATACCCTCTTGCTCAGTGAACAGAGAAGGATAATGTGGAAAAGAAATCATTTAATTTCATTAAGTATTTTATTTTTTATAATTTATTTACTCTCTGCATACATTTAATTCTTCATGCATGTATACAATTCACCATGGCATGAGACCATAGGGCTTTTGAAGCCTCTGAATTTGGGAACATTCCCTGAATTTTCCAAAGTCGAAGGCCATCCCTATGAAGAGTTATTGATTTTTCAAATTCATGTTACTTGTTTTGAGTATTTTAATTCCAATAAATAGCATGTTATGAAATAAATTCTAGGAAAATTTGATGATGTTCCTTATGACCAGAGAACCACTAGGAAAAATAGGTTTTGAGTTAGTTCATTTAAAACAACCACTAATTGGCTTAAACACTCAAAATAGGTCTCTAATTAATTTGAGCTAACCATACATTAAATTGACTTCAAATCAATTCTCCACTGACCTTTAGGATCAGAGGAACCCACCATAAAAATTTGAGGTCAATTGGACTTGGTTAGCCCCACTAATTGGGTTGATTAAGCCACTTAGTCATTTTAAACTTTAAAAATTCATAACTTTCAAAATACCTTTCAAAAATTCACCAAATTGGTTTTGGAGCCTCTCTGATATTAAGGGAATCTAAGAAAATTAAAATTTTAATTTTCTGAAAAAGTTGATTTTTAATATTATTTTAATATTTTTAATAATTAAAAAATAATAAAAATCACAAAAATAATAAAATTCATCAAAATGTCACATTTTGAATTTTAATCACTTAGGAACAAACCCCATATTTTTCTTAGGTCTATTTAGTGAGATATTGAATTTTAAAGCTCTAGGGTAATTTTAAAATTAAAAAAATGTATTTTCTAGCATTTTCACTAAAATAATTATAATAAATCATAGAAAAATCAGAAAATTGTAAAATTTGCTTCTCTGATTTCCTTGATATCAGAGAGATTTTTGAAAAATATAAAATTTATTTTTCAACATTTATTTTATTTTTAAATTAATTAACACTCCAAAACTTAAAATAATTATAGTAAAAATAATATAATTCAAAAAATCATCAAAATTGGTCCAAGTGGTCCTCTGGTCATTAGGAATGTCCCCTAATTTTCTTAAGGACAGAAACTTTCCCTTGGTCATGTTATTAAATTTTCCTTGAAAATCTCTATTTTCTACCAAAAATAATTATATAAATAAATTAAATACAGAAAAATCACATTTTCTCCTCTCATGTCTTTATTGACATATGAGTGAAGTCACATGAAAATTTCAAGTTCATTTGAGTTCAATTTAGTGAGTTATGAAATTATTAAGCTTAAAGGGTAAAAATGATAATTAAAAATCTTAATCCTTAATTAAAACTTTAGGTTTAATAAAAATTAACAAATAAAATCTTTGATCCTAATTTGATTTGGATGATTGAAATTTAAATAATTAAAGGGAAGAAACCCATTAAGCAATTTAAAATAATTAAACTTTAATTAAATAATTGATTAAATTTGGAAGAATAATAAAATTGGAATTATTAAAATAGAGATATTATTAGGAAGAGATTTGTTCTTTAATTTAAAAATCCCTAAATTAATCATTTCATTAATATTTAATTCTTAATTAAAATGATAACTCAAATTCAAAACATTAAAAAGACTTAATCATTAAAGCTAAAATTAAATTATTAAACTCTTTTAAAAATTTCAATTAAAATTAAAAAATAAAATTAAATTAAAAATTAAATTAAATTAAGTAAATTAAATTGGATTAAGTTAAATTAAATTAAATTAAAATTAAAAGTTGAATTAAATTAAAGATTAAATTAAATTAAATTAAATAAACAAATCAAATTAAATTGAATGAATAAATTAAATTAAATTAAATTAAATAAATAAAACCAAATTAAATTAAGTTAAACCAAATTAAAAATTAAATTAAATTAAATTAAATTAAATCAAATTAAATTAAATTAAATTAAATCAAATTAAATTAAAACTAAATCAAATCAAATTAATTTAATGTAACATCAAATCAAACTAAATTGAGTTAAATTGAATTAAATTAAATTAAAACTCAATTAAATTAAATTAAATTAAATTAAGTTGAATTAAATATAACATCACTAAAGACATAAAGAATTCAAAATAAATCTAAAATAATTTGAACACTATTCCAAATTTAAACCCATTAATGGAAATTAAACTAAATCACAAATCATTTGAACACCGATTTACTCTCAAAAGCTTTAGTTATCATAACTCCTAAATGAACATTAAATGAAATGTTACTTCATTTATAGGATATTCAAATGTCCTAGTTCACTGAGCAAGTTAACAAAACTTGAATCCCTGACGATTAATTCATTTATATAATTAAACCCATTTGGACTTAAAACAATCCTAGAAATATTGAAAAGATGTTTAAGATTATTCTTAAGCACTTTCTCAATATGATAGGACATTTATAAGAACGATTGGACTTAATTGTTCTTTGATGAAGAAAATCGTCCTCAAACCAAAATACGAAGCACTAGACGTCGTAGGAAATGACTAGCTATAGGATTAGGAATTTGGTAGAAACCATAACCCTTCCCTTAGCTTTACCAGGAACTTGTTTAAGTATTCTAATTGTGTTTTAAGTGCAGCTTGGGATGATCGGGAAGACCCTCAAGTACGCTTTTATTTTATTGCAATTTACTTTCCTACGATTTACTTTCTTGCAATTTATTTAATCGCATTGCACTTACTTTTCTTGCATGATAAACAATCGTTGCATGAAAACCCACACCTTTAGGATAGTCCCTAAAGCTGAAACCAAAACTAAGTTAAAAGTCATTGCAAGATAAAATTCACCGCCACAACATTTCAAAATATAAAACAACTCAAAATTTAATCGCAAACGAACACAAAACTACGATTACAATTAAATTAAAACGTCACTGTTGGATGATCGGGAATATCTCGGATGATGTAACCTACGTGTTACTTAACGGGATTTCCACGGTGCTAAATGAAAGTGTGGAACTCATTCAGTTGAGTTTAGCAAATTCATACGGACTAAGTGAATCCGATAAAAATAATGATGCGGAAGGATGGAACCAGTGAGATCTTAACCGGTGTCGTTATAATCAACTTTAAGATTTATTTTAATTAAAACACAAAAAAACACTTGGAAATTAAGGCTTCTCTAAACCAAAACACTTTTCTCATCCCACGATTTATGACTTCAAAACTAAACCTCTGCAACAACAAGGAGCTCGGAGCATGGTGGGCGACACGGCCATCGTCGTCAAGAAACTTGAATCTACATCGATAAAACTTTCCTAGAATTAAATAACAAAGCCATAGGACTTCGGGGTAGTTTGCACTAGTGCAACATAAATCCTCAACTCTTCGTTAGGCACTTGCATTGCAAATTAAGCCCTAACCGGTCTTAGGATTCCGAGGTAGTCGTCCGGTACGACAATAAACCCTCACATCTTCGAGATTTATTTGTTTGATTTTATCATACAAATATAAGCCCTAATTAATTAAAATTGGCGAGATCAAAACATTTAAATAAACATTAGGACTTTCCTAAATCCAAGCCAAACAATAGGATAGTCGGGAGATTACCGAAGTTAGGCTTCGAATCCGTAATTTCTCCTACTTTTCTTCCTTTGAATTCTCGAAATAAAATGTTCCAAATTTGATCCATTCACTATCGAAATTCCAAAATTCAATCCTCAAAACTTAAACTTTGAAATTATTGAGAGCGAATTATTGATTATTATCGAGAGTTTTCTTAGGTGATTCTCATCACTTAAGATGTAATTAACTATAAGGGCTTGCCCTTATAGAGAATTTTGAAGAACCCGAGTAATATAAACCCCTGTTTAATGCTTTCATATTAAGCGAGGGAATTTGTCGGCTTATAAAATTGGTTCGCGGACCAAACGGATGTCACAAATCTTCTAGTTTATTTAATCGAGCCCCACCATCAAACGAGTGTGTCTATCCTTAGGGATAGATACACGGTTTGTGGTACGGTGCTCGTTTATATAAACTATTTGGGATGTGAGATCGGTTTGATTTCATATCTTAAAATCTTCAAATCTAAAAATTATTTTTAAAATCAAATACTACTTTTCAAATTATTTATTTAAATTAAATTAAAAATTCGCCGACAACTTCTGTTAGGCGACCCCTTTTTAAAATAAAACACACAACTTGAAAATAAGCCGTACACTAAGTAATATTTATGCAAGGATTTAAAGTATATTTATAAATTTTTTAGTGGCATTTTGATAAATTGAGAGAAAATTAAATTTTTTTTGATAGATATCATATAATATTAGATCTCAATATCAAGGTTGAATAAATGTCCTAATCTTCAATAAATTATTATCGAAGCGAGATAATTAAGTTATTATTATTTTATCTATGATGAGCATGCAACACTTATTATTGTATTTTTACTTTCTATAATAGTTCAAAATCATCATTGGAAAAATTACATCATTAAAAGATGCCACATATGCTTCTACTCATAGCCAATGCAAAGGGACATCTACAAAGGAAAACTTCATCAAAGCTTTTGCATTTTTTTTAAGAAATTAAATCAAACAATAAATGGGTTATCCCACATTTAATGAATAGTAGAGAAAGCTTTAATTAAACACTCAAGGCAATTTCAGGGTCCACCCATTATTTATAGTGAATAACCCTGTCATATGCTTGTTTTATCTTTGAGATTCAATCAAAATTTGAAGGAAAGACAATATTTATATGTATTTGGGATATTTTGAACATTTATTTTCTTATAATAAATTGAAAAGAATCATATTTTTGTAGGAAGCAAAGTACTTGAATCCTATAAAATTAGCTTAGTGTCTTGCTCCTGACAATTCTTTGGTGATGATTAATTGTATCTTTATTTCTTATTTTGTTTTTCATATTCTTATTTATTATTCAATCACCTCTCTCATTTCCTTACATATTCCACAACTAGTTCATAAGCTCCTAACATTTCATGCAAAAATTTGCATGCCAATTACAGCTCTTGACTACCCTCTCCCTTACAAATTCAAACAAAGCATTGTCAACCCTCACTAAGCTTCACATATCTCATCACCTAACACCAATTCCAAGACCTCATTTCTACCATTTAACAACATCCCAAAAAGCACATAACCTTCCTCATAAACCCAAGCATGTATCCCTTGTCAACCTAGCCCAACTAAGCCACCAACCATAATTCTAAAATATCTCATTAGCTTATGTCTTCTCATATCAAACCAATGCCAATGTCTCACTCCAATTATTGCACCACCAAGGGAATTATTTATGAATCAAAATTTACAACAAAAAAGATGACAAGCAAGAAAACATAGAGAACTACTTGGGAATTTTGAAGAAGAGAATAGTAGAATGTTACGATTAACTAGTGTTTAAAGGAAAGTAGGAGAGAGACCAATCAATAATAGAAAAATAACATGATTTTATTTCTTGGTTTATAATTATTTACTAAGTGTTGGATCTTGGAGCTCATCTCCAAAATATTGTTGCAAAAATTAATAATAATTATTGTAAAAATAATAATGAAAATAATAATGAAGGATTGGCATGAACATGGGGTGACTGATGCAAGGAATGAATAAAATGGAGTGATAATACTAAATGTGATTAAATAATTACATTGCATATATTATATGCATTTTGTGTTGTTACTTCGAGTTTTATTCTACGTTGTCAATATTTGTATGCTATTTTATCTCATTAACGTGATTTTTCTTTTCAATAAAAATTTTAGTACCACACATGAAAAAAAAAGTTACATGAAGATGATTAGTGATAATCATGTATAAATATTACGCTGGAGAAAAATATATTATTATTATTTTTTATTCCAACTATACTGAACCTTTTGAATGCTTTTATTTTTACACCAAAGTAGTTTAAGATGCACTTAGTAGTTGTGTGCTATTTAGAATATCATGTTTTAATATGAAGTTGTAATCCTATAAACTTGCATGAACCACGAGTCCATCAAAGATTGAGGATTGGATGGCACAAATAGAAAAGACAATTGATGGGTTATACTACATAATTTTGTGCAAGGCGTAAATAAAGCAAGAAGAAACTCTCAAGGTTCTTTGACACTTTTTTTATGCAAAATTTCTTTTTGATGGAAAAGAGACTGTGAAGTCCTTATGGACCATCAAGAGATTAAAAGTAGTATAATGAAGATAGAAGATAATTCCTTTAGTAGATTATATTATAAAATATCAAACAAAAACATGTAACAATATTACAAGAAGTATATAGTTTACGATGCTAATGATGTTATAAAGAGAAGTGACATTATCAAACATGTGCAGGTGCTTCACAGGGTCAATGGTGTCCCTATAGTAGAACTATAGGACTTTGAGCTTGAGAATTCACCTATATCAACTTCTCAAGTGTCAAACCCCTCCAGTAGATTAAAGCTGAACTCTTAAACATCGAGGTGTCTTTTGGTTTAACTTTGAAATCTTGATAGAAATTCCAAAGTTATGTGTGCTTGTGCTGAAGCACTCATGGGATGGGTGGCCTCATGGGAAGTTAAACTAATGAGGTAAAACCGTGAGGTCAGTAGGCCAAAGCAGACAATATTTTGATGACTGAGAGTTTGAGAAATTACTAATGGTAGCAAAGCATTACACCAGCTAGAAGATGGGAAGTAAGTGACATACGGACTAAAGTGCTAGGCCATGGGAAACAACTCTTGAACCCAAGATGGGATAAAGTGTTACATAATGGGAGCCACCTCTTGAATCAGTATGGTCTACCTCTAGAATCTCATATGCATGGTGGATGATTCTGGGTGTAGAGTACTGACAAAGATGTTATGTACTCAAGTGAGGAAGATTATGAAACCCATTAAATAGATTGAAGCGTAACTATTAAACATCGAGACACATTTTAGTGAAACAGTAAAATTTTGATAGAAACTCCAATGTTAAGCATAGTGAAATTTTGAGAGAAACTACAAAGTTAAGTGTTCTCTAGATGGAGCATTCCTGGAATGGGAGACCACATGGGAAGTTATATCAACGAGGCAAAATCGTAAGGCCACTAGGCCAAAGCAAACAATACCTTGATGAGTGAGAGTTTGAGTTGATAAAATGCACACAGGATGTCATATATGACATAAATTATTAGGGCAAACAACCCTTTCTTAAAATAACTTCAATCTATGTAAGAGGAAGCCAACATGCACAGTTGGACATTATCTCGATAAATTGAGCATCAACGTGCTTTTAAGTGGTGAGTACGAGTGTGAAAAGATTTGTATGAGGCTCATTTAGGCAGTGTGAAAATATATCATTCTTAAACTGATTGAGGAGAAAAAGATACGTGCATTATCATTATTAATAATGGCTCAACCTTTTTTCAAAACCAGAGCTTATCTTTCTAAATACACTGTTGGAGAAATGAACAATTGGATTTGTCAACAGTTGGAGAAAATGGCTGAAAGAACAATGTTCAAGAGTTCTATAAGAGAAGAAAGACAACCCCTCTTAAGGCTATTTTAAAAGTAGAACTTATGAACAACACAAGCCAAGAGGAAAAACAAATTAAAGTAATTTGGTCCATGGACCTATGTACATTGTATAAACTCATTTTAATATCACATTCTTGAGACAAGCTTGTGAGTCAGTGCAATTTTGAGAAGCACATCTGTAAGAAAGATTAAAAGGCATATATAAATAATTATTTGAGATTGGGAGAAGAAGAGAGTAGAAGGCTATTATAGATATGTAGTATCCAAAAGAAGCTCGAAAAAAGATACTTTGCATCTTGGAAAAATAACATAAGCAAAGGCATAGGCCTAGGAGTCTCCTCACTGAACATAGAGCTTGGATGCCAAGTACCATAATAAGAGTACCATATATTACAAAGTGATTACCATTGTCAATTGTTGTGGTTGTTATCGAAACTATCTCGATATTGCTTGTCCTGTATCTTTGACATACAAGTTTCTATTTTATTATAGGTACCGACCAATAATAATGTTTAAACTAGTTTATTAATATTAACTTAGAAATTACCATTTTATTATCCCATAGGGCCTAATTTATCCTTCTTGGTGAAATGAATTACGAGTATAAGATTGTTAATATATCATTTATTTATGTTTGTTTTCTTCAAAGACATTTAATCAGTAAAGAATAAGTATAAATGATAGTGAGATAATATTTAAGAACTCCAAAGATCAAATAACATCATTCCATCACATACGAGTAAAAATTTAAAGTTGTACGACCTTTATTTGATTTTGAAGCTAAAATTTAAAACTAACACACTATTACTCCAAACTATAATCACATTGTAATCAATGTTTATCTTAAACCAGGACCATAATTCACATCCCTTAGCCACTAACCATACCATGCATAAAACAAAACATCCACTTCCATTCATGAAAATAAAATTTTACAACAAAAACATGTTTACATGAACATTAACCTTCTATTCGAAGTCTTTACTTAGTAAGCAACATGAATTTATGAATCTAATATCATAACTCATGTGCTCACATGCTGGCACATTGATTGGAAACAAAATATGTTGGATTCGAGTGCTCAAACTGCCCTAAAAAGATATCACAGCTCATCAAATTCCTTAATCATTCTATTTGTTTCTCTTTGACTTAACCAAAGAGCCTACCATGGAATTCAATATAGTCATATAGCTTGTAGGAGTCAACCGTGGTTCATTGGGACAAGTCAAATCTTAAACATGAGCTTTTCATGTCGCTCCAAGCTTGTATAATCTTCAATTTGACCAATTTGCACAATATGTGCACCAATCAAGGTACTCAAAAAATTTATATCTTATTTGAAGACATGCATGCAATTAGCATAACTTCTTTTATAATCCCAACAATGTCTACTTAAGAAGGGATAAAATGCCATTGTGTGCCTCCATTGTGCTATTTGCATCCACAACAAGTTATCCCCATTGTACTTACAAAATTCAATTTCAATTGTTGAATCCAAAAGTGTCCGGAAAACACACTCAGAGTAAAGAACGTTCTACAGGGAGTGATGAAAAAGAGGGAGAGAGCACAATAGAGAATAGTAACAGAGAGTGTCGCCGTTATTCATGACATGAACCCTTTAATTATAAGAATATGTCACAGTTTTACAAAAGTACATATCAGTCCCCTCGTCATTGTCTTTCCAGAGGGGACTTTTGGCAATTATAAAGGTAAATAAGACTAGAGGACCGATTCGGCAGGTAGGAAGTTCGTCGGCCATCTGCTAAGCCTTGACTCCATTAGCCTTTGATCTGAAAAGGTGCTTCTTATCGATCGGCCTGAGGGAGAATCACCGCCCTATGAGAAATCCTTTAGTATGTTCTTCTGATCGCTCCAACTAAATGCTTTCTTCACCAATTTTCATCCAAAACGGTCGTCAACAACCACTCTCAATTGATCATATATTTCTTTTGAGCCGTTCACCTGTCTTGAAATTTGTGCTGACATATTTTTTAGATACATTGATATATTGTAAATAATAATTTTTTTTTTAAATTAATTGAATTCTGAGTAAGAATAAATTGGTAATAATCATCCATCCTGAATAACTGAATAATCAAAGAAAGCAAAACGACTCTGCAAAACCGCATCACTCACTCTTTTAAAAATTTCTAGAACAATAAGAAATTGAGCTCTGCATAACAAATTGCAGTAACTTGTGGCAATAATACACCCAATCTTTACTTGAAAAATTACAAAAAAATCGCAAATTTAAATTCACACGATCACATCTAAGACAAAAAAGATGAAGAACTGATCGAGCAAAATATTCATAACGCTCGTAGAAGTTCTAAGAATCCAATAAAAAAATTTAAAAAATAACCTTTTTTTCCCCCAAAAAAATCTCTGTTACTCGCAACAATTACTGTAAACACAAGAAAACTGTTCGTAAACTTACAGCAGGAGCGATGTTTTCACTTAATGCTTTGTCTTCTCCCCCGTTTGTAGATAGTACAGGAAATTACTGATGAAAAATTGCTTCTTTTTCCAGCTGAAGCCATCAATTTAGAGCAGAAAACAGCAAACTCATTCCGGTTTATGCAAGCAATCAAGCCCATCAATCCGGCTGCGCACAATCTCATAGAAAACATGTCTAATTTGTCGTTCAAGTAGGTCTAAATCTTTCTTCATTGAATTATAAACATCACCGAATCCAAGCACTGCCTGTCTGATCTTCTCTTCCACCTTCCTCTCTGGTAACTGTTCAGCAGATTCTGTCAGCTGCAGCAAGCGACGAGTGCACTTCTCCAACTGATGAATCTCTTTCAACAAACCAACAGACTTCTTCCTTTCCCTCTTCTTAGACTCCTCCATTATCCTCTCATGGAGCGAAATCACTGAAGCTCCCCAAGGAAAGCTCTTCAGAATTGAGAAATGAGCTTGTAGACCGCGATCCTGGCAAGGAATTGCAGCAACCAGAACCCACATCACGAAATAGAGCAATGAATTCATGGTAAAGACTGAATTCGCTAGCCCACTGGTGGCAACAACCTCATGGCTACGAGGAAAATAGATATTGTTTCCGATAGCCTGCAGCTGCTTGGCTGCCGACCATGACCTAGAAACACTCCAGGAATTTGATCTGTAGTGGCCAGCTGCCCGTTGTTGGGGACTAAACGAGCGGGTTCGCTGCACAATAACAGATGAGGAATCCTTCTCATCGTTTATGAAGAAAGCTAGGTCAGTCAGGGCCTTCTCCGCGCGACGTATTTGGCCCTGACTAATGAAACTTTGCCGTGGATCCAACGCAATAAGAACAATCTCCATGAGCTTTTCCCATTCCCTAACTTGCTCTAGCCCATCGCGAATGGCGTTGCATAGATCTAGGGCTTTGACGCCGCGATCATAGAAATCGGAGATAAGACGATCCATAGGAGACCGGGAGAGGAGATGGCGATTGTTGATTAGAATGAAGCGGAATTCCTCCTGGCAAAACAGGAAAGCGTCCAACAGCTTCCGAATCCAGATAAGGGAAAGGAGATCATCTCCTCCGGTGGAAGAAAGCTCCGCGAATAGCTCCGCGACATGAAGCTGAAACGCATCAATGCCCTGCTCTTGGATCGACCCGGTTGGCTCCTGCTGGAGATCGTCGAGGTCACGGTGGAGGTTCAGGAGTGAGCGGCTGAAGGAAGCGAATGTTGCGGAGGAGCTCTGCAACTCCATTGACGGCATTCTCTCCCAGTTAGATCGGAGGAGATCGCCGGCGGGTCAAACTTCTGCGCCGCTGAAAAAGTAGAAAAACTCGATCTTGGGGACGCACCGAAGGAGCTGATTCTCTACTACGTTTTTCAAATTGAGGGAAGGCTTGGCTAATATAAGTGTTCATGAGTAGAGTTTTGACTCTACGTGCTCTCTTACATCATAATTTCAATCAAGATCTATTATATGTACAGACAGATTCATTCATCTATTAAATTAAGATTTTGACTGTACACGTGACAGATTGTGATTTGAGTCATAATACAAAACTCAGATCAAAACTCGTGATGCAATATTTTTTCGTGCATTTACATATCAAACTCTAAAAATATGTTTTTTAATAATCATATAGAAAATATCAAAAATATTATTTTAATTTTTTTATAAGTAAAATTCACATTTTTATGTATGGACAAGAGGATGTCACCTGAATATCATCTATAATTTTTCATATAATGTCAAAAATATCACTATTGTAATTAAAAAAAATTTAAATGTGCATTTACACGCATGTAAAAAATAAAATTTAAGTGTTGGATATGTAAATAGATAAGAATTGAGGTACCTATATGTAAATCTTTCATATTGATCATTTAAATACAAATGCAAATTTAAAAGAAGGGGTCAAAATATGAAGAAAATATTACGGGTGGAGTCCACATGTATATGATTTCTATACGTAATATTATTTTTTAAATTTGCACCGCACAACTTTGTAAAATAAAATATTAATAGAAATATTCGTGTGCATTGAAAATGTGTCTGCGTTGATTCTTAGGAGAACTAATGATACATAAGGAAGAGGGGAGGACAAAGGATGGCTCATCAATAAAAGATTAGGAGGTCCGTTTATCGGATCAGGGGTTGTTGTCCAAGACAAAGCAGGCAAAGCTAAAACTAATCGAGTCACAAAGACGATCGAATAACCCAAATCTAAGTTGTTTGGTCAAAAACAAGATAAAGAGACATCTGAGTCAATGGACGTGAAGAAGCTCACTCAAGAGATATCTAACACCTTAGTATCTCTAAGCACATTGGGGTGTCCAGAAGCGCCCCTATCTATTTTTCAAAGTCGGCAGACGATTAACTCAATCGATCAAACCAGTCATGCCAACTCTAAGCCAATCGAACTCAACTGACCAGCAACTCCAACTAAGTCTAGCCAATCAAACTGGCCCTGTCGAGTCAAAGCCACGAAAGCTTAGTGGAACAACCCAAAGATTAGTTAGGTGAAGATTAGTTGGGTGATATACTAAAACCTATAAAATACTTAAAATATTTATGATAACAATATACAATTTAATTATTTAATGTTGAATATTTGTGTTACGATATAAAATAAATCATACTAATGAAAATTCTTTACTAAAGTTCTTTTTTTTAACAAAAGCATAAGCGTTCGGACTCCGGTAATTAACGAAACAATACGACGAAGATTGAGTCAATAAAGATTTATTCTTTAATTTAATTAACCCGATCAAAAAAGGACTAAATAAAGCTAATTAGAAAATTAAGATAATTAATTATCAAAACTTTTAGATAATGGGATCGGGTTGGACCGATACAAAAAGCAAGCCGGCCGGATGCAAACCGGTTGGGATGAGGTGTGGAATTGCGGGATCTGTGGGGCCCACAAGCGGTTTATTCAGCCCTCTGGACATTGATTCGGTCGGACCGCACCTGCGGGAGTTTTTTCCGAGTGGAAATAACATACATACCACATATTTATTTGTGTATTTACATTATTACATATCTGCTGCGTCGGGATCTTATTGATTGTTGCTGCTGTGTATTTCGGTGGGGATGAAAAAATGGTAAAGATTTCTATGTATTTCTTTGCACGTCTTTGATGTTACTTCTGAGGTTGATGTGGCTTCTCAATAGTATGAAATTCTGCAGTTAAAGTTAGCACGCACACTTTATAAAATGGAAAATCTTGTACCTTTTGAGGCTCATGCCTTCCGAGGTTGTGCCCTCTCGAGCTTATGTTTTATATGAGCTTGAAATGAACAGATACCTTCTGCGGCTTATTGTCTTCTGAGGACTTTTTATGTACATGTGTCTTCTAAGACTTGTAGCTTTTTGAATTCTTCATTTATCTGTGTCTTTTGAGGCTTATAGTTTTCTGAGGTCTTTGATGAACATGGGTTTTCCGAGGCTTGTAGTTTTCAGAGGTCTTTCAGTGGAGAACCGGTTAACCGCTTACTATGTTGGAGTTTTTCTAGTGAAGACAATGTCTACTAATAGCTTTCCATCAAAACTTGCCTCCGGGTTTGTCTTCCTTAGCCACGGTAGCTTCTAATCGAGTCTTGTCTCTAAGGCTTGACTTCTAGGAGCACCGTAGCTTCTCATTGTGACTTGTCTCATGGGCTCAACTTCCGAAGGTATCAAACTTTCTATCGAGTTTAGCCTCTTGGGCTTGACTTCCAGGAGCATGGTCCTAGACTTGTCTTCTAAGAACACCGTAGTTTCACATCAAGTTTTGCCTCCTTGGCTCAACTTCCATGGGTATCGTATATTTCTATTAACTTTTGCCTCTTGGATTTGACCTACAGGGTTACTGTTGAAAAAAGAATCCATTAAATTACTAGTTCTGAGCTGTATAACCCGAGATGTTCCCCGGTATTAACCTGTAATGGATAAAGTCATATGAAATCCACTGAGAATGGTTGATCTATCCTAGGTTGTTGGTTGATGCTTTTGCTTGACAAATGTAAGCTGTTATGGAAGAGGTCGAAGAAAATTCACCAATAATTTTTCGCATATCAGTTCTAGCATTGACTTCGCGCGTTAGGGTGAACATTTCCTCTGATGCCCTTCCTCTCTGCTCTACCTCGCACTCGCCATACCCAACGCCCTCCCCGATCTCCCTCATCTCCTTCACTTTCGTCGGGATCGAGGCCGCTTCCAGCAAACGAGGAGCTCCGTCATGGCGCCATTTCTGTGGAAATCTGCCCTTCACTGGATCCCTCTCTCTATTACCAACCGGTGATCGGTATCGTGACTCACCCTGTAAATGGCTCCACTGGAAGGCTCAACAACTCTACCGACGCCTCCAACATTCCGGCCTCCTGCGTCAACTTCATTGAGTCCGCCGGCGCTTGCGTCATTTCTCTCATTTACAATGAGCCTTGGGATATCATCTCTGAAGTGAGTTTCTCACGTCGATCTCCTCTCCTTTTTTTTCTTCACACACGATTCAATTCTCCCTTGGCATCTGATTCTTTCAATTATCAATTAGAAAGCCCTTGGAGCCTTAGATGCTCATTTGAGTATTCCTATCTTCTAAACAGCTCTCATCAAAGTGACCAAATTCTTCTGGTTGCCTAATGAAACATGAAATTCACTTTGATATTGCTATAAAATAATTTAGTATGAGCAACTACTTAATAAATTATTAGATAATACTATGCACGATTTCTTATTCTCAAATTAATCATGAAATACATAGCTATGTTTATTTGATTTTTTTTATACTGACGCATGAGTGAGAACTCTATGTTCTTTTTTTAAGTGATCTGTAGTGATTTGACTTTTCTGTTTGATCTATTATTCTCTTCATATGGTTCTGTTGCACAAAAGAAAAAAAAAAAAAAAAAACAGAGAACAGGAGCAGTTTGGACCTTTATCCTGCAACAACTCCAAATAAGCTGTTCTAGATAAGCTCTCTCAAACAACAAGCCAGCTTATCCTGATGATCTGTAGATTATCAGATTGTCAGTTATAAATAATCTGCAACTACCCCGAACAAACCCTTAGTGTTAGCTATGTAAATATATAAAAATTGTGTGGTGTGTATGTAAATACCTCATGCTATTTATATTTATAACACAGAGATTACAAAACAGTACATGAAATTATATATTTCACCATTTAATAAGCGTGATATTCTTAATGTGATGTAAAGTATTTGGGTGTAACGCATATAAATATAAAAATTTAAATGTCAGATATGTCATTATATAAGAATTGTGTGGTATGTTTGTAAATGCTCCAGTTTTGAATTATTTTTTTTATTTATTGATAAAAATTACACTTAATCTGATAAAATATAGAAGTTATGTTCATATATTAAATTTGAATCATGCTTTTGAAAGTGCAGCAGATAAGTACTTTAGTTCATGTTACATTATTACGAAGGAAAAATTATTAAATAAGAGCAGTTTTTTAGCTCTGAGATTCATGTTGGCGCATTTTTTATATTTATTATAATAATTTTTCTATAAATTCATGCAAAATTTCATAACCAACCATATCATGTTATATTTATAACTGGTCATGTATTTTTTGTATTGTTATGTACATGTAAGATGATACATATGTAAAAGATGAAAATTTAGGAGTTAGATATATAAATAGATAGTGGAATTAGGTGGTATGTATGTAAATCTTCCATTATTTTAATCGTTAATTTACACTCTTAAAACATGGTAAATCTCAATAGTTAATGACCTCAAAAGCTTTGGTTACGGATGCTGTTAGGTAAGACTCATCTACCAAATAAGGGACAGATGTTGGAGCGGAACAGAGCGAGGCAGCGGAGCGGAGTGAGCGAGCATAGAGAAGCTCGCGAACGGAGTGGAGCGGAAGCATCTGTCCAATTTGCGGAGTTACGTTATGTGGGTTAAGGGAGCGGGGGCACCGCCTTGCCCCCGCGGTATTGTACATAGGTAATTCGATAATTACATATCGTGCACAAATGATTATATATATATATATATATATATATATATATATATATATATATATATATATATATATATATATTATATTGTAGCCCTAGAAGGGATTCTGTACTCTTTCTCTAAAAGTGAAAAGAAAGTCGCCACTCTGCTCCCGAAGGCATAGGCATCTTTATCGAACCTTGTTAAATTTGTGTTCTTCTGAATCTGCATTTCTTTGAGCTAAATTCTCAACAGATGCATATTCTCTATGATAATGGTAATGAAAATTGCTAAGAAGCAATAGGCCAACTAGTGAAAAGAACTAAAAGCTGCCATATTTGTGTTAAAGTTTTAGTAAGGCATATAGGAGAAGATTTGCAGTCAGGCTATAAAGTTAAAAGTACGGAACTTTTTAGATATTCGTCGAATCTATTGTTCAAAGTGATGGTGATATAATTGGAATGAAGATATTATTAGTAGAATTCAAGTTGGGTGGTAGAGAAGTACTGCTTAGAGATGTAAAATTTTATAAGATGATGATGAGTCATGCAATGCTTCATGGCGTAGAATGTTGGCTTGTCAAAAAGAAGCATAAAATTAAGTGTTGTCCGGATGAGAATACTCATTTTGATGAGTGGCTTTACACTTAGAGAAAAATGTGAAGCGAATATATTCGTGAAATGGTTGGAGTAGCTCCAGTGGCAAATTATACATTCACATTAGAGAGAGTCGCTTTAGATTGTTTTGCCACATCAAACATCGACCATCTGATGACCCTGTTAAGAAAGAAAGAATCTGAAAGATAATTTCATTCATGTTGTAATTGTAACACTACTCCCAAAGGGAAGTATCTAAGGACATATAAAGATTTATTTAGTATCAGTTAAGTCTAGTATGACTATAAACAACCTATTACAATTACATAACTAATAACTTGTTTAAGCCTTTAGAAATTTCTATAATTATCCACAGGCATTTGAAGGAGCAACAACTGGGGCAAGCTATGGATCTCGATTAACGCAAATGTTCTTGTGAGAATCAAGAGATCCGGTAGATCTGGTCGATTGAAATGATGCCCTACCATAGTCATCTCGTGTAAAATAAATGCAAGACTTTATATTTTTATTTTAGTTTGAAGAAAAATGAAATCAATGTAAAATACATCTATCGATAGCGGTGATGAAAGCAGACGCTGGCTACTGGAGGATGACCACAGAGGCGGTGGTCAGTGGTAGCAGCTTGCAATAGGTGGGGCTCCGTCGAGTAACATTTTTCACAAAATAGTGTATTTAAAATTCACCCAAATCCAGTGAATACATTGAATTTAAACTATAAAATGTATTCTAAATGCATAATAATTTTACACTAGTTTTCCTTTTTTTTTTTCTTTTTCTTTTTCTTTTCAACCAAACACTAGAACTCCTATAAAGTAAAGCAATGCATTCTTTTATTTGCTAACCAAACAATCCTTTACAAAAATTCTTAGTGTTGGGACGGGATACCGAGGACTTCGATTGATTTACAATCAAAACCACACCGCGGAAAATAGTATCACACGGATTCAAGAAATCCGGAATAAATTATCGAATAGAAACGCACAACAAAGTCATAACAAAAAAATAAACCAAGATTTAATGTGAAAAAACACGAGAACCAGAAAAAAGTAGAGAGCCACACGACACCAAAATTTTACTACGAAAAGAGAAATATACAGAGATTTTGACCGCTCAGATCTTCTCTCTAAAACACTGAAACTTTCAAGGATTCCGCTCCAAATACTCTCATGATCATACAAGAGAAATTTCTTGCCGAAAATCTACCTCTCGAACACACAACTTCTATGCTACATCGAAGATCACCGCACACATAAGTCATCATTCCGAATCGAGAGATTTAACTTCTCTAACAAAGTATTAGTATCAACTATTTACAAATATAAATATAGAAAATGGGTGTGTGTGGAGAGGAGACTATCATCATCATTATTATTTGTTATGTTATCAGAAGACCATAACAAAAATATAATGTAACTACCACACTCTAAGTCTAAACACCAAGCACCTAATGACTATCCTAAATTGAAAGTGCTCTCTCATCATCGGAAGGAATAATTAACTATAAAGACTTGACTTTATAAAAAATCTTAAACCCCAAGATCTTAAATTTCTCGCAAAATAACAGTGAAATCTCTAGGTAATATCTTATCAATTGTTTCATCCAACTTCTGAAAATTTGACCAGTAACCTCACATAAAACTCTCACAATTCTTCATTCATCTTCATGGGAAGCCAAGATGCAACCTTTTCGAGCCTACACCCTGTAAATGATCCAAACCACACTACACCTCTTTGAGTCAAAAAAATTCTCAAAGCCCCACATCAATGTAAAGTTTTTTTGGGTTCAACCTTGGGGAGGCCAAGTCTAGCACAAATCTACTGCTATAATATTTTACATAGTTGATAATAACAATAATCATACAGGGAGATTCAAGACAACCCTAAATTTTCAAATAGGAAAAAGAAGAAAAGAAGCAAAACCTACTACATCATGGCAATTAGAAACGTACAAAAGAGAGGCTAAACAAGTCCTCTTACCCTTTCAGATCCACAACAAGAACATAAAAGCACTTGGCGTTAGTGCTGCTGTCGCCACCAACACCATACCAATTTCCAGCGAGGCCGCCTGTCCCACTACCTGTGAAAAAAAAATGAAATTTATATGTAAATAGTGAAAAGAATTTTAAAAAAGATTGAAATTTACATTCCAATTCTTATCCATTTCTGTATCCCACATCAAAACTTGAATTTTTTACTTCAAAAGTTAAATTTTTAAGTAAATGCATAAGAATTGGGTATGTAAGTGCATGAGAATTGAGTGTTGTGTATGTAATTCCGCCCAAAATACAATATTTCAGAAGTTCAATCTCCTTCGCCGACCTGAGGAGCTCCCTGGCTGGGGGGGAGCAGAGGCCGGAGTGAGGCAGTGTCAGTTTCCCCCGTAGGCAGTGGAATAACTGGGTTGCTGCTAATGAATGGCATTCCATCACCAGCTTCTGGTGGAGGCGTGGCTGATTCAGATCCCTGCCCCGGCTCCAGCGGGGAGGCCTCCGGCGCCAGGCTAGGAGGAGCGGCAGCCCACCAGCTCCTGTAAGGAGTAGACGGGAGATCTGCTCCTGCTGTAGGTGGTGGCGCCACCTCCGGTGACAGAGCAGGGGAGATCAGCTCATGGAATATAACCCTAACGAGCAGTTTCTCCCCCCTCTCACAGCTCGTTGCAAACTCATCCTTGATGGAGAAGTAGTAGCGGCCCGGCTGAGGTGGAGTCCACTGTGAATACGATTAATCACCAAGCTTATTAATGAATCCCATGCGGGGAGGGTATAACGGTGAAAGAACTCTAAAAAGGGACAATGTCTACCTTGAACTCGGTAGATTTGCCATGGTAGAGTAAGGATGCATCGGCAAAGTTGCAGAGATCTGACGCCCTTCGGTTGTGAAAGATATATAGATTCTGGAGATCTCCGCGCTTGAATACTGTAAAATGATGAATGAGAGAAAATTTAAAAAAAAAAAAAAAATCAGTTCAGAAAGAGGGAATGGGTGGTGAACAGACTAACAGAGAGAGTCTCCAATTTGAATGGTGACGATTCTCCGGTCGGTGATGTCGTCGAGGAGCACCGTGTCGGCGGCGGCTGGTGGTGTCGTGAAGGAAAGGAGGAGGAGAGTTAGCAGAAGGCCGGGGGTTCCCATTCTGAAAGAAAAGGAAGACGACCGAGCTACACCATTGGGGCCGAGAACATGAGTAGGGTGTTGAAGACGGCGATTACCAGCACGGCTTCTTGAGGAAGAAAGCTAGCGGAGGAAGAGCGCTAGGAGTGACAAGGATCGGACACTGGGAATCGTGCTCTAAGTGAGGAATTTTTATTCGGTCCGGACAGCGTACGCAGCGCTGCGTCCGCTAGCCAATAAAAACGCGCCACGCGATTTCTGACTCACCACAAGACGCTTCGAAAAAAAGCGCTTTTTATCTCGACTCCGCCGGCCCGACCCGACCCGAGCAGAAATTTCCGAAATTTTCGCCGCTTTATTTTCCCGCCAAATCACGTAGCGCATTTTTTGTCTCCATTATATTTGTGGATGCCGACATTTAGTGCTTTATGTCTGACCTACTTGTCGTGTGAGCTATGAAGCTGAAATTTGATTTTTGGAGTGACGACGCAAAGAATGAGTGGATTTTTTATTCATTGAGGCATCGAGATTCCTTGATGAGGTAGAAAGTGAAGTATGGATTTGAAGATGATTATATAAATTATCGTTTACGTTCGCATTCGTAAAATTTGTGCTTTATCGTCTTATAAGTTCCGTTTTATTTATAGATTTTGCTTTCGTATTATTGTAGCTTTATTTAAGTTCGTAATTCAAGCATTATTCGAGTGAACACCGAAAGCCGACACCGTAAAAGTTTTCTACGCTTTAATTTAATGTAGGAGTCAGCAATGTTTTGCTTTGATTTTAATAACATTTTAGTCGTATTATTGATTATATTTACGTTCACTTAGAATATCTAGTGCTTTATTTTCTTATAATATTTGTTTTATCACGGAAGTTATGTTTTCGCCAAAAAATACAAACTATAAAACACTTATAATATTTCTCAAATACAACTGACTGCGTAAGAAATACGGACTTTAAACGTGTTAGATTGTAGCTTTATTTTGTTCCGTGCAAGATATCGGATGATTTTTCGTCGTGTTTATGACGCTTTATTCCAAATTACTCCTGCAAGGTTTAATAACTAAATCGTGAAATGCTCTAAGAGATGTTTTTTCCAGTTTATTCGTCATCGTAAAATACTTTATTACAGCTTTATTCAAAATCAAATATCATTATTAATGACATGGGCGCAAAAATACAACTCTAATAAAAAGATAATACAAAAATATAACAAAAATAAAATCGAATCTAAGCGGTAAAATACAACTCCGAAAATACAAGAATACATCAACAAGACAACCGGAGATATCTAATACGTCCATCTTTACGATTTAACTTTATCGTATTCGAACAATATCTATGCTGCTTTACTGGCCGTATTCAAGAACGTTCCGCCCAAATATTGAATAAAACGCGAAATATTCTAATACAACAAGCGCGCTAGAAGATGTAGATATTCTCGCACTCCTATACAATACAACAAAGGCGACTTAACTCGTCAGTATTCGAACGATACATATGTTATTTTAGGGTCGTATTTAGTCATGCGACGCCGAGCGTATTTTTTTCGTCGTATCAACTGCGATATACTCGAACTCAACACGCTTAAATCGTAGATGGATGTATCATAGCATCTCTACTTCGCATCGCGAAAATATCATGCGTATTTTTTAGTCGTATCAATAAACATTTTCGAATAAATAACTCAAAGATATTCAGTGTTATTGTATAATGAAAATAGTTATATATTAACGTAATACTTAAAAGTTTATATTAGAGAAAATAATAATTTTAAAAAATTGCATTATTATCAAAATTTTAATATTACTAATTGCATAATTTTAATAGTAGGTTAATAAACTCTAAAAACAATAGAATATCACTCGTATACAACCACTACGTACTATAAGTGGAGTAAAAGCGTCAGTATTGAATATTCCTCGTTTTATTCATTGAACAAAACAGGTTAGTATCGGAATATTCCGCGTTTTACTACAACTCGTCGGAATACGACACCTATACGACGGAGATATAATTTGAATACAACAGAGTTAAATACTCCAATTCAAACTTGTTTTGTAATCGAGAAAAGTTATATACTTATGTAATACGTAAAAGTTTATATTAAAGAAAATAATAATTACAAACAATTGCATAATTATAAAAATTTTAATATTACAATCGCGTAAATTTAATATCATCTAATACACTCTAAAAACGATCGGAATATTACTTGATACAACCGCGCTCGGCATGATCGGAGCTAAAGCGGTCGTATTGGAATATTCTTCGTATTATTCATGAAAAACGCCTATCAGTAGTTGAATACGACTGAATATTCCAATACAACCGCTTTAGCTCCAATCATGCCCGAGAGCGGTCGTATCCAAGTAATATTCGGATCGTTTTTGAGAGTGTATTCGATGATATTAAATTTACGCAAATCGTAATATTAAAATTTTCAAGAACTACGGTAAAAAATATTTTTTTTAAATTGTCTCGCCCTTTTGAAATTCGGCGCCAATGCCCGGAAATACAACTCGGAAACGAAACGTCTTGTCGAGTACTTTTCCCGAGGAATACTACGCACCACTTTTTACCTGGTCCAAAATTAAAATTTCTAGTGGTTTCGAGTATTTCGTTCTCTAGTCGAGTAGAGAAGAACGTTATCCAACTTCCGAAATTTACGTCGATGGAAGCAGAGAACACAAGGATGGAGTCGAAGATATGATGGAAACGGAGGTTCGACCGAATGAGGAGCAACAATCCGATCGACCTACGCGAAGACCAAATACAAGAAAAAGAATAAGGGATCTGGCAAGAAAATGGTCACCGGCGACAGCTCGTCGAGGTACTACTCGTAATCTACCTTCGTATTTTTATTAGCAGATAGCATTATTATACTTAAACTCGAAACAATATCGAAGTATAAGCCGAATATCCGTAATATGTTCCGAATACGACCTAAATAAAATCGAGGAACTTCCAAGGTGTAACCTAACCGCAAGCCAAAACATCTAAACACAATAATATTCATATAAACAATAAATGTTACGAAAATAAAACTCGAGCGTAGAAATAAAATTGAAATAAAATCAAAAAACAACTGTAACAAAACTCGAAAAACTCTTAAAACTACAATAATACAACTAAGGCTTTTTTTTTTTGTTCTACAGGTTTCTTAACTCGAGAAACATGAGCTGTAGATGTCGGCCGTCCTCTGTGAGGGAGTTACTTGATGTGGTCAGGCCTGCAGTCTCTGAAGCTGTCATGAGTAATCTCGCAGATCGAATATTCGCCGCTTCTTCGATTTGCCTCCGTATCCCTGTGACAATATTCTCACTCGCAAATACTACAAGTTGTTGGAGGCATGACAAAATGTTGTTCAAATTAGGTGGGAAAGAGCTTAGATTGCCGCCCGATGAAATTGCACTTTTAATCGGGATGCCAAACAGTAGGACCAATGCCGAAGTGGAAGCTACGTCCATCGGCGACAATGAATGTCGTTAACATAAAGGACGTACTATTAGTGTATGCAAGAGGGGATACTTCGATCCCATTCGAGAACCACTACATAAAATATCTCGTTGTCAAACTTATTTTTTCCATCAAGTAATTTCAGCTTTTCCTTCGGACCTCGATGCCTACGGTGATAATTTAGAGTCATTCTCCTCATACAACCGGCCCGCGGCTATCTCGTGAATATCTTTTAGAGCGTATCAACGCAACTTGCCATTAAAATTGGATCGAATCGCTCAATCGGCTACATAAATGGGTTTCGTTTTTGTTAACGGTTAGTATCTTATTTAATCATTCTATTTACTTTATTGATTGATCGGTAATGCTAATGTTACATTGATTCCACGCAACTTTGGTTTTTCGAGCACACTTCTCCAGTGCCTCCCGCAGCCTCCCAATGCTGAGACCAAGAATGTCATGGTGGCCAAGGTCCCTTAAGTGGAACTCGTCACAAGCCGACCTATTCTTCAAGCTGTTAAACACCGAAACAGCTGAGTCACTCCCAACGTTCTAACAAAGTACTAGCCGTGTAATGGTTAATAAAACATTTCATACCTCGTTGAAACCGTATTTAGGTGCAAGACAAATTCAATGGATGTTACCGCCGATGAACTTATGTGGATTGCCAACCCGACGAGGGCCTTCCAAACCCACCCAAGTTCAACAAACCGAACTTCTATCCCCCTCTTCACCTTCATTTTCTATCGGTGGAGTTCCCGCAGATAATAACACCATTTCTTCGCTCCTAGCTACCATGACTCGCAACATCGAAGTTATGAATGAATTAGTCGACGCCGTGAACAATGTGTACAAGAATATCAAGGAAACTTCGACACCGTAAATGTTGGTCGACGTGGCCGCAGCATGCAAATGTCCGAGCCGAGCCAAAAGGTCGATAGGATCGAGCAACATTTATCAATCAAAGAACCCGAAGTGGCTAGAGAATTCTACCCAACGGTCGTACCGAAGTCCCTACCGCCGAAGACCCTACTTTTGAAATCCCTACCGCCGAAGTCGATTCTTTCGAGACACTACTACCGTACTCGCAAGAACCTACTACCGAATTTGGAGACTCTATTTTCGGAGACCCTACTCGCCGAATTCGAAGACCCTATCGCTTTACTCGCAGCAACCCGTCGAAGTCCCACCCAATGCGTATGAAAATATCACTGGGAGGTCACACCTCCCAATCCGGAGAGGGTGAGGAGGAGGACACCGTCATACTCGCAGGCCGAAACCGATGTTCATGATCGTGCTGATGTAAGCATCGTCCATACCTAGCTTGATGCGCAGGGTGAAGCGCCGACGGAGTCGGGTGAAGAGGGTCGCGAGATCACCTTTCACATCCTTTCAATTCAAAAGAAGGAAGACGGTGAAGGATACAACGTGACGAGCGTACCCCTCACCAGAACAAAACCCTCGTACGTATATCTCGCATTAATCGAGAAGATTATTCAGAAACCAACGATGAAGAGACACGACAAAGGGATGATGCACCGGCTCCGGATGCCCAGCCCCTCACCCGTGTCTTCGACCACTCCAACTCCACAGAAGTCGCACCCGACGACCCGGTACTTCGAAATCATTAAGTTGTATCAACCGGAATTACTCCGTGCCTCCCCCAAGGGTATTTCTATAAATATTACTAAATCCATTTATATATGCTTCTATTTAAACATCATACATTAAAGTCGAGTTCATTTGTGCACAAGCAGTGAAGAGTCGAGAGACATAGCAACGTATCCCTGGCAGAGACCTTATCGGAGATGAGCAGCGCCATGTAATCGAAAAGTTTTTGACAAATTATAAGAATCCGTACGTGCACCAACTTTTATATAATGTTTTTCACATATCTTTAATACATAATCGACATTAAACGGGGTCGATTTTAATGCAGGAGTGATATCATCATAAATCAACGCTTCTTGTTGTTAGATCGCGGGATGATGGACGACTTGCTTTTTAATGAGTTTATCTGCAATGATCATGTCGATGCCCTCGCCGCCATCTTGTACCAAATGAGGAGGATGCATCCCACCAAGTACCGTAAATACCTTTATGTTACCCCATTATTTCGGGTAATGCCCTTAGTTTAGTTTGTTCGACATATTAATGAATGACATTAAAATTTTAACTAAATATCGTTTCCTACAGCAGTTATCATAAAATGGATGGCGACCCTTATCAATTTCTCGTCACACATCACTCCCACAACGTATCTAACTCGGATTTTATATTTTTTCCTATCGTGCATAATTCTCACTGGGTGTTGTTAGTTTGCGATCTAAAAAATAAAAGTGGCGAATATACGATTCTCTACCCAACGACATACACAAGGATATTTGCAAAGACTTTCATGAGTATATTGGACAGTAATTTAATTTCCTCGACTCGTGTAGATTAAATAAGAATCGTTATATCGCACTTTGTAGATCAAACTATTTACAGACTTTAACTAGCCGAATGCTTCAAGAATAGGAAACCCGCGCGCATGGGTGTGGCTCACGTCAAAGGTATTCCCGCACGTACGAACAACGTTGGATCGCGGCATGTTTGTCCGCAAATATATTGAAAGACTAACCCGTGCTACCCCGACCGACCGGAAGCGAGAGCAGACTGGCAAGCCGAAATGCCTGAATCCGCGCTCAACTAAGCATACGACCTCTCCGCATGTGGTTTCCTTCCGTTATTAAATACAATCGAAAAGAATTCGACAATGTGATCGAAATCGGTTTATCGCTTTAAGTCTATCGTCTGGTTGTCGCATACTATGTATGGTGGTTGCTTTGATGGAAAATTCCAATGCTTCATTTCTTTTGTCATTTTTTGGTGTATCGAGAAATTATATCAATGTTCATTGTGCCTCGACTTGGATTTGCAGCTTATTTGCAGCTTATTACAACGGTATCGATGAATCTTTACAAGCATTTATTACGCTTCTTCCAAATGAAGACCCAACTCCGAATAAAACTAGAATAATACAAAAATACAACTAAAATAAAACAAGAGAGAGACGGGACTTTTAATGGTTCACAAGATACAACTCGAAAATACTACAATACATCTACAAGATCGCTATTTATTTCCGGTGTATAGTGGATGATATCGGCATCGTATTCGGGTCAGTAGTGCCGATGAGTTGGAGGAACACGCGGAAAATTCCAATACAACCGGCGTTGTCCAGAATAAAACAAAGAATATTCCAATACAACCGCTTTACCTCCAATCATGGCCGAGCGCGGCTGTATCTAAGTAATATTCCCATCGTTTTTAGAGTGTATTATGTGTTATTAAATTTAAGCTCGATTGTAATATTAAAATTTTAATAATTATGCAATCTTATCTAAAAATTATTTCGTTTCTTATAAACTCTTAAGTATTACGTATGTAAATTTTATATATTACAAAAACACCGAATACGTGTGACGTATCTTCGAAACATTTTGCCGAATACAAACTCGAGCGTAAATTTAATAACACATAATACACTCTAAAAACGATCGAATACTACTTTAGTATACAACCGTGTTCCGCCATGTTCGGAGTTAAAGCAGCTTTTATCGGAATATTCCTCGTTTTATTCATGGACAACGCCGGTCGTATTGAATATTCGTCGTGTTCCTCCAACTCGTCTTGCTTTGTTATCGAATAAGATCCAAAAAGAGTTTTTTTATATTAAATATTTATAATACATTTTTTTTATTAAATATACTCTTTTGCATAAAGAAAAAAAGTGTATTTTTAAATTAAATTCCGCGCCACCGCCGAGGAAAGCTACGCACCTAATACCGCTCCAATGTCGACGAAATACAACTCGGAAATGAAACGTCTCGAGTACTTCGCTCGAGGAAAGCTACGCATTTATATCGCTCCAATGCCTAGAAATACAACCGGAGACGAAACGTCTCGACTACTTTGCCCGCTACGCATTTAATAGCCCTCAAAAAATTTAAATTTCGAGGTTTTCGTAGTATTGCGTTTTCTAATCGAGTAGAAAAGAACATTGAAGATACGATGGAATCGAAGACCAAAAAAAGAAGAAGGGGACTAGCATCAAAATGGTCACCAATCGACAGCTCGTCGAGGTAATAGTCTTAATCTACATTCGTTTTTTTATTAAGAGATAAGATTCTTATACTTAAACTCCGAACAAGATCAAGTACAACTGGATAAGCCGCCATACAATCTTTCCTCTTTTAGTAATAAACTCTTAATTTATCGCAATGTTTCCTCTTTTTAGAAGCCTACTCTATAAGAAAGCTTTCCTCTTTTGGGTGATATCCGGATAAGCCGCCCTACAATTCAACTAGCTATATATTACATTTTTATTTTGTTGCAATTCTACATTAACCTTATAATTTTTGTCTTCATTTTCTAAACAACAAGGGAGCCGCGCATTTATTCACTTCCACCTCGACCTTTTGGAGGATATATTGCTCGAAAATGATCTCTCGTCTCTCCATCACCTATAAGAGATATTAGAAATTTTCGGAAAACGCGAGTATAATTTGTTATGGAATTATCATTTTTACTAATTTGCCATACCTCTTTCAATCATGTAACTATGATATAATCAATCAAAATATTGGTCTCTTTTTAGGTGCAAAAATTTCATGCAACATCTTCATCAAAAAGGGTAGGAAAATACATGGTCTTTCAAGATTGGGGCATGAACTCAGCACGACAAGCAAGCGATATTTAAGATTTCTTCAGTAGTCAGGCTCGATAGCGAAAATAAGTAATGCTCTCTTCGTCTTGGATCGGTAAGCGATAAATATTTTTAAAATTTTAATAATACAATTCTCAATATTCATTTATACTTTATATATGTATTATAAAGCAATGTTCATCAAAGATAAATATCTCAATATTTTAGGAGGAGATGTGGATTCAAGAAAGAATCGAGATCGGTTTACATTATCTCCTCGATAAACTGCAAGTCAAGGGCATCTTTTTTCCAAATATACCGCGGGCTTAGTGTTGCTACGTGAAGAGACATCTCGCGCGAATGGGATCGATCTTTTGAACGAGATATCGAATAAAGTACATCAGTGTCGTGAAAAGGTTTCAAGAATCTTCCATACAATGAGTCGGAAAAAATGGTCCGTTCTACCATTTATTCATCGCAACAATTTGTTATGTGGACAACCAACTTCGAAGCCGAAAATACATGGCTAAGTGAAGACCTCGTGGAAAGAAGATTCTCGCAGTGATCTTCGCAAATGGATGCATGAATATGTAATGTTTTTCAATATGAGTTTTTTATCAATACGATGTGCAAGTGGCCGAAATTGTAAACTTTCGATCTAATCTAATCATGCCCTATCGTGGTTGTGTCCTAATAAAATTACCATCGTTTTTAGAGTGCACTAACCGGTATTAGAATTACGCAATTCGTAATATTAAAATTTTCGACAATCATGCAATTTTATCTAAATATTATTTCCCTTATCGTAAACTTTTAAGTATTACGTTAGTGTATAAATCGTTTCAATTACAAAAGAAGACTGAACATGTTGGACTTCTTCTTCCAAACCGTTTGCTGAATACAACTCAAAATATTCCCTGATATATCCAAGATAAAACTGAGATCAATGATAAATCGACGTGCGATTTTTCTGTGGTGTATCTAAGTAATATTCCGATCGTTTTTAGAGTGTATTATATGTTATTAAATTTAAGCTGATTGTGATTTTAAAATTATAACAATTGTTTAACTTTATCTAAAAATTATTTCCTTGATTATAAACTTTTAAGTATTACGTAAGTATGTAAATTTTTTCAATTACAAAAAAAAGACTCAACACGTTGAATCGTTTCTTCGAAATG
Source organism: Papilionanthe hookeriana x Papilionanthe teres (assembly GCA_022702705.1). Classification (NCBI taxonomy): domain Eukaryota; kingdom Viridiplantae; phylum Streptophyta; class Magnoliopsida; order Asparagales; family Orchidaceae; genus Papilionanthe; species Papilionanthe hookeriana x Papilionanthe teres. The sequence continues at coordinate 39,984,707 of CM040433.1, read as the reverse complement.
CTTTTACGAATACATCTCAAAAAATTCCCCGATATTTTCACAATGTAACCGGAGATCGTTGATAGATCTTTGTGCGAGTTATCTCTGCCGTATCGGGATGATATCGGCGTTGTATTCGGGTCGTAGTGCCGACGAGTCGGAGTAAAACGCGGAATATTCCAATACAACCGGCGTTGTCCACGAATAAAACAAGGAAAATTCCAATACAACAGCTTTCTACCAAATCATGCCTCAACACGGTCAGTATCTAAGTAATATTCCGATCGTTTTTAGAGTGTATTATATGTTATTAAATTTAAGCTCGATTGTGATTTTAAAATTATAACAATTGTTTAACTTTATCTAAAAATTATTTCCTCGATTATAAACTTTTAAGTATTACGTAAGTATGTAAATTTTTTTCAATTACAAAAAAAGACTCAACACGTCGGATCGTTTCTTCGAAACAAGTTTGCCGAATACAACTTAAAAAATTCCCCGATATTTTCACAATGTAACCGGAGATCGATGATAGATCTTCGTGCGAGTTATCTCTCGCCGTATTGGGATGATATCGGCGTTGTATTCGGTCGTAATGTTGACGAGTTGGAGTAAAACGCGGAATATTCCAATACAACCGGCGTTGTCCAGGAATAAAACAAGGAATATTCCAATACAACGGCTTTTTAGCTCCAATCATGCCTCAGCGCGGTTGTATCTAAGTAATATTACAGTGGTTTTTCGACTGTATTATCTGTGATTAATACAATGCAACGAATCGGGGATAAAAAACACAACTTAAAGGGTAAAACACAAGGAGACCAAAAAAGGTAACTGAATAAATCAACCATAAGCAATCTGTCTGTCATTCAATAAAATCAAAAACTATGTTCAAACAAATTATCCTATATGTTCATTAGCATCAGTAGAACAATTCTTTAGCAGTCTAGAATTCATCGTCCAGATTCATTAGCATGCTTGTGTATGTCTCTGTCTGTCATGATGGAGGCGCTTCCTGAGTAATATGAATAAAAAAATTGTAAACATCGCGTATCGAATAGTAAATAAATAGCCTCGCCCACATTATAATTTACCCGACTTAAGGGAGCCGACGTTCCAAACCAGCCTTGCCTCGTTTTGGAAAACTCGTAGCATCACTTGACCGGCATCTTTATCCGTTCCTACATAAAATTCGACACTTTATGACGGAGACAAGATAAGTTTTAGAAATAAAAAATATTTCAACAAACTAAACTTACTTTTTCTTTTCATATTTTTTTCCCAATATCCTTTTAATCTCGAATTAGATATCCCTTTAGACGCACCTTTACCGGGTCATTCGCATTTCTCTTTATATTGGGTCTTCTTCTTAGTTGTTTTTGCCTTTTGTTGGGTTCTCTCCCATGTAATATTTCATCGGCATCAAGTGTTAGTTTGTTTAGTGTATCTAAGACAAACTTCTCAACAACTTCATGGCCTTGCGTTTCGTACTTATCCGGTACGCTAATTTATGAACATGTGTGCGATATATAAGACCACTCGAGACGATCGGCAACATTCGAGACCCCTTAAGATGTCGATATTCCAAACTTTTGTATATGTCCCTTTTCGCATGTGTACACCATCGAAGTAATATGTGTTTCTCGTAAATTTTGTACACGTTATCATGTCGAAGAACCCTTAGAGCGCGAGCACACCGTAACCCCATCATTTCAAATTTTTTACAATCGCACGCGATATCCAAATTAGCTTCCGTCTAGTTTCACAATCCAAACATTTGTCCGTGTCTCTATTATCGAAGGTTCTTATGTGAAATTCTCGAATCATTGTTGGCAAATCCTTCCAAAGCAAGTCCACCCAAACCATGAAGAAACTCGACTCAAACTTCGAGTATAAATTCCGCGTGTAAAGTAAAGCAACTCCGCCTCGTAACTGTGGCCGCATTTTATCGTGAGGACACATACAGATTGCTCGCATCGGAAATCCTCATCCTTCTCATTTCTTCGCCAAGTTTTAGCAATATGTTCAAGGGCCGTAAAACATTCGGCCATCGTGCTTGTTGGCTTGCAGTAAACTATGACAGATGTTATTAGTCGACTCACTCCTCTGCGTAGATAGATCCCCATTCCGAAAATGTCTTTATTGAATGTCGTCGACCAACGATGCCTTATATTATACAATTCATCCAACCATACATTTTCCCGAAGTTCTCCTATCTCAATCATTTCGGCCCAAGTTTCTTCGAATTCAGCTTTCCGAGTCACATCTACGCATGCATTTAAAAAAGAGATCGTGTACTATCTTGTTTTTCCCGTAACCACAATGCACTTTCGAAGATAATTTTTCGTATATATGCCATCGACATAATCTATGTCTAGTGTGCGGCAAGCACTCTTGGATCGCTCTACTCATCGCTCGATCTTGGTCGCTGAATATTGTGATCGGGTGCTTGTTATTCATTATACGGATAAGGGCTTCGAATAACCACTGAAGGACTCGATCGTTTCATCCGACAAAAAGCCAATCGCAAAAAGCACATTCTGCCAATGGTGGTTCACACCGACAATCGGCGCACAACATAGGTTGTATTTATTCAGTCTATAGCTTGTGTCAAATATTATTACATCACCAAAGCAATCATAATCGAGTCTGGACATCCCATCACTCCATAAGAAATTCAACAAACTGCCCGACTCATCAATTCGGACGTCCCACGCAAACATTGGATCCTCGGCTCGCCGTGCAGTTGAATAGTTGTAGTAAGGAATTAAGCATCCCCAAGTTCAATGTGTAATCTTCTCTCTCTTGTAAGAGATTATATGCATCCCTCTTCGTACAGCCCAGGTTCTCCACTCCACCAACTTCTGCGGCTAGGAAGCTAAACGCATCGGCGGGTTCTAATCCTCGCTTTCGACATCGATCCGAGGACATCCGCACCGATGTCACTCATCTTTCTCGCTCGAACGCAATAGGTGAGTGTCGCCAACATTCGCCAACGGATGGTTATGACTTTCTATGAATTTCTTTACCGACCAGCTCCTCGACATCAACGGCATATCGGATCATGGCAGACAACCAGCTCCCGTATCCGCTCGCTCGTACCTCACCGATACATTGTCCTTCAATTCTCTCTTCATACCAAACCTTACCACAAACAAACTCCCTTGTCTCGATCCTCCTCGAATTCGGCCAATAACCAATGTGGTCCTTTCGAACAAGAATCCAACAATGCGTGCATAGTCACAATATTTTTCATGTGCCGCCTTCTCATCATCGATACCACTTAAGCAATATGTTTACTGCATGGATCATCGGAAGCAATCGTCTCTCTCGGGTATCCGCAATCGAATCGGGATTCGAATGCTCAGTATCACTATACTTAACAACCAATAATACAAAAATCATATCATGATAAGCACCACAAGAATAACTCATAATAATAAATATAAAAGCATTGGTGTTTTTCGGGTTTATCACTAATAATACACCCAAACTAAGTAGAGTACCGCCTTCAAATTACCTAAATAAAACCACAAATAAATCAAGCAAAGTTACTCTTAAGATACCGCCCGAATACCACCACAAAATTACCAAATTAACACCACGTACCGCCGAAAAAATACTTAACAAGTATACTTTTCTCGAGACTACATGAATACACCTATAATATTACCAAAATACCACCATGTCTCACTATAAAAGAAAAATCGACATTACTCTTTTGAAAATACGGCATACTAGCGTAATAAAACAGAGAATAGACAAATGAAACGCATCCTCCACCAAACTACTAGAATGCTACCTTCAAATTGCCGAAATCAAGCAAACTTAAGTTACTCTTAAGAAACCGTCCGAATACCACGACAAAATTACCAAAATAACACCACATACCGCCGAAAGAAGACTCGACAAATATACTTTCCCGACACTACCCGAATACACCTATAATATTACCCAAAAAATATCATGGTTCTTTAAGAAAAATAACTCGACGTCGCTCTTCGAATCTACTGCGCATACTACCTTAATAAAACTTAAAAACAAGTAAACCGTAACTAAACATCGCATACAATAAAATTTACCAACCCGAGGGATTTGTTCCGTCGCAGACTAAACTAAGTCGAGAATCTTGTTCGTCCAATATATTTCGAGATTCGAACTCAATGTCGACTCGATCGGTGGTTTTTTGTGCGAACTGCAGCATTCTTTAGCCTTTAGGTTAGAATCAAATTTCAGCTTCTCACCTCCACGACAAGGTATGTCGAGAAAACCCTAAGTCTCCGCATCCTAAAGATAATGGAGACAAAAAATACCTTTATGATTCTAGCGGAAAATAAAGCGGCAAAAATTTCGGCAAATTCTCGCTCGGTCGGGCTCGGGTCGGCGAATGAAGATAAATAAGCCTTTTTTTTCAAACGTGCCATGGTGGGGTCCAGAAATCCACGTGGCGCGTTTTTAGAGGCTACCGGACGCATCGCTGCGTACGCGATCCGGACCGAATAAAAATTCCTAAGTGAGAGAGAAAAATGGCATCTTTTTTTCAAAGGCGATGTCCATGAGCTGAGTGAGAGAGATAAAAGAGATGGGTATAAATATATAATAGATCATAAAAAGGAGAGTATAATAAAGTGAGAGATAGGGCGAGAGAGATAGCTTCAAAGAGTCACATGTGTTTTGGTTTAAATAATTAAAAAATATAATATTTTACACCTTGTTTGCTTTATTTTCAGAGTCTAAAATTATTATGAAATGTCACCTATAATTTTAAATCTCTCTAGTCTGATCAGCTCAACTCTCAATAAATTGGCCTCTATCACATCATCTCTGTCAGTTTTTTCGTGGGCTTCTAATCGGTCGGCCTCTGAGTTAGTTGGGCTCTGGTAGGTCGATCTTTAGTTGATCGGCCTCTGATCGAACGCTCACTTGATAAGCCTCTGATTAGTTGAGTCAATTAGCCTCTAATTAGTCGCCTGTTAAATTGGACTCTGATCGGGCGACCACTATTGTTCGATTATCATTGCTTCGGGTACCCTTGTATTACTTGGTATTCAGCTTTTGACACTTGCATCGTTTTGAATTATCAGATCTATAGATGATTAGGATAAGAATAATTTTGTTGTGTATATTTTTGTTCCCCATTTTTATCAATCTTAGTAGATCATGCAACGATATAAATGAGATGATTAAAATTAATAAATTCTCGCATATCTTAGTTGGTTATATTGGGACAAGAATGAAAGAATTAAAAGTAATGAATGACTAGTTATCATTAAATGACTTCAATTATTTATAGTCTCTTGAATTTAAAGCTACTAATTTTATAAATAGAACATGGAGATGTCTCTCTAAATTTCCCAGATTCTGATCTTCTTTCCTTCACTAACTTGCATGAGTTCTTTTCTCTATCTTTCTTTGTCACTCATCCTTCTGCTTCATGGGAGCTCACAATGGAAAATCTTATGAATCCCTAAAATGACATTTCGGGCGAGGTTCTAATCCAAGGGATGTTTACATAGGAGAAAGTCCAGAAACATCATGTGGGTGAATGAAGGAAGAATACTATGAAAAAAGTAAGGATGGCCTCACTTATTCAAAGTAGATGGGTTCTTCCAAGACAACCCCAAGAGATGCTCAGACAATCACCGCATTGTAGGACCCGACCATTCAACTTATCATTAAGACACATGGCTCGAACGAGGGCTGAATAACTCAAACAGACATTTGGGTTCCGTTGTTGCTGGAAGAAGACCACCCGGAGGATCCAATGGTGTAAGAAATAATAAGGGCTCTAGGAGAATATGGTCCTTGACTCGTTAGTTTCTTCTGAATTTTTCAAAACTATAATTCTTTTTGGTCTTTCATGTTGCAGATGCTTTAGCTAAATTATAATTGAAAGAACTTATGATTGTGTATTTAGAGGAGGCTGCAGGAGTGTTTAAAGAAGATGGTTCACTTGCCAACGAGGATGATGGAACAGACCATCCCAAAGATCTCCTGCCTCTTTCACAAACACATGAGGATATCACTGAAGAAGTTCAGGTGGACCATGTGGTGCTGGTTCATCAACTAAACGAGGTTAAGTGCTCTTTCAAGCGCGAGGCTGACATACAATAAAGTACGGAGATGCATGCACTATCATCTCACGTAATAAAGCTGAAAGAGGAGGTTGTTGTGATGAGGTAGATGGTGACTGCCCCCCATTAGATGCTTGTAGATTTGTGAGAGAGATCCTGGGTTTCCTAGGCTCAAGCCGAGTTCAATGGGCTAAGTAAGCTAAAATCTAGAGGCAAGTTCAACTTCAAAGACTACTTCGACTGTATTATGTCTCAATCGAGGTTGCTTAAGGCCCTTTTCTAAGCTACTCTAATGGCTTTTTGTAATAATAAGTTTTATTTGGCCTTTTGATTTTCAAGTTATTTTAATAGTGAGAGTTGGGTTTATGTTTTTTCTTGGTTGTATTTGTCTTGGTCTTTGGCTCGGGTGGCCTGCGTTGAGTCCTTTGATCTTCCGCTAATGGTTGTTTTGGTCTTCCTCCAGTGGACCCTCTTGGTCATACTTTCTTGTCTCATAGTCCATTACATCTTCTTGAGATTCATGCTAGTGCATTTCTGATGTACTATTATAATGATTTTCTTATAAATTCATGCAAAATTTCATAACCCACCATGCCATGTTGTATTTATAACTGGTCATGTGTTTTCTGTATGTTCATATAGAGTTGTGCCCACTTAACAATAAATATGGAATAGATTCAAATCATTCGTAAAAAAATAATAATAAAAATAAAAATAAAAAATAAAAAATACTTTCACCATTTGGTTATAAAGGTATGAGTTTCAATATTCTTTATCCAACAAATTTTTCTTATTCAAACATATTTAATAAGTAAAATGTTATCCAAAATTTAATGTAATATATGATTAGCTTCATTGCAATGATATAAAAGTTTTTTTCTTATGTGATTCCATATCTCTTGTATAAAACTCTCTAAAGAAATTTCAAAGCCATAATTTTTTAACAATGCTTTAGTTTGAAAAAACTTGATTAATGACATATAAGTGGTCCTCTAAATTCACATAAATAAAATAAAAATGTTGATGTTTGTTTTCTTAATATGAGATGCGGGAAAAAACATTTCTCATAAATACCCACTTAGATCGAGTTAGATTGTCATGTTCTATGTTAAGGATTTTGATTATTCATTAACATCATATAGTTTATATTGGTATTGTCCATCAATACTACATAAAATTGAATCGGCCCGTCTCTATATATGATTGAAACATCATGTATGGTAGAATAAGATATTTATGTTAAGTCTAACTTTAAATTATGAAAAATGAAATGCAATATTGTAACAAAGCATGTTAAAACAAATCAAATCAGCTTCATTATACATAACAATACTAAACCATGAAGCTTTCATCAATTCACCATACATTATATTAAAAAGATAGATACATAATACAAGATACACGACCCCACTACTTTCCTTCTACTGATACATTCATTTAATAAGAGGTTAACATAACCATATTACACAATACTTCATAGCTTAAAAACAACGCAACATCAACAAATTTACATATCACGCAGTACACTTATATATATACACACCATCTTTCATCACTATTTCTTATAGACTTTAATATCTCTCCATCTTGATTCCATATAGTAACTTTCATCAAACTGTTCATAGACACCAAACTTGAAGAAAAAATTACTTACCCCCCTTCCATCCCTCTGCAACTTCTGAACGCCATCAATGAAAGTCGTCAATTTATTCGCGTCAACATCATGTATAACATTCACTCGCATCCACCTATCGTATATATTCGATTCCACCACCTTTTTCGAATAAAATCTAAGCTCTCCATTAAAAACCTTCAACATCAAATCAGTAGCTGGTTTTTCACCATCTGCTCTATGAATTTGCATTACGGAAAAACCATTACTTCCCTTTGGAACATAAACATAGCCTTCAAATTGCCAAATTCCACTAGAGTAATCATAACCCTGTTACATATATTCAAATTAGATTATTCAAAATTTTAAATAACTATATTTCAATATAAAAGATGAGACATATTACTTTGATTCGGATCTCAGTTCGGGGCTCTGTAGAGCTGCCAGCTTTAAATGCTTTATCTGAAGAATACAGCCACATCTTATGAACTCCATTAATGAAGCTGTAGCGATTATTCAAAGGGACGTTATAAGGCCTCTGAACAACCAAATTTGCTGCGCTTAATGGCACAGAGGTGAAGCCATCAGTGGGATCAGCGTTGCAGCAGAGAAGCCAACTGCTCATTATCAGGCTGAAGGAAGCCAAAAATACAAAGGAAAAGGAAGGAGGAGAAGCCATGGAAGAAGGTCTTAGGTGCAGTTCTGCTGTGATAACGCTGGATTCCAACGGCTATATTTATAGGGAGACATGGATACTGATAGAACGTAGTAGAGGGGTAGTCTTATAATTTATTAATCTTAATAATGGCCAACATCATAACTAATTAGCGTGTTAGTTTTCTCTGTGTGGGTGGATAGAGTAAATAATTAATTATATGGCGCTACTTTATGGTTGAAATTATCATTATTCTATATTTTACCTAATGAAAATTAACATACATACCCTTCAATTTCTATGTATTTACATTCGTGACCTCTAAATTTTTGTGTTTACACGTATGCCATCTAACTTTTTTGTTGAGAAATCACGCTAATAATCACAAGAATATGAACGAAGAAAACAAGACAGAAAAGAACACATAGATTTAACGCGGTTCCTCAATGTGCCTACGTCCTCGGGAGAGAATTGCGGCGGCTTTTTCGATTTCTTGAAGTGATTCATACCCCTTAGGGTTACAAACACGATATAGTTATAATTACAAAATTATCATGTACCGTACTGCGGGGGCAACCCCTAACCCACTTTGCGAAATTATGTTAATAGAACAGATGCTTCCGCTCCTCTACGCTCTAAAGATCTATCTCTTATCTGGTATATAGGGGTGTAAACGAACTGAACACGAAGGAACATGGCTCGTGTTTTTGTTCAGTTCGTTTGAAATTAAGTGTGTTTGAAATAGGCTCGTGTTTGAAATTATTTGTTGAGCTATTGTTCGTGTTCGGTTTGATTTGTTTGAAATTAGTTTGAAATGTTTGAAGTATTTGAATTGAATAAATTCTTCGAATTATTTGAATTGTTTCAAATCTTTCAAATTTGATTGTATTGTTTGAATTGTTTGAATTGCTAAGATGATAATAAATTTTTAGAAAAATTTTATATGATTTAATTTTTAAAAATATGATGAATTTTTAGAGTATATAATTATTTTTTAAAATTTGATAAATTATATATATATATATATATATATATATATATATATATATATATAATTTTAAATTATTTTATATTTCGAACAATAAAGATTCAAACACGATCGAATATATGACTGTTCGTGCATGGTTCTTTTATAAACCGAACGAAAAAAAAAATATTTGTGTTCATCTCATTTGCTTATCGAACGAATTGAACAAAAACACTCTGGCGAGCTGAACACGAAGTGTTCACGAACAGTAAGCTTTTTTGACAGCCCTATTGGTATATCAACCGTACCTAAATAATATATAATAGCAATTCAAACCAAAATGCAATTCATATCTTAATCACACCCTCCTGATACATGCAATTATAAAATAATGCTAAATACTGATCTAATTAAAAATCATAATTAGTTCTTAATGATCCCCAATAAAAAGTTAATAATTACTGCGTGCCCCAAGAGGTTTTATAGATCAAAGATTATTTATAATAATGTCACCCCACTATTACAATCCAATGATCCGCGCTTATATAATAATTTCTCCATTTTAGATAGCAACAATAAGTACAAAATTTTATGACCATTACACATATGCCCCTCAAATCTATGTATTTGCATGTCTAACCTCTAAAGGTTATTATTTTTTTTATATTTATAACCCCCAAATCTTTCATATTATATAAAGATATCGTTATTTTAATTTTTTAAAAAGTGAAATAAACATTTCCATACATAAATAAGATAATAAATTCACGTGCAAATTGAAGTTTAGGTGTTAAACTATGGTCTCTATCGATTACCATAGCTTACCGCTATGGTGTTATTGTTCTTTGCTCCATTCCTAGAAATTTGGGTATGATCGCCATCTTGGCTCAATCATCTTTCATCGGTAAGACCCCATATGTTTAGCCAATCTGTTCTATTTGATCAAAGATCCTTATCTAACTTCGCATGTCATTGATTGTTAGTGTTTGGTTTGTTTTGCGAGTACGTAGTTGTGTTGCCTCTATTGGTAGAGTTCAACCCGAGCATCCCTTGTTGGCTCTTTCAATTCTTCCATTATCGATATGACCGTAGCCTGAATCTCCCTCTTACTTCAGCTCTAGGTAGCAAGTCTCTTGTCGCCGATGACCCCTATCATTTGCTAATTTGTGTCCAAAGTTCTTAAGCTGCATGTTAACCTCATTGTTATGGGATATTTCTTTCCTTCTCCTTAGAGCCTAAAATTTAACCTTTAGATTTTACCTATTTGACTCTCAAAGAAGACTAAAGTGAGACCCACATCAATTAGAAATTCGAGTTATTTTTTAACTCCTTGTAACTTCATATGGGTGGTTTCAAGCTATTTCTTGACTGACTGTAGTTCTTTAATTTATATAATTAAGCCCGTTGTCAAGTGATATATTTACCTTTCAAGGTAATGTATTACTTGTACTATTGTGCTCGATTACTCAAACTATTAAATATATTTTAGGTATGGCTCATATACCTGAAATTTGAGTCTCTCGAAATAAAGAAGCGTGTTTTAAGAATTTATCCGTAGTGCTTTATCTATAAATAGACGTAGTAACCCTATGGGTATGTGAACCGGGCATGTAACTCCTTTGAAATAGTGAATTCGCCGCTCTACTCCCGAGGATGTAGGCATCTTTGCCGAACCTCGTAAATCTCTGTGTTCTTCTGTTTGATTTGCGTTTTGTTCGTCCTAAATTGCACAACAATATATGAGATATTTTCGATCTCATTTTTCAAAGTTAAAATACTATTTGACAACCGACAGTTCCACTACCTTATGTTATCAACATTTATTATGTTTTGATTGTTCGATGATTTTTGAGAAAGACCAATCTATGACGTCTACTCAATCAAATCCTAATTACGATTAGCCGCTAAACTTCCCTCCCTATTGGATCCTTTGTTAATATTCTTTTTCATTGCTCTTTCCCTTGAGTTAAAAGTGCAAATCCCTTTACATTATTCCCTTAAGATAAGATTTTCTATTTAACAATTTTTTAAAAGAGGAGAGAATTTCTTATACTTGTTTACATTATTTTGTAAGATGTTTAAGAAATTATATTATGAGCAAATTTTTGCTCATATATCTTAATATATTATATTAAATATGAATTAAAACAATTATCATTTCAAAACCAAACATAAGATGGATGAAAACATTCAAACATATATTAATACTTATATTAATATAATTTATGCATATCGAGAGCCATCAAATTTAGTCTGTTGATCACTCAACCAACACGAAGGTGACCAATGTCCGTCAATTAGGCGTTGATCGACTCAGAAACCGACTAAGTAGGAGTCGATTGATAAAATAGTGTTTCACTTTTTAAAAGCGGAAAGATATATTTGTTACGTGATATGAAAGTTCTTACCAATAAATAGAAAGATATATTTCACTTTCTAAAAATCAAAATAATGATATTTATGATGTGATATGAAAGTTGTTGGCGATATAAAATACAAACAATTATTTAAAATGTTGAATCCATCGAATTATTGAAAAAACTACTATTGGGAGGGTGATGGAGCTCGAGTCAATTTCCATCTGCTTGAGCTCAATTAACTTTATTGAGTTCAAAACTTGAGCTCAAAGCTAAGAATTCAAACTGACTAACGAGCCAACATGTTTACTAATATGTCTTCTAAACGAGCCAGCTCACGAGCTACTTATCAAGCCGAGCTTGAGCCAGCACACGAGTCAGCCTAAGCCTGCTCGCTCACTTGCACCCCAGATTGTAAAGTAAATTTTGTTGATTTAAGAAAATGTAACAGTCAAACCCCTGCAAATACATATTACATTGAAATGTGAACTCTTATGTATTTACATATATAGCACAAACTTTTTTTTTTCTTTTAAATTTATTCCTCTCAAATCGGATAAAATATTACATTAAGACTCCGCACGTAAAGTTACGTGCGGAGTCAAATAAAATAACTCCACATAAAAGCGAGAGAAAAATAAAAAAACGGCGTAGAATACAGTGAAAGAATACGTATGAATATTTATGTTATGTTATTCCACATTATTAAGTCGTTTTGCGATGATTTTACGTGTTATTGATGTTTTATTGTGCTATTATAACACATAGAATATTCTCATAACACAATAACACACAATTATACATGAATAACACACAATAACATCTGAATAACACGGGGGGATTATTCTGATGTCGGCTCAATAACACAGGAAATATTCTTCCTGATTTATTTCGCGTTATTCAGATGTTATTATGTGTTATCAGATGTTATTGATGTGTTATTGTATTATTATAACACCGATAATATTCTCATAACACAATAAAACATCAAAACGACCAAATAACATTTAATAATGCGGAATAATACGGGGAGAATATTCCCCCCTATTACTCCCGTGTTACCGTGCCGTTTTTTTTTATTTTTCTTTCACTTCCATGTGAAGTCATTTTACTATCACTACCTACTTTTGTGAATGGATAAGGCGACGTATATAGAAAAAAATGAAAGTCTAGAGGTTAGATACATAAATACATAAAATTTAAGGGGCTTGCATGTAAATCTTCCAAAAAAAAAAACAAAAAACAAAAAAGAGCATCAACTAATTATAGTACCATTTTCAATGAAAAGAAATCAAGAAACAATTATCATATTAATATTTAGTCCCAAAAAAAAAATCTAGATACCACAAATCTTATCTACTTCTGTGATTCACAGTTAAAACAGTTCTGTGACAGAACAAAGTTGTCTTTTTATTATAAAAATAAAATAAAATAAAATAAAAAATAACATAAAAATCAAATCTAATTACTACAGAATTATCAAAAGAGGCATTTACATACATACCACCCAATTCCCACATATTAACACCCCTAACAGCCAAACTTCACTTTTTTTACATTTCTACCAACCAAATCTTTCATATCACATCAAAAATATCTTCATTTTAACTTCTAAAAGGTACGTATGTAAAAATTGAAATGTAGAAGCATTAGATATGTAAATACGTAAGAACTGAGTGGTGTGCATGTAAATCTTCCTAAACCACAGTAAATGCTCACCAAGTAAAACTATTGACGAACATTCAGCACATTCTCTATCCTGTTGATAAGCTGTTCAGCAGGCAAAGCTCCTTCCTGAATAATGGCGAGAATTAGAAATAAAGAAGAACAAAGTGCTCAAAGGAAGAAGGATAAGATGAGGTTTGACCGAGACACGGTTTTTAAGAAGAGAACTTAGAAAAAAAAAAGGTCAAAATAATCTCAAGACTCGTATATAAAAGTGTCGTTTTCGTCCCGAGACTATTTTGATATGAGCTGAAAGTCTTCTGTGGGGAACTATTTTAACTCTAATTAAAAGAGTCTAGGAGCAAATTTGACATGTTGATAAACACTTGGGACTAAAATGATCTTTTGTAAATAACAATTTTGGCACTGCAATTGAAGAATTTAGCTTACGAAGCGATCGCAGGGCTGCCCATCTCTGAAAAGAATGAATGTAGGAAGAGCTTCAATTTTGTAACGATTTGCGATCGTCGTATACGTCTCTGTGTCGATCTTCACGACGCGGATTTTATCTTTCAGTTTCTCGCTAACTTGGTCGAGAATTGGAACCATGAATTGACAGGGACCGCACCTGCCAGAAGAGTTAACAAGGGAAATATGCACATGGCACATAATTCTTATATATTTACATATCTCACATACAAAATTTCGTATGTACATACATAGTGCTCTGGTGTTTTAAACTTACGCATGTAAAAGATGCATCTTTCTTTTAAAAAGTGATAATAATACAACAAGGCATAATAGATCTTTTGCTTGTCTAAAGCTTATTGATGCGATTAATAATGCAAAAAAAAAGGATATAATTGTAAATGACACTAGTCTTAAACTTGAACTTTAACCATCTTTTAGAAAATAGATAAAACATTTAAAAAGCTCAAACGTAAAGAAACTCATGAGAGGATATCATCATAAATGTCATGAGACCAAAGTAAATGGTGCAAGACATAATTACCAGGTTGCATAGAAGTCGACCAGTAAAGGTTTATCAGAATTTTCCAACAAGTCATCAAATGAAGAAAATGTTTGTTTCTTTGCTTGAACCTGTGATAAAAATGATAAAACATATACGAATTACAATGTTATATTCAGATGATAGAGTTAATATGCTTTAAACTAGCATGTAGAAACCTGAAATTGCAAATCTATCTCAAGGATATTGAATTGGAAAAAAACTTTAATTTGTTTGAAAACTTTCATAAAGCTAATCAAACCAATCGCAAAGTCCATTCCATCCATGCGGAAGACATATTAGGTAGGCAATCAGGAGTTGGATTATGGTTCACAACTCAAGCAATCTGCCTTTTCTTAATAGTTCAATACTACCTATATTATATATATTTGTCTCTATCTGTTACTTTTATAAGAGGAGAATATACAATATTCATTTTGCTATTTTTATTCTATCAATATAAAAAAAATATGGAATTGATAAAATTAGTTTATCAAATATCATGCATCTTCGTTTATATAATCATATATACTAATTCTCAAAGCCCATTTGAAAGGTTTGAAATAAGATTTTAAGGAAATATGATTTTGATTCAAAAACAAAATGTAATATTAAATAAAGAGTTGAGGATGTTAAATTTCTCATATATTTTTATAACAAATTAATTTAAAAATATTTTAATTAATTAAAATGCTTTCATATGTTTTCATGGATTTCAACTTATTACCAAATTGATAAAACTTTTTTATTTAAAATTTATGTGCATGTGATCCAAATATTTTTACTTATCCAAGTTAACATTTAAGCATTTAAAATGAACTTCCTCATACAAATATTTTTTAGCTATATAAAAAATAATTGGGAATCATCACTGTTTGAAAAGAAACAACACCAAATCCACCTTTCATGCAATACTATAATGGCAATCAATCATGCAAGATAAGTAGTCGTGAACAAAGCACAAAGCTATTGAATCAAAGGGAAAAAGTTAAGGACAATGTTGTGACTGTTAGACAAGGAGGAGTGGCTGGTTCAAACGGCTAAGCCCTATTTGTGCATGGGGTAGTTAAAGAAAGTTGAATTGAAAGCCTAAATTGGATAAATAAAAGTCGCAGGTCACAGGTCGCAGGCCGCAGGCGAGGTTCAGAAGTCAGTGTGCTTGGCACTAAAGCAGATGTTAGGCAGGCACTTGAGCCCATGCTAATACAAAGCACTCGCTTCGTGCACAGTAGTTGTGAGAAGATGAAGCTACGCTAGGAGTCATCAAACTACGCCGCGCTTCACATTCCAAGTGAACCCCATAGTGCACTTTTAATTTCACAGCTCATCACTATGTAGGATAAGGTAGATCCAAGTTCTTAGCAACCTTTTTAAACCCTGAACATGCAACGATATACCTTTCATAGTACTTTCATGGTGTCGGAGCACATAAGTAGGCTCAACCCGATGGAGTTGGATAAGAGTTCACAATTGGCCTAGATTGGCAGCTACAACATAGAACTAGCATCAAGATCTATTATGATTGGCAACAGGAACTACTCTTTCGATGCAAGTATGACCAAAACTACCTTTTTCTTTCATGGCAAGTAATGATTACAACCTTTTCAATTCCTTTCTTTAAATAACTATTCACGATATAAAAGGAAAAAATTATTTGACTTGGTCTCAAATGGTCAAATTAATCATTAGTGAAAGGGGAAAAAACATCAACCTTCTTGATTGGTGAAGTTAAAGTATAAGATACAAATGATCCAACATTCACAAAATGGAGGTGGCGTGGCACCTAAAACTGATGGAATAATCTATACATTTTATTCAACAGCAATGTACTGTGAAACTCTAAAAAGTCGCACCATCCATAATCAATCTTAGTCCTACAAGCGACAGGCATGCAACCTAAAAAATTCCAATTTTTTTTACTAGCTCAAGAAGGATATTGTGAGAGTCCTCAAGGTTATCATCATGACATTCAATATTGCCTTCACAAAAACCTTCGCGAGAGTTGTCACTACTCGAAAAATTCATAATTCTCCTCATGAAACCCTAAGCTCAACTACTACTCAAACGCTCATGGGATTGCCTCGTGCTACTTTGAAACTCCATATGCCCTTTGCTCTAATAGTCATAATTTCCATTAGGAGAACATAAAGTAGAGAATACAAAATATTAACCATATGTTATATTGATCCATCTAACACGAGAAAAAAAAAGACTTTCTTCGCTAAATTCATAGGTATATTGAGAAGAACTAGTCAATCCAATATGTATTATATCTACTGCGTCCAACTCTCTCATTGCAACCATGAGCTGCTCCTTTCTCTCTTCTACCAAGATCTATTGTAGGTCAATCTTCTAAAGCATTTATTCTCGTTGTACATCTCTCTATTTCACCAAGTTTTTTACTATATCTTCCTATCAAGATGAGCTTAGTGCAATCAAATTCTCTCTGCAGTTTGCAATGTATAATTAAATGATCAGCACACTTTATATTGGATGTAGAATAATCAACCAAACTACTCTAAAATTCACGTGTACTCATTATGAGACTCTTCTTCTATTTCTTCTCCCACCACTTTCTCATTAAGTAAACCTAAAAAATCATGTTTTTCCCATCTTTCAATCTTATTATGAATCTTTAACATGCACGTTGTCCCACCCACCTTCTCAACTAAACAAGTTCTCATGCTCTACTATTTTTAAAGAGGATGTGTACATTTTTTTAAAAGGATGTGTAAACTATCAGCTATTTTTGCTGCCACTATATACAAATTTGAGTATAACTCAACTTAAATTGGTCGTCATATAAGAGATCCTTCGAGCAATAACAGCTTTGTTCAAAACGAAATCCTCTTTAGTATTTAATGACTAAATCATTGTTATCAAATCAACTAAACAAATGATCAATGTTCTTGAAATTACATTTGTGCCACAATTAGAAATCAAGGGACAAGTGCCTATGAATACGTTGGTAGCGCACATAATACAAGTTTATTTTCCACTTAATTATGAATTATTGGACGACCAAACCATATTTGCAAAACACCAAAAATAATTCTTATGGGAGATGTACTTGATGGATCAACTTCTAAGAAGACACCTGTACTCACCAACCTAAGAAAAAGTACAAGATATTGAAGCGATAAACGACATAATCACAAAAGAATAGTATTGCATTATCTTATTTGACTTCACTTGCTGCCATCACTTCTACCCACTTCGACAAAAAAATCAGTAGTTGTCAAGATGAATATATATATTTTTGGAGAATATTAGAGCAAATAATATACATAAACCAACATTCTAAAAGACATAATGTCATTGTCAAATGAAACGGTTTGTTGTGGGAGGGGTTAATGTAGAGTTATTTGTTTTCATTGTGTGTGTGCTCGCGCGCATGTTCGATCAATTGAAATGAGTCAGTTCATTTTAATTTTCGAGTTGGAACAACTCCAAATAACTCAACTTGAGTTAACTCATTTCGATTTCGGACTGAATCTCGAATCAATTTGGAGCTAAGCTGACTCGAAGTCAATATAAGGAGCCATGAGCCGATTTCGAGTCACACACAATCCCATGCAAGCCAATTTCGACTTGAAACCAACTCAGCTTGAAATGGAATCGTTTACATCCCTATCATCACCCCCAAGAGTTGGTCATAAACATCACTTATTGGGTTTTTTATTTCATTGAAGCGACATAGCCACATATAGTAAGAGGAGTTGGCATACAAAGTATCCATAGACAAATGCATCAAATGTTTCTTAATTTGTGGGCCAAGTGATTTTTCGTCAATAAACCTATCCTTTTGAAGATAACAAAGGTTGGTCGAGTATTGCCAAAGTTTGTTGGGTTTTAGATGGTTCTTCTTGAAGTTGTAGATACACAAGTATGAAGATCTAATGATTTTGGTTTGTTATTATGTTCATTTCTTTTGCCAAGGTTAGTCATTTCTTAGAGAGTTTTGTGAATGCATCTACCTTACCATAATTGCTACAAGACACTTGGGCCTAGACTACGTAGAATATCTTTTGAACGCGCTTCATGAACCTTTCATGATATTGACAGAATTCAACTTTATTAACTTTAAATTTCTACCTGACTGATAACAAGTTGAGAATTACTCAAATTAAAGAGCCATTGGATGTTTGTATTGATTGTATTCAACAATCTATTACCAAAAGGCGAACAACTTGGCAGAAGAATTTAACACAAACTTAGTCAAATTGATTGAAAAACATATTTCTGCCAACAAATGAGAATGTCATGAAAATCTAATTGGGCGTTGTGGGTGTATGGTACAACCAAATGATAGTTCCTATGTGCCACCTTTTGAGACTAAAGCAATACTCTCCCTAAACGAGCTTAATGCTCTATATGAACCAAGGCTATAAAGCCAACAAAACCTTAACTTCACATAGCTCAGATGGCTCAAGCGCATGATCCAACCAACATCCTTTGAGGTTATGTTGATAGTTTGATAACCAATTCTCTCTCTTTGTCATCTAGCTAATATATCAAGGTGGAACTTATCAACTCAACAATTAGTAAGGAATATGAACAATGTCTCCTTCCAATGGTACTCACTTAAAAAAATACACATTTTAAAATATAATCAACAAATTCCCCCTGTTTAGATAAGCTTGGCTTGAATTAACAAAATCTAGGCACATCCTGTTTGAACCAGAGTGATGAAATCTAAGAAAATCAAATATACTATATAGGAAAAAAAAAAAATAGAGGCATTCACACACATGCCCACAAATTCTATGCATTTACATAGCACCTAAACTTTAAATTTTATATTTACACCCCCCAAATCTTTCATATTACATCAAAAAATACAACTATTTTAACTTTTATAAAGCGAAAAACACTTGTTCATGCATAAATATATGTAACAAATGGAACTTTAGCTGTTAGATATGCAAATACATAGAAATTAAGTGGCATGCAAGTAAATCATATAATAAATTTAGTAAAGAAATCGAATGAACTACTAATTGAATTCGCCACCAGTTAATAAGAAATTTCCAGAAATTCATCTCTTTTGCTTTCAAATTCTAATAAACAGATACACAAACCTAATCAAGACGGAAAAATAAAGCAGCAGAGTTTGAAACTCGAAAGATATCAAAACGAAAACATCATAATTACCTTCGGAGTAATCCTCCGCTGTGGAATCAAGGAGATCTGTCGGCGAATCGCCGGAAAACGCCCAATAGGCCTTGCCCTAATGCTTGTCACCGAGGCTAACCTAGAGAACTCGGCAGATACTGACTGACGGGCATGGAAGGATGGAAGCACGGCTGCCGTTAAGCATCGCGCCATTCGCCCCCTATATGTTCTAGGGTTTTCGTGGAGCTCCGAGAATGCCGGAAGAAGATATGACTTGCGCTTATCTGGACTTTTGTTTTACCGATTAATTGAAAGCATTGGACGGCTCAGATTGAAAGAGATTAATCTAATGGTTTATAAAAAATTTATAATATATTACGATTTTAAAATTCATTCAAGTTAATTTAAATCAATGTTATTAATTTATGTTTTCTTTACATACTATTAGTTTAGATTCGAATACAATACTCTACATCTATATTTTACAATAACTTTAATGAGTCAATTTCGTGTTGGATACGAATATGAATATTTAAATCGAGCCGAACACAAATACATTGTTCATAAGCCAATTTCGAATAAGAGCCGATTTCGAATACGAACAATTTTGAACGAGCCGAACACGAGTCAAAACCTGAACTTGCTCAAACTCGGCTCATAGCAATTTAATTTTTTTTTTACATTTATAACTCCTAAATCTTTCATGTCCATCATAAATATCACAATTTTAACTTTTTAAAAAATATAATTGATATTTCAAGCATAAGGTCTTAGATATATAACTACATAAAAGTTGAGTGTTAGATATGTAAATATTTCTAAAATTAAATTCTCCAATGTGACTTCAAAGAGGCAAGAGGGCTAGGGATTGATGACTAATGCCTAGGTTCTGCTTTGGAGAGCTGCGCAATTATCCAACATGTTGATAAGCAAATTATCCTGATAATCACCGATACGCAATGATTTGGATAAGTTCGTTTGTCTGTTTGGTTTGAGCGTATACGTGAATACACTGATTTCAGATCCGTTTCATGGATAAACGACTCGTTACGCCCGAAACGAATAAGTTGTTTAATTGTTTTGGCTTATACGGCTTGAAAATGCTTTATATTCAACATGTTTGTATAAAAATTACATATTTAGTGTCTTCTTTATTAATAATATGCTATTAAGATATAAAATTTTAATTAAAATATAAATAAAATTAATTTAAAATATTAAAATTTTCTTTTAAATATAAAATCTTATTTAAAAAAATTATATCTTATTTTCAAACATATTATAAATTTATTTATTTTATTTCTTTAAAAATTATTCACATATACACCACCCAATCATTTCCTAATTTAAAACTGCATCAAAAATATATATTAAAAAATATTTCAAAATATAACAAGACATTTAAAATACAAGACAATCCGAAACAAAATAACTAACTTACTTAAAACCTAAATACGAAAAACATACAAATCACACCTAATAAGTAGGCTTCACTGAAACCTAAATAAAAAGAATAAATAACATGATAAAATTATAATGATAACAACGACAACATTCATTTTATAACGTAAGAAGCACGTCACGACTATCGTTGTCCGTTTCCGACGGACAATAGTGGAGCAAACTTGTTCGAATGGGAAGCACCGAACTAGAAGCAATGTCCCGATCTCGTGATCCCACGGATCCCCCAAGAACGCGTGTTGGGCCGAGATAACGTAGCTGACGGACGTACTTTCAACCCACCCGGCGAACTCGCGCTCCTTCCTGGTCCTCGTCCCCACCGAGAAGCATCCGTAGAACCGTCGCCCGTAGCTATGTTCCTTACGTGACGCTAGTATTAAGCGAAGCGCAATCCGCACGGCATAATACTTGCTCGACTTCATCGTGCACTCAGCAACTTCATCTTCCCGCAAATATTTAATATGTTTTACAATCATTCGGATAATAGAGTAATGGAAAATTTGCATAGCATATCAAGAGTTTTGGCCCATATAAAATTTATCCTGATGAATTTATGCTACGATTGTCAACATTACAAAGTTAAGAACAGTTATCCTCATATTTGCACTCATATGCACGGGGTGTCCAATCTGCTTCAACGTCATTGCACGAGAAAGTAGAAATGTAAAATGTTTCACCAATCAATAAATAAAAACAAATAACTGAAAAGGGACACAACAAATTACGTGGCTCGGTCGAAGTCGACCTACATCCACGGGGAAAGAGCAAGAAAATTTTTTATTACTCCAATACAAAATGATTTACATGAACCCTCCTGAACCTACTATTTACATGAATTTCTAAGCACATTGCCGTTACAAATCACAAGACCTAAACACCCTTAAGTTACAATTATTTCCAGCCTTCCCAATAAAACCGTTTACAAGAGCAAAGCATACATAGTAAAATTTTCCCAGCAGGCAACAACCACCGAAAGCATCCCTAGTCGGCAGACAGTGCACCAAACAAGTGAAACCATGTAGCAAACCATGTATACCGCACTTCTCAAGTTATCCAAGCAAGCAGCAAATATACATATATATATATATATATATATATATATATATATATATATATATATATATATATATATATATATATATATATATATATATATATATAAACACTGCACTGAGAGCAAAGGTTCATTCAGGAATGTAAATACTTATGAATTGTAAATTGAAAACACAAAAGTTAGATCTCAGAAATGTAAATAATTATGAATTGTAATTCATTCTTCCTGGTGGAAACAAAGAGCAATGGCCATATCCCATTAACTATTCATGCTATGCGTGAATAAGAAGAAGAGATGGCCAACAACTTCTCCATGTATTCATTAATGGTGGACGAGAACAAGCAACAGAGATTGTTGCTCACTTCTTGTTTTTCATGAAGGATGATCTGATCCTTGTTATTAAAATCATGAATCAGAAGTTAATAAGGCTTGCACGTAGCTTCAGCTGTGGTTAGATTTGCAGTAGCAAGTAAAAGAGCATTTAATTAAGCAATGAGTCATTCTCCTACATAATAAAACCGCTCAAAATAACTCGCTCAAGTATATCCTTAAACATAATAAAATATCCCTCAAGTATAGAATTCAAATAACTTGCTCCTAACTTCCATAGCTAACTTTCAATTAAACACATTAAACAAGAAATGCCTACAGCAATGCTAAAATTCTGGATACCAACCATACAAATTCTCCAAGCAAGCAAAGCTAAAATTCTGGATACCAGAAAAAAGATAAAAAAAAACATAAAAACCTCGCAGCAGATGGGGGATGCTTTTAGTGGTCGTTGCTCGATGCCCGCCGATTGGGGAAGCGTACCACCACCGGTCACCGGTGCTCTCCCAACGAAGAGGGAAGTATGATTGAGCCATTGGAAAGAGTGATAAGAGGGAGAGGGAGGCAAGGAGGGAAGAAAGGAGCCAACTCAAGAGAAACTCGCCGGTTTTTTAATTCACAATGGAAGGTGGAGGTAAAGAGATTTCAGCCGAGCAGCTGAGGTGCTGCAAGATGAGAACTTTCCATCTTAGCTCAAATATGAAAACACATTTCAATTTGATCTTTCTAGCAAAAAAACACAGTGCAAGTACTTATCACAACCAGCGGTTGCCCTATAGGAGTAGGGTCATCCAAGCTGTAATCCAAAGATTAATAGTAAAAAGGTCAGCTAAAAAGGGGAAGAAATTGATCGGCATTATCACTATTGTCTAAATACATAAAAAATCAAGTTTCCATCAGCATTACACAAATATAGAAAGAACTTTCATACTCAAGAGTAAAGAATCTAATGGATATTTCAATTATTATAAAGACAATAATATGAAAGCTCTCTCATTTCAAAAACACCAATGCAGGTACTTATCACAACCAGCGGTTGCCCTACAAGAGTAGGGCCATCCAAGCTGTTATCATATCACATTAACTATTCATGCTATTGCGTGAATAAGAAGAAGAGATGGCCAACAACTTCTCCATGTATTCATTAATGGTGGAGGGGACCAAGAAGAGAGATTGCTGCTCACTTCTTCTTTTTCATGAAGGATGATCCGATCCTTGTTGTTAGAATCATGAAGCAGCATCGAATTCGTAACCAAGTTATTTAACAGAGCACAGCTTTTTCCTTATCGTAGATCATGACGTTGTATCAAATAGAAATGAGTCATAGCTCCAACTCGTGGTGAGATTTTCAGCAAGTAAAAGAGCATTTAATTAAGCAATGAGTCATTCTCCCGCAATGGCTTGTCAAGATAGAGATCGAAATTAATAAGGCTTCGCACATAGCTCCAACTGTGGTGAGATTTCAGAAGTAAAAAAGCAATTGTTAAAAGTATTCAGATTATCATCATCATCACCACTATTAAGGGGAGCTACAATGCAACAAATAGAACACAGAACCGAGCCCCCATAGAGGCAAAGAGGGGTATGCAATGCAGTAAACAGAACACAAAATCGAGCCCCCATAGTTGCAAAGAGGATAGCTGCAAGACAACAAATAGAACACAAAACCGAGCCCCATATAACTGCAAAGAGGGCAGCTGCGAGGCAGACAAAAACACAGAAACCAATCCCCATCACAGGTGCAAAGGGTCCCAAAAATAGTGATATACATTTATTGTAACAAAAACTTTTATATGTATGCGTGCAATTCCAAACCACTGTGATATCATAACAACATCTGCATCTTAACAAAAACTTTTTGTGTTAGAACATTCTCCAAAAGGATAAAATCTTTTTTCAACTACATTCTCTCGCCGCAACTATTACAAAGACAAAAAAAAAAGAAGACATCCCGGAAGCTATATGGAAAGTTCTATGCCTATGGAGAATCGAGCCCCCAAAAGTAGGTGCAAAGGGACCAGACCATAGAGGCACTTAAAACAGAGAAACAAAGCTCCCCAAATGATGCAAAAGGGAGCAACTATAACAACATGGATGATTTATATGAGTTATGTGATTTTCATCATATAAAAATTATGAGAACTCGATCCCCCAAATGATGCAAAAGGGAGCAACTATAACCTTAGCTTGAAAATCTTATGAGTTATGTGATTTTCATCAAATCATGCATGATTTATAGTCAAACAAGAATGAAATACATGCAAGACCGAGCCGGGCATTTAACATGTTCGTAGCAATGGCTCTCCAAATTATGAAACCAACCCAAAAAATAGAGACAAGATAAATTAAACAAGAGATTGTGACAGATTAAACAAGAAAGCCGCATTCAAATCTAACCACAACTTTTCTTTTGCCTTTTAGCTTTAAACAAAGCTCATATATTTTTGAAACACCCGCCGATCTAATCTTAGCCGATAAGATTAATAGAATGTATCTAATATTTATTTCAATACTAAGAGCTTCATTGGAATTCATTTTCGAATATTTTAGCCATTCTTGCAAGATAATAAAACATCTTCTAACATTCAATCCATATTAAAAACATATAACACAATATATAATGCTCGTAGGAGTAACAACAAAGGTTCATTCATGATCGGCCGATGGCATCGGCTATTTCTTCTCTTAAAGCCGCCATCTCCGAAGCACCTTCACCATCTCGATTGCATGCACTACGCGACTCATTTCGCTCATGTGGAATTGTACGGCCCAAGTGATACTCAAATGCTTCGAGCGGGATATCATGTGTATCGTCATCTACGGCCGCAAATTCTTCATCCAAACCGGATTGGTGACGTCGAATGAAGTTGTGTAGTGCCATTGTTGACACTACTATCTGTACTTGTTTTGGAAATGAGTAGGTCGGCATGTCCCGCAATATCACCCATTTCTTTTTCCATACCCCAAAGGCTCGTTCGATCACACCTCGCAAAGAGGAGTGTCTTTTATTAAATAATTCTTTCTTGCCTCGTGCCACCCCGCTTGATCGCTCAAAATCGGGTATATGGTACTTTGTATCCGGATAAGGCTTCGCATATCCCCTTTGTAAAGGATATCCGACGTCTACCAAGTAATATTTACCCGTGCATTTGTTCTTATTAGAATATTTTAGAAAATATTTAACAAAAAATGAACAAATATAAATACCTGGAGGTGGAGTTGGGAAGCAAGGTGCCTACGTTTTCTAGTGGCGACTCGAATACTCGACCGTCGTGAGCACTCCCTTCCCATCCGGCCATTACGAAGGTAAAACACATATCGAAGTCACATACCGCCATGACATTTTGTGCGGGGAAGCCACATCAACCTATGAATGCCACCTTATCCGTGCCGAGACACGTGCATCCACATGTGTTCCATCAATCGCACCGATACTGATCCTAATTTTGGAGGTGTTAAGCATACCGCATGTGAACTTCATCGTCATAAAGAAATGTAATGCTAGATGCATACCTCAAGAACGGCATGTACCTTCGGTCATCGGAAATTTCTGGGGAACCGACTCGAATGTTGGATCATCGGGCTTTATTATCTCGTGCGACAAACTAACTAGTGCATTCAAACCGATAAGTGAAATATCTCGCTAATTGTTTCGGATGAATGTTGGAATCTCTCCATCGTATGTCGAATAGATTCATTGCGAGATAGAATATAAAGAGTTATCGCTAAAACTTCCCTCGGCGTAGTTCTTCTCGATCCATGCAACCCATGGTGTTGACGGAGTTCATTAAGTAGGTCACGTAAAATGACTTTCGTCATGCGGAACATGTTGAAAAAACGAGTCGGGTGACCTTCGAATAACTCACCTACCCATTTATCACCAATCCGTTTGGATGTCATGCAAGGGTTTCTCACAACGTACTTAAGATGGTAATAGTATAAGAGCGTAAGGCATAATGCCACTCGCGATCGTGTATAATTTGTTCCTCATCGCGATTAACTCGTTCACCATCCATACTACAAATTGTACAAAGTAAGGCAAGATCGAACTTCGCAAACAAAATTAACCGAAACTTTAGGAAAAAATGTACGAAGCGTTAGTGGAATAAAGCACAGCTTAAAATAAACAAGGGTTCGTAGTCGAAGACATCGAGTTCTACAACAAGAAAGAAGTAAGAGAAATGTCCATAACAATAAGACTACTAATGACTCGTCTAAATGTAATATTAACTGGAGACAATCAAGCATCCATGTATTTTCCCAAATATGCCACCGGTATTTTGGGTCCAACTTTATAAAAAAATGCCCGATGGTTGGGTCTCGCAAAAGCTTCACATAATTAACATAGATGTCCGTGTCCGCCGCAACATCGTGATATGAATCAAGGATCTTTATGCATTCCTCAATCGAGTCACAATCGAGGAAACGAGCTTAGATTTGCAGCCTTTCCGTAAGTTCTTCAATTGATTCTTTTACGAATGCCACACCTTTTTTCTTCTTTTCTACTCTCGGTCGCTTCGACGCGCTCGTAGATCGAACATCGCTGTGGACTCGGGAGGGACCTCCCTCGAATCACCTAAGTGGATGGTTTCAATTTCATCGAAGCCGCCAAACCCCCGTTCACTGGGGTAAAAGCATAAGTACTCGCCTGCAACAACACCTTCGAACATTTCGTCCAAACTTTCTCCAACAAATCTGGATCAATCCCGCAAGCTTTAAATTTTCTCGTTCTCGGCATTACCTATAATTATTAAAATTATATGGTTAATTGAGTGAGTTAATTGAAGCAAAAAATAATGTATGATGAAATGATAATACATATTCCCTTACTTGTAATTTTTCGTCCCACCGCTGCTCGTAGAGCGCAATAGTGCGCTTGCTAGGATCCCATCCTGCACTCGCTCGATCCACCTTTTAGTTCTTTCCATGTTTTCCGACTTCTTTTAATCGATCCCATTTATTTTTTAGTTTTGTCCGATCGTAAGTCCTTCCAAGTAAGTTCATCGAATTTAGTCAATATGTTTTGCCAGCTCTTCCTTATTAAAATGACTATTCGGTCCGTTTCCAAGTCGAACTTCCTTTACACGAGATCACAAAATATAATAAGTAGCGTTTCTATCCCACATACCGAAGATCCAACCTCTTTAACCATTGTGTACTCGCTATATGAATTGATTAGGAAAAAAAATTTATTTCCATCTACATCATGTACATAACTTCGTATTGATAAGGTGTCTTTCATGTGGCAATTGCAAGCTGTAAGAACAACATATGAAGCTAAGCATAACTTTGAAGAACATACAAAAAATTGTATTTCATTTGTGATCATTTGCACTTCCATCATTTCTATTAATAATGTTTTGAAAATAACAAGAAGCCATTAGATTCTTTCGCTTTGGTTTACTTCGCCGTGCCTCGATTTAAGTAGTAGAAGTAAGAAAATAACATAAAACCAAGCAATTTCGTATCAATATAGATCAAAATTTCGCTCATTTTTCAAAATATCTCATCAAATGCATAACATGTCGAACTTATATCATCATATTTTTTCAAACTTTCATGATAGCATACTTAAAACTATCGAAATATCGCCCGATCCGAACTCGAAGGAATCTAGAGAACTTATCCCGCGAATCGAGAGGCGGGAATTATACAAGGTAATGGTCCGCCCCTGGACTTGCATTCCTTCAATCAAGTGTTCATTATAATCGGCTATGAAAAAAGAGATCATGCCATCGATTGGCACAAGTTATTAATTTATAATGTAAAATGTTTCAATTTATATTTTTATCTATCGTCAGCTTTGCAACGAATACGTTGTTCCCAAAACAAGCTTCGACTATTTTAAAGACATCACATCACAGTGATATTGTTCGCTCTCTGTGTTCTACTTGTCATTGTTTTATGCTTATACATATTTCTTTCGAAATTTTTTTCTACTCCCATTTTTTTTCCTTAATCGAGCTATTAGCACTTCAGAAAAGCAACCTGACCGCAATCGAGAGAAGAAGATGTTGCTGTTAGCAATATGAAGATTGATCTAACTTCGTGAAGAAATAACCCTCTGTAGAGGGGGAGATACTAATATTTCTAGAAATCACTTGGCTAAGATACTATTATCTTCCTTCTTGTTGCATTTCTTTATTGTGCTTGCTGTAACTCAGCTATTTTCAAACCATCCATCCCTTTCATCAAAAATTCTATGCTTTGAAATGTGAAAAAAGAGCTTCCATAAATAAAATTGCTACAATAGAGCCAATCTTCACTTTTTGGAACCGAAGAGCAACAAAAAAAAAATTCATAACGCAAACCCTAAGACATCGAGTTTAGGGTTACCAAGAGAGATCGAGCGAGATCGACCGAGATCGAGCGAGATCGACCGAGATCGGAGAGGAGAGAAGCGAGATCTGAGAGGAGGGAAGCGAGATCGAGCGGGATCGAGCGAGATCGGAGAGGGGCGGAGCTAGGTTTACCGAGCGAGATCGAGGGCTTCACGCGGGGTCACGGGGGCGAAGGGTAAATTTTCACCGTATCCGCGAAAATAACGCGAACGCACCCACGGAGGCGCGTATCGCCGGTACCGTAAAAGTAAAAACCGGATTTTCGGTTAAGACAAATAAGTTGCTAACCAAATAGATGGCGCTGCGTTTTAAAAACGCCGCCGCACTTAAAAGCTTTCCCAAACGGACCTTTAATCCACATGACAAAATTTTAATATAGTTACATATCTAACACCTAAATTTTTATTTTTACATATGTAACACTCAAATCTTTAACATCACATCACTTATATTTTTAGCATCGCATCAAAGATACCACAATAATTAACTTTTTAAAAGTGAAAACTTTATTATAAATGTAAATATGTAGGGCTAACAAAAAATTAACATCACATCACAAACAGCTCGTGTTCGGCTCATGTTCGGTTCGTTCGCTAAGTTTACGAGCTGAACACGAACAACACTTTGTTCATTCTTGTTCGACTCGTTTTGGCTCGAAATATTACTCATCAACTATATATATATATATATTCTTATGAGTAGTATTTTTAAAAATTTTAATTGACTACAAAGCTACAATGATTTATAATCAATTAAAAGTATTAATTAAGAGAATATAATAAAAATTATTAAATTAGATTCAAATGATGTTTTAATATAAACAATAATTTGTAAATCTTACCCCAATCTTTACCATATTATGGGTACATGATTAGGATCGTCAAAACAACTTTTTCTTCGTGAATGACTCGTGTTCGGCTCGCTAAGCAGATGAGCCGAACAAGAACACACTTTTTGAGCTCGAAATATAAACGAGTCGAACACGAGCTAAGACACCCCTATAAATATGAATGTTTAGGTACATATCTCACACCTAAACTACCATATAAACATGAAAAAGATGTACTTGAATTTAAAAAAAGTGACAATAATGCTATTTTTATGCGATATCAAGGAACTGACACCTATAAGTGTAAATATAAAAGTTTAGATGGGAGATATGTAAATATTTAAGAATTGCTTGCTATGTATGTAAATGCCCCTTGAATTTATTATGAGAAAAATTTTACAAATATATCCTCAACAAAATTTGCTTCAGCAACTGCAAAAACAATTGTTCGAGAATCCAATTAATTCAAAAGCAGAAGCAAAGCCACATACCTCAAAGATCTTCAAACTGTAAATCTTCATAAATAGACCCCTCAAAGACATGATTTTGATGTACAAAACAGTAAGAATTGCAAAAAAAAATTGCTAAAATTCATCATCTTCCTCCAAAAAATGAAGAATGAAGAAATCAATGTTCCAGATGGAATACATATTCGGTTAAACGCTGTAATTTGGTGGAATCCAGTTTTTGTTCTGTGGTGATCTTTGGCTTCCTGACAGCCAGCATTTTGGAAGTAGGATCCAAAGTCCAGCCATGTTGAAGCGCATCTGCAATTATGAAAAATGGATATTATCAAAAAGGACCAAATTTTGGAAATTCACGTTCTATTTTTGATGTGATATTAAAGATTAGAGTCCTGTATAGAGGAGTAAACGAACCGAACATGAACGTACAAAGCTTGTGTTCGTGTTAGGTTCGTTTGAAATTTAGTTTGTTTAAAATAAGCTCCTGTTTGAAATTGTTCGTGAAGTCACTGTTCGTGTTCGTTGTTTATTAACGAACTAGTCGAACACGAGATATATATATAAAGAATATTATCTTAATTACATAACTTCTATTATATAAATATATAATATTTATATTACTATATTACTAATATAGTATGTTAATATATTATTATTACTAATTTATTATATATTATAATTTATAAAATTTAATTTTTTATATATAATTATTTTAAATTATTTTATATTTCGAACAATAACGATTCAAACACGAATAAATGCATCGTTTAACTTACCGAACGAAAAAAAAAAATTGTTCGTGTATTGTTTGAAATATAAAATTGTTCGTGTATTTGTTCGTGTATTTGAAATTGTTCGTGTTTGGTTCGTTTAACTTACCGAACGAAAAAAAAATTGTCCGCGTTCGTCTCGTTTATTTATCGAACGAATCGAACACGAACTCCTTGACAAACCGAACACGAACTGTTCGCGAACAACGAACTTTTTTGACAGCCCTAGTGCTATGCATGCAAATATGAAAGTGTAAATAGATTAGAATTGTGAGCTATGCATGTGCCTAAACTAATGAAATTGGCACTAAAAAGTCTTAAACGACCTTATGAAAATTGTATTTCCAATTGCTATCTAAACAGCAAATGAGATAAATTGAAGAGGAATTTACATGCACGCCACACAATTCTTATGTATTTACATATCTAACACCCAAACTCTCATATTTACATGCATATAACTCAACTCTTTACTTTTAAAAGTAAAATACACATTTTCATGCATAGCTTTATGACACCAAGTATTATAAATGTAAATATGAAAATTTAGAGGTTAAACAAGTAACAAAATAAGAATTGTGTGGTATATATGTAAATTTCCAAGAATAGAAACGTACAGCTGGTGGCATCATCCCCGCTCATTCCCAGAAATTGAGCAGTATCAGTAACACTGATGGTTGAATAAGCAGAAACTAACAACTGGAAATTTCTCTTGGTATAGCTCTCTGCACAATCATTGATAACATTATAACCTTAAATTCTTAATAAAAATTAAAAAAAAACAGTTTCAAAGTGCAGCATAGAAAATAGAAACCATACTTTGGAGCCCAATAATGCAATAACAATGAATTTTCATACTCTCCATTAAATGCTACGGCCTTATATTCTCTGCTTTATCATCTCGTTTATCGTTCTTGAACCAATCTTAGGTATAAATTCACATGAATATTATAATATCCAAAGCTAATTCCTGTTGTTAGAACTTTTTTGTGTAGATATAGAAAATTTCTAAGTTTTGTATACTAGAGCTTTTTTTAGCAATAAATAGTACAATTGAGCCATATGATAATAACTGAACAAGAACTGAAGCCATGAGGATTCAAATCAGTTTAATTTCCAATTGTGTTGATTGAACGTGTATTACTTTGAATTACAGTCCGAGATTCTTTGTGGCCAGCTACAACAGTCTGGTTTTCCTTTAAGAGTAGATGCACAAGGAAAGTTATGTGTGATGGGAGAATTGGAATTTATTATTTTTAGCAATATATAGGATGATTCTAAGTAGTTTCTTGTTTCAGTTACTTTGTGAGTTATAGACATGACCCTAAGGAAACTAAAATTAAGGGAAATTTACAGATATAGCACACAATTCTTATGTATTTACATATCACATATCTCGCACCTTAACTTTATATTTATATAAATAGCACTTAGGTGTTTTAAAGCTATGCATGAAAATGTAGATTTCACTTTTAAAAAGTGATTATGGTGCTATTTTTTATGTGATATTAAAGATTTGAATGTTATTTTATGTGATATTAAAGATTTGAATGATATGTGTGTAAGCATGAAAGTTTAGGTGTGAGATGAGAAGATGCATAAGAAATGTGCGCTATGTATTTAAAACCCCTAATTCTTTTTAGCATATCTAGGAAGATTCTAAGAAGTTTCTAATTTCAGTTACTTTGTGATTTATAGACATAACAATACAACAACAACAACAACAAAGCCTTAATCCCACTAAGTGGGGTCGGCTACATGAATCATTTTTCTCCATTCCGTCTTATTTAGTGTCAAATTTTTGTTTAATTCTAATAAATTAAGATCATCTTTTATGCAAAAAGCCCAAGTTTTCCTTAGTCTAAGGCCCCGTTTGGTTGGACGTTTTGTCGCGCGGCGTGGCAAATAGCCGCGAATTTTCGCACAACGCACCCTACGGGAGCGCGACTTCGCGGCAACGCGCCGCGAAGTTGGGTGAAAGCGGGCCTCGGGATCGACCCCGAGGCCCCGCGTTCACCCCACTAATATTACCTCCCCGCCCCGCGATGTTGCCTGGCGAATGCTCCTCGTCTCTTGCCCTTCTCCACCTGGTGTTCCCGAGCCTTCTGGCGAAACCCCGTGCGTTTCTTCCTAGACGAAGCAGGTAAACATGCGATTATGAACCCACAGAACGCGGGATGGATTGCCTCCTCTGCAGTGGAGTGCTCAGCTTGCAAACTTCGCCGGGAAGATCGCGAACAGGCGGCGAGGGTGCGCGGAGAGTAGGAAATGCAAGGAGAGATTGGGGCCGGAGAGGAACTCAGTGTAAAACTTTCAATGGGAGCGGTAGAGGATTGATAGATGATGATTGAAGGAGGTGAGATAGGCTCGGAGTTAAATAATCTTTAAGCACACAATATAACATGTAAATCATATATTATTCTTGGAATAAATAAAATAAGTAAAACAGGTTTTTTATTTTTCTTATCTTATAGTTTAAAACAGTTTTAATAAACAGGGACAGTCTGGTCATTTTTACAGAAAAAGCTACCCCGCAGCTGTTTTCCCACATACTGCTCGCAATTGCTTTTCCCACTACTGCAACTAAACAGACAATGCAATCTTCCCCGCAGCTTCCTTCCACGAATTGCTTCACGGAAGCAGCAATTCAGCAACTGTAAAGTTGAAAAGCTCGCAACTCGAACCAAACAGACCCTAACTCTGCCTTTCTTAACATAAGTTGTATCTAAAACATCTACTCTCCTAATCGGATCATCAGGTGGTTGACATTTAATGTGACCAAACCATCTAAGGCGACTCTCTCTAATTTTATTTGTCACTGGTGCAACACCAACCCTATTACGGATATATTCATTTTGCATTGTCTTTACGTATAAAGTCACTCATCCACCAAATCATTCTCATCTCGACAACACTTAACTTAGCATTATGCTTGTTTTTTAAAGGCCAACATTCAGCACCATAGAGATTTGCAGATCTCACCACCATCTTATTAAATTTTCCTTTCAGTTTAAGCGGTACTTTTCTATCACACAATAGATCGGACGCATTCCTCCACTTCAACCAACCAACTGAATTCTACTATTAACATCACCATCGCTTTGAACAATGGACCCGAGATATCTAAATCGTTCACACCTTTTAATAATTTGATCACCCAAAGTTACAATTTTGTCACTAAAGCTACTATTACTAAAATTGCATTCCATGTATTTAGTTTTAGTTCTACTCAAACGAAGACCTTTAGACTCCAATGTAGACCTCCATAATTCAAATTTTTCCTGGGCTTTTTCTCTCGTCTTATCCACGAGGAGGAAATCATCAGCAAAAAACATACACCAAGGTACATCCACTTGTAAATGCCCAGTAAGACCATCCATAAATAAAGCAAAAACATATGGGCTTAAAGCCGATCCCTGATGTAAACCAACAAAAATAGTAAAATATTTGGTCAATCCTCCTTCCGTTCGAACACATGTCACAGCTCTAGTATACATATCTTTAATGACTTAAATATAAGTCATATCAACACATTTCTTCTCAAGGACTCTCCAAAGAACATCTCTAGGAACTTTATCGTAAGCTTTTTTCTAAATCAATAAAAATAAAATGTAGATCCTCCTTATTATCTCTGAACTTCCCCATCAAACTAAATGTATAGCTTCCATAGTAGATCTACCCGACATAAATCCAAATTGATTATGAGAAACCTTCATAATACGTCTTAACATATGTTCAATTACCCTCTCCCATAATTTTAACGTATGACACATCAATTTAATTCCTATATAATTTGCACCCCCTTGCTCATCTCCTTTATTCTTAAAAATAGGGACCTAAATAGTATTTCCTCCACTCATCAGGCATCTTTTTAGTTTTTAAAATAATATTAAAAAGTTTAGTAAGCCAAGAAACCCCCAAATCACCTAAACATTTCGACACTTCAATTGGGATATCATCAGGTCCTACAAGCTTTCCACCCTTGATTTTCTTTAAAGTCTCCTCAACTTCTTTTCTACTAATGCGAAGGTAAAAATAAAAGGTTTTATTATTATTGACGATATTAACATCACTAAGGTCAATCATATTTTCAGCATCTTCATTAAAAAGTTCATTTATAGATATAACAATAAGGCAAAAAATTTAATTGAAAATTACATATTGCGATAAAAATTCTTTTTTTTTTCAATTATTATGTTGTGTTGGTTGGATATGAATTTATTGAGTACTTCACTAGTGTTGAGTACTACTTTCAGAGATGAATTTGCATGCTACGATACGAAATTTGGTTTTCTTTGGCTTATTTCTATCATTGCTCTTATTTTAATTTGTTTAGTCTAGTTGTGCATGTGACAGTTTTTTTAAGTGTGATACTGAGTTGTTTTCGACATTGTTGAAATCATATGTTCATTCATCATTTTTCTTGTTAAATTCAAGATTTTTTTGCTACTAAATTATCATCTGAAATGAAATAAGTATATTTATTACTTTTTACATTAAAAATAATTAAGTTAAGAGTTGATAACAAGCAGGTTTGATGTTTTTTTATTTTCATTGTGTATCAGTGATGGTGATAAAATTATGGGACAAGGTAATTGAATATAGTTCAAGACGCGATACAAAGATTTCTCATAAATTTGCATTTAAGACAAGCAGTTCTACCATGAAAGCTATATATTTTATTGAGAGGTTTGATGGAGAAGTACAAAGAGAATAAGGAAGATTTACATATGATTTTTATTGATTTAGAGAAAGCTTATGACAAAGTTCCAAACGAAGTTCTTTGGAGAGTTCTAGAGAAGAAAGGTGTTGATATGACTTGTATTCAAGTCATTAAAGATATGGATATTGGAGTGTGTACAAACAGTAGGATTGAACAAATTTTTTTCATATTCAGTTGGACCGGCATTAAGCTCATATCTTTTTTGCTTTAACTATGGATGCTCTTACGGGACATTTACAGGAGGATGTAACATGGTGTATGGTTTTCATTGATGATATCCTTCTTATGGATAAGAGCAGAGATATAGTTCAGAAAAATCTTGAATTATGGAGGCCTGTATTGGAGTTTAAAGGCCTCCGTTTAAGTTGATATAAAACTAAATACATGGAAGGTAATTTTAGTAATGGCAGCTCCACTGGCATAGTTATAACTATTGTTGATCAAATCATTAAAAGGAGCGATCGTTTTTCTATAGTTCAAAGTGATGGTAATATAGATGGGGATGTTATTAGTAGAATTCAAGTTGGTTGGTTGAAGTGGAGGAAAACATTGGGCCTATTGTGTGATAAAAAAATATCACTCAGAATAAAAGGAAAATTTTATGAGATGGTGGTGAGACCTGCAATGTTGTCTGGTGCAGAATGTTGGCCTATAAAAGAGAATCATAAAACAAAGTTAAATGTTGTTGAGATAAGAATGCTTAGGTGAATAAATGGCTTGACACTTAGAGACAAAATGTGAAATTAATACATCCGTGGTAGGGTTAGTGTAGCTCCAGTGGCGGACAACATTAGAGATAGTCTTCTTAGATGGTTAGGTCACATTAAACACCGACTATCTGATGATACTGTTAGAAGAGTAGATGTTTTAAATTAGACTTATGTAAAGAAAGGCGGAGTTAGACCCAAAAAGAAATAGGCAAATTATATTTAAAAAAATTATCTTAATCTATTATAATAAATTAATATATAACACTCAATAGGACGCAATAGAGAAAAATATTCATGTAGCCGACCACACTTAATGGGAAAAAGGCTTGTTGTTGTTCTCATTGTGTGTCATTTTATTTTACATTAATAATCTCAAACTCTAGTCCGGCATCAAATTGATATCATAACTTGTGGTTGCATCATCACATCAATTAAAAAAATAAAAGGTGTGATTTAAA
Organism: Papilionanthe hookeriana x Papilionanthe teres; assembly: GCA_022702705.1. Lineage (NCBI taxonomy): Eukaryota > Viridiplantae > Streptophyta > Magnoliopsida > Asparagales > Orchidaceae > Papilionanthe > Papilionanthe hookeriana x Papilionanthe teres. The sequence goes on along the minus strand of CM040433.1, from coordinate 39,948,134 downwards.
TAAAATAGGTAAATCATTAGTCTAATAGATAAAATGCAACTATCAGGAGGGATAAAAATTATATTGGGAATTCTGAATAAGGGGTATTTTTAAACTAGAACGATAATTTGGAATATTTTTTCGAGAATACCATTTGTTTGATTATGAAAGTTAAAACAAAATTATTTGGACTTGCTCAAACTTATTGATATAATATTGCAAACAAAAAAAGGTCAACATGGGTAAAAAAGTAATATATGTAATTTTAATTTTTGCACATAATAATACTGTAATATGTTTACAAACCATGTGTTTGAGCATTGCCTTGAGAATACATTATCATCATTCTGCATTTCACTAAAGATTCTAGAGAAAAAATTAGGAGTATCTTACCTTGAGCTATAATTTATCAAGAATCCTAAGTACGACCTTAATCAGATCTCTGAACAATAATATATATTGCAATCAATTTGTTAGCAATACCTCAATATTAATTCAAATCTCTATATAAAAAAAAATTAGCTTACCCTCTCAATCAATCCTATCAAATATATACCAACACAAACATCAAGTATCATCTTTTTAAAAAATTGTAGCTCATGAGAATCCTTTTTGAAAACAAAATAAATAAAAACTTACAACTGAAATTGATTTTTTTTCATGTTATTTGATTTAAATATGTAACACTGTCATTGTTGGGTCTCAAGTCCCGAACGTAAAAAATGGAGAGTTTTCATAAGGTAATTGACAGTTAACAATTTTTTTTGGCCAAAAAATTGACATGAATCATTTAAATTATTGTCTCAATGCTAAGGCGTACGCGTTGTATATCCTAAACACAGTAAAAAGTTTGCGAGGCTCGCTGCACCAGTGCCCATGTGTAGTGCTAAATAAGCAAGGTTCTCACATTATAGACGAATGCGGGCAAAAAAGTTAGTCAACACTTTTCTATTTCAATTAATTACATTAGAGATCGGCTTTAAGCATATATTTTTTTATTTTAGTTATGGATGTTCTTACTTAATATTTACAAGAGGATGTACCTTGGAGTACGCTTTTTGCTGATGAGATCCTTCTTGTGGATAAGACTAGATACAATTCAAAACAAGTTTAAATTATGGAGGTCAACTTTAGAGTTGAAGCTTTCGTTTGAGTAAATCTAAAACTGAAAACATAAAACATAATTTCAATAGTAGTAGATCTAGTGGAGTGGTGATCAAGTCATTAAAACATAAAACATAATTTCAATAGTAGTAGATCTAGTGGAGGAATGAATAGTTTTTATATCTCGAGTATATCATTCAAAGTGATGGTTATATAGATGGGATGTTATTAGTAGAATTCCAAGTTGGATGGTTGATGTGGAGGACTGCATGCGGCCTATTGTGTGATAGAAAAACACCGCTTAGACTTAAAGAATAATATGGTGGTCAGACTTGCAATACTTATGGCGCAGAATGTTGGTTTGTGTGAGAGAAGCATAAAATGAAGTGTTGTTGAGATGAGAATGCTCGAGTGGATGAGTGGCTTCACACATAGGACAAAATGAGAAACAAATATATCCGTGCAAAAGTTGAAGTACCTCCACTGACAAACAAGATTAGAGAGTCACAAAAATGCTTTGATCACTTTAAATGTCAACTATTTAATGACCCGGTTAAGAGACTAAAAGATTTAGATTTGACTTGCATTAAGAAAGGTAGAGGTAGGCGGCCTTGTATAAAAAATGAACTTAGTTTATTATAAGTGCATGAAAATATGACACTCAATAAAACACAATGGAGAAAAAGGATTCATGTAGCTGACCCCACTTAGTGGGATAAAGGGTTGGTATTGTTGTTGTATTTGATATAAATATGTACATACAGTATAAAATGACTACGAACCCAACATACCCAAGTATAAGAGCCAAATATAAATTTGGAATTATGTATAAGCATAAAGTCGCCTGTAAATGGGAATTTGAGACAGATATCACCTACAATGATATCTAAATTGAAACATCTAATAGAAATTGAGTCTACCACTAAAAAGAAACTGAACCTATAATTGAACAAAAGCCAACATTTGAGCCTGAAAATAAATTTGATATGAAATTATCATTGAATATAAATCTCAAATAAATATTGAATTTAAAAATAGCATTGAACTTACGATCATATTTGACCTTAAGTTGCAAATGGGATGTGCTCTAACCTCGTATGTGCACATGAACAAATCATGGAAATAAAATATACACTTAAATATGAACATAAAATTCAAATTGAAATTATATCAAGCCCTAAATATAGAAGTAAAACATATATCTTATAGTTGAATCAACTAAAAAATTTAATAAAGAAATTATGCAACATAACAGTGAACAGGTAATGCCAACTAGAATGATAAATCAATCAAACTAGCTGGTTTAAATATTGAAGTGGTTTCTAACAAACCTATCTTTCCCAATAAAGTTTAAATTGAATTTGGTTTTAAACTTTTAAGTGTGTGTGTGTGTGTGTTTGTGGTGAGAGGGGGAGAGAGAGACGAGGAAAGAGAATGAACTTAAATTAATATTTTAATAAATTTGTTAATAACAAGTCACAACAATAATTGAATTTTAAAATTTGGTCAAATCAAAAAGTGTGTAAATCACCTCCATTAATATTTATTCCAAGCAAGTTAGCTTTCGTTAAAGAGATTTGTCGGCTATTTTAATTTTTGAAAATGGAATTTTAAAATTTAAATTTAATGTAACATGTAATGGAGTTTTGAGTTTTGAAAATCATAGTATATTTTTATTTTGAAAGTAACGATACCGAATAGATTTCATATATTTAAAAGTTTAAATAGCTGAGCACGATACCATAAGAGACACATCATCCCGAAAGACGAGCGTATCACTTGTTAGTATGCTTAGCTATCAAAAGTTTATGACTCTATTCGGTCTGCGAATTTTATAGCAGACAAATTCTCCTATCTAATACACAAATTAGGTAGGGTTTAGATTAATCTGGATTCTTAATTCCCTACAGAAGGAAACATCTATAGTTAATTACATCTTATGCAACTGAAGTCATCTTTCTCGATTAAGATCATGGGTTTCGTCTTCAAGAATATCAATGTTTAAATTTTCACGAATGCTTATAGTAAAGTAAACGGAAAAGACTCAATGTTGAACAATTATTTTCAGAATCCAAATGAGTGAATAGTAGAAGATGTCGAAGATACTGAAGAAGCTTTAGTGAGATCCCAACTAGCCTATAATTTGGCTTTCATCTTCGAAAGGTAAATTATATTTAATATTTCTGTCCTGTAAATTATTTAGACATTCGGGACTTATATCTGCATGCATATGCAAATAGTCCGAGAAAATATCAGGATTTATATTGTGTCAAAAGAATACCTCGGAATCCTAAACAGTTTAGGACTTGTATCGTACGATATACAATCGTACTAAGTCCTAAAAGATAATGTGAGGATTTACGTCGTACCAGACGAACCACATCAACGTCTTATGGGTGTATGTTATTTATTTATATGGGAGTTCAGTTGAAGTTTTTCCTTCCTTTTGTGGTCGTCTCATCCGCTGCACGAAGATGAATTGTCACTCGATCACATCGTCCTCTTGTTTAGAGAAGATGGGAGATAGGACAGAGAAAAGAGAAATCATGCATCGAACGGCCTATCCTATGATTATGTATAAATATACCAAAAAAGCAATAACTAAAAGCAGACATGTGTAGTATAGTGTATAAAAGAAACAAAAAAAAGAGGTTATACAGTAAAGTACAGTAAAGAGAAAGAAACTACGCATTTAAAAAACACTGTAGCAGAATACAATAAGGAAGGACAAGGACTGTGCAGTAATATATAGTAAAGAAAATGAAAGAGCCGTATGGTAAAATAAAGAAAGAGGTTGTGCATCTAACTGATTTTGTTGATGTCTCAAAAGCAACTGATAATTACTAGTGTTTATACATTTACAAATAAGTTTAACGATAAGCATATATGAAAATCAAAGTGGGGAAATAAGAATTCACTTTGAGGATAGGCTCAGTCTAGACTTCTTTTTCTATCACGATCTTACAAGCAACCCGAAGTATTAAAATCTTTATATCAATGTCAATTAGAAGTCACTAGCAAATCATCCTAGAGTTGGGCAGTCCTAGCCCTTACCACTTAATTGATAAATGAACTTGTAAGTATCTGCACTTTTGAAATTGTAGTATCTGCGTGTAGTATCTGAATTTGTATTGAAGGCGTTGTGTGTTTATATGTAGCATCTGATGTGTCTTATTTGGTATGTAGTGTTTGATGTGTAATGTTTGATGTACAATATTTGGTGTGTGGTTATTTCATGTGTAGTATTTGGTGTATATTGTTTAGTGTGTGATGTTTGATATGTAATGTTTAATCTATGTTGTTTGGTGTGTAGTATTTATTGTGTGGTGTTTGATGTTTGGGGCTTGTAGCATATGATAGTCCGAGTATAACATTTATTATTTTGCAAATATAGTATTTGTTGTTGTGCAAGTGTAGTACTTGTTGTTGTGAAAGTGTGGTACATGTTATTGTGCAAGTGTAGTATTTGTTGTTGTGCAAGTGTAGTGCCTATTGTTCGTTCACAAATTTCTAAAGAGTAGGGATCGAATTACCAACGACTCAAAGGGTGAAAATGACATCTATAACTGATTATTAATATAGAATTTTCAGCAATAAAAGCATGAAATATGATTTTGTGCATCGTTGTCTTTATCACGCATATCCCAACTTATAAGTCATTTTGATATTTTATATGCATTACAAACAAATGAAGCTTTGTTACTAAGCTAAAGAAGAGACTAAAATTCAAAATAAAGAAAACTAACATATTTCCAAGATATCATTACAGCTAATTAAAGTAAAAAAGATTTTTTGAATTTCAAGATTCAGCCTCATGCAAGCCAATCTAATGTCAATTTCCAAACTCTCAAAATTTTATTTCAATGAGATAAGGCAAAGGAAAACTCAAAAATTCCAACATACAGTTTCAGGAAGTCAAACTAAAGACAACTCCCAAAATTTCTAAGAAGCTTCAATAGGTTAAAGCAAAGAAAACAAAAATTTTCGTATTGCGGTTTTAGCATACTAAAGCAAAGAAAACTTTCATAATTCCATATTTTGTCATGAATAAATCAGAGTAAAAGACATTGTCTAAAAATTCATGTTTCAGTTTCAACAAATTAAAGCAAAGCATCTCCAAGTTTTTTAAAATACCAAAGTTCAGCTACAACGAGCCAGAATAAAGAAGACCCCCAAATGCTGAGTTTCAATCTAAAGCAAAGAAAACCATCCCATAATTCCATGTTTCGGTTCTAACAAGTTATATCAAAGAAAATCTCAAAGCTTCCAAAACCCAGTTCCAGTAAATCAAAGCAAAGAAAATTGTCAACTTTACTTCCACACACAAAACTAATGAAGAAGTTCTCAGGTTTATGAGAAATATACAATTTCAGTGAAACTATTTACATATACACCACCAAATTCATAAAAATTTAGAGAAAGAAAACTGAGATTTTGATCTTAAAAATGTAAATTTAAAAGAATCTGGTATTTTATCTATAAATAACCCATAAATTGAGTGGTACATATGTAAGCACCTGTAAAGCATTCCAACTTTCCTAAATTGTCGCATAGGAATCCCCAACAAAATAAAGCAATGAAGACCCTCGAAAACCTCCAAAATTCAGCTCTAATAAACAAAATTACAGGCTCCCAAAACTTCCAAAATTCGGTTCTAGAAAACCAAATCACAGAAATTTCAAAAGCTTCCAAAATTCGGCTCTAGCAAACCAAATCACAGAAACTCCAAAGGCCTCCAAAATTCGGCTATAGCAAGCCAAATCATAGGAACTCCAAAAAGTTTTTTTCTTGAAAATTCAGCTCTTCATTCCAACCAAACATTAAGTAAAAAAAAAACTTTCAGATTACAAACATAAAGAAATAGATATTATGTAATCATTAATATCCAAGATGAACATGCTTGAAGCAGAATTCCTACAGATTTACATGCATACCACTCAATTGTTATGTATTTATATTTATGGTGTCAACCTTTTATTTTTCATATTCTTTTATTCATATATGAAAAAGTATATCTTGCCTTCAAAATGTGGGTAAAAAATAATATTTGTGAGGCAATATTGACTATCAGATATGTAAACATATATATAAAAGCAGAGTGGTATATATGTAATGACCAAAGCATGGGTGTCAAATCTATAAATATATACATATGGTTTAAATAATTATATATATAAAGTATAAAATTTAAATGTAAAGTATATAATTATATATATGCAAAGTATGTAATATGAATAATTTGAATGATACAAAAGTAAAATAAAACTAAATTTAGATATTAGAGATGTAATTATATAATAACTGGACGTAATTGCATATGAATATTACTTGCTCGTGAAACTTTCATAGATAGCAACATGACCCTTACCCAAAAGAGCGCGCGCGCGCCCACACACACACACACATATATATACACTATAAATTTTACTCTGATTAACTAAAACAGGAAGTTATGATACATGCATCTCAAATTGGTCATACAAGATTTCATAGTTGATGCTTGAACTATCTTATCAATATTAACAACAAAAGAAATCAGAATTTAATATCTAATAATTAGCAATACATATTCCACAAGTAACATATACTTTCTTGCAAATTTGTACACCAAACGAAATCTATTTTATAACCACCAAATTTTCATTCAAATTTAAATCACAAATTATATTGCAATTATCATTTCCAGGTACATAATTTGCTATAATAACAAAACAAATCTTTGGATTAACCCAAATGTTATTTTGAAATCTCTTAGGATTCAACCAACACGATGACACGGAATTTTAGAACAGTAGATTTCAAGCGGGAAAGAAGTTTGTCATCTCAAAATAATTTAATAAAGTTCTCATGACTGCACCCAGCAATACATGACACACATAACTGAACCAATGTTTCTCAAGTTTAAATCTTCAAATAATATGAAAACGGAACACATTCTATCACAAATCTGTAGTCCACTGATCAATGATGTTGCAATGTTGTTATTGTAAATAACACTTCAAACTTTAATAGAAAAGACTAATCTCACATTAAAATTAGAGATTTATATCTTTATAATAAAAAAAAAGAATCACCCTAGATATAAACAAACCTTTCAAATATAATGATCAAAGTAAAAGTATAAAATCTATGTATAATTCAAACTGATTTAAACAATATTAGAGAAAGATATTTTTCCACTGTTGAATCAACAAGAACTATATTGAATAAAATATTTCATGATTCCATTAAAAAAACTTACCCGCAGATAGTTGAATAGAAATAGTGAGAAAAGAAAAAAATGTGAGCCTTAGTAACCAGCAAAACGAATTTTCAATTCACACAATCGAATTTCCAGCCTTTTCAATCATCAGCAATAATCAAGAATAAATTCTAATATATATGTTATTTACAGGCTTGTTTCCCTTTCATGAAGTTAATCAAATTGATACGTATATTTCAATAATTCAAAAGGAATCTCAAATGAATGTAAATCAATTTAGAACTAAGAGCTTCCATCTTCAATTTTCAATTACTCAAGTAACGATGTAAGAGAATTTCCAGCATGATAGTGAACAGTTAATGAGGAGGGAAAATGATGAAAAACTTACTCCCAAAAATATAAATCTCAGATGAAGCAATAAAGAGAATTTCAGGCCGAAGAAAGAATCTTCGGAAAAAAAAAAATCCTCTCACAGACTTATGAAATGAAAGAAGTCCAAATAGCATGATGAGAGAATTAAAATAGCAACATATATATCATACTCTCTGAAAGAAAGTACTGCAAGACAGCTATAAATTTCATCAATTCACAACAAATAATTTCCATCTTTAATTCTTCATTACCCAAAGTAAAACTATCAAGAAAATTTAGAATGAAAATATCTTATTGAAAAACTAGAGAATAAAGTAAAGAATAAAGGCTTACTTCCAAAATCTGTGAGAAAACTCGAGAGCAACAAGCGAGATTCCCAAATCGCACAAATGAAACACCCCAGAAAATCCTCTTTGAAACTCACCAACGGTGAGGGGAAACGGCAAGGAGAAAAGAAACACTCGGATTCAAGAAGAAGGAATGTGACCGTACTCACTTGAGCGGAAAAACAGTTACAAAAGATTACCGAAAGAGTTGACCGACGGCGAAGGCCCGGCAACGATGATGGTGACCGGATCAGAGAGGGGCGAGGCGACCAGCTAGGATTTCATTTCTTTCTTGCGTGAGGTTCCTTCGGCCTGAAGGAAGAAGGCGAGAGTTTCGGTCGGCATGTGTGGGTTTTATTTTATGAAATTCTCGTTTTTTTTATATTATTATTTTACACAAATTCACCAACTTACGCACAATTTGATCCAATTCGGAAAACTAGCAATATATATGTCATCAGCTAAAATCGACGTTTCAGACGCATCGGTGTGGTCCGTTTCATCATCCAGGATCGTTCGGACAAGTTCGTTGACGGTCGAGTCACTTTAAATTCAATTTGCAACACGTTGCAAAATGAATTTATTTTGGTCTGATCAGGGTCGTATAACGAGCAAATGAATGACCGGTCCACGCCTAAACAACAACCTTAGTCGAACATATTGCTCTCGGCAAAAAGTCAAACATGCACATCGCGGAGTCCACTTATGACTTTCAAATTCTATTAGGAACTCAACATGAACTTCAATATGTCGGTTTTAATCGACTTAAGTGGGTGTTGAGGATTTAAAACCATCCATATGAAACTTCACGGAGTCAAGAAATGTCTTGAATTTCTAAAAGTGTGGGTCTCAATCTAGTCCTCTAAGAGAGTCAAAAATAGAAAGTCTGAGGCTAAATCCTAGGCTCTAAGAAGAAAGAAAAAAAAAACCTCAAAATTGAGGTCAACAAATGGACCCCCCCAATAAGCATGATATGCTGAACAAGCATGTCGCGTTTATCGGCATCGACCGAAATGATCGACAAAATCACGAAAGAATATCCAAGTAACCATACTTGGGGCAAATTAAAGAATGGATTAGAATTGAAGTAAAGTGGAATTGCTGCTAAGGATTAAGAGATGAGTTTCGAACTTGTCGCTGTAAATTCAAGTTAATCAAATTTGAGATTAATTTTCTAATTATCTTTATATTTATTAAATATTGATCATTGAGTCTCGCGGAGAAAAGTTAAATCAACTTGGAATATCACTAGGGAAGTTACATCCAAGCCAGAATTAATCGGAAAAGAAAAAATATTATTGATGTCTTAGGATTTATTACGGGGTTAAAAGTACAACTTCATACCCAACCTTAGTGAAACAGGAGAACTAGAACAACTCATAATATTAATGGGAAAGTTACATCTGAGCTAAAACTAGCCAAGAAAAATGTCGTCTGTTGTCTTAGAATTTATTACGGGGTTAAAAGTAAACTCCATACCCAACCTAAGCGAAGCAGGAGAACTAGAACAACTCAGAATGTCGCTGGGGGAAGTTACATCTGAGCTAAAACCAGCCAAGAAAAATGTAGTCCACTGTCTTAGGATTTATTACGGGGTTAGAAGTAAAACTCCATACCCAACCTAAGCGAAGCAGGAGAACTAGAACTCAAAATACCGCTAGGGGAAGTTACATCTAAGCTGAAACCAGCCAAGAAAAATATCGTCAACTATCTTAGGATTTATTACGGGATTAGAAGTAAAACTCCATACCCAACCTAAGCGAAGCAGGAGAACTAGAACAACGCAGAATACCGCTGGGGGGAATAACATCTGAGCTGAAACTAGCAAAGAAAAATGTCGTATGCTGTCTTAGGATTTATTACGGGGTTAGAAGTAAAACTCCATACCCAACCTAAGCGAAGCAGAACTAAAACATCTCAGAATACCGCTGGGGGAAGTTATATCTGAGCTGAAACTAGCCAAGGAAAATGTCTTCTGCTGTCTTAGGATTTATTACGGGGTTAGAAGTAAAACTTCATACCCAACCTAAGCGAAACAGGAGAACTAGAACAGCTCAAAATACCGTTGAGGAAGTTACATCTGAGCTAAAACTAGCCAAGAAAAATGACATCTGTTGTCTTATGATTTATTACGGGGTTAGAAGTAAAACTTCATACCCAACCTATGCGAAAGAGAAGAACCAGAACAACTCAGAATACTGCTAGAGAAGTTATATCTGAGTTGAAACTAGCCAAGAAAAATGTTGTCTGTTGTCTTAGGAATTATTACGGTGTTAGAAGTAAAACTTCATACCCAACCTAAGCGAAATAGGAGAACTAGAGCAACTCAGAATACCGCTGGGGAAGTTACATCTAAGCTGAAACCAGCCAAGAAAAATGTCGTCTGTTGTCTTAGGATCTATTACGGGGTTAGAAGTAAAACTCTGTACCCAACCTAAGTGAAACATTAGAATTAGAACAACTAAGAATACCGTTGGGGAAGCCTGGGGTCTAGACTTAGGACTTTCTACTTTCTTTCCTAGAGGACTAGACTGGGACTCATATTTTTTTATCAATTCAAGACATTTCTTCACTTCCTGAAATTTCATATGGACGGTTCTAAATCCTCAACACCCACTTGAGTTGGTTAAAGCCGACAAATTGAAGCTTATGTTAAGTTCCTACAGAAATTTGAAAGTTATAAGTGGACTCCGCGACGTGCGATGTTTGACTTTTTGTCGAGAGCAATATGTTTTACTTTGTTTATCGTTTAAGCGAGAACCGGTCATTAATTTGCTCGTTATACGACCCCGATAGGTGCAATATAAATTCATTTTGTCACGTGTCGCAAATTGAATTTAAAGTGGCTCGATCATCGACGAATTTGTCTGAGAGACTCTAGTTGACGAAACGGACCACATTGATGCGTTCGGAACATCAATTTTAGCCGAAAATGATATATATTGATAAGATTACGAATTGGATTGAATTGTGCGTAAATTGGTGAATTTGCGTAAAATAATAATAGTAAAATAAAAAATGGGAATTTCATAAAATAAAACCCATACACGCCGACCAAAACCCTCGCCTCCTTCCTTCGGGCCGAAGGAACCTCACGCAAGAAAGAAATGAAACCTTAGTAGGTTGCCTCGCCTCTCTCTGATCCGGTCACCTTCCTCGTTGTCGGGCCTTCGCCGCAGGTCACCTCTTTCGGTAACCTTTTATACCCGTTTTCCCGCCCAAGTGAGTATGATCACCTTCATTCTTCTTGAATCTGAGGGTTTCTCTTCTCCTTGGCTGTTTCACCTCACCGTCGGTGAGTCCCTTAATAAGATCTCTTCTCCGCTTTTGCTGGTTATAAATACCCCATGGGGAGAGGGTTTCAAAGAGGATTTTTTGGGGTGTTTCATTTGTACGATTTGGGAATTTCTCTTGTTGCTCTCGAGTTTTCTCGCATAGTTTGGAAGTAAGTCCTTCTTTTGTTTATTCTCTAGTTATTCAATAAGGTATTTTCACTCTAAATATTATTGATAGTTTTACTTTGGATAATGGAGAATTAAAGATGAAAATTATTTGTAATGAATTGATGAAATTTATATTTTGTCTTGCAGTACCTTCTTTCAGAGAGTATCGTATATATGTTAGTATTTTAATTCTCTCATCATGTTAGTCGGGCTTCTTTTATTTCTTAAGTCTGTTGGAGGATTTTTTTTCTTTTCGAAGATTTTTTCTTTGGCCTGAAATTTTTTTTGTAGCTTCCTCTAAGATTTACGTTTCCGGGAGTAAGTTCTTCTTTCTTTTCCCTCCTCATTAATTGTTTACTATCATGCTGGAAATCCTCTTATATCATTACTTGACTAATTGAAAATTGAAGATGGAAGTTCTTAGCTCTATATTGATTTACAGTCATTTGGGATTCCTTTTGAATTATTGGAATATACGTATCAATTTGATGGTCTTCATGAAAGAGAAAGAGGTTTGTAAATAACATATACATTATAATATCTTCTTGATTATTGTTGGTGATTGATAAGGTTGGAAATTTGATTGTGCGAATTGAAAATTTGTTCTGCTGGTTACTAAGGCTGACATTTTTTTCTTCTCTCTCTATTTCTTTTCAACTATCTGCAGGTAAGTTTTTTTTTAGTGGAATCAGAGAATATTTAATTCGATATAATTCTTGTTGATTCAACAATGGAAAAGTACATTTCTCTAATATTGCTTAAATTAGTTTGAATTATACATAGATTTTGTATTTTACTTTGATCAGTAGATTTGGAAGTTTTGTTTATGTCCATTATGATTTTTATTTTTATTATAAAGATATAAATCTCTAGTTTCACTGTGAGATTAATTTTTTCTATTAAAGCTTGAAGGGTTATTTACAACAATAGTATTGCAACATCATTAATCAACGAACTACAGATTTGAGATAAGATATGTTTTATTTTCATATTAATTGAAGATTGACATAAACTTGAGAAACGTTGGTTCAGTTATGTGTCGCATGCTTTGTTGGGTGCAGTCATGAAAACTTTATTAAATTACTTTGAGATGACAAATTTCTTTCTCGCATGAAATTTGTTGTCCCAAAATTATGTGTTATCCTTTTGGTTGAACCCTAAGAGATTTCAAAACAACATTCGAGTAAATCCAATGATTTATTTTGTTATTCTGCTATACGCATGTGCGAATTATATGCCCGAAAATGATAATTGCAATATAATTTGGGATTTAAATTTGAATGAAAATTTGGTGGTTATGAAATAGAGTTCGTATGGTGTATAAATTTGCAAGAAAGTATATGTTTACTTGTAGAATATATATTGCAAATTATTAGCTATTAAATTCTAAATTCTTTTGTTGTTGATATTGATAAGATATTGTTTCAAGCCATCAACTATGAAATCTTGTATGACCAATTTGAGATGCATTTATCATAACTTCCTGTTTTAGTTAATCAGAGTAAAATTTATAGTGTGTGTGTACTCTTATGGATAAAGTTATATTGCTATATATGAAATTTTCACAAGTAATATTCATATGCAATCACGTCCAGTTATTATATAATTACATCTCTAATATCTAAATTTAATTTTGTTTTACTTTTGTACCTTCACATTACTCATATTACACAATTTGTATATATATAATTATATACCTGACATTTAAATTTTACCCTTTAAATCTATAATTATTCAAACCATATTTATATATTTATAGATTTGACGCCCATGTTTTGGTCGTTACATATATAACACTTAGCCCTTATATATATATTTACATATCTGATACTCAATATTGTCTCACAAATATTACTTCTTACCCACATTTTGAAGGCAAGGTATATTTTTTCGTGTATGAATAAAAGAATATAAAAGATGAAAGGTTAGCACCATAAATATAAATACATAAGAATTGAGTTGTATGCATGTAAATCTGTAGGAATTCTGCTTCAAGCATACTCATCTTGGATATTAATGATTACATAATATTTATTTATTTATGTTTGAAATGTGAAAGTTTTTTTTTTACTTAATGTTTGGTTGGAATGAATTGCTAAATTTTTAAGAAAAAATTTTTTTGGAGTTCCTGTGATTTGGTTTGCTAGAACAAAATTTTGGAAGCATTTGGAGTTTTTGTGATTTGGTTTGCTAGAGCCGAATTTTGGAAAATTTTGAAATTTCTGTGATTTGGTTCGCCAAAGCCGAATTTTGAAACCCTTTGGAGTTTCTGTGATTTGGTTTGCTAGAGTCGAATTTTGGAAGCTTATGAAATTTCTGTGATTTGGTTTGCAATAGCAGAATTTTGGAAGTTTTGGGAGTCTCTGTGATTTGGTTTATTAGAGCCGAATTGTGGAGGTTTTCGAGGGTCTTCACTGTTTTGTTTTGTTGGGGATTCCTATGCGACAATTTAGGAAAGTTGAAATATTTTACGGGTGTTTACATATCTACCACTCAATTTTTGGGTGATTTACAGATAAAATACCAAATTTCTTTAAATTTTCACTTCTAACACTAAAATTTCAGTTTTATCCTCTAAATTTCTATGAATTTTGTTGTGTATATGTAAATAGTTTTATTGAAATTGTATAACTTCTCATAAACCTGAGAACTTCTCCATTAGTTTTGTATGTGAAAGTGAAGTTAACAATTTTCTTTGCTTTGATTTACTGAAGCTGGGTTTTGGAAGCTTTGGGATTTTCTTTGATTTAACTTGCTGAAACCAAAACATGGAATTCTCGGATAGTTTTCTATGTTTTAAATTGAAACTCAGTATTTGAGGGTCTTCTTTATTCAGGCTCGTTGTAGCTGAACTTTGGGATTTTAAATACTTGGAGATGATTTGCTTTAATTTATTAAAACTGAAACATGGAATTTTGGGCAATGTCTTTTACTCTGATTTGTTGATGCCAAAACATAGAATTGTGGAAGTTTTCTTTGATTTAGTGTGTTAAAACCGCAATATGGAAATTTGTGTTTTCTTTGCTTTAACATATTGAAGCTTCTTAGAAATTTTGGGACTTGCCTTCAGTTTGGCTTCCTGAAAGTGTATGTCGAAACTTTTGAGTTTTCCTTTGTCTTAATTCATTGAAACAGAACTTTGGGAATTTGGAAGTTTGCATTAGAGTGGCTTGCATGAGGTGAATCTTGAAAATTCAATAAATCTTCTTTACTTTAATTAGTTGCAATGATATCTTGGAAATATGTTAGTTTTCTTTATTTTGGATTTTAATCTCTTCTTTAGCTGAATAACAAAGCTTCATTTGTTTGTGATGCATATGAAATATCAAAGTGGCTTATAAGTTGGTATATACGTGGTAAAGGCAACGATGCACAAAATCATATATCATACTTTTATAACTGAAAATTCTAAATCAATAATTAGTTATATATGTCATTTTCACCCTTTGAGTCATTGGTAATTTGATCCCTAGCCTTAAGAAATTTGTGAACAAACAACAGGTATTACACTTGAACAACAACAGGTACTACACTTGTGCAACAACAGGTACTACACTTGCACAACAACAGGTACTACACTTACACAATAAAAGATACTACACTTGCAAATTAATAAATGCTACACTTGGACTATCATATGCTACAAACCTCATACATCAAACACCACACGGAAAATACTACAAACCAAACACCATATATTAAACATTGCACATCAAACATCACACGCTAAACACTACACACCAAATACTAGACTTAAATACCACACATCAAACATTACACATCAAACACTACATACCAAATAAAACACATCAGATGCTACATATAAACACGCCACAAATTCAGATACTACACTTCCAAAAGCGCATATATTACTCACAAGTTTATTTATCAATTAAGTTTTAGGGGTTAGAACTGCCCAGCTCTATGATGATTTGCTGATGACTTCTAATTGATATTGATATAAAGATTTCGATACTTCAGGTTGCCTGTGGGATCATGATAGAAAAAGAAGTCTAAACTGAGATTATCCCCGAATTGAGTTTTTATTTTTCCACTTTGATTTTCATATACTTATCATTAAACTTATTTGTAAATGTATAAACACTTGTAATTATCAGTTGTTTTTGAGGCATTAACAAAATCAGTCAGGTACACAACTTTTTTCTTTACTTTACGACACAGCTCTTTCATTTTTATTACTATATATTGATGCACAATTTTTATCTTTCCTCGGTGTATTCTGCGATAGTTTTTTTTAATTGCGCAGTTTCTTTCTCTTTATTGTATTTTACTATATAACCTCTCTTTTTATTTTTTTTCTGCACTATACTACATATGTCTGCTTTTAGTTATTATTTTTCTGGCATATTTATACATAACCCTAAGATAGGTCGTTCGAGACATTGTTTCTCTTTTCTCTCTCATATCTCTCCTCTTCTCTGAACAAGATGACAATGTGATCAAGTGACAATTCATATTCATGCAGCGGAGACGATCACAAAAGGAAAAATGAGAAACTTCAACTGAACTCCCGTAAACATAAATAACATACACCCATAGGATGTCGAGGTAGTTCGTCTGGTATGACGTAAATCCTCACATTATGTTTTAGGACTTAGTATGATTATATATCGTACAATACAAGTCCTAAACTGTTTAGAATTTTGAGATAGTCGTTTGGCATGACAAATCATCCTATCTTTTCAGGCTATTTGCATATGCATGCAGATATAAGTCTCGAATGTCTAAATAATTTACATGACAGAAATATTAAATATAATTTACCTTTCAAAGATGAAAGCCAAATTATATGTTAGTTGAGATCTTACCGAAGCTTCTTCAGTATCTTTGACATTTTCTACTCTTCACTCATTTAGATTCAGAAAATAATTGTTCTGCATTGAACCATTCTCATTTGGATTTCTTACACGCAATCGTGGAAACTTGAACGTTGAAATTCTTGAAGACGAAGCTCACGATCTTAATCGAGAGTTTTTTTAGGTGACTTCAGTTACCTAAGATATAATTAACTATAGAAGCTTGCATCTATAAGAAATTAAGAAACCATATTAATCTAAACCTTGTATAGTACGTATTAGATAGAAAAATTTGTCAGCTATAAAATTCGCAGATCAAAATAGAGTCATAAACTTTTAAGTTTAGATAATTAAGTCTACTAACAAATGATGCGCTCGTCTATCGGGATGATGTATCACTTGTGGTATCTTGCTCAACTATTTAAGTTATTAGATATATGAGGTATATTTAGTCTTGTTATTTTTCAAAATAAAGAATATCATTTTCAAAAATCAAAATTACATTACATTATTACATTAAATTTAAGTTTTAAATTTTCATTTTCAAAATAAAATGACCGACGAGATTGTTCGTTTATATATGCATTTCACATTTGTGTAGTGAGCATGTTTTCGAGATTAGTAATTCTCTCAAAGTATAGAACTAGGCTAAAACTCATTATTATCATCCTTTAAGATGCATATTGCATTCTAGTATTTTCATTACTAATTATATATCATTTGCATGATTTGCAAAGTTGTCCAAGTTGCATGAAATGACTTGGCACAAAACTAAATGTTCATTATGATAGTTATATCTCTATGGCAAATGTGAACATGAAGTATGAGTAATTCAAAAAATATGATAAAATAATGATGCTGGAATCATAAGCGGATTCCTAATGAGACCTTTAAGAAATTAGCTATAAAATATAAGAATTCATATAAAACTAGATAGTACATTAGGAAAAGTACTCATGAAATAAAAATTATAGACTAATATGGTAGAGTTCCAAACTTTAATGTACTTTAGTTTATTAATATAATACCAAAAACATAGATCTTTTATTTCTAACCCCTTTGTGGATTTATCTCCAGGACATTAACAGATTAATCAACTTTTATTATTCCATAAGCTATTTTGTATGCGGGATTATGTCTGCACATGATGAATAGCACACAGTTAATGAGCCTTGGGTTGACATTTATTTGTGATAATTCATTGGTGGTTTGTATGAAACACAATAGAATTGACCTTTTTTTATGGATATCAAATGCTTAAATTATTGGATACATTTTTTCAAGTCGAGAAAAACAACACATTTCCTATAATACAAGCTTTTTGCAGTCTATGTTGCAATCCTAGGAATTTCTATAACGTCCCCTATGGTTTGGGGCCTCCATCTCACAGACAACTATTCATTGCTATATAATCTAGTTGGATGAGTTTTCACCTCCAGTTGAACTGCTATTTGTCACTACTATATAAATTTTGTTTTGTTGTTACAATCTCATTCATGCCCTAGTGCAAAGTCATTATCGCCTTAAATTTTTCACTTAGAGGTAAATTTACATAAAACAACGAAAAGAAACTATACTCTATTACGCTTGGAGAGAATTGAAATTTGTTGTTTTTTAATCAATTTGGAATGATTTTGATAAGTTTCGTTTTTGAATTCTTTGTGGCCTACCCCTTAACCATATAAAAAAAATTGAATATCAAGCATTGCAATAAGAATTCATTTTTTTTCAAACATTAGGAGTATGTCAATTGGATGAGCATTCTGTAAGTGTGTCGCAAGTGTTAACCACTACTTCTATAGCCAAGTCTCCTTACAACAATGTGGAGCTTGGTTCGTCCTTGAAAGTTTGCATATACTTTTTAATACTTTTAATATTAGGTTAAATTAATGGTGCCAATAATAATTATGGGATCAAATACTACAAGGGCTAAAAATATACACAAATTATCATCAATTAGGTCAATTAAAAACCAATCATTACTAATGAGGGAATTACAATAGATAAATATTTATTCAACTTAAATTCACTCATAAACTTGCTTAAAAAACTAATGATAGAAGAAACTAATAGATAAGTACAACCCAACCGAAAGAAACTATGATAACATGAATAGTTATTGAAATGAAAATTTATGCTAGAACAAGAAAGGTCATGATAAAATTTGTGAATTTATAATGGAAAAATGACTCTAATATAAAATGTGGTGGAAAAGCTACTTAATTTTGCAATAGCATATGATAACCCTGAATAACAAAGGCATAAAATGACATCGAGTAGGCTACTAAATAAAAAATAGACTATTTTTTTATAATAAGGAATAAAATTATTTTGGAAAAAAAAATGAGATTATTTAACCATAGAACATAAAGTGAGTTTTGTTAACCCATACCTAAAAATATAGAAAGTGATTGAGAGACATATATGTACTACAATCTATTTATAAGCTAGAAAATGCCAATTTTATAAACCAAAAAAAAGAAAAAAAGGATTGAAGTTGAGTTAGTCAATTTGAAACTCTTACATTGAAATAAATCAAACACAAGAAGATGGCCATTAGAAATAAAAATATATATATTATATGCGTTCAAGGTGGCTCTAAAAACATATCTTAAACAAGAAAAGAGACTTGGGTGATGGAGAAAAAATATATGAAAAGTTACCAAGAAAGTTAAAGTTGGTTCAACATAATGGCAAGATAAATGAACTGAGAAACAACAATTGTAACTACAACAAACAAAACCTTTATCCCACTAAGTGGTGTCGGCTACATGAATCATTTTTCTCAATTGCGCCCTATTTATTGTCTCATTTTTGTTTAAATTATAATAAATTAAGATCATTTTTTATACAATATGCCCAAGTCTTCCGAGGTCAACCTCTGCTCTTCTTAACATAAGTCGAATTTAAAACATCTACTCTTTTAATCGGATCATCAGATGGTCCACATTTAATGTGACCAAACCATTGAAGACGATTCTCTCTTTAACAACAATTGTAACTAAACTATAAAATTGCAAAGTTAAAGCATGCCAAATTCAATGTAGCATTGGAAAGTAGGCTTAGGTCTTACATTAGCTATTTTATTTAATTAAGGACTTCTACATTTTTTATTGAAATTCAAATTAATGATCCTTTCGGAAAATATTTGTTTAGAACTTTAGTGATTATCAAGAAATAAATTAAATTTGATCTTATCTTTTGTAACTAATTCCATAAATAGGGAATTATAGCTTGTATTTGAGTACTTGACTAAAATTAATAATTGAAGCTTTTTCTTGAACTCTATTTTTTTCTCAACCTCTCACAGGCCTCTCTCCTAATATCCATTTCTCTTCTATGCCAATATCAGGTTGCATCATGAAGCCAAAGCATCAACTATTGATATTTTATTTAGAAGTATAGTTGAAGTTAAGGGAAAGATATAGAAGACGACAATCAAATTAAACAAAATAAAAATATCATAACCATGCTTATAGATAAATACATTGTAGAATATAAAAGGCACTCTTGATAAATGACTTTGTGTTTAGGAAGAGATCTTAATAGAGCAGGAAAATCAACACAAAGTACTGAAGAATGATATAAAATTATCAAAATAGTAAGATTGTGTGACTTTCGAAAAAGATGCAGAGAATTCAAACATTATGTCTCCAGAATATAAGTATAGAGATTCCGATAAAGAAATTAAAGAGAGCATAAAACAACCAAGAGAGAGGGAAGAGCCCAACACCTACTAAGTGGAGACAAGAGAGACACTTTACATCAATCAAGCGAGAGGGAAGGAGAGGAAATCACAATACCAATCTTGGAATAGAAAAACTAGCCCCTTCCATGGATCATGTGTTAGAATTGCTCTGGAGTTGGGGATGAAAAAAAAGGCAGAGCAAAAATTAAATTTATAGTAGTCCTGGGCATAAGGCTGTTTCGGTCCATTTATAGTTGGTGATCAATAGGACCTTATTCTTTGGGAAGATTTACATACATGCCATTTAATTTCAATGTATTTACATATTTAACACATGAACTTCAATTTTGCCATATACGTCACCTTAAATATTCTTAAAAACGTGCATTTCACTTCTTAAAGTTAAAATAGTGACATTTTTTATGTGCTATGAAAGAGTTGGATGGTATAAATGTACAAAGTAAATTTTAGGTGTCAGATATGTAGACAAATGCATGTAGCAAATGCCCCTATTCTTCTTAGCCTAATTCCCTTTTGCACTGGCTTTTGCACATCTTTGAACGAAATGGAAAATCTTATTAGCAATATATGATGGAGAGACCTAGAATTAAGAAATTCAACAACTGATTGTCTAAGTGTTATATTTTACGAACATATGTAAACCTTTCCAATTTGTTATATCTTAATATGTTATTAAAAATCCCCAAAAACTTTATTATTTATACAATGAGCAAATACAAATTCAAAAACATTATGCTTCATGATTTGAAGCCCGTACTTATATTTGTTCAGGTCCGCATCTCTGTATTTGCAAGGGTTGTGTGAACCATGTGCCTTCAGCTAACCATGCATGCAGGCAAGTGTACAAATCCAGTTCATCGATTAGAAGAATTATTCACTGTATATCTTAAGGCTACAGTGTCACAGTACCGAACAGTCCTTGCAATCAATCAAACAAACAAATAAAAATCACCAAAATACAGATATTTACATGATTCACAAGCCATCAAAAAAAACCTAAAAGCTTTTCAAAACCTTGCAGGCTTTCTAATGAAGATGAAACTTATGACTCAACTGCATTAGATAATGCATATCAAACAAAATGCATAACCATTTCATCTGAAAAAACGTATTCTTTACTAGTAGCTTTCTAACTCTAGAGTTTCCCCAAGTCAGACCAACTCAACCACCAACATAATGTTCAAATAGAAAATTAAAAACTAAAAAACAGTAATGAAAGATAGATTCTATTGCCCTGATTCTGCAAAAGGATGAGACTGATGCCATGAACTCAAATTTGGATTTTGGCCGAATTGAAGGCAAAATTGGACTTGCTGCATTCCAAAATTTGCAAGTCCATGGAACTTCTGTATTTTGCTGCTAAATTCAAAAAGCCTCTGAGTTTCCCTAGTCATGAAATTGTCGTAACAAAACCGCACAGAGTAGACCGATAGCTAGTTATGGATGGAATAAAATATAAGATCAACTTATCATTTGCTCCATAATCTTTGAATGGCCTATGGATCACATAATGTAATGAAAAAAAATGACATCATGCCCACAATAAACAAGCTTAAGTGAGGATTTATTTTTTCTGGTGGGACTCAGCAAACTAAAGAAGTAGTCAATCAAAGAGAATTATTGTTGTCATTATTGTACTTATCGCAGCTACTAAATAAGCTTTAAAAATATTTTCACAATATTCTTTCTTATTAAGGCCTGCATATTTATTAAATCATACTTGAACAATCTTTCAAACACTGTCTGCCAAGGAACCCAAATTCACCACGCTTGAAAATTGATTATAATCTCAAAAAACGGTCAATAATCCTTCTGCTCTATCCATTATTCAATGAGTGCTACTTTCAGTTTCTTTAAACATAAGCATGCCTTACTGCACCTCGCTTTATTTTTTGGTGAATCCATGCTCTTTAAATTCTCAAGAACTAACAGCTTAGAAGTTGAGAAGAAATATCAAAAATGGAAGACATACCATGCCGCGAGAGATAATCGCTCACCTCGAAAAGCAGTAACAAGGCCTAGCGCTTCAGGACTCCAATCAAACCCACGAATGGCAGCATAAACCCCAGCATAATCTCTGTTCCATAGACACTGCCCAATCTTCCAAGCTGCCCCAATTTCTGCCCGGCTCGCTTTTATCCCACTAGGAATGGACTTCCACAGAAATCTAGCGCTGTTCCTGCAAACCAACACACTCGCAAAAGTCGATAACAGGAAATCCAAGTAAAAATACTGAGATAGAAACAATCAATAAAATTTCTGAAACTTACAGATCGTTCACGTATATATGACCTAGCAGATGGATCGAATAAGGCCAATCTTGTTGGAAAGATATACCCTTCGAGGCAACCTAAATGTCGAGTGAAGATACAACGAAAGGACAAAAACCATGAACGGCAGCAGAAATGAAAGTCCAGACCAAAAATAGGGGTTGAAATGAATGCAGAAAAACCTAGAAAACCCCTAAAGAGCTTGCCTGAAGCATGAGCTCGTCGCAGATTTCTCCGATTCTTTGAAAGGATTTCGATGCCAACGCATCTTGCAGTGCCGATAGGTCCATCGATCGGAGGGGACTGAGAAGAATGCAAACAGGTTACAGACAAATGATCCCCTTCAAAGTGAAGCAGCAGGTTCACCTTTTTTTGGGAAGTAACAATATTTTTTCTAATTTTATTTATGGTATAATTACATACAAACCATTAGAAATTTTGAAATTTTGAATTTAAAATCTAAGATATTTATACTTACCACTATCAAACTATTGAGAATTCTATAAAAATGAAAAATATGAGTTGAGATTTTATAATTGATGCGTGCTAGAAAATTCGCGGCGATAAAGTAACTGATTAGCTTTTTAGCATTATACGAGATTCCAGCACACACACTGATAAAAAAGAAATAAGCGGTGACGACTCCATAAGTTTTTACGTGGAAAATCCGTAAATGGAAAACCACGGGGTCTGGCCCAGTTGCGAAAGACAACTATTGATTGATGATTACATAAATCTTTTGTCTCATAAACGGGTGATGGTAATTATATTTTTCATATTATAGTATCAATTGACAGCATCTAGTTGGTGGTAATCGACGATGGTGGTTAGCGGTGGTCACGGTTTGCGGAGGTCAACAGAGATCGTTGATGGTCGATGACGGAGATCGACCATGGTTGACGACGATAGGTGATGGTCGACGGCGGTCGGCGGTGGTTGACCGTGGTGTTAAGATGCAGCTTCTCCTCAAGTCCTCAGGCTCTCTCTCTCTAGGCTCACCCCCCCCCCTTCCCTTAATGTGGGGGTTGGGGGTCTATTTATAGTATTTTGGGTGCAATTAATGCAATCATTTTGATCGGAAGGTCCAACGAGTTTCCCTTTATCAGAATACATTAAAGGGGCAATTGATGGCCTTAAAGATGTCGGAATTGAGTGATTTTGGGTTTGTTAGATTCGTCTTGTCGACACGCTCGATTCGAGTATGGGCTTGCTAGTGTCGGCATTTGTTTGATCTTCCAAATATGTCCGGAAATCTTATAAGAATATATTAATGACTTGATGTGATATTGATTTGACTCAGATTGGACTAGCTTTTATATCATTATGTTCGTCTCATCGAGCCGGTCAGTTTGACTATATGTTTGCTGAAATTGGAGTTCTAGATGACATTTTATCAAGATTTGAACGTTTCTTTCTCAAAAGATTGCATTGAGATTCGTGTCGTGCCACAAGATTTATGCTAGATAATTAAAATAAATTGTAGTTGTATCAACAATGAATTTTGACATTTCAGTGAGAATTTTTACATTTTGGCATTGCGTTAGCAGCCGAAGCTCTATCACACATCTGCAGAAGGGCCTGAGGCCGAAACAAATAGAAACAAAATTATCATTAAGAATTTTATAAGAAATAAATATATATATATATATATATATATATATATATATATATATATATATATATATATATATATATATATATATATAATGACACACACACACATATATATACATACATACATAAATACATCAACAACAAATTTTTATTATCCTGCACAAATCTCGATGCACGACGCGACTCTCAGTGTAATCATTTGAGCTCGTTGTATCAGTTGTCCTCCTATTTTCGGGCAAATTCAATGTTCTCATTCGAAAATATTGATATATAAAACTTTTTTTTTAAATATGAAAAGTCATTTCTATTTATTATTATTTTTTTTTATTTTTTATTTTTTGATTTTTATAATACGGTACTATCTTCTTCTTTTTTTTAATATTATTTTTTTTAATAAATATTTAATTCTTGCACTTCTTTTTGGATTTACATATTAATGCGCATTTATGACTAAGGTTCTCTTTTAGCCTAAAAATATGCCTAAATGAGGGGGTAAAGTTGTGGCGGCGCGTCGAGTTATCATCCAAATAATTGAATCACATATACAAATTCAATAAAACATATTTATTTAAATGTTAGTACAAAAAATTCAAACATATTTACAGAGACGCACAGCCGTACAAATATCATTCAAATAGTTTATATCACATATTTTATATGCAAGTTCCGCCATAAACCAAGGCATTTTAGCTTGTCGGTTGTTTTTTCTCTTTCCAAACAATTTTCTCGTTTATTACAAGTGTTTTCATATATTTACAAACAAAAAAACCACAGTCAACACGGTTACTTTACGTGGGAAGTCTTCTAACCGTGATAAAGTCTCATTCAGTCGGGTCACACAGGAAAGCATTCCCGACGTCCTCACGAAGATACTTAATCTGAAAATATTTCGTAGCAATTAAAATAATTTTAAGCTTTTGGAAATGTAAAAGTTGCTTACATGATAAATAAAGTAAGAGTCAATTTACATGCCACTTCGTGGGTGACTCCCAAATGCATTTTATTCGGTAAAAAGTCATAGAATCTTCATTTGCAGTCCTCCTGATTGCCAGCAAGTAGAGTGCAATGACGATTATGAACTATTAAACCTAAAATTAATTCTATTTCAGCTATAGCCTCCATTGTAACATGGACAACAATATCTCTCAATTGATGAAATCTGTACATCTGCATGAACAAAATAAATGAGTTTATCAGTCAAACAATAGCAAGAATCCTTAGTATTTTACCAAGTGTACTGGAGACACGTATAGATAGAATCTGAAAGATTCAGGTGATTGACGCCTTCTGTTTTCCAATCCGATTGCAAACATATCTACATGTTCAATACGCACTTCTTTATTATTTAAGAGTGTCTCAATGCATTCCCGAGTTATGACAATATGACCCATTCCAATTATGATATTGTCGTTGCATTATGAAGAAAAACGTATTATTATATTTTATAAAGGACTAAGGTAGTATAGAAATATGATTGTGTCTTTAGTTACTGAGCTTTGTATTTGCTCGAGCAGTTATCTATGACATTCTGCATGTATCTTGGCATGAGATATTAGTCAGGGAACTCAATGGTTGTACAGTCGACATCTGAAGATGCTGCATCAACTACAGCAAGAATGTCACCTTCAAATGTAATGATATATCCCATGTTGTTCTTCCTCCTGCTTTCTTCAACCTCCACTGTTGTAATGATATCCGACTCTTGCTCCCCAGCTTTATCGATTTGAGTTGGTGGTTGGTCAATCGGCACCAAATAATCATATATATGTTATACTAATTCATCTAATTTTGACTTCAGAAGTTCTTCTTTCAATATTAATAATGCTTCATTTATCTTTATTACAATGAATGGGGACATCACTGCCCTCTTGTTTCTGGTGCCTCTGGACTTAACCCTTCGGACTAAGCTACCCAATGGGTCTTCATGGATGAGTCCTTCTTAATGTTCACTCGTCCCCTTTATTTATTATTTCTTCAGCTGGAGTTTCCATAAATGCAGACATACTCCATATTGGTTGTGCTTCCTCCTGAATCTCATTCCCAACTTCTTGTTCTCCCGCTTCCTTCATATGAGCAAGTGGTTGTTATTCCCTTATTGGGCTTTCTTTCTTCCCATAAATTTTATAACCAGCACGAGATTTCATGTTAACTTTATTTAATTTTTTATTTATTTCTTTGATGTTGGTCTTCACCTCCACCATTGCATACTATATACTTATAATCTGCTATTTACATAATCCTTAAATTGAGATGCAAATTTTTGTTGGTCCCTGAAAAAGTTGAAAGATCTCTTATAATCCTATATTGCTTTCTGAATGTGTATGTGAATGTGTAGGTTGCAGGGTGCTGCGAGTCAGAACCAAGGGATAGCACTGTATGAATATGGTGTTAGTGGCTCAGTGTGAATTTTTGGGTTCTGCAATGGACGTGGGAAGAGAAGAGATCCGGTCAACTCTAGGGGCAAGTAATATGTGCTCGTCATCTCTTAAATCGGTAAATGAATCAAGAACTTACAATTGCATTCAGTAGAACAAATAACTACATGATAGAAAATACCAAAAAATAACTCTGAAACTGCAACCGAAATTGATATTATTCACCTGTACAGTAGTAAGCTTCTAAATGACTAAATGGATCCTTGCAAGGTTCTAGCCCATATTTATTGGCCACCTCAACATGTGAGGTCTGGTGTCAGTAACAATTGGGGCTATCACAGTTGTGCTCTCATAAATCCACAGTTGCGGATCCAAAAATAAATAATGATTTCATATTAACCACATAAGAGAAAAATATTTCTTGAATGGGGTTGGATAATAGACAGACTGTTAGAAGAAAAACAAACCCATTTAGGTATCCTAAAGGCTGACTCTTCCTTATTTTGATGACGCGGGCATTGACTTGCTCAATGAGGTCGTCACATGCCGTTGCGACCCATTTAAATGAAGAAAAAATATTTATATTCTCAGCAAGTGAATAGAGCCCCGTGAGCACTCTAAAATTGTTGGAAGGAAATAATAAACTATACAATAAAAATTTAATAATAAGTTTGTCAAGTGACGCGGATAACTCTCCAAGTGACGTGGATGGCTCTCCAAGTGACCCCTCAAGTAGTTCACTCTTTGCCCGCTTAACATCCACATCACTGACGGGTTTTTGGCCCCAAGTTGTTGCAGGTCATCTATTGGGCATGTCAATCAACAAAGCAACTTGGTTTGCATCGAAACTAATCTCGTTCCCTCCCAATCTGAATGTCAATCTATCAATATCTCAACAATTTAATATGTGCATAGTTAGGATGTGAGGTTGAGGATATGGGGAGATCAAAAAGTTGATTCAACTTCAATTCTTCTAGTTTTGACCATGTATCCTCAGAAACAGTTGGTCGAACCTTGTTCGAAACTTATTTAAATGTTGATAGACGATATCTGCAATTCTTAGACTGTTTGTTCATCAACCTGCAATAATAAAACACATCTTATTAATACTGACAATAACTCGTCAATTGCTCGAGAATAACAGACACATATCTTAAGAATAATTTACAAATAACCCACGAATAAACGACGAATAACCTAAAAATAAGCCACAAATAACCTGTAAATAACCCAAAAATAATCTAATAATAACTCAATAAAAACCCAACAATAACTCCAGAATAAACCACTAATAACCCCAAAATAACCCATGAATAACCCACAAAACAACCGAGACATAACCCTAAAATAACTTAGGAATAACCAAAAAAATTATCTAAGAATAACTCAACAATAAGTAAAGTGTAACCCTAGTATAACCTAAAAATAACCCACAAATAACCTACAAAATGTTAGGTATGTGGCTCATATACCGGTAGTTGGAGTTTTCTTGGTAAAGAGGTGTGTCTCTTCATGTTTAGTGGATTGAGGGGAGCGAGGGCGAGTTAATAATTTATTCATGGGTTTTATCTATAAATAGATGTGTAATCCTATGGGTATGCGAACTGAATTTGTAACTCCTATGAAATAGTGAAATTCGCCGCTCTGCTCCCGAGGACGTAGGCATGTCTATGCCGAAACTCGTTAAATCAATGTGTTATTCTCTTGATTTGCGTTTTGTTCGCCCTGAATTTTCATAACAATTGGTATCAGAGCTATGGTTCTAGGGCGGAGGAAATCGGCGCAGGAAGATCGAAGAAGGAAGAATTTTGAGATTTGATTTGAGGCAGAGGAAGAAGTTCGGTTCCGTTCCTGCGAAATTATGAATCGAAAGAATATTCGCGAGGCAGTTCAACGATTCAAGTAGGCTTCGAGTTCGAGCCGCTCGTTCGGTTCCGGGCGCGGAGGAAGCAGCGAACAGAAGCCGATACAGGATCTGGACATAAGCAGGCGAGCGCAGCTTGTTTCTGTCCCGGCCAAACAGGGCAGGAACCGTCATAGTAGAGGAGTTTCGCACCTTGAAGGAAGAAGGAATCGAGGGATTCCTTCTTGGGATCTTTTCCGTTCGCTGGTATTGGGTTCCAGGCTTCGCGTAAGAATCCAGCAGAGGAAAATTTTTAATTTTAATTTTTCTGGGGAAGCAGTAACAGGAGCGTCTGCAAAGCTGCAAGTGCGACATAGGGGTCTCCAGGCCTGGATTGGCGTAGTCCAGGTAGCAGGCAGTTCTTCCCGCCCTCGTCATGGTTCGCGCAACCGGTTGAGGCAGAGCATGAACTTCGCGGTGTCTCGCGAAGAGAGGCGGCGCGAAGGAGAGGCTTCGGTTTCGCGGTTTGCAACAGTTTCAAGCGACGATTCGCGCGACGAGTAGCTTCGGTAGAGGACGTCGAGGCAGTTGACCAGCAGTTTTCGCGCTGGTTCTGTGAGGAGGCGCGACGGTTAACAGGAGGTGTGCATCGGTTCGCGCGGCACTTGCTTAGCAGTTGGAGGAACCAACGGAGGAGTTTGCACGGGTCCGACGCAGAACAGGCGACGTTTCGTGCAGTTTGCGCGGGTTGGCCGGCGGTTATGCGAGGGTGTTTGCGGCAATTCCTGGCGAGGCGGTTCGTGGAAAGGAACAGTTCCGCGAGCAAGAAGAGGTTGCGGGAAAACGGTTCCAGAGACAATTCCCGAAGCAGCAGGTTTGGAGGAAGGGAATACGAAATGTAAGAGGAATATTCCATCGGAATTAGTGTTAGTGCTTGGAGCAGACAGATGATTAATTCTTGTTGTCGTTAATTGTTTCTGAGAGGACAAATGAATTAATTTCTTTTGGCACTAATTGCTTCTCAGCAGAATTATTTAGTGTCCAGTTTAATCCCTTGTGCACAAAGATGGGAGGGAGAATCAAAAGGAATCTCCCTTTCTACTCCTCACTCCTTATGATTCCGCAGTAGGCAGCGGAGAGCGGAGAAAGGCACAAGATACTTGGCAGATAATTGGTGTGCTGGAAGTATGAGGAAGTCGCGCGGTTTCGAGTCCACGGGCAGTGGTGAATCGGCAGTAGTCATCGAACTGTTGAGGTTGTAAGCAGACGTTATTGCATGTGCTAGGCGGAAAGATCCATGAAAGTCCAGGTGGATGTTCAGTTACTGCGATCAATTGGTTATGCGGAGGACCTTATGGTAGTTATAGTCAGAAAGGACTTCGCAGATTGAGCGGAGCAGGTCGGGTAACGGCCGGAGGCCCATGCACTTGCATATACAATATCAAATTTAAGTGTTGGATATGTAAATTAATATAAAGTGGGTGGTGTGTATGTAAATCCTCTTAATAAAAACGCATGTTACATGTATCCTCTCACATTCGAACTGGTATTCACGCTTACTCTATTAGCTTGTAGCATATATAAAATCCATGTCATAGATATATATGCAGCTACTAAAGAACAGTAACAAAATTACATGCATACCACTCAATTCTTATACATTTATATATATACAACACTTAAGTTCTTCAATTTTTCTGCCATATATTCCTTTATAATTTTCTGCCATATAATCCTTTATGAAACACTACACTTCCTATTTGTAAATCCAGTGCATTCAAACGCTAAACAAAATTCATAAAATGAGAAAGAGTCGTTTGGGTTTTATTTGAAAAAAATACTTTAAATGCTTGCAACCAAGCTATCATTCTTGTTCAAGCATTCTTGTTAATCAGTAAAAGACCAATGATATAAGAACTATGATATTCCTGTTAATAGTGACTCACAATTTGTTACACTAAAGGTAAAAGGGCACTTTTGTAATATTGCGTACTCTTTCTAAGCCTCTTCTCGTGGCTTCATCTTTTACAAATAGATGAGGGTGGTGGGTGAGGCTTAAGTAAGGTGATGTGAATGTGAGAGGCAAGTGAGGAAAAATTCTGTCCAAGAATTGAAGAGAGTGAGGTTAGCTTTTGAGGAAGGTGAGAAGAGCATCTTGAAGGGTCTTGGGAGCAAATGAAGGCCATGGAAAACGAAGGCCTTAGTGAATTTCATGATCGTTTCCCTCCTGTGGATGTAGGTCCAAAGAGACCGAACCACATAATTGCTTTGTGTTCTTGTGTTTGCTTGTGTTCTTTACTTTTCTTCTAGCCAAAGTCGATTTTCCCACAACAATTGGCACCGTCTGTGGGAATTCGACACTTCTTGGGTACAAGAATTTGGCATTTGACTGTAGCAGGTGCTCGGCTATAGGAGGAATCAAAGCAGGGTTCAATTCTTGGAATTCCCTCTTGTTCTTGGAAGGAGGAAAGATGATGTGGCTGAGGCATTCAAGTTCCGCCAATCTCCATCAAGAAGCAAGGAATCGACTACCGGAGTTATTGGGCTAAGGGAGGAGTTCTTTCTTGTGGTTGTCTTCACCTAATTCGGCATCCAAGAACCGCAGCAGGAGGAAGAGGAGTCCAGAAGTTCTGTAGAGAATTTTGCACTTATCTTTCCCTCCCTCCTAGTTGCAGGTGCTTATTTGGCGACCGGGGAGAATTTTTTCGGGACTCCATTCGTCAGGCCCGTAGCAAGGCTTATCGGCAGTCCAGGAGGTCTTCGACCTCCAGTCCAAGGGGAGGTGAATTGCAGGTTCTTGTTCGAACTGAAGCAGACTTCGACATTCCAAGCAGGTGCCGAACAGTAGCAGCAGGTATTCTGCGTCAAGAGGGGGTTCTGCTACAGGAGGGTAATTCGGCACTTCAGATCTGCAGGGAAATTGAACTGCATGGGTTCTTTAGGGTCTGTTTGGCAGAGATTATTTGCAGCGGTGGCGTTTTCAAAACGCCATACATCTGTTTGGAAATCCCGTTTCACTGGATTATTAAAAATCGTGATTATTAATTTCTATTAGTCGCGGATCGCGGGGTCCTACCCGCGATCCGTGATTCATTTCTTCCTTGACGATATTTGCCCCTCGTTAAGCTCAGATCTTGCGGGAGGGAAGACTAAGCAGTTTTTCAGTGTCGAAGGCCCCAAGCATCTCCGAGCAAGCAGATCAACTCACATTTTTTTTTCTTCCATGGAAGAGATAGCAATGATGGGGGACGTAGATGACATTAACCATGAGGGTAGAGACGACGAGATGGCATCGGCCGGCAGAGCGAGCCGGAAAGGCGCGTTAAGCAACCCTAGTTTTTCAGACTCCGACGAAGAAACTACGGAGGAACTCGATAATGGAGCCCTAGAGAAGCAGCTTGAAGAAAACTCTTTAAACTACGAAGCCCATGTTCAGGTCTCAAAATCCCGTCACCCCTACTCATCAATTTTTATGGCTAAACTGTTTAATTTTTATTATTTTTATTTGTTTTCATTGAAATCGTCCAATGGATTTAAAAATAACTGCAAAAATTAAATCTAGTTGAAAGTGAGTAAATATTTGATGTTCACGCGTGTTAAATTAAATTGAATATTTGGTTTTTATGATGACATTTATAATATTTTTGACTATTGAATGCCGAGAAGAGGAGAAGAAAGAAAATGAAAAGATGAATTAATAAATTGTTAGGGAGAGGTTATGAAAGAGAGATTCATGATCTTCCCCTGAGATTCATGATCTTCCCCCCACTAATGGAGTCATCATTCTATTTATAGTCATACAAATGGGACCTTTATGTCAACCGTTGGCATAATTTGGTGATTATAGAAATTCATTTTCATTGGCGTATACGAAAAGTGACTTCCATTGATGATTTATGGAGACTCACATTCATTCATGAATAGGGGCATATTTGTCATTTAGCAACAAACAGCTGCAATTCAGCTGTTTTCCAAACGCTCAAACCAAACAGACAGACAGATTATCCGGACAATCTACTTATCAGCAGATTATCAGGATAATCTGCTTATCCTGATAATCTGATAATCTGCAGCTGCGCCAAACAGACCCTTAGTCTACAGGTAAATCACCCGAATCCAAGTAGGAACTCAACTGCTATAGTTAATCGACAGAAGCAGGAGGGAGGCATCAACATTCAACTCCTCAACCGCAGGTGTTTGCAAGAAAGAAGTACAGCAAGGTGCCTATTTGGTCAAGAAGAGAAGTTGAACCCCTTGCTTGGTGGTACGAAAGGTGATATTCACCCAGAAAGGAATTGCTTATTTTAAGGCTACAGGAACTGCAGGGATTGTTAGGATTTTTTCTTGTACAGCAAGGTGCCTAGCAGGAATCAAATTACAGAACAAGCAGTCCAGCACTTTTGGTAGTTTTCAGGTGTTTGGCGGGGCAGGTTCGAAATTCCTAGCTACGACAATGGGTTCCGCCAAATTTGACATCGAGAAATTTACTGGAAAGAACGACTTCGGCTTGTGGACAGTAAAGATGAGAGCTCTATTGGTTCAGCAGGGTGTTGCAGAAGCCTTGCAAGGTTCGGCAGCATTGCCTGCCTACATGACCGAGAAAGAGAAGAACTTCATTCTGGACAGGGCTCACAGTCTGATAATTCTGAGTTTGGGCGACAAAGTTTTGAGGGAGGTGTCGAGGGAGACAACTGCACAAGCACTTTGGGCTAAACTTGAGGTACTTTATATGACTAAATCTCCGGCTAACGTACTCTTTACGAAGCGGCGCTTATACTCATTCAAATTGCACGAAGACAAATCAGTTTCGGAGCAGATTGACGAGTTCAACAAGATCATAGATGATCTTGAAAACATCGACGTCAAGATGGACGACGAGGATAAGGCACTGCTGCTGTCAAACTATATTCCTAAGAGCTACTAGCATTTCAGGGATGTGATGCTCTATGGAAGGGTACATACTATTACTTTGGAAGAGGTTCAATCGCTGATCATAGACAAGGAACTTCAGAAGAAGCACGACATGAAAGAAGAAGCCAGTGGAGACAGTCTGACTGTTAGAGGAAGATCGAGCAAGAAAGGTTCCAAAAGTGATCAGAACAGATCAAAATCCAGAAAGAAGAGCAGAAGTCAGTCTTCTAAGAGATCTAACAGGTGTTACCACTGCCACAAAGAAGGTCACTTCAGGAGGAACTGTCCGGATAGAAAGAAAAGCTTTCAGGAGAAGCCTAAAGATTCTGGAGAAGCAAGTGTAGCCTCAGATGGCTATGATTCAGCAGAAGCTCTGGTGATATCAGAATCAGAATCCAGCAAGGAGTGGATCCTCGATTCTGGGTGCTCCTTCCACATGTGCCCTCACAAAGACTGGTTCGAGACACTGCAACTGGCAAACGGTGGGTCTGTTATACTTGGAGATAATAAAGCTTGCAGGGTACTTGCGACGGAACAATCGGAATAAAGATGTTCGATGGAGCCGAGCGGATACTTCAACACGTCGGTACTTTCCCGAGCTTAAAAGAAATCGATCTCTTTAGGTACTCTGGAGTCGAGCGGATACACGTTCGAGGCGGAGAATGGTTGCATCAGAGTAGTCAAAGGTTCACTCATTGTCATGAAAGGGGTCAGAAAGAATGGGTTATACTCCCTAGTTGGGAGAACTGTCATCGACAACTTCTCTAATGTAGTTCAATCCGAACCCGACAGGACCAGATTATGGCATATGAGACTGGGGCATGTAAGTGAAAGAGGCTTACAAGAGTTGTCCAAGCAGAATTTGTTATGCGGAGATCGAGTCGACAAATTAGAATTCTGTGAACAGGTGTGTACGCGGGAAGGCTACCGGGGTGAAGTTCTCTACCGGAAATCACACATCGAAGAAGCCACTTGATTACGTATACAATGATTTATGGGGGCCGACCGAACTCGGACTCATGGAGGAGGGAGATACTTCATGTCTATCATCGACGACTACACCAGGAAGGTATGGGTCTTCATCCTTAAAACTAAGGATGAAGCTTTTCAGCGGTTCGGGGACTGGTTAACTCTCACTGAAAAAAAGATGGGAGCAAAACTGAAGCACTTGAGAACTGATGATGGTTTAGAGTATTGTTCAGAACAGTTTGAGAAGTTGTGCAGAAAGAATGACATCACAAGACACAAGACAGTTCGGAACACTCCTCAACAGAATGGCCTAGCTGAGAGGATGAACAGGACTCTCTGAGAGAGTGAGGTGTATGTTCGTTGAATGCAGGTCTACCCAAAAGTTTCTGGGGTGAAGCTGTGTCAACCGCCTGTTACCTTATCAACAGATATTCATCGACAACTATCGATATGAAGACTCCTTTGGAGATGTGGTACGGGAAACCAGATAACTACGATAGCTTGAAAGTTTTTGGATGTATTGCTTACACTCATGTTAGACAGGATAAGCTGGAAGCAAGAGCTTTGAACTGCATTTTCATTAGATATCCACCTGGAACCAAGGGTTACAAACTTTGGTGTCTAGATCGACGTAAATGCATCATCGGCGGAGACGTGGCATTCAATGAGTCCAAAATGGCAAATCTGCAAAGCTACGTTACCAAAAACAGTGCCGCTAAGGAGGGTTCTTCTATTTAGGTGGAGCTGCAACAACTACAAACTTCGACTGATCAAAGGACTATTATGAACAATCAGGATGAAGTGGCAAAAGACCAGCAAGAGACTGAACCAGAAAGCAGATCAGATGATTACAGGCTGACAAGAGATAGACAAATAAGAATTATTAGACCGCTAGAAAGATATGGTCGTGCATATATTATCTTCTATGCTTTGAGTGTTGCTGAAGTGATAGAAGAAGCTGAACCGAACAACTGTAAGGAAGCCTTAAAGAGTAAGGAAAGAAAAAGATGGGTTGACGCCATGAATGAGAAAATGGCTTCTCTGATGAAGAACAAGACTTGGGAACTTGTGGATCGACCAACGAACAAAAGTGTAGTTGGTTGTAAGTGGACCTTTAAGAAAAAGGAAGACACTCCAGGTATTGAAAAGATCAGATACAAAGCCAGACTCGTTGCAAAGGGATTCACTCAGGTAGAAGGAATCGACTTCAACGAAATTTTCTCGCCTGTGGTAAAGCATTGCTCCATTAGGATGGTTTTAGCACTAGCAGTTCGATTCGATACGGAATTAGAGCGACTAGATGTTAAGACCGCATTCTCGCATGGAGAGCTTGAAGAAACTATCTACATGGATCGACCGGATGGGTACAACACACCCGAGACGGAGGACAAAGTTTGCCTCGTCGAAGAAAGCTTTGTATGGACCGAAACAAAGCCCTGAGACAATGGTACAAATGATTTGATGAGTTCATGTTAAAGATCGGCTTTGTCGAAGCGGCTACGACGATTGTGTGTACATGAAGTGGCAAGACAGTGAAATAAGTATGTACTTGCTCTTATATGTAGATGACATGTTAGTAGCCAACAGAAGCAGGGAGGAAGTCCAGAAGATTGAAGGTATGCTCAATTCTGAATTTGACATGAAAGACTTAGGACCTGCTACAAAGATCCTAGGGATGGAGATTAAGAGAGACAGAAAAAAGGGGCAGCTTATTCTTATCTCAGAGGTCTTATATTCAGAAAGTTATGGCAAGATTCAACATACATAAGTCTAAGCAGGTTGCAACACCGATTGGTCAGCACTTCAAATTATTGAATTCTCAACCATCTAAGACTGAAGCAGAGAAAGAATACACGGAGGGTGTCCCCTACGCCAGTGGGGTTGGTAGCATCATGTATGGTATGGTTTGCAGCACACCAGATCTAGCCTACGCCGTCAGTGTTGTTAGCAGGTTCATGGCAAATCCGGGGCAGACTCACTGGGAAGCACTAAAATGGATCTTGAGATACTTAAGAAGCACTACTAATTTGGCGCTACTCTTTAAAAGACAAGAAGACAAAGAATAAAAGTTAGTTGATTACGTAGATTCTGATTATGCTGGAAGCATCGACACCAAGAAATCATTGACTGGATTCATTTTCATTGTCTTCGGTACTGCTGTCAGTTGGAAGTCTAATCTTCAATCCGTCGTAGCTCTCTCAACTACAGAGGCTGAGTACATCGCCGTAACTGAAGCAATCAAGGAAGCTATGTGGCTAAAAGGCATGACTAAAGAGCTTGGGATACCTCAAAAGGTGGTAACTGTGTTCTGCGACAATCAAAGCACTATTCATCTCACCAGAAATCAGGTCTTCCATGAAAGGTCCAAGCACATTGATGTGAAGCTTCACTTTATGAGGGATGTCATCACAAAAGGCTCAATAGTAGTGGAGAAGATACATACTGAGGAGAATCCTGCTGACATGCTCTCCAAGGCGCTACCTATAGCTAAGTTCAAACATTGTTTGGACTTAGTGAACTTTACCATAGGCTGAGGGCCCCTTAGGGGCCAGGTGGAGGGAATCATCACTTTAGAGCTTCGAAATTGAGAGTCAAGGTGGAGAATTGTTAATAGTGACTCACAATTTGTTACACTAAAGGCAAAGGGGAACTTTTGTAATATTGCCTACTCTTTCTAAGCCTCTTCTTGTGGCTTCATCTTTTATAAATAGATGAGGGTGGGTGAGGCTTAGGTAAGGTGATGTGAATGTGAGAGGCAAGTGAGGAAAAATTCTGTCCAAGAATTGAAGAGAGTGAGGTTAGCTTTTGAGGAAGGTGAGGAGAGCATCTTGAAGGGTCTTGGGAACAAATGAAGGCCTTGGAAGATGAGGGCTCATCTTGTAAGGCTACGTACTCTCTTGTATTTGCCTTAGTTAATTTCATGATCGTTTCCCTCCCGTGGATGTAGGTTCAAAGAGACCGAACCACGTAATTGTTTTTTGTTCTTGTGTTTGTTTGTGTTCTTTACTTTTCTTCTAGTCAAGTCGATTTTCCCACAACAATTCCCTTAATTACATTCCTCATCCGTTGATCCAAACTCAACTAATTGAGTTAACAATGAATAAGTAGAATGTGTTTGATTATTGAAGATAAACAAGTCTCAAAATTATCAAGAAACGCATATCACCCATCAATTAACTTAAATAAATTAGAAACTGGTTCACATAATCATTACCAGAAACTAGATATTACTTATTTAACAAATCCCTTGTAACGCAACTCTTGTAGCTAAAGAAAATAATCTCAGTAAGTATAAAAAAAATGATCAACATAAAGACTGACTAATGATTTGGATGATTAGAAGAAGATAATTGAATGAAGAAAAAATCCTTACATTCAAATGCTCATTGAACCTAAAGAAATTCCAGAAAAATTTTTTTTTGGTATGGCCAGAGGTAATACATCAACAATCCGAATCACAAACCCCAAAAATCTCTCTCTAAGGGGGTATTTATAGCCGAGTGATGGAGAGGAGAAGACACCTTAATAGCTGTGAGAATTAGGGAGGTGAAGAGAAAAACCTCGAATGGGAAAGAAAACCCCCAAAGAAATGAGAATATAAAGGTTACCATGTGCACTTGGGCGGGAAAATCCGTTACGAGAAGTTGTCGACAGCCATCCTCGACGACGAGAGTCGGTTAGGGCTGTCGAGGAAGAGGATTACCGGACGAGCTGGTCGAGAGAAGAGAAGAGGAGGAAGAAGCTTCGAGACCGAAGATTAGGGCTTCGCGTGAGTGTCGACCGTAAGAGAATGGTGTGCGTGAGTTTTTCTTAATTATTATTAAGAATTTTTTTTTTAATTATAAGATCATTGTTTTATCTTAATTCGTCAATTTGCGCATAATTCAATCCAATTCGAAACCCTATCAATATATATATTCTTCTCGGCTAAAATCGACGTTCCGGACACATCTGTGTGGTCCGTTTCATCATCCGAGATCACCCGGACAAGTTCGCCGATGGTCGAGCCTATGTAACTTTAATTCACGCGCATCGCAATAAAATAAGTTATTTTGGTACGACCATAGCCGTTTTAACGAGCAAATTGATGATCGATCCTCGCCTAAGCAACAACCAAGGTCAAGCAAGATTCTCTCGACAACAAGTCGCATGTCGCAGGTAGTGGGGTCCTCTTATGACTTTTAAATTCCTATAGGAACTCATCACGAGCTTCAATAAGTCGGCTTTAACCAACTCAACCGGAAATTGAGGATTTAGAACCGTCCATATGAAACTTCAAGTAGCGAACATAATGCTTAAATTTCTAAATATTGTGGGCCCCAGTCCAGTGCTCTAAGAGTGTCAAAATAGGAAAATCCTAGTACTAGATCCTAAACTCTATAGAGAGGAAAAAGGAAGACCTCAAAATTGAGGTCAACACAGGGTCTATTAAAATGAGAAATTAGTCCCCATATTTTTAAATTGGAGCTGAAATAGTTATCTGAAGAGAGTTTTAGCCCATATTAAAAGAGTTTGGGGACTAAATTGACATTTTTAGAGACTCTGATATTAAAATGACTCTTGCAAAGAGTCGGATGGCTCTTTTCGACACTTTTCTCTATTTGATAAATAGCTTTAATTACTGTTTATTTCTTTTCACCTCTTTGGTTTTGAAAATCCCCATTAACTACATATTGCTTAACCCACCCTAATCTCAATGTTTAACCAATTGCAGTTAAATTTGTTAGGTTTTGTCTGTTAAATTTCTCTTATAATTCTGGTACACCTTTTGGTTATTTTCATATGTTGCATCCTTCCTACTTTATGTTGATTCATTCTTGTTGTTATGCTGAAAATAATAAACTTTTGTTTCTAAGAGATTTCACGAATCCATCACTGCCTTCTGAACAACGAGACAGATCATCACAAGTAAATTAACTTCACTTTAATAGTTTGATAATTGTTCTTACTCTGTTCTTGAGCTAATTGCTAATGCTGTCTGTTTGCTCCCGTTTTCATATTGGGACACTTACATGCATACCACCCAATTCCTATGTATTTACATATCTAACACCTAAACTTTACTTTGTACATTTATAACACCCAAAATTTTCATCACATAAAAAATTTCTTGCAGCATCAGGGGTGTACATTCGGTAGGTTTGGTTTTATGGATTTGCTAACTCGATCGAATCAAACAGAATTAAAAGCAAAAAATTTAACTGTACTATAGTTCGGTTTAGTTCTTGGCTTAAGCGAATTTTGAAAAAAAAAAAAAAAAAAAGTAAAAGATTCAGTTTTTATAATGCAAAGTTCATATTATGTCAGTCCGGATATGGTGAAGCTATCGGCATATATGCACTTCATCCAGCTGCATCTAGAGCAGGTTTTTATATAATCATATTTTTTTAATTCAGATCCCCTTGACCTTATTTGTTTATATGCTAGTCTTTTCTTTTTCCTCTGCCTTATTATTTTCCCAGTTTCATTTGTTCAGGTGAGTTTATCTTCCTCGCGTTCATACAAACAATCTGAATTCTCACTGTTTGCTCATAAAGTTTTCCCAATATCTCTTTGATGTTTAGGGTTTAGTTTTTTATTAATTTGAGTTTGTGGAGCCGTCGCCTTCTCTTTCCTCTTTCTAAGACTGTATCCAAGGGTTTCGAGCAATGCTCCGACTATATCACATTCTTGAAGTTGTGTGTATTCCTTTCTACCCTTCCCCTGCCCTCTCCTGCATCGATTCCCTTCGCCCTTGTCGCTTTCCAGCTTGCTTGCCACCTTGCCAAATCACTTCGCATGCTGTTAAACACCACCTCAGGAACATGATACATTTGTGGTTGATTTTAGCATTCCTTCTTTATTCATTCCATCTAGAGGCTGCATGAGGTTTTTATTTGCGGTGATTTATCTTATCGAGTAAGGGGTGTGTGGGGTAAGAGAACTATTTTGACAATTTTCTCTCATCTTATCATTAGATGACCAATGCTGCGGCAATCGCGGCCGCATTCGGCGGTGGTTTGTCGCCGGGTATTAGTGGTACTAATGACCGGTGTACGATCATTGCCTCTAACTTAAACACTGATGTAAGTTTGCCTCATCCTATGGGAATTTCTTCTTCCTTTGTTCCACTTCAGATTTCTTGTAGTTGAAATATTTCCATTGGACTCTCTTTTTTATCTTTTTTGCAGAAAATTGATGAGGATAAGTTTTTCAATTTGTTTTCTTTGTATGGCAATATTGTCAGGATCAAATTTCTGCAAATGGAAGATGGGTTTCAAGCTGAATTAGCTGTCCACTTTCTGAAGGTTTTCTTTGATATTCTCTACCTTATCCATACCATTTGTAAAGCGGGCAAAATATTACATCCGGACTCCGCACGTAGAGTTACGTGCAGAGCTCAATCCATGAGATCCACATGGAATCCCGCAATAATGCGGAATAACACGGGAATAACACGAAGGAATATTCTTCGTGTTACTCCGCGGTCAGTGGTGTTTTGGGCGGAATAATATGGGGAATAACGCGGCGTGTTATTCCGCGTTATTCAAGTGTTATTGTGGCGGTACTGTAACACCACCACAATAACACATTAATACTACCATAATAACACTTAATAACGCGGAATAATACGGGGGAATATTTCCGGTGTTACAATACTTAATAACTCGGAATAACACAGGGGATTATTCCCCGCGTTATTCCGCCCAAGGTGTTGCCGACTGCGGAGTCACACGAGAAATATTCCTTCGTGTTATTCTCGTGTTATTCCACGTTATTGCGGGATTACACGTGGTTCCCATGAATTGGGCTCTGCATGTAACTCTACGTGCGGAGTCCGGATATAATATTTTGCCTGTAAAGCGGCTGTTTCTTGCTAATTTGAATCATATTAGTATAGGTTGATATATGCATTTACATATTTAGCATCTAAACTTTGTTTTTTTTTTACATTTATATCACCTTTTTAACTTTTACAAAGTGAAATACACCTTTTCATGCATATGTAAGATGGCATGCATGTAAAAATTGAAACTTTAGTTGTTAGATATGTAAATATATAGGAATTAAGTGTTATGTATGTAAATCTTCCATTCAATAAACATGTAAATATTAATAATTTATAAAATTTTGATTTTATAAATAACTAAAATTATCCAGCAATGTTAATATGGGTCAGCAGATAGGGTTCAGTTCTGACCAGAAAATGACCCAATTTGAATTGGGTCAACTCAAATCTCACTTGAATAATAAACAAGTTAGAATTTTTTGACCCAAAACTGAATAAAAAAAAATTGTGGTATCATATTTTTTGAGTCGAGTTCGAGTCTTGATGGCGTATTAGGTTAATTTTTGACACTTAAGAATATCACTTCGGGTTGGCGGGTTGAATTTGTGTTCGACTCAAAAATGATCTGACTTGAATTGGGTCAACTCAAACTCAAATCAAATTATAAATGGGTTAAATTTTTTGACCTGAATTGATTAATTAAAATATTTAGGTTAACTCTAATCTAAATTTTTCTAATCGTGTTGACCCTGTGGGGACAAGTTTTTTGGGAAAAAATTTTCGTACGTAAAACATACGTAGCACTGCGTATGTCCAACATGTTATATAGAAGTTATTCAGAAAATATTAGGATATTTTCGTATTTTATTTTCTATAATTTCTCTATAATCTCTTTATTTTTACAAAGTTACAGATAAATTACGCAAATATTTTCCAGCTTTTTTGACACCACTAAAATTGCCCGTCATGGTGGCGAATTAAAGGACTGTGCACAAAGTACCGTCAGCCTAGCAATGCTGCTTTATCACCACACGTGGATTCCCGCCCCTCCACTCCTCTGCTACCGAAACATACCCTACTGGTCGGCGATTGCCTCTGGCCGCGGCCGCCGGCTACCTCTAAAATTTGCCCTCCTCTCCGCTCCTATCCGACGCTTTCCCTTTGCTTCAGCATCTTCCAATCCCTACGAATCTGGGACAGTAGAGGGCTCTACCTTCGACCGCTCAGCGTACGAAGCTGAGCGGCTAAGGTTCGACGCAGCTGCTCGCGACTCAATGGCGGCGGTTTCGTCGGCTTCAGAGGGAAGTGAAGACGCTGGATCGTGGAAATGGAGGATTCGGAAGAGAATATGGGATCTAATTGAGGCGGAGGACATAGCGCGGAACCCTCGTCCTGTGCATCATCGCATCCCGAACTTCGTTGGCGCGCCTGAAGCTGCAGAATCGGTTCGTCTTATATTTTAAGCTGATTGATTGCATTCTTTGTGTTTTTCAAGTTTTCGATTCTGCTGCTGCTAATGTCGCGGTTATAACGTGGTGATTTAAGTTAGGGCGTCTTGAAGTATTTCAGAAGGCAGAATGTGTGAAAGTCAATCCGGATTCGCCTCAAAAGCAGGTCCGATTCTTAACTCTCATAGGTTAGTATTTAAACCTTTTAGCTTTGTCAGGCTTATATTAGTCTGTTCTGCGTCTTTTTATTTCTCTTTTTAGCTAATGCGTAAGTTCTATATAAACTCGTGGTTGTTATCATCTTACGTTCTGATACTGAACACGATTTGATTTGGATTTAAGATAAGGAACACTTGTTTTTCAGTACTCTTAATTTACCGCAGCTGCCTAGCAAAATGAAGGAACTTATGCTAGAAAATTAAAGTTGGAG
This sequence comes from Papilionanthe hookeriana x Papilionanthe teres, assembly GCA_022702705.1. Taxonomy (NCBI): domain Eukaryota; kingdom Viridiplantae; phylum Streptophyta; class Magnoliopsida; order Asparagales; family Orchidaceae; genus Papilionanthe; species Papilionanthe hookeriana x Papilionanthe teres. Next base: position 39,905,553 of record CM040433.1, on the reverse strand, counting down.
ATGAATTGGTTTTAGTTGTTCAACGGAAAGAAATATGATGGTGCAAGTTCATATAGGAAGATTTTTTTCTTAGTCCATATAATTATCTTTCAGTTGCAAGGTAAACATGCAAAGTAATGGCATAATGGACATGTTCAACTATATTGATTTTAGAATAACTGTGTGCATGACATTGCTAGAGAAATATTGAGATACCCTCCTTCACCCATGTGGTACCAGGTAAACTTTTCATTGTTTTATGGTCTCCAAGATTTTTTAGTTTATACGCACCAATGCCATTAAATCAGATCCAACTCTTGACATTCTTATGGGTAAGGAAACGCTTTGTTTCAAACTGAGTATTACCCCCTATCTATTTTTTCTTCCCTCGATACACGATTCTTAGGTGGTGCAAAACCATGAATAGGTGGCATCCTCTAGTTTTTTTCCCTCTCCTCCTTTTTAAGAAATCAGTTCCAATTTATATGAGGTTGGTTGTAAGTCTAGTTCCTTTTTTGTGGTGTGCCATTGTTGCTTGATTTGGACTTGTTGATATTAAAATTGATTGATCTTAATGTGGCTAGAATGCGTCGTGTCAGCTTGTCTTTGTCGGAGTGATGTTCGGGCACATTGAATTGGAAGTATAGAAACACCAACTGTAGGTTGCTAATGACCAATTGCACTGAGAGCTTCTTTGTAGCCCACGATTCTTGCATAAATAGCCAATCTAAAACTTCAGTGGATTGTGAAACGGCATTCTTACAGTTGAAGGAGAATCTAACATCTGCTTTTTTGCGGATCAATCCTTAGCTAGGGGAACTGCTACAATTATACCTAAAGGCGAGCAACTTGGTAAGCAACTCGGTCCTTGTAAGCTAAGTGGCGGGGAAAGCAACTATTAAGCTATTATAACAACAAAGATTTGGAGGTGAATTGAACTATCGTCATGGCAAAGGTAAAATTTGATATTGATTTTCACAATTGGAAGCCTTAGTTGCATTAAGGATGCAACTTGCTAATTATGGGCCAAATATGATACAACGTTGGTCATATTGGATGTTCTTAGTTTTTCCCTCATTTTTAACATAAAGTGGTTGATGGCATTCGAGGGCTCTTAAGTCGTTATAGATCACATTACAAGGAATTTTGGAAGGAAAAAAGGAGAGAGAGAGAGAGAGAAAAAGTTGTCTTGTCATAGTACTTGTTAATGTTGCAAGCATAGGTTACAATTCTTGAAAATTTTCAAGTAATTCTTGTCTTGTGATGAAAATAGGCTAGTGGATCTTTTAGTTAACATTGAACAAGCTAAAGAAGTCAATTTAGGAAGGAAATTTATCTCCCCCAAATTAACAAGGGCAGGTTCGACGCCTCCACAACAGATTATAAGTTGAATCTCCTTGTTGTGTGCCAACTTTCCATGCAAAGAGCATTGCTATCTCCAGCTTGGGGTATTTCCATGATGTTTTTTTTTTTTGGAGTCTATTTTGACACATCTATGATGCAAAAAATACCTTAAATTTTATAGATGATGCAGGAAAAGCACATGTTAAAATTTTCATCTTAATTGAACTTTCAAATTTGTCCAAAAACAAACCTAAGAACATTTACATGCTCATGCTGTGTTCAACTTCTTATTGCAAAATCACAAATGTAGCACCATGGTTATTTATGAGATTTTTTAAGATATGGGTGGGTGGTTCCAACGTTTTTCAAGCCAAATTGTATCATTCGTACAGTAAATATTGATTGGAGTTTGAGAATATTTGCATTTCTCATCTAGTATAACCATCTTCATATTGATGTATGTTGAGAATTTGAGGACAAAGAAACGCAAGAATCGACGCAAATCAAGAAGAAAACACAGAGATTTAACGAGGTTCGGCGAAGATGCTTACGTCCTCGGGAGCAGAGCGGCAGCTTTTTCTTAATTCAGAAAAAGAGTACAAAATCACCTAGGGTTACAAACAAGACATATATATATATATATATCGTACAATATGTAATTGTAAAATGCTTTATTCGGGCAATCTGACCTTCCTTCTTTAGTGGTACAATGTTTGCTATCAGGCATGCCTATTTTCCCTTCCAGATGAAAGCAACTTATGGAGCATTTTGTTCTTGGCAACCAACCTTGATCTCTAATCTTTTTATCGTTACGTAACAAGTGTCATTTCAAGATTGATGGTAATTATTAACATCGATTTGGGGCTACTAGAGATTGTGGGAAGGTTAGGAGATATGTTAGGAGCATTGTAGAATGAGGAACGAAAGGGGAGATGATGAGAGCGGTTAAGGAACGGCGAAGAATTGTGACTGGATGGCAAATTACACGCCAAAACAGCAGTATGGTAACACAATAGCCAGAGTAAAATGCTGTCAGACATCTGGGAGAGATCATCGTTTTGAACCATCATGTTACAAACACACCATCTAAGAAAGATCTAAGGATGCATCATTCTATTATGAATAAACTAGAGGAAATAGTCTCTATTGCATAGATCAAAGCCAAAAAATTTCAACCATGTTCTGAAACAACTTATACTAAGGTTTAATTAAAACCCTAAATCATTCAAGATACTACAAAATGGGGTCCCACAAAGTTGGCCGACACTGTTAGGTGCGAACCTGTCTAGTAGTAGTTAGAATCTATTGATAGGAGAAATTGGGAGATTCATCGTCATTTAGTTATTGAACTCCTCATCGTACTTTTCTTCAAAATGTTGCCTGCATTTCAAGTAAAGGTTCAACCTCGTTTTCATCGCGTCTATAGGCCACTGTTTTAACTTTTATAAAGTGAAATACACTTTTTCATGCATAGGTGAGGTAGCATGTATGTAAAAAATTGAAGTTTAGGTGTTGGATATGTAAATACTTAAGAATTGAGTGCTATGTATGTCAATCTTCCTAATTTTTTCTTCCCGGGTTCAGGGAAGCACTTCTTACTTGCATCAACATGTGCGTTAACTTCTGTTTCCTTTTTCTCCTACATAATAATTATTAAATGATACATATAGACTGGCGACCTCTTTTAATTTCTAATATTCATCTCTTATGTTGCTTATCTCATAGTTATTTTACTTGCTTTTTTTATTTATTTATTTATTTTTAGAAAAATTTTATTTATATGAGAGGCCAATTTTTTTAGGCTGATGAATTTTTAAGATTGAGATATGGTGAAATCCACCCTTTTCTCCGATGTAATGATTAATCTCTTATTTCCTTGACCTCTGAGAGTGATCTTTTTTTATTGGGAGCATTTATATACATATCACTACATTCCTATGTATTTACATATCTAACACCTAAATTTTATTTTTTTACAAACACCACCCAAATTGTTCATATCACATCAATAATATCACCATTTTAACTTTTAAAAAGTGAAATACACCTTCGCATGCATAGATAAAGTGGTATGCGTGTATATAAAAATGGAAGTTTAGGTGCTAGATATGTAAATACATAGGAATTGAGTGATGTATGTAAATTTTTCTTTTTATTGTTTTACTTTGATCTTCTAGGTGGAAAGAAGTTGCTGACCCCTCAACCTCGTCTAAGGACCGGATTCTTTTCGGTGTTAGAATCTCAGATGATTCCTACGGGATCCATAATGGAGGCATGCTCTTCATTTGGCTTCGCAAAATATGGGAAACCTATTGGTTTGGATGAGAAAATTAAAGTAGATCTGTTGGTTATTGGGTCCGTCGCTGTTGATCCGCGCACTGGTGCTCGTCTTGGGAAGGGTGAGGTAGTATTTCTTGCCTCATTCTGTTACACTTCAAATATGCTACTAAATATAACATGGGGCATTTACATACATTCCTCACAATCCTTATATGTTTACATATTTATGACCTAAACTTCTGTATTTACACGCATAACACTCAAATCTTATAATATCAGATCCAAAAATTTTAGTCTAACTTTATAAAAGTGAAATACATCTTTTAATGCATAGGTTTTTAACACCAAAGTGTTTTAAATGTAAAATATCAAAATTTAGATTTTAGATATGTAAATACATAAGAATTGTGAGGTATGTATGTAAGTTTCCCATTTAACATAACATCAATGCTAGAAATGTTCTTTCCGATAATCAATTTATTTGATTCTTGTGTGGTTCCTGTATGTTGCATTATTTGAAAAATGTTTATGTCATGGACATCTCCATTAAAGTTTTTGCACAGGTTGGATTCAGATATTTCTAATCATCCATCTGGCAATTTGAATATAGTTATTTTGATTATAAATTGCTACTCATTGTTATCATCATCATTAGCCTTATTGCAACTATTTGATATCAACGTATTTATATTGTTAGGCAAAATAAAGTAAAATGCTCATTTACTTTTCTTATATATATATATATATATATATATATATATATATATATATATATATATATATTTAAAAAGAATTGCGAGAGGCTATTATAAGAGCTCTCAACCATGCTCATGTGCCTGACTATTCGAGGACTGCTCTCATTATCGGCAAGTGGCCTGAGGGGACTTACGACTTTCAAAGAGATTGCTCTACTAGCAGGTCCTGTTAGCAGCGCGCGCGCGCACACACATTATATATTTATATATCATATTTTATCCGTGAAATTATCGCATATCTTTACATGAATTTTGTTTTACCTTGTGCTACAATTATTTTGGAGATGTTAGATGTGTAAATATGAATGTTCGTGTGGTATGTATGCAAATGCCCCTTAAAAATATTGTAAAAAACAAATAACTCTGATCACAAACTGCACCTTTGAATAGCATTTTTACAAAATCCAGTTATCTGCAGGGATTTGCTGAACTTGAATATGGGATGCTGCGGCACATGGGGGCTGTTGATGATTCTACTTTGGTGGTAACCTCAGGTAAGTATATTTCTGACCTGATATTAAAGTATAGGTGTTAGAATGTAAATACATAGGAATTGGGTGGGTATATATGTAAAAATGCCCTTTTGATTTTTTAATAATCTTGCTGTAGTGCATGACATGCAATTGGTAGATGACATTCCTGTTGAAAAGCTTCTAATCCATGATGTCCCAGTGGACATAATTTGCACCCCAACAAAAGTTATTTACACAAATACCACAATTCCGAAACCTCAAGGTTAGTATTGAAATAAACTCCCTTACATTCTCTATCCAATTTGCAAAATTTAAATTTTTTTATTTGGGTGGGGGGTGTTATAGGAATCTATTGGGACAAGCTTTCTCCAGAAAAACTTAGCCAGATTCGAGTTCTAAGAGAGCTAAAAAAACGAATAGAGAAAGAAACAGGGCAGGTTTTGCCCTCTGGTCCTTCTGAAAAGCTCCCCCCTACAGCCCAAAGGAGAAAACCAATGTGAGAGGATAGATCTGCAAATACAACATTTGTTTCATGGGTTACTGCCAAAACTATTCTGATGCTTCGTTTCATGGTTATTATTACATAGAATTTACTCTTCAATAGGTAATGTATAAGACTATTTATTTATCTGATGCATCAAAACTATTTGGTGGCATTTACAGACACCCCACACAATTCTTTTTTATTTACATATCAAAACCCCAAAATATTCATATATTTACATGCATATCACTCAAGTCCTAAACATCACATTCAAAATGGGTGTTAAATTTTGTGATCTATATCTAAATAAATAGGTAAAACCAATACATAGTGCATATGTCGGTAGAGCAACATTTTTGAAAGTCGTAAGTCCTCTTAGGTCACGGGTTCAAATCCCTTGTGGTGTAGTGTCGCCTTAAGCCAGACGGTACTCGAATTATTAGCGCACCGGGTAGGCCTCAGACCTAGCCACACCCCGGGCTCATGCTTATTTAAAAAAAAAGAAAAAAAAAAGTAAAGCCAATACATAAAACAACAAAAAATTGTATACAATTATATCATTCATTAAACAAAAATTACAAATAAAAGTTCAAAAGTATGAAAGAGTCATAGGTTGAATGTGTAAACCAAAAAAATCTCCTTAAAAAATATTTTGAGATTTCACCTATTAATTTGTAATAATAATAATAATATTTTGTAATTTATCCCTTCCTACTTCAATAATAATAATAATATCACATTAAAAACTAGGCATAATATAAACTGTAGCTGTCTGCTTTGTCTCTTCTGCATCGTAACCTCATCGTGAAGATGACGGTGGATAAGTACAGGAATCCTTCCACGTCACCGTCGTCGCCGCCGCAGACGACGAAGACTGCGCATACCATTCTCGATCTTCCGATCCTCCCTCTCTCCGTCCCCACAGTATCCTCTCCTGCTGCTCCGAGTAAAACAGAGGGAAGCCACTCGCCGACAAATCTGCTGCCGCCGCCGACTGAGAACCCAACGATTCCGAACACACAATTGGAGAAGAACTCGAACCCATAAACTGTTCCAACAACACATTGCTCTGCCTCCTTTGATACTCCAGGTAATCCCCTGCAGCCTCAGCTGGCTGGAACCTTATCAAATTTTGAGGAGCAGAGCTCGTCGCCGGAAAAAATGGCGGCGGTTGACGGAGCCGGGCATTTTCCGGGAAGTTTAGCTTTGCTCTGTTGCCTCTAAACCGCAGAGCTGCTTCGTCGTAAGCTCTCGCGGCGGCTTCCGCTGTATCGAAAGTCCCGAGCCAGACACGTGCGGCTTTTACTGGATCTCGAATCTCGGCCGCCCATTTCCCCCATGGCCGCTGCCGTACCCCTCTGTAGCGCGGCCGGATTTCAGTCTGTGCGTCGGGATGAGGGGACGATTGTACGGTGGTTTGGTAGCTCGCTGTGCAATTGTAGGATTATGATAATTTATGATAAATATGTCAGTTTTGTGATATGTTTGGATAAAAGATTCCACTTTTAAGGGATAGCTACATGATCATTAGAAAGGGGAAAATTTGCGTACATGCAGAGCTGCATATATAAGAAGGTACACGGGGGTTACGAGAAGGTTATAACTTTTTATACCTCCTGTGTAACCCCTCTATAACTTTGTAACTCCTGTAACCTACAAATAGATGAAATAGAAGCGCATGTTACAAGTGAGTTACACGGGAGGTACAATGAGGTTATAACACGCTTGTGACCCCCTTGTAACTCCTGTGTAACCCCCGTACCTTTTTACTTACGCAGTTCTATGTACGGTTGACGTATGCAAATTTTTTCCCATTAGAAATATTGATATTTATAAAATTAATCACAATGGTGATTTTTATGAAGTCTGAACTATTGTATTTCACGATCAAATTATTGAGAATTTGATAAAATGATAATTATGAGTTGGGACAGAGGTTGGTTAATCTGTATATAGCAAGTTTCGGATGATATGTACATACATAACAACTGAAATGTTGATGTTCATAAAATCTAGCATCCATGTAATATTTTTAAACTATCGAACACATATATTTATGCACGTAACGATCAAAATATGATAATATTATAATTTGAACTATTGAACGAATGTATTCATGTGTCGCGACTAAAATATGATAATATGAGAATTTGATAAAAATGAAATATGGGCTTAGGTCTTATTATGAGTTTTGATATTTGGGTGAAAATCTGAAAAATGAATGAATGTGGTTGTTGGATTTGTAAATAGAAATGTTTTGGGTTCTAAGTGTATAAATGCCTGTAAAATATATATATATGCAAATGTTTGAAACTATAATAGAAGTATATAATGGAATAAATTGAAAAACATTTATTTTTATCAAGAGTATATATATTTATGATAACGTGGAGGTGTAGGTTTGATCATAGCATTGAAAAGGGATGAGAAATTGTACTAAAAAGTCACTTTCTTGTTCTTTTACAAATAAAGGTGAGACTTTTATTTGTTAGAAGATAAAGTTTGAATCTTCCCACACTTTTGAGTTATTGAATTCATCATTGTTTATAATAATGATCAGAAAATATGATAAAAGTTAGGCTTGTGCTATTTTTAGTTTTGTACTTTTGATGAAAATATTCAATATTTAAGTGTTAGGAGGTCAATGTTCTATGTTCTTTTTTGAAGAAAAGATAGAACTTTTAAGCTGTAGAGGAAAGTTCGAAGCTTTAAATATGTGATACGTAAGTAAATTGTTTGGATATATCTTCTTTACAGAGTGGTTGAAGATTTAGTTTCTCACCGTGAGGTTACGAATTCAATCCCTTATATTACTCTTTCGTCTTAACTTTCCAAAAAAGAAGTGCATTATTACGGAAGATAAGATAAGATTAGGTGTAGAAGTTTGTAGTAAATAAATGTAAATTACAAGATAAGATTTAAGGTTGACTTCTATCTTAAACTTATAAAAAAAAATCATTTAAAAAAAGTAAACTAATTTTGACTAAAAAAGTTATCTTTTTTACAATATTAGAAAATTTCAACCATCCAAAGAAAACTATGTTGGTCATGATTGCTTGATTTTGTTGTTACAATCTATATCCAAAAGAAAAAAAATAAATAATAATAATAAATCATCACCTGCAACATTGGAAGGAACCTCTCCCGTGAAGCTTCGAGACTCGCCGGAACCTCTATTAAACCGTTTCACCTCCGGCGACACCTCTTCCCTCTCCCTCTTAAGTCCACCACCCCAAACTGCAGCAGAACTCGAACCCAAACCCCCACCGCCCGCCACGCCTTCTCCACCGCCGCCGCCAATTGCGTTTGCTCTAGACTCACCCGCTACAACACGTGTGAGAGCATTCACCATCACCTCCATCTCCATGTCTCTACCGGACCCCAAAAACATGGATGCAGAATTCACCGCAGCTGCCGGCGGCGCCGCCGCCGTTACCTCCTCCTCCTCTCCGGCCATGAAGAACCTTTCAATATCATCGGATTCGCTCGGCCGCGCCACGTTGTAATTTGTATAGATTTTCTTGCAAATCTATTATTTTTGGAACTGATTCTAAAGACAGCTGAGGCTGTTTATATAGAAAGGAAGAATGAATTAAAGCGCCGTCTTTTTGGCGGGGGGCAAAGGAGGATGAACTGAGAAGGGTAAATATCGAAATATTGAATTTTGCAATGAAAGGTGGAGAAGGGCAGGAGTGTAATTTTGGGAAAAGTTAACTTGGTCAGCGGGTTCCCACGGTTTTGACCGCCGTAACGGGTAGGAAACGGGCGATATCGTTTATTATATGGTTATTACTGCCGACGGCAAAGACCGACAAAATAAATCTATTTTTTCTTCCTTTTTTTATAGTTTGAGTTCAAATTATGTTATAATAACAATATATATATATATATATATATATATATATAAGGAATGATTGACGGACGGAATTGCCGACCACCCCTAAGCGCTAACGCAGGTTAAGTCTGGGGAACGAGGTGTGCAAATAATTCAAGTATTACTTAGCTTAAGGCAACAACATGCCACTAGGGCTGTCAAAATAGCTCGTTGTTTGTGAACAGCTTGTGTTCGGCTCATTATGAAGCTCGTGTTCAATTCATTCGTCAAGTTAATGAGCCGAACAAGAACACTTCTTAGTACTCGATATATAAACAAATTGAACATGAACAAAGATTTGTTCGTTTGTGTTCGGATTGTTTTGGCTCAAAATCATACACATCAAATATATATATATATATATATATATATATATATATATATATATATATATATATATATATATATATATATGAGTAGTATTTTTTAAAAATTTAATTGACTATAAGCCTGCAAATATTTATAATCATTTAAAATATTAATTAAAAAAATATAATAAAAAATATTAAATTATATTTAAATGATGTTTTAATATAAACAATAAGATTTAAAACTTACCACAACCCTTAACATCCTACGGCTGCGTGATTAGAATTTTCAAAGTAACTCTTTGTTCGCAAACAGCTCGTGTTACACTCGTTTAACGAGTCGAACACGAACACACTTTTTGAGTTCGAAATATAAACGAGCCAAACACGAACACTGATATTTTTCAAAGAGTCGAACACGACCTGAGCTTGTGTTCGCTCGTGTTCGGCTCGTTTACACCCCTACAAGCCACTAGGGGAATTGAACTCATGACCTGAGGGGACTTATGACATTAAGCGACTGCTCTACCAACAGGCTACGAAAGGTGTGTGTGTGTATACATATTTCTATAATAATAAAAAGGATGAGCTGCAAAAAAATAGATTTAAATTAATTATATATACAAGATATCTATCTTAAAACAAATATTATAGTTTGAATATCACGCATTATTGCTAAAATTATAATTAGAAAATTATAAAAAAAAATTAAGAAAAAATGGGATCAAAATAATATAATTAAAATGTAATTAGAAACAATTCAAAATATTTAGATTTATTTAACGATGAGAGCAACACTTAAATAAATAATTAAGAAATTTTTAATTTTTAAAATTTGATGCCAACTAATTGTTGACTATTCTCGTTTGAATTTTTTTGTGAATATGTTGTTGTAATTATTAGAATTTTGATTTTATTGTTGGACTTCTTTTGGAATATTAAATATTTATCATTTGTAAAAAAAATAAAAATTATGAGTATAATAAAGTTTTCTTAAATCTTTTTTTTATTATTATTTTTAGCTCTTTTCCTAAAATATATATTTATCATACAACACAAATCTCAGGGCATGATAAGAATCCCAAGGTAATTGTTTTAAACAAGAAACGTTCGAACCGATTAGAAATCAGAGGAATGTTATTGCAACTAAAAATTATTGTCAGATTAAGCTGCTCGACAAGACGAACATAATGGTGCAAAAGTTGTTCCATAGCTCCCAACTCTCCTAATTCCTGTCTCTATGGTCTATGTATGTTATTACAGCTGCGTGATACGGCTTATGTGACCAACTACGATTTACGTGGTTTATAGATCATTGAACTCCTAACTCTGGTATATGTTGCTTATGAATGTTATTATAGCTTTCGTGTATGGCCTATATGACCTACTATGTGACCCAGTACTCATGCAACAATAATCTTCGACCTTTTGTGGCATATAGGCATTATCATAGTTCACGTAGTTCCCAACTCTAAATCATGTGGCCTACAAACTTTATTATATCTCTCTGTTACAGCACATGTGAGCAACTAAGGACTACATGATCCATAGCTCATGCAACTTCTAACTCTGGCTTTTCGCGGCAAATGAACATTATTACAACCTCTCGTTACGGCCTATGTGACAACCTATAGCCTAGGCGGTCTATAGCTCATTCAACTCCTAATTTTGACCTTTGTAGCCTACGAACATTATTATAATTATTTGTTATGATCTATGTGACTAACTACGGCTTATGCGGTCCATACAACTGATACAACTCTCAAATTAGCATCTATGGCAGACTGATGTTATTACTGTTCATCCAACTCCAACTATAGCCTATATGGCCTAAATATGTTATTACAGCTTCCTGCTTCGGTTTATGTTATTTACTACACCTCTACAATAAACCAACGCTACAGTCACCATCTAAAATATTCATGACGAATTACTGCCTCCATATAACAATCAATCAACCACGACATTTGTTACCCATTACAGCTATTATTATCTAAATACGATTACACGTCAGCTTCATAATTTTATCTTTCTATCTCAAGAAAGAGTGAGCATATATACTAACAATTACATAGTGAACTATTTCAAGTGAGCTACGCCCCGTGATTTCTTCATATTTTTTTAATTTTCAATCTCCATTTCTCTTCCTATCACTCTTCTATTATCTGTGTGTATTGCACCTTCGTGCAACACTAAAACATTAAATACGACTCTATTTATCCTCACTATTTTTATAAAACAAAAAAAAAATAAAAAGAGAGTCAAAATTCAAATTCTTCATTGAAAACTTCTACTCCGACAAGTACAAGTTTGACTTTTTTTATAAAAAATATGCTGTGTCAACTTAAAGAAAATTATAAAAAAATTCGAATATAACCCTAATAATTAATTCTAGAATATTACAAATATGTCAACAACCTCAAAAAAAATTCAACTTTTTGACACCCACTTGTTCACAAAAGGTTCTAAATATAAAAAATATTTTTGCATTGAAATAACGAGAAACTTTAGGGTTGACTAAATAAATTTTCGCTCAAATTGGTAGTTGAATTTGACAAAGAGCAAGTCAAAATTACAACCGACACAGGTCAACCGTAATTTTTATTTTCAAATAAAGTCTACTTTTTTTTTAATAATTACAAATTTGGTCCCCTTCAATTTTGTTGCACTCGCGACGTTCAATTTGTGTAAGCTTGACCGCATAAATCACACGGAAGAGAAATGCGCAGGAAGCCTCCACGTGGCGACTTTTGATGCTTTCATTTATTATTCTGCCAATTTTTTGTTATCTTTTTTAGTTATGGCTCATAAACCAGATAAGAGATAAATGCTAGAACAGAACGGAGCGAGCCAGCGGAGCGGAGCGAACGAGCATGGCAGAGCGGAGTGAAGCAGAAGCTTCTGTCCAATCAGGGGAGTTACGTTACGTGGGTTGGGAGTGTGAGGGCATCGCCCCCATGGTACGACACAATGACAATTTTGTAATTATATATTGTACACCAGGGTTATATATATATATGTTTATTGTAATCCTAAGGAGTGTATTTGTACTATTTTCTGAAATTGAAAGAAAGTCGCCGATCTGCTCTCGAGGAAGTAGACATCTTTACCGAACCTCGTTAAGCCTTTGCCCTAAATGTCTCAACATTTTTAAAATTTAATTATGGGGAATTAATATACATACCACAGAATTACTATATATTTAAATATATATAACATTCAAAGTTTAATATTTACATGTCCACCTTTAAAATGTTGAATATGACAAAGAGTAATATTATCATTGATGCGCCATCAAGAAATTTTGATAACGCGACATGAATGCTCAAGTTCGAATTCAAGATCATCTAGCATCCGGATTTCAATTGGTTTATAGTCAAACTGACCTCGATATGATGAATATAATGATATCAAGGTTGAGTCAGTTTTGGTCCAATCATGCCTTGATCAAGCTATTGAAGTGTATATTTGGAAGCTTTGGATCACGAATATCATGATCAAATGAACTCTAAATTTGACATATTTTTATAGTCAAATCGAGCATCTCGATGAGATGAATCTAACGAACCCAATATCATCTAATTACGATGTCATTAATTAGGTGTTTAAATTATTGAAAAAAATTTTATGATTAAGGAGGATTAATATAAATTATTTGATCAGGTAATAGGGGAAGTTATTTTTTAAAAGACAAAAATGTCATATCCCGTAGGCTTAAATACACCCCATCTATTTCTTTGAGAAGGAAAGAGAATGAGAGGGACTTTTTGGAATCTATATATATTGCGTACTATTTTGTTTTCATGAATTTATTTTATTTGGAGTTCATCTGAAGATGTATCATTTGACACTCGATTTTCAAAGGATATATATATATATATATATATATATATATATATATATATATATATATATATATATATATATATATATATATATATATATATATATATATATATTGTTATGAAAAATCGGAGCGATAAATAAGAATCAACACAAATCAAAAGGAGAACGAGAGAGATTTAACGAGGTTCGACAAAGAATGCCTACGTCCTCGGGAGCGAAGTCGACGAATTTCACTATTTCGGAGGAGTTACGTAGTGCGGTTCCGATATACCCATGACTTACATATCATTTATAGATAAACCGCACGGATAAAATTACAAGCTCGCCTCGCTCCCTCAACCCACTAAACATGAAGAGACGAACACTCTTCGCAGAAAACTCCAACTCATCGGATATGAGCCATACCTAACGATTCTCCACGCTCAGCGAATATCAAGCACGCTAGGAGAAATGCTTCACCCGGTATATGTGTCTACCAAACAAATCTCCACTTTAGCGAATATCCAAGTCTCAGGAGAAATACATCTAACAATCTCACGCTTTGTGAATATACAGCCCCTTAGGAGAAAATCTCCACTTTGCGAATATCCAACCCATTAGGAGAAATAGATCATGAAATTTCTTACACCAAAGTGAGTTGAGCAACCAAACCATCTAACATGGCTTGGTTAACCGTGCCATCTAGCACCCAAAGCACATTCCTGTTCGCACCAGTACCTCGGCCAATTATTGTTTCTGCGAGCCACGAATCCCTTCGCACATGTTCGAGGAATACCGCCACGAAACTCCTGTTCACGAAATAATCGTGCCTGCTCGCCACCTGCACCCTGCCGAACTCCACCTGTCGCAACTCCTCCTGCGACGTACTTGTGAACTGTGTTTTGCCTCGCGATTCACTTATCGCGATTCACCTGTTGCAACATCACCGCAACAAACCTGCGAACTCCGCTGGTCGCAGATACTCGCCGAACCGCAACCATGTATTTGAACTACTTTGCCTGTTCGTTTCCACAAGCCTTGAATCCTTCGATAATCGTAAATCGCCGCGCCGAAAACCCTTCGCACTTGTTTGTAGAATGCCTCTGAAAACCCTTCGCGAAATCGACGCATAGTCTGCCTGATCGCGAACTCCACATCGTGAAACACCTTCGCAAAATTCTGTCGCGCACCCGCCACTAAGGTTATCGCGCCAACCGCCTGCAGCCCAAACAGGCAGTAACTGCAGGAACCTCCGGTCGTCACCCGACCTGCTCCGCTTAATCTACGAAGTCCTTCCTGTCTCTTCCACCTCGCAAGTCCTCCGTCGAACCAACTGTTCGCGGATCCTTCCACTTGCGCAGTCGCCTTCTTGTCGCTGGTCGATAATTGTCTTCAAGTCATCTGCTGAACGAAATGTTCGTGGTAAATGAACATCCACCTGGACTTTCGTGGATCTTTCCACCTGACACAAACACTTTTGTCGCGAATAACAGGATACGTTGCCTCAGACGCGAACTCCCAAAGCACGAACCACACGCGAACTACACAAAACCTATGCAAACTTGTCGCGCCTCCTCACAGTTAACTCCTTGCCTCACTGAACCTGTGCAGGAATGTACCTAGCGCAGAAATTAATTTCCTCTTCTCGGCCTGTTCGCCTAAATGTAAGCTTAGGAGCGATTAATTCCTTCCTCCCTCAATTAAGAGCTGAAATTCTGAGAGGGAATATTCATTTGATTCTTCTTTTTAATTCTCTGTTAAGCACAGACTTATGATTCTGAAAAAAAACAATTAAGGCTGACAGGAACAATTAATTCCCCCCTTAATATTCTCTCCTTCCTGAAGCCCTCCGCGGGAATATTCCTTATTCCTTTTCTCTGCTGGACACAATCTGGAATTCTACGAACCGCCAAACTGCAGGAGAACCCGCCAGCAACTGCCGCAGAACCGTCCGGCAACTGCAGCACCTTCCTGTGTGCCTCGACGCGATTCGCCAACTGCCTGGCCGCAAACTAGGATCCCTGTTCGCGAAACTGCTCCTCTCCGTGCCTCGCGAACTGTTTACGTCGCGAACTGCCAGGCACTCCTCGTTCCCTGTCGCGGGAAGCCTCTGCACGTGAATGAACCGCCGATCTTTTCTTCCCTGGAGCGAACGCCTACTCGCGATCTGCTTGCCGTCCCAACCGCTGAAACTGCTCCTTCGCAAACTGCCGAAGCTGGATCTCCTTCCCCGGCGTTGAACCTGATGCGAACCTCACGCGAGCCGCCCTTCTCAGCGCGCCGTGAAGCCCTGTGCCTGCGCGAACTTACGTCACCCGCGCCGAACCTGCTCCGCCTTCGCCTGTTTGCGAACTGATAACTCTTCCTCGCGAAACCTGCAACTCCGAAGCCTGCAGTCGCGACTTCTCGCGCCTGCGCACCTCCTCGCACAGACAGAACTTCCTCTGAGTCCTGTTCAGCAAAATCTGTCCGAACTGCTTCTTTCCTCGGCCAAAAAACTTCGCCGAACTGCAGTTACAAATCGCTGAACTCCTCTTCGCGACTCTCAGGGAACTCCTCTGGGAACTGCACAGCCTTCCTCTCCCACGAATTCCTTGCCGAATTCGCGAATACCGTGATTTCCTCGTCTCTCTTCCTGCTCCGAATTGCCTCGCAGCCCTCCGAATTTCGCAAATGTCCTGCGAATCCTTCTTCTTCTCCTTCTGCTTCGATCTCCAGCGTCGATCTTCTCCTGTACCCTCAAACGAGGCTCTGATACCAGTTGTTATGAAAAATCGGAGCGATAAATAAGAATCGACACAAATCAAAAGAAGAACAGAGAGATTTAACGAGGTTCGGCAAAGAATTGCCTACGTCCTCGGGAGCGAGCCGGCGAATTTCACTATTTCAGAGGAGTTACATAGTGCAGTTCCAATATACCCATAGACTTACATATCTATTTATAGATAAAACCCACGGATAAAATTACAAACTCGCCCTCGCTCCCCTCAACCCACTAAACATGAAGAGACGAACTTCTTCACCAAGAAAACTCCAACTCATCAGATATGAGCCATACCTAACATATATATATATATATATATATATATATATTGATACACCACCACAAATTTTTATGATCTGGCACAAATCTCGACGCAATTTTTTGATCAAGAAACGTTCAAATATTGATAAAAAGTAATACAGAGCTTTGATTTCAGCAAATTTATAGTCAAACTGACCGGCTCGATGAAATGGACCCAATGATATCAAAACTAGTCCAATCCGAGTCAAATCAAGCCTGGATCAAGTCATTAAACCACTTATAGAAGATTTTCGGACACATTAGAAGTTCAAATAAATGCCGACACTAGCAAGCTCATACTCGAATCGAGTGTCTCGACAAAAGGAATTTAACGAGCACAAGATCACTCAATTCTGACATCGTTAAGGCCATGAAATGCCCCTTAAACACCGTCTGATCAAGGGGAACCCTCTGAACCGTCCGATCAAAATGACTGCATTAGTTGCACTCATAACTCTATAAATAGACCCCAACTCTCACATGAGATGGTGGGCATAGATAGAGCTTGAGGCCTTAAGGAGAAGCTGCAGCTTAGCACCACCGCCGACCGTCGTCGACCAACCGCTGACCGTCATAGACCACCGCCGACCTCCGTCGACTACCGCCGACTTTTGTAGGCCTTTGCCACCGTCGACTTCCGTCTCCGTCGACCTCCGTCATCGTGAGCCTCCACTAATCATCATCAATCACCATCAATCAGACACCGTCAGTCGACATTGTAGTCTGAAATAAATAATTACTCTCTCTCGTCTGTGGGACAGTGGAATTTTGTAAACATCAATCAATAGTGGATTCTCGCAACTGGGTCAGACCTCGTGCTTTTTCCCTTTACGGGTTTTCCACGTAAAAAATTGTGGAGTCGTCACCGCTTATTTTTCATCTGTGTGTGTGCTGAATTTCGTACAACGCTAACAAAATAATCTGCTACTCTACCGCCGCGAATTTTCTAGCATGCATCATATATGTGTGTGTGTGTGTGTGTGTGAGTGTGCGCGCTACTTGCTGTGACTCTTTGGTTGGTAGCTGTGTTGTGAGTCGTGTCCTTTGGATTTGCTTGTTTGAGTCCGTCTGAGTGCATCTGTCTTCAACACGAGACCGAGTTGTTAGACGCATGAGGTTGATTAAAGACTCGTATCAAAACAAACAGTAAATGTTATATATAAAATGAAGATTAAGCAAGGAGATCCTCTTTCTCCTTATCTATTTATTCTTGGTTTTGATTACTTTTCTAGGAGTATGAATAAGCTTTATATGGAAAACCCTTCCCTTAACTATGCGCATAAAAGCAATACTAGTATTTCTCATTTAAGTTATGCTGATGATTTGATCATTTTTACTAATTCTAATAAGAGGTCTATTAAGAAAGTTTGGAGACTTATTAATCATTTTCAAAGAGCCTCTGGTTTACATTTTAATTCTTCAAAGTGTTATTTTTATGGCTCTAAATTTATCTCTAATATTAAGCTTAATTGGATTGATGGTTATACTTTATGCCATTTTCATACCTTACCTATTAAGTATCTTGGATAGGAATTCTAAAAGAATATCTCTGTTTTTTGATCTTGTGGATAAGATTAGGAAGAGAATTCATTTTTGGGAAAACAAATTTTTGTCTTTTTGTGGGCGTATTACTCTTTTGAAGAGTATTATTACTTCTTTACCCCTGTATATTATACAGGTAATGTTGTGCCTCTTACTATTATTAAGAAATTAGAGATTTTATTTAACAGCTTTCTTTGGGATGGTTGTGGTAAGAAAGGCTTACATTGGAAGAGCTGGGATAAGCTTTGTAAGCCTATTTCTAATGGTGGTTTGGGTTTTCGTCGTATTAAGGATTCTATTAAGTACAATTATATGAAATTATGGTTTCGCTTTAGAGAGAATAACTCTATTTGGGCTTCCTTGCTTAATTCTAAATATTGTGGTAATTAACACCCTTTGGCTATTACCTCTTCCAAATCTGATTCTTACATTTGGAAAGAGATGTTAAAAGTTTCTGATCTGGTTGAGAACTTGATGTGCTGGGATATTGGTTATGGTAATAATTCATTTTTGTATGATGATTGGACCACATTTGGTCCTCTTGCTAACTGTTATGGTGGGCCTCATGATATCTTTACTACTGTTAATGATTTCTGGGAAGATAATAGCTGGAATTTATCCAAGCTGAAAAGTGTGCTTAAGCTCAACGATGCTAATTTCATATATAGCATTCCTATTGTTAATAGCAGATGTGATATTGCTAAGATTAAAGGTAAAATTGGTGATTCTATCACTAAGACTTTTGCTTTGGTTGATCCTGCTCCTACCGGTTTAGATCTGGACTGGTTGTGGAATAAATGGCTTAAGCCATCCATTTCTTTTTTTACTTGGCGGCTGTTACACAATTGTATTCCTATTGATGATCTTCTTAAACTTAAAGGTTTAAGAATCGTCTCTAAATGTTATTTATGTAGAATGGAAGAGGAATCAGTTATACATACTTTTAGTAATTGCAAATTTGCTCATGATATCTGGCAGAAAATCTTTGCTTTGTGTAGCTGTCTGGACAATTTTCATAATTATAATTCTATTTTTGATATGTTTAAAGACTGGAATAATAAATGTCATCCCTTTCTTAGTAGTATTCCCTCTATTATTATCTGGTTTATTTGGATGACTCGTAATACTACTAAGTTTAATGGTATTGTTATCAACTAAATTCAGGTGATTGGTCAAATTTCTTCTTATATTCATAAATGCTTATCTTTTTATGACCTTAAGTTTATTAGCAATAAATATATTATTGCTTTAGCTTATAATCTTAATCTTCATTTAAGCTTTACATTAAAATCTGTTGACAAAGTTCATAGTCTGCAAACCTCCTGCTCCTTTTATTAAGATTAATACGGATGGATCTTGAAACGATTCGAAGAGTTAGTATTGGAGGCATTTGTCGAGATTGGAATGTCATACCTCTTACCTGGTTTGCTGCTCCTATTTGTACTCTGTCTCCTTTAATTGCTGAAGCTGAGGCTTTAATATTAGCACTGCTTATTGCTAAACATAAGGGTTAGCTTAATATTTATTTAATAATTGATTCTCTTTGTTTATGGAATATTTGTGCTTTAAATTATGCTTGCCATTGGAGTATAGTGTTGCAGATTAGAAAGATCAAAGCTCTATCTGTTGGTATTAATGTTGTCCGGACTCATACTGAGACGTGAAGGAAGCTTGGTGGTGATTGAATTCATTAAGCTTGGAACTCATCTACAAAGTGCTATAGTTTCTAACTTTGTTCCTGTCTTCTTAAATTTTGTTCTTGATTTAGATAATTAATGTGTTTTGTGTATGGTCGTGTTGTGTGAGTTGTATGTTTTTATTTTTTTTTTTTTGAAAAAATAACCCAGTCTTTTTATTATTTTTTTTTTTTTTAGGTTTTTGTAAGGTGTGTGAGTTGGGACCTTTTTCCCGGTCTTGTAATTTTTATTTGGAGCAATAAAATTTAGCCTATAGATAGATATATATATATATATATATATATGAATTTGACTTTTTTTAATTAGTGAAAAAATTATCGGCACAAATCTCGTTTTTATTATTTTATTTATTTTATTTATTTTTAGAGTTGACCAGCTTTGAACGTTTTTTCCGTGAGCAGTTCATCCGCAGGTGCCTAATTCAAAATGATTAATTAGAAACTAATGATGCTTAATGAAGTCATTTAAACATGTAATTAAAGTCATGATATGACTTTACGTAACTAATGGAAGAAATAAAAGGATTAAAGATTTGACCACGTGTCGCTTTTGACATTTAAGATGGTAATTTCAGCGGGATCTACAAGAAATTAAATATTACGTAATAACGCTTGGGCTTATTAATTAGCTTAAATTCCTCTTATCTCATAATTAAATTATTATAGGAATTAAGTCAAAGTTTGGTTGAAGATGGATAAATAATTTTAAGAAGAAAAATATTTAAATTTATAATTTTAGACACTGTTTAAGATTATTTTTATTTTTTAATTCTAAAAACAATTCAATTTATTTGTTTCAAAAAAGGACTTAAAATTAGTTTTTAGTATTTTGAAAAATAATAATAATATTTGCAATATAACAAACACTAATTTCAAAATTATATTTCCTATTTAGTAAGTCTCGTCCCAATGAGTCAACTGGTTTGCCTGCTGACGAAATATTAATAAATTTTATTCATCGTGTTTAAGCGGATGGTTTAGTTGGATCTTAGGAGTTGGTAAGATCACAATTGAACATAAATATCAAA
Organism: Papilionanthe hookeriana x Papilionanthe teres; assembly: GCA_022702705.1. Classification (NCBI taxonomy): domain Eukaryota; kingdom Viridiplantae; phylum Streptophyta; class Magnoliopsida; order Asparagales; family Orchidaceae; genus Papilionanthe; species Papilionanthe hookeriana x Papilionanthe teres. Next base: position 39,884,901 of record CM040433.1, on the reverse strand, counting down.
AAGTCTTGAAAGACTCTCAGTAGGGTTGTAAATGAGCCGAGCTTGAGCAAGCTCCGACTTAGCTCGTGTTTGGCTCGGTCCAAATTGCTAGTATTCGAAATGGGCTCATGGTTGTGTTCGTGTTTGGCTTAATTTAAATATAATTAGAACAATAATGATGCTAGGTGCGTGCTAGAAAATTTGCGGCGTTAGAGTAACTGATTATTGTCTTAACGTTGTACGAGAATTCAGCACACACACAGATGAAAAAGAAATAAGCGGTGAGGACTCCATAACTTTTTATGTGGAAAACCCGTAAAGGGAAAAACCACATGGTCTAGCCCAATTACGAAAATTCACTATTGATTGATGATTACAGAAATCTCTTATCACACTGATAGGAAAGAGTAATTATATTTTTCAAATTACAACGACAATTTACATTGTCTAGTTGGTGGCGATTAGCGATGGTCGATGACAGAGATCGACCGGGGTGGACGACAGTCGAGGATGGTCGACGACAGTCGACGGTGATCAACGGTGGTCGGCAAGTGTTGACGGAGGTCCGCGGTGGTCGACGGCGGTCGCCAGTGATCAACGGTGGTCGGCAGGGGTCGATAGAGGTCGGTGGTGGTCGACAGCGGTCGACGGTGGATCTCAGCTGCAGCTTCTCCTCAAGGCTTTAGGCTCTCTCTCTATGCTTCAGCCACCCCTCATGTGAGGGTTGGAGGGTCTGTTCATTTTGATCGGACGGCCCAGAAAGCTTCCCTTGATCATACGTCGTTTAAAGGGCATTTGAACATCTTAATAATGTCGAAATTCAGTGATCTTAGTTTCGTTAGATTCGTCTTGTCGAAACACTCGATTCGACTATGAACTTGATGGATTCAACATCCGTTTAATCTTCCAAATGTGTCTGGGAATCTTCCAGAAACAATTTAAATGACTTGGTCAGGGTTTGATTTGACTCGAATTTGTCTAACTTTGATGTCATTAGGATGCTCTCATCGAGTCGGTCAGTTTGACTATAAGTTTGCTGACATCGGAGTTCTGGATGACCATCTATCAAAATTTGCACGTTTCTTAGTCAAAATATTATTTCGAGATCCGTTTCATACTTCGAGATTCGTGCTAGATAATAAAAATTTATTGGTGTCGTATCAAGGCTTAATGAAGTTATTTAAACATGTAATTAAATTCATGATATGAGCTTACGTAACAAATGGAAGAAATAAAAGGATTAAATATTTGACCACGTGTCGCTTTTGACATTTATGATGGTATTTTCAGCGGGACCTACAAGAAATTAAATATTACGTAATAACCCTTGGACTTATTAATTAGCTTAAATTACTCTTATCTCATAATTAACTTTTTATAGGAATTAATTCAAAGTTTGCTTGAAGATGGATAAATAATTTTAAGAAAAAAAATATATTAAATTTATAATTTTAGACACTGTTTAAGATTATTTTTATTTTTTTAATTCTAAAAACAATTCAATTTATTTGATGTAGTTTCAAAAAGGATTCAATTTATTTTAAACATACAAAATAACTAAAATTAATTCTTAGTATTTTGAAAAATAATAATAATATTTGTTATGTAAAAAACACTAGTTCTAAAATTATTTTACTTATTTTGTGAGATAGGAGCGCAACCTAACCTCCTTTTTCTGCTCTTAAGTCTCGTCCCGACGAGTCAATAAATTTAATTGTTAATTAAATATGAATAAATTTTATTTATAGTGTTTAAGTGGATGGTTTATTTAGCTTTTAAGAGATGGTAATGAGCCAAAATATCAAAAAGTCTTGATAGAGTCGAGTTTGTGTTTGAAATTGCTCGTGTTTAAAATCAACTTTTGATATTGTGATCGTTCGGCTCAATTTAAATATTTTGTTCATATTCAGCTCAAAATTGATCGTTTAAATTAATTAAAAAAATAGATGTAAACTATCAGATTCAAACCTGAACCAAATCTAGAAAAAAAAATATAGAGCCACATTAACTGATGAGCTGTTATGATTTAAATTTAAATATAAATATATATAATATATTATTATATAAATAAAATTTATAATATATTATTATTTAAATAATTATATATATATTTTTTCAATTCGGGCTGAACTGAGCCGAATAAGAGCGAACAAAGATTTGCCCGTGTTCGGTTCATTTATAATTCGATATTGACAAATTTATTCGTGTTCGATATTAACAAATGACCCGAACACGAGCTATATAAAGAGTCGAACATGAGTTGTTCACATATAACAAACTTTTTTGACAGTCCTACGCTCAAACATACAACACATTGATTGAAAATAAAATGAAAAATTCAAGAGCAACAAAAAAAGGGTCATTTATATACATATCATCTATTTCCTATGTATTTACATATCTAACAATTAAATTTTACTTTATACATTTATACCATCAAAATCTATCATGACATCGAAAATAACATTTTCATGTAAAATTAAAATTGAAGTGTTAGATATGTAAATAAATAATAATTGGGTGGTAAGCATGTAAAATTCCCAAAATTCTATAAATAAATATCAAGTTTCCTCTGGCAGATTCTAATGGCGCATTTTTACATCGTTCGAGCGTATACTTCTACAGTATAGATAAATAAAGAAGAAGAGAAATTAAATAAAAAAAAGGAGAAATTACATACAGACCACCCGAAACTTGCTATTTACAAATAAACCTTCCTCTTCCATCCATTTTGCAAATTATCACTCAAATATCAAAATTAATGGTTAAAACATCAAAACATATTTTTCATTTTTTATCAAATTCTCAATAGTTTGATCGTGGCACGGGTTAATACATCAGTTTGCTAGTTCAAAAAAATCATCTGGGTGGTTAATATGTAAATATCAATGTTTCTGGTGGTTAGAATGTAATTATCCAAATATATATATATATATATATATATGTATATATATATATATATATATATATATATATATATGTATATATGTCAGCTATACCAGTCGAGAAAGATGACAGCGAAAGTTAGAACGAAAAAGAAGAGTAGTAGGAAAGTTCTGCTGCTGCTGTTACGGTTTATGGCCTGCTTTAGCTCCTTGTTCCCTAATTCCACGTTCTTTGTTGCCTCCACCGCCTGAAACCAGAGGAATGAAGGAAAAACATTTACATAGGAAAAAAAATAAGAGCAACAACAACAAGCCTTTATCCCATTAAATGAGGTCCGCTACATGAATCATTTTCCTCCATTGAGTCCTATTGAGTGTCATATTTTCATTTAACTATGAAAAATTAAGATCATTTTTTATACAATATTCGCAAGTCTTTACTTTTCTTAACACAAGTCGAATCTAAAACATCTAAGACGATTCTCTCTAATAGAAACAAATAAGAAAATAGTTGATCCTGAGCGGTAACTTCTGAACAAAAACGTAGCACCCAAAACAAATAGAAGTATTTTACACATGCCACGATCAAATCATTGAGAATTTGATAAAAATGAAAAACATGGGTTGGGATTTTATCATGAATTTTGATATTTGAGCGAGAAGTTGGAAAACGGACGTAAGAGGGTGCTAGATTGTAAATAGCAATGTTTTGGGTCCTATGTATGTAATTATCCCTATTGGAACATTTTGAAGTTATATGATTCAGTGTAAAATAAATGAAGGACTTCACCTTTTCATTTTTCGTGGCGGCTAGGGTGGCCGGTTGTGGCAAACAACACTTTAAGCAAAGAGGTGTATTTAGAATTCGCCCAAATCCAGCAAATTCCAAATACATTGGAAAACAAAAGTAGAGAATAAATTGCAAATGCTTCATAATTTTACAATGTGTTTCAAATTTTGTTCGATCTAACACCTAGAATTATGAAACTCCTACAAAATGAATGCAATGCACTCCTTTTGCAATAAACCAAATAGCACACCTTAAGATGTATTTTTAATCCCCTATAACATACTACCATCAACTAGAAATTGAGAAAAAACAAAGAGGGAAAAAACATTCAGACATTATATGGGTTAATAAATATCATGAGTAGTTTAATTTAGTAAGTTATAGTAGGTATTAAGTTTGGTTAATCCATAGATAATGTGTGCTTAAGAGTCTTATTATTTTATAAAGACTTCCTGTTAAATCCGAAACTATGTGGGAGGCACACCCAAAGAATAGAGCGAAAGAGAAAAAGATAGTAGAGAGAAAAGTAGCTCGTAATCTTTATTTGAAAAATTGACCTTCTATTTATAGGCATAGGATTATGTACTGAGTATGTAAACGTCCCTATGTAATAAATGTCATGAGTAGTTTTATGGAGTATAATGGCATCAATGAATGAAATGAGCACATCCCACTGCTTAGCTCTCTTCTTCCTCTTCTCGATCCACAATTTTTGGCGTTGCTAGCGAGATTTAAATCGCCGTTTACCATTGTGCCCACCAGAGTTGCAACAACGAAACCAAAGGGAATAATAATCAGATCCTAATCACATAAAATTAATCTAATTGTTTATTTAATTGGATCAAATTAACATTAATATAAGCACGCACGCTATGATGAACTTAGTGCCTTGAACTAAGAAAATTGTTTGAACTATCCCTTCTTCCTATGATAAGAGAAATGAAAAAGTTTTGACACAATTCACTTGCCAATGGAATATCTTTGATTTTTTTGACTTTGATCTGCAGTTGATGAAAAACCATCAAAACAAAATTTTCTATGTATTTGCATATCTAACAACTAAACATTGCTTTTTTACATTTATACCACCATTAACACTTTCACTTTTAAAAAGTCAAACACTCATTTTGATGCATAAAGTGGTACATATGCAAGAAATTGAAGTTCAGGCGATAGATGTGTAGATATATAAGATCCGAGTCATATGCACTTAAATCTACCAATTATTTTACAAGATCAAATAATTCAGAAAATCAGCATTAACTTTTGATTTACATAAGCAGCTGACCTGCTCATACAACAGCTCAATTTGCTGAGCCTGTTGCAAGACGTGCGTCGACATGAGATGATTCAGCGACGACATCTCGATCATCTTTGTTTCAGTTTCTTGTACCGCATCCAACAGACTTGTCAACTCTACCTGATAAGTTTTTCAGAAGAAATATAAGATGCAAATGAATAATTTTACAGCAAGAAAGTAGTGCAGTAAAGAAAAAAGGGCATTTACATCCATAGCACACAATTCTAATGTATTTACATATCTCACGCCAAAATTGTCATTTTTACACACATAAGTTTACAGCACCAAGCTGCTATGTATGTAAATATGAAAGTTAGGTGAAAGATATGTTAATACATAAGAATTGTGTACAAGGAATGTAAATTTCCAAAAAACCAAAAACAAAAAAGAGGGTTTTGATCATAATAAAAGCCAACCTGAAGTGCCCTTGTTTCATCATCAAGCAGTTGATTCTGCACTGTAATAGGTTCAGTAGAAAATTCTTGGCTTTCAAGCTCTGTAAAATCAGATGTAAGCACTTCTGGAGATTTGGAGGTGGTAATTGTACGCTTCTTTTGTCTGGGCATTGCACGATTAATGGCTTCTCGAATGCGCACAGCCCTAAGTTGGTTGAACTTAGCGGTAACCGAATGAAGTCTTTCACTTAAAATCAAAACCTGCAATTAACAAAGTAAGCAAAACTAGGAAATTTCAGTAACATAATAGTTTTTGGGGGCATTTACACAAATACCACATAATCCTTATGCATTTACGTACATAGCACTCTAATGTTTAATATCAAATCAAAAATACCACTACAGTACACCTTTTCATTCATAGATTCATGACATCAAAGGGTTATCAATGTAAATATTAAACTTTAGGGTTTAGATATGTAAATACAAAGGAATTGTGTGGTATGTAAATCTCCACTCTTTAAAGCAAATTGAACCAGTGGTCTTCAAAAATCCTACCATGGGTGCTAGGTCTAATAATCTAGATAAAACAACTATGAAAAAAGAAAAAAAGAGAGGAATTGCATACCACACCATGCATATGAGCTACCATATCCGCATGAGAACCATCATGAAGCATGGGAAGCCATCTTCTTGTATTTTCATGCTTCTCCTCATCAGAAATCCTATTTTTTAGAATGTCAATTTGTTCCTTGCTTGCTTTAACAAAAACACCGACCTGAATGTAAAGCATGCAATATTCTCTTTTAAAGAAAATAAAATCAAGGGGCATTTACATACATACCATCAAATTTCTATGTATTTACATATCTAATATATAAACTTTATTTTTTACATGTGTAGCACCCAAACCTTTCATATCACATAAAAAAATGCAACTATTTTAACTTTTGAAAAGTGAAATACACCCTTTCATGCATAGGAGAGGTGGTGCATATGTAAAAATTGAAATATGGGTAATAGATATGTAAATACATTGGAATTGAGTGGTATGAATGTAAATCCTTTTAAAATGAAAAGCAATTTGTTCATAAGAAAAATTCACCAAAGAATCGGAGTAGATGACTCACTTCATGTTCAATATTGTCCCTTTCTTGTTCAGTGGTGCGATGTAAATTCAAATAATCCTTTTGGTGCTTTAAAATAAAATGCTCCAATTCGTTTATGCCTTCAAGCTATAGAAGGAACAAAAATTAACTGCCAATATTACAACTATTTTATGCAAAATTGCACTTTACGTTGAAATTAGATAGACTAAAAGCATTCTATACCGTCTTTAGCGCAGCTTTGGTAAATGGCAACCTATGCGTAGGCTTGTGCATGATGAAAGAGGCCATTACTGGAACCAACTTGGACTGAAAAGCAAATTTGTCAGAACATGCAATTTTTCACAAGGTACTGAAACCATAACATTAAATCTAACTTAAAAATGAAAAATAGTCGGAAAGACCAAGGCATTTATCGCCATTTATACATTTAAGAGAAAGATATTAACCTTATCGCCATCTATACATTTGAGAGAAAGATAATAAGCTAAGAAGGTTAATACATAATCCCCCCACCAAAAAAAAAAAAAAAAACCAGATAATGCCATAATATATTGCTTGTAAAAATTAGAAGATTTATGTTTCAAAGTATCTCTCACCTCAGTGTATCCGAATGAAACAGCCGAAGTACGGACAGCATCCTTGAAATCTTCAGTTCGATCCCTAGTTTTTGCCATATTTTCACAATCTACCGATAGAAACTCTTAGGATGTATATGGTTCACCTCTTCCTCATCCTAATCATGAAACAAATATATATGATCAGATGAAATATACATGATCAAAGAGAAAAGTGTCAAAATAGTCCACTGACTCTTTGCAAAGGGTCATTTTAATCCTATGGCATATAAAAGTGTCAATTTGACTCCCATATTTTTTAATATGAGTTGAAATAATGGAAGAACATTTCAACCAGAACATAAAGAGCATGGGGACTAATTTGGAGACTATGACACTAAAATGGCCACATGTAAACAATCAGGGAACAATTTCGGCATTTTACTCCAGGATCAAACATCACCCAAATAACAAATTAAAGGTGCCAAAGATCAGGAGTTCGATGGTTCCGAAAAAAACTCTCCTAATACCTGATAAAACAGAAAAGGTGAAAAATAAAAAAAGAAGCATTTGTCCTTAGAAACAAGTTGAGCTTATCAAAGCTTCTATTGAAGTCAAACTGCATCCCTCCATGTAAAAGAACAATGACTATAAAAAGAAAGAAACACATCTGAACTGTTAAGTTTGCTCGAGCAAACAAAATTGAATGAATACATGTTGCCCGACCACCCAAATGGACAATAAAATATGCAAACAGCTGCAGCAACAACAACAACAATAAAGCTTTATCCCACTAAGTGGGGTTGGCTACCTGAATCATTTTTCTCCATTGTGTCCAACTGAGTATCATATTTTCATTTAATTCTAATACATTAAGATCATATTTTATACAACGTGGTCTTTTTAGGTCTACCCCTATCTTTCTTAACATAAGTTCAATCTAAAACATCTACTCTTCTAAACAGATTTTTAGATGATCAACGTTTAATGTGACCAAACCATCTAAAGACGAGACTCTGTAATCTTGTCCGCCATAAAAGCTACACCAACCCTTTCACGGATACATTCGTTTCACATTTTGTCTCTAAGTGTCAAGCCACTCATCCAACTAGGCATTCTCATCTCAGCAACACTTAACTTAGCTTTATGCTTCTCATTTATATACCAATATTCTATGCTATAAATCATTGCAGGTCTCAACACCATCTTATAAAATTTTCCTCAATGTTTACGTGGTACTTTTCTATCACACAATAGGCCTGATGCATTCATCCACATCAACCATCCAACTTGAACTCTACTAATAACATCCCAATCTATATCACCACTGCTTTGACCCGAGATATCTAAAATGTTCAATCTTTTTAATGACTTAGTCAATCATTATTACAACTTTGCCATAAGATCTACAACTACTAAAATTACATTCCATGTATTCATTTTTAGATCTACTCAAACAAAAGCCTTTCGACCCCAATGGAGACCTCCATAATTCAAGCTCTTTCAAAACTCTTTCTCTAGTTTTATCCATAAGAATATCATCAACGAAAAACATACACCAAGGTATATCCTGCTGTAAATAACAAGTAAGAGCATCCATAACTAAAGCAAATAAGATATGGGCTTATCGTAGATCGTTGATGCAATTCAGTTGAAGTAAGAAAATAAAAGGTCAACTCTCCTTTTCTTTGAAAGCAAACAATACCTTTAGTATACATATCTTTAGTGTAATAAAACAATTGCTTGCAAAAGTTTCAGTACTTATAGCTGGATGGAATAAAATAATTGCTTGCAAAAGTTTGGGTGTTTATAAATATGGGTGTAACTAAGCCAAGTCGACTCATGAGCCGGTTCAGGCTCGGCTCAATAAGTGGCTGGTGAGTTGAGGTTCGTGAGCTAACAAGTCAAGCACGAGCTGGTCTCGACTCAACTTGTTAGCTCATGAGTTGACTCAATTAAAGAATATATAATATAAAATATACTCAAATACATTCAAAAAATTATCTTTAAATTATCAAAAATATTTTCTAAGGATATTTTAAATTTATAAAGTGATAACTTATTTTTTACTGTTAATTATTTAATCTATTTTTAATTTAATTATAATAAATGTATATCCAATAACAAATTTCCCAAGCTATCAGAGAAGCCAAAACATTAGATGGGCTTTTGAGCCTAATGGATTTGAGCCCAATTGTCATGCGCCTAAAGCCTGATACATGTAGTTTGTATTTGTCAGCCACATCCATTGAAGTTACAACTATAAGACGTGTCTCTCAGAAGGACTTGACAAGCTCCTCCATCGATCTCGTCAGTATTCATGCAAGCTCCTCCGCCCGAGCTCACTGATACTTATCGATTTCATCCACTGAGCTTGCCTGCATTTATTGAGCTACACTGACAAGTTCTCAAAAAAATCCTTCAATGTTACCAGCATGGTAGAAGTAACACATGACCCATCATTGTCTATGTCCATTTATGAGTCGCCTTATACCCATGATGATATCTCATTTATGTTATCGTGCCCCATACAATATGGTTGAAAAGTTAATATTATTTTTTATTTATTTTTATTATTATTTCTCTTTTTTTTTAGCCCTATCCAGGCAATAATGTGGGGTGTGAGGTCGGGGGTGAGGAGGGATCATAAGAGGATAACGCAACCCGACATCTTCTACTTCTTACGACCCTCATTCACTCACCTCATATAATCTCTCCCGAATTGTATGCATTCACAAACTATAGGTGGCCCTATGTTCTAAAAGAATTCAACTAAAATAATTTGACTTCTTCGATCGTTGCAACATCCTGTCTAGAAACTCTCTTTGCCGGACTTCGATTTGGCCTTCTTCTCAGGTAGTTCGGATGACAACTTTTGACTCCCATGTAACTTCTACAACTCAAAGGCAGCCTACGAATCCGCTATCCTTCAACTAATAATTTCAGAGAACAAAACCCTATTCACAATCACCAAATCGGTGTACTGAGAAACTGAGAGGAGTTGCCCATTGATCTTAGCCCCTTTTACCCGCAAGTAACTTGTATCCTTCTTCCGCTTGAAGGTATCATTAGTCGGCATGTTTCTGATGCCCCAGCTCTTAGGAGACGAGGAGATGAAAAACTTATACTTCCAATTCTTTACCTTATTCTCCGAACCAAAGAATTGGAACCGAGCGACTATCTGGATCGCACGGATCCATTAGCTTAGGGGTATAAACGAGTCAAGTTGAGCTCGAGCCAAACTCAATTTGAGCTTGAGCTTGATTAATTTTAAGTTTAGAAGTTCGAGTTAGCACACGACCCAACTTGTTCATTATAAAAGAGAGAAAATAATATTTATTTAAGGTACTGTTTAAAAAAATGACATATAGAATGAACAAATGGAAGAGAAATAATACAAAATCACTTAATATAAAATACAAAATATTATTTTTTAAATATTATTATTGCTTTAAAGATAAAGACTTCAAATTTAATATATTCAGATTAAATTTTATATTAATATTTTTTTAAATGAGTTGACTCACAAGCTAATGAGTCAAGCCAGGGCTAGGTTGACCTTGACTTGTTAGCTTATTGAGCTCAATTCACGAGTCACTTATCAAGTCGAGCAAGAACCGGCTCATGAGTCAGCTTGACTCACTTACACCTCTACATCAGCTTGTACCTTAAAGGGAAAAAATGTGGCTGGACAGATCAATCAACCACGAAATTCCTTTCCTCCGGCATAAAATGACACGTCATTATCGTAGTTATGGAATTTAGCTTGATCTGCACTGGAATAACCCCATAATGATTGGAAATCGCCCTAAGTTCCTAGCACAAGGGCAACCGTAGTCCATACCTCAGTTGGTCTCTATAGACCGCCATATTGTCTCCAAACTTATCCACCTTCAACTCATCCAGGCGAGCGACCCAATATCTGACGTTTGACTCAAGCACAAAAACCTCCACTACAAAAGCTGCGCCTAGCGGAGACAATATTTACAGCTCGGTCGCAGCCACCATATTGAAAGTCTGGGGGTTTGATTTGGAGCAATCAGAAAATGAGGGGAAAGGCCGAACGAAAGAAGAAAACGAACGACAAAGGCTCAGATAAAAAAATAGCAAGCGCACAAATGAACAGTTCAATCCCTATTTATAGGGATCCAACGAAAGTGAAAAACGCTGCGCAGGGATTTCAAAGAAAATACATCACGTCAACATAAAAAATCAAGACAAAAAGAAAATAAAATATTTTTGTTTCGAACATAAAGCAATTACACTCGGATCCTAGTCTAACAGAAAATACTTTACAAACTGCTCCCGGGTCACCTCTGCCAGAACGAGACATTTCCTAACTAGCATCTTTTACAATATTTGGCCGTCAAGTTTAAACTAGTTCGCTCGATCAGCCTTAGAATGAGCCCTCTGTACAAAGACATCTTCCTGGAGTTCGGACACTTCTCGGCAAAGATCAGTTGCTTCCCCTTGCATATCCTTCAGTCCAATCAGTATCGCTCGGAGATCATCCTCTCACCGAGCCCAAGCAACTTCCATCTTGCCTAGCGATGAGTCGATGTTCTTGGGGACAATTGACATCCTTCAGCCACTTCTTCCCCGTACTCCACAAGGTCAGTCAGGAGATTGATCATGTTCTCTTAGCTGTCGGCCGACACTTAAAGCACAAGCTCTACTACCAGAGTTAGATCTCGACCATCAACAACAAGGGGCAAACCCCCAATCTGAACGTCATCGTCTACAAGAAACAAAAATTGATAAGCAATAGGATTAAAAAAATCCAAGTAAATCTTAGGACAAGAATAAAATACATACTCAGGATCTTCTCCACCACGGACCAACTAGCTTTGCCAACATTCAACGATAAAAGATTATTGGCAGCTCATTTATCTCTGACCGGTTGTTTACTCCGACCAATTCCCGGTACACCGGTCGGTTTAGAGGCCTTTGCAATCTCTGGCTGACTAAAATCATAGTCGGTGTCTTAGTCGACGGACTAGCTGTTGAACCAACCAACTCCTTTCTAGTGCTGAATTGACCTTTCTTTAGACCCTCCCGGATAGAATTCGAGGATTACTATTCCACTCGCTTGGGCAATTTCAATTTCTTGGCAATTTTCTTGTCCCACTTCCTAGGCTCGCCTTCCAACCGGCACTTCTTCACTCCGAGGGCAGCTAGCAATTTCGCCTTGTCTACGAACTTAGGAGTCGAATCAGATCCTTTCTCCATAAGCATGTCACGGAAGCCAAGTCGAAGCAACGAGAAATAGACTCAAGATACTGAGAATCACCAACTGCGCCCTATAAATAAGGGTCATGGGCACAGAAACTATAAGAGTCTAATCATTACACTAAATTATGACAACAACAACAACAACAAAGCCTTAACCCCACTAAGTGGGGTCGGCTACATGAGTCATTTTTCTCCATTGCGTCCTATTTAGTGTCATATTTTCATTTAATTCTAATAAATTAAGATCATTTTTTATGCAATAAGCCCAAATCTTCCTAGGTCTATCTCTGTCTTTTTTAGCATAAGTCGAACCTAAAGCATCTACTCTCCTATTCAGATCATCAGATGGTCGACGTTTAATGTGACCAAACCCTCTAAAATTTATGACTATTAAGATTTAATTTATTGCATTTTTTTTTTTTTGTTAATATTACAATTGATGCTGTGAATGGATAAAAAGATTGAGAAACTTAATATGCATGTCCAAAGTTCGTCTACATGAATCCCAAAGGAATCTAACGATCAGACGAAATGACATGGCTGGAAGATTCAAAGTCCTAGGAATCTGGACACAGGACCCTAAAAAAAGTTTTGAACATTATTCTGAAACCTAGAGTTACATTTGCATAAAAGTAGGAAAGAATAATTAGAAGAAAAGACTGAGAAACTAATTCAGGTCATTTAATGCTAGCAAGTCCATTATAGCACCAATCTATACTTCCACGGCAACTAAACCACGCGTGAAAACCAGAAAATAGTGAATCTATGGCAATTAGAATCCGCATCAGCAATCACTTACTGGGGAACGCGCTTTTGATGAGGATTTTTTCCACAAAATGAGATGTGATCCTTAAAAAAACACTTGACTTGAGGAATTTTACCCATCAATAGTTTAATCGAGCTCTATTTTATCAATAAATCACATCTGCATTCCTTAAGAATCAAAATATATAAATACGCTATGCTTGAGATTATCAATGCACCGTTATTATCTTGAACCGCCAGAGAAAAAAATCACGGGGATATAACTTACTTTCAGGAACCCAACGGAGCTGTATGGTAGCAGGATTTCACCAGGTTTAACTAAGGAGCTGGTGACGGATTTAGAACAGGATTTAACCTAAATCCTGCCAGACGGTCATTTTGGACAAAATAAAGCCACGATTTCCATAAATCCGGATTTTACCAATTTTTGTCGTAAATCCCGGTTTTACTAAAAAACCTGGCGGATTCAGTAAATCCAGTACGGGAGATCCGCGCGAAAAGGAAGATATGAACTTACCTTCCTCCATCGGCATCAATAGTTTCGGGTAGGAGCAGTGCAGAAGGAGAAGAAATCTGGGAGTTTCGACTCTCTGTACGCCGTGATCCCGCGGCAGCCTTCCCAGTTGGCTCTAACTGCGACTGTATCGCGAGGGTTCGATCACGCAGGCGAGGCTATTGAGCGAGACCGGGAGAGGAGGCAGCGAGGTAGGCCAGGAAAGGAGAAAGGGAGCGAGGAATGGGAGGGTTTGGGGCTGAGAGGGGAAGGGGTACATGGGATTGTTGTTTTAATTTAGTTTTTTATTTAAATTATTTTTTAATTAAACTCACTAATAATTAATTTTGAATTAGTATATTATCAATTTAATTATGATTGGATAAATTTATATATTTAGTGAACAAAAACATAGCACCCAAAACAAATCGGATGTATTTTACACATGCCACGATCAAACCATTCAGAATTTGATAAAAATGAAAAATATGATTTTATCATGAATTTTGATATTTGGAGCGAGAAGTTGGAAAACGGACGTAAGAAGGTGCTAGATTTGTAAATAACAATGTTTTGGTTCCTATGCATGTAATTATCCCTATTAGAACTATGAAATTTTGAAATATGCTCTCTAATTGATTTCATAGAGAATTCACCTATAAATAGGTGATTACAAGTACAAGAATAAGGAAATAAATTAAGTCCTTCCTATAATTACGGAATAACATAAATAGCTAAAATTAAGGAATTAAAATAATGACTAAATATAGCAAATATTAAAGTGTAATTATGAGCGTAATTCAGCGCTCCTCGAGTTGGGTTGTACGGATTGTACGTACCCAACACAGCAACTCATCGAAAGGCTTGACTTAGAGAGAGCGGCGAGTGAGAGTGTACGAAGGAGTATAAGGCAAGTTCGATGATTCGTTGACCACTTTCTCGAAATGAGTTTCGATCGATCTCAATGTGTTTCGTTCGCTCGCTGATGAACGGGGTTAACACGTGCGATTGCGCACATGGGCAATAACGGAAGATATCACGATAGGATTTTCTCCCATAATCTGAAACTCAGCGAAAATATTTTGATCCACATTCCTTCACGGATACCCGGTGCTAGTGCTACGTATTCTATGCACTACTCAGAAATACCAACGATTGTAACGCCTCGTATCCTTCAGATTGCAAAAAAAAAAAAAAAAAAGCGTAAATAAGACGATACACGAGAGTTGATCGTCGGGTGGATGTCTCTACTCGGTCGGCGTCGGTAAAAATTCCTACTTGGTTGGTAATAAATTCTTTTTGAATAATAATCGCTTTCACAGAGTCATATTTAAGAATCTTAAGATTGGTTAACGGCTCTGCATATATTCATAGGTAGAACGGTTCATGAATTGACTCATTTCTTGCGAAAAACTTATGTACGATGCAGTGTGGGATAAGTAAATAAGTCTTCAACAAGCCCATTGATAAATCGCTGTATTGTGATATTGTCATTATAAATTCCAAGTTTTGTTATGCGGGTTTGTTAGATTATCACATTGGTTTGCATCTGACATACAAGTTTAACTTTCAATATGTCTATTGTGTACTTTCTTTGAGTTAAGAATTTATCCATTTGGATGCGCAGCTTCGTCCCGAAGAACTTCAAGTCTCAGGGTCCTTGAGTTCGAATTCATGGGCTCGACAACCGGTTTATCGATTAACGGTGTGATCCTTTGTAAGAATGATGTCATCAACATCTGTGATAGTCACATCGATCTTCTTCTCGGATCTTTTTGTGAACGTTGTGCCCATGATCGGCTGAACTTTGGTATAAACGCGTTTGATAGCGAGATTGGTGAATCGGGCAAGCCAGAAACACGAGGAGATTGTTTGAGGCAATCTGTGAATTTATGGAGGCATCTCTTTGCAGTAGGGAAAGATCCTTGAACCGAGGTAAATCCATGTATACATCTCTTGAAGATCTCCATTAAGGAATGCATTTTGACGTCAAGTTCGTTAGCGGCCAATCTCGGTTTCTTTAACGATGAGTAGGATTGTGGGTTCGGTTTACATTCACAGGAGGAATGTCTCTTGATAGTGATTCAGGTATGGTAACGTATAACGCTGCAATAGGTCGGGCTTTGAAACGATCTATGCTTCGTCCCCCTTACATTTGATTGTAAATAACCAGCACTCGCATCCTGCGAGTGCAAATGATGGGCAAATCGAGACACGATTCACGTTCCATTTTATCTAGTGCAATGACAACCGTTCACGAACTTTTCCATCACAGGTGTGAGAGTGCTTCACGAATATAATTCGGGTCTACATCTTTGTCAATAAACGGTGACAAATGCATGATAAGGAGGAGATAACTTCTTATATGAAACAAATCGAGAGATAGGATGTTGAGTCTGAGGAACATCATAATCATACATCACGGACGGGAGTAGCTCATAGTGCGGGTATACATAGATTCGTACTGATGAGTTTCGAAGAGGTTTGGGCCGGATTAGAATCTTAGTGTGTTGGAAGTGGTGTTTGGTTCTCTTTATTCTTTCAACGGTTATGTTTCGTGTATAGACTCGAAGTTCTGGGGGTGCGGGATGTGTAGGTAGGTTTGGCATAGAGATGGAGGAGGTTGGACGGCGGTGAAAGACACATGTCGGTTGGTAAAAGAACAAGGGTTGTTGACCCATTCGACTCTCCGCGAACGACGGACTACGAGTGGCATGGTGATGCTCGAAAAGGTGACATCGGCCGATTATAGATCTTTTTTTTTTTTTTAGTTGAAGGGGAATAACAACTTGTAAACGCTGCTTATTGGTGAATCTGCTATGAAGATGCATTTGGTGATGCGGGATGCAATTTCTTTGCGGAGTTGTTTGTGAATATGAGCAAAGACGGAGCAGCAGATAATTTGGTAAAGGATAGCGAAGGGAGGACATGGGTAGTTGTAAATGAGCGAAGGAGGATATCGATTAGATGAGAGCCAAAATACGAGAGGGCATCCGGTTTATGAGATAGGCGGCAGTTAATGTTGCCTCGCCTGACAAATTGGGGCCGTGTGGTGAACATGAGGCTGCAGGCTCTGTCAACCAGTGACGATTTTTAAAACTCAGTGTTCATTTTGTTGGGGAGTATCCTTCTGCGTGCGAGGTGAAGGATGCCGTTGTGGTAAGAAAAGTTACGGGAGGTGTTGAAAAAATCTCGTACGTGCTCTGTTTTAAGGCACGAATTTTTGTGTCAGGTGGAGTGAGTATCGTTTGATAGAAGTCGCGAAAATATTGGTCCTATATCGGTTATCACGCATTAGATAGATCCGAATTAGCGTGTGGCCAGTCATCGATAAAGGACACGAATATTGTTGAAATATTTTTTTCACCAAAGAGAGGACCCCGGACATCACTTTATGGATTAGAGAAAAGGGAAGAGTGGGTACGTATGATAAACGAAAATGAAGTACGAGTGTGTTTGGCAAGTTGAAAAATTCGCGATTAAAGGTAGTTGAACTTTTATTAATAAATAAATGAGGAAACGAGTTTTAAAGTGCATTAAAATTGGGATGACCCAAACGATAATTGAAGTAACATGATTTATTTATGCGTTATTAACTAACTGGAATGAAAGACGGATGTCTTAAGAGGATTTAAGTAAAGCAGACTAAATCTTGGAAAACGCAACCAAATGGGTAAACAAAAATGAGCGGAGAGGGTTTGTTGAGAAGATGAGGCAATTCTTGCGGCTTCAATGGCTACCGTCGTATAAAACGAATCACAATCACAAACGTATGAAAAAAAAATAGCGACAAAATGACAATCACGAGTGAGCTTACTAATGAGGCAGGATTCTGATAAAGTAGGAACGAAGCACGAAGTGAGAATAGATCTAGAGATGCGAGACGAACCAAGACCGGCAACTTTGGAGGCGGATCCGCCAGCCCGGCTCCGGCTGATGGTCGGATTACACGGTCGGTAATCCGCTAATAAGGAGATATCCCCGGTCATATGATCGAGCATGCAGTCGACAATCCATGGGCAAGAGAGGTTGAATCAGACGAAGCGGATAAGGGGGAAATGCGTTGTTGTATGAGCCGGTGGCACTGATGTTACGTAGGAGGATGGGCCAGAGCAGTGGCCAGAGCATCTTGGAGAGCATGAATGCATTCTTATTTGAGCCAGCTCGTTCACAGAGAGCTTCGGTGGTGATGGTGGTAGGCGTGAGAATCACGTTTGGTCTTTCCATTGGCGGGTTTTCCATGAATCCGCTGACAAGTGTCCGAGTATGGCCGGGACGGCGGTGATCACACAGGCGGCCACGCGTTGGCGATTAGACCCGAGTTGTTGCGCTCGGACGAGCCGATCGCGGGGGTGGATCGGCGGACGGCGAGGCGATCGGAACGCGGACGAGCGGAATCGGCGGGCCCGATGGATCGAGCGGACAACGGAGCGGGACGGCGACATTGGCGAGACGCGAGACGATCGGCGGGACGAGCCCGACCGAGCGCGACAAAGCTTCGATCGAGCGGAGGAACCGTCAGAGCGGGAGAGCTATGTCTACGATGCCATGTGGTGAAATATGCTCTCTAATTGATTTCATAGATAATTCACCTTTATAAATAGATGATTACGAAGTACAGGAATAAGTAAATTAAGTCCTTCCTATAATTACGGAATAACATAAATAGCTAAAATTAAGGAATTAAAATAATATTCATGTCAACGTATCAAAGTGTAATTATGAGCGTAATTCCACAAGAACATTTTGAAGTTATCTGATTTAGTGTAAAATAAATGAAGGACTTCACATTTTCATTTTTTGTGGCGGCTAGGGTGGCCGGTTGTGGCAAACAACACTTTAAGCAAAGAGGTGTACTTAGAATTCGCCCAAATCCAGCAAATTCCAAATACATTGAAAACAAAACTAGAGAATAAATTGCAAATGCTTCATAATTTTACAATGTGTTTCAAATTTTGTTCGATCTAACACCTAGATTTATGAAACTCCTACAAAATGAATGCAATGCACTCATTTTGCAATAAACCAAATAACACACCTTAAGATGTATTTCAATCCCCTATAACATACTACCATCAACTAGAAGTTGAGAAAAAACAAAGAGGAAAAAGACATTCAGACATTATATGGGTTAATAAATATCATGAATAGTTAAATTTAGTATGTCATAGTAGGTATTAAGTTTGGTTAATCAATAGATAATGTGTTCTTAAGAGTCTTATTATTTTATAAATACTTTCTTTTAAATCTGAAACTATCCGGGAGGCAAACCCAAGGAATAGAGCGAAAGTCAAAAAGATAGTAGAGAGAAAATTAGAAGCTCGTAATCTTTATTTGAAAAATTGACCTTCTATTTATAGGCATAGGATTATGTACTGCATATGTAAACGACTCTATGTAATAAATGTCATGAGTAGTTTTATGGAGTATAATGGTATCAATGAATGAAATGAGCACATCCCACTACTTAGCTCTCCTCTTCCTCTTCTCGATCCCCAATTTTTGGCGTTCCTAGCAAGATTTAAATCGCCGTTTACTATTGTGCGCCCCGGAGTTACAACAACGAAACCAAAGAGAATAATAATCAGATCCTAAACACCTAAAATTAATCTAATTGTTTATTTAATTGGTTCAAACTAACATGAATATAAGCACTCACGCTATGATGAACTTAGTGCCTTCAACTAAGAAAATTGTTTGAACTATCCCTTCTTCCTATGATAAGAGAAAAGAAAAAGTTTTTACACAATTCACTTGCCAATGGAATATCTTTGATTTTTTTATGACTTTGATCTGCAGTTGATGAAAAACCATCAAAACAAAATTTTCTATGTATTTTCATATCGAACAACTAAACATTGCTTTTTTACATTTATACCACCATTAACACTATTTCACTTTTAAAAAGTGCATAAAGTGGTACATATGCAAGAAATTGAAGTTCAGGCGATAGATGTGTAGATATATAAGATCCGAGTCATATGCACGTAAATCTACCAATTATTTTACAAGATCAAATAATTCAGAAAATCAGCATTAACTTTTGATTTACATAAGCAGCTGACCTGCTCATACAACAGCTCAATTTGCTGAGCCTGTTGCAAGACGTGCGTCGACATGAGATGATTCAGCGACGACATCTCAATCATCTTTGTTTCAGTTTCTTGTACCGCATCCAACAGACTTGTCAACTCTACCTGATAAGTTTTTCAGAAGAAATATAAGATGCAAATGAATAATTTTACAGCAAGAAAGTAGTTCAGCAAAGAAAAAAGGGCATTTACATCCATAGCACACAATTCTAATGTATTTACATATCTCACGCCAAAATTGTCATTTTTACACACATAAGTTTAAAGCACCAAGCTGCTATGTATTTAAATATGAAAGTTAGGTGAAAGATATGTAAATACATAAGAATTGTGTACAAGGAATGTAAATTTCCAAAAAACCAAAAACAAAAAAAAGGGTTTTGATCATAATAAAAGCCAACCTGAAGTGCCCTTGTTTCATCATCAAGCAGTTGATTCTGCACTGTAATAGGTTCAGTAGAAAATTCTTGGCTTTCAAGCTCTGTAAAATCAGATGTAAGCACTTCTGGAGATTTGGTGGTGGTAATTGTACGCTTATTTTGTCTGGGCATTGCACGATTAATGGCTTCTCGAATGCGCACAGCCCTAAGTTGGTTGAACTTAGCCGCAACCGAATGAAGTCTTTCACTTAAAATCAAAACCTGCAATTAACAAAGTAAGCAAAACTAGGAAATTTCAGTAACATAATAGTTTTTGGGGGCATTTACACAAATACCACATAATCCTTATGCATTTACGTACATAGCACTCTAATGTTTAATATCACATCAAAAATACCACTACAGTACACCTTTTCATTCATAGATTCATGACATCAAAGGGTTATCAATGTAAATATTAAACTTTAGGGTTTAGATATGTAAATACAAAGGAATTGTGTGGTATGTAAATCTCCACTCTTTAAAGCAAATTGAACCTGTGGTCTTCAAAAATCCTACCATGGGTGCTAGGTCTAATAATCTAGATAAAACAACTATGAAAAGAGAGAGGAATTGCATACCACACCATGCATATGAGCTACCATATCCGCATGAGAACCATCATGAAGCATGGGAAGCCATCTTCTTGTATTTTCATGCTTCTCCTCATCAGAAATCCTATTTTTTAGAATATCAATTTGTTCCTTGCTTGCTTTAACAAAAACACCGACCTGAATGTAAAGCATGCATTATTCTCTTTTAAAGAAAATAAAATCAAGGGGCATTTACATACATACCATCAAATTTCTATGTATTTACATATCTAATATATAAACTTTATTTTTTACATGTATAGCACCCAAACCTTTCATATCACATAAAAAAATGCAACTATTTTAACTTTTGAAAAGTGAAATACACCCTTTCATGCATAGGAGAGGTGGCGCATATGTAAAAATTGAAATATGGGTAATAGATATGTAAATACATTGGAATTGAGTGGTATGAATGTAAATCCTTTTAAAATGAAAAGCAATTTGTTCATAAGAAAAATTCACCAAAGACTCGGAGTAGATGACTCACTTCATGTTCAATATTGTCCCTTTCTTGTTCAGTGGTGCGATGTAAATTCAAATAATCCTTTTGGTGCTTTAAAATAAAATGCTCCAATTCGTTTATGCCTTCAAGCTATAGAAGGAACAAAAATTAACTGCCAATATTACAACTATTTTATGCAAAATTGCACTTTACGTTGAAATTAGATAGACTAAAAGCATCCTATACCGTCTTTAGCGCAGCTTTGGTAAATGGCAACCTATGCGTAGGCTTGTGCATGATGAAAGAGGCCATTACTGGAACCAACTTGGACTGAAAAGCAAATTTGTCAGAACATGCAATTTTTCACAAGGTACTGAAACCATAACATTAAATCTAACTTAAAAATGTAAAATAGTCGGAAAGACCAAGGCATTTATCGCCATTTATACATTTAAGAGAAAGATATTAACCTTATCGCCATCTATACATTTGAGAGAAAGATAATAAGCTAAGAAGGATAATACATAATCCCCCCACCAAAAAAAAAAAAAAAAAAAAACAGATAATGTTATAATATATTGCTTGTAAAAATTAGAAGATTTATGTTTCAAAGTATCTCTCACCTCAGTGTATCCGAATGAAACAGCCGAAGTACGGACAGCATCCTTGAAATCTTCAGTTCGATCCCTAGTTTTTGCCATATTTTCACAATCTACCGATAGAAACTCTTAGGATGTATATGGTTCACCTCTTCCTCATCCTAATCATGAAACAAATATATATGATCAGATGAAATATACATGATCAAAGAGAAAAGTGTCAAAATAGTCCACTGAGGGTCATTTTAATCCTATGGCATATAAAAGTGTCAATTTGACTCCCATTTTTTTTAATTTGAGTTGAAATAATGGAAGAACATTTCAACCAGAACATAAAGAGCATGGGGACTGATTTGGAGACTATGACACTAAAATGGCCACATGTAAACAATCAGGGAACAATTACGGCATTTTACTCCAGGATCAAACATCACCCAAATAACAAATTAAAGGTGCCAAAGATCAGGAGTTCGATGGTTCCGAAAAAAACTCTCCTAATACCAGATAAAACAGAAAAGGTGAAAAATAAAAAAAGAAGCATTTGTCCTTAGAAACAAGCTGAGCTTATCAAAGCTTCTATTGAAGTCAAACTGCATCCCTCCATGTAAAAGAACAATGACTATAAAAAGAAAGAAACACATCTGAACTGTTAAGTTTGCTCGAGCAAACAAAATTGAATGAATACATTTTGCCCGACCACCCAAATGGCAATAAAATATGCAAACAGCTGCAGCAACAACATCAACAATAAAGCTTTATCCCACTAAGTGGGGTTGGCTACCTGAATCATTTTTCTCCATTGTGTCCAACTGAGTATCATATTTTCATTTAATTCTAATACATTAAGATCATATTTTATACAACGTGGTCTTTTAGGTCTACCCCTATCTTTCTTAACATAAGTTCAATCTAAAACATCTACTCTCCTAAACAGATTTTTAGATGATCAACGTTTAATGTGACCAAACCATCTAAAGACGAGACTCTGTAATCTTGTCCGCCATAAAAGCTACACCAACCCTTTCACGGATACATTCGTTTCACATTTTGTCTCTAAGTGTCAAGCCACTCATCCAACTAGGCATTCTCATCTCAGCAACACTTAACTTAGCTTTATGCTTCTCATTTATATACCAATATTCTATGCTATAAATCATTGCAGGTCTCAACACCATCTTATAAAATTTTCCTCAATGTTTACGTGGTACTTTTCTATCACACAATAGGCCTGATGCATTCATCCACATCAACCATCCAACTTGAACTCTACTAATAACATCCCAATCTATATCACCACTGCTTTGACCCGAGATATCTAAAATGTTCAATCTTTTTAATGACTTAGTCAATCATTATTACAACTTTGCCATAAGATCTACAACTACTAAAATTACATTCCATGTATTCATTTTTAGATCTACTCAAACAAAAGCCTTTCGACCCCAATGGAGACCTCCATAATTCAAGCTCTTTCAAAACTCTTTCTCTAGTTTTATCCACAAGGATATCATCAACGAAAAACATACACCAAGGTATATCCTGCTGTAAAAAACAAGTAAGAGCATCCATAACTAAAGCAAAAAAGATATGGGCTTATTGTAGATCGTTGATGCAATTCAGTTGAAGTAAGAAAATAAAAGGTCAACTCTCCTTTTCTTTGAACGCAAACAATACCTTTAGTATACATATCTTTAGTGTAATAAAACAATTGCTTGCAAAAGTTTCAGTACTTATAGTTGGATGGAATAAAATAATTGCTTGCAAAAGTTTGGGTGTTTATAAATATGGGTGTAACTAAGCCAAGTCGACTCATGAGCCGGTTCAGGCTCGGCTCAATAAGTGGCTGGTGAGTTGAGGTTCGTGAGCTAACAAGTCAAGCACGAGCTGGTCTCGACTCAACTTGTTAGCTCATGAGTTGCCTCAATTAAAGAATATATAATATAAAATATACTCAAATACATTCAAAAAATTATCTTTAAATTATCAAAAATATTTTCTAAGGATATTTTAAATTTATGAAGTGATAACTTATTTTTTACTGTTAATTATTTAATCTATTTTTAATTTAATTATAATAAATGTATATCCAAAAACAAATTTCCCAAGCTATCAGAGAAGCCAAAACATTAGATGGGCTTTTGAGCCTAATGGATTTGAGCCCAATTGTCATGCGCCTAAAGCCTGATACATGTAGTTTGTATTTGTCAGCCACATCCATTGAAGTTACAACTATAAGACGTGTCTCTCAGAAGGACTTGACAAGCTCCTCCATCGAACTCGTCAGTATTCATGCAAGCTCCTCCGCCCGAGCTCACTGATACTTATCGAGTTCATCCACTAAGCTTGCCTGCATTTATTGAGCTACACTGACAAGTTCTCTAAAAAATTCTTCAATGTTACCTGCATGGTAGAAGTAACACATGACCCATCATTGTCTATGTCCATTTATGAGTCGCCTTATACCCATGATGATATCTCATTTATGTTATCGTGCCCCTTACAATATGGTTGAAAAGTTATTATTATTTTTTTTTTATTTTTATTATTATTTCTCTTTTTTTTTTAGCCCTATCCAGGCAATAATGTGGGGTGTGAGGTCGGGGGTGAGGAGGGATCATAAGAGGATAACGCAACCCGACATCATCTACTTCTTACGACCCTCATTCACTCACCTCATATAATCTCTCCCGAATTGTATGCATTCACAAACTATAGGTGGCCCTATGTTCTAAAAGAATTCAACTAAAATAATTTGACTTCTTCAGTCGTTGCAACATCCTGTCTAGAAACTCTCTTTGCCTGGACTTCAGATTTGGCCTTCTTCTAGGTAGTTCAGATGACAACTTTTGACTCCCATGTAACTTCTACAACTCAAAGGCGGCCTACGAATCCGCTATCCTTCAACTAATAATTTCAGAGAACAAAACCCTATTCACAATCACCAAATCGGTGTACTGAGAAACTGAGAGGAGTTGCCCATTGATCTCAGCCCCTTTTACCCGCAAGTAACTTGTATCCTTCTTCCGCTTTAAGGTATCATTAGTCGGCACGTTTCTGATGCCCCAGCTCTTAGAAGACGAGGAGATGAAAAACTTATACTTCCAATTCTTTACCTTATTCTCCGGACCAAAGAATTGGAACCGAGCAACTATCTGGATCGCACGGATCCATTAGCTTAGGGGTATAAACGAGTCAAGTTGAGCTCGAGCCAAACTCAATTTGAGCTTGAGCTTGATTAATTTTAAGTTTAGAAGTTCGAGTTAGCACACGACCCAACTTGTTCATTATAAAAGAGAGAAAATAATATTTATTTAAGGTACTATTTTAAAAAAATGACATATAGAATAAGCAAATGGAAGAGAAATAATACAAAATCACTTAATATAAAATACAAAATATTATTTTTTAAATATTATTAATGCTTTAAAGATAAAGACTTCAAATTTAATATATTCAGATTAAATTTTATATTAATATTTTTTTAAATGAGTTGACTCACAAGATAATGAGTCAAGCCAGGGCTAGGTTGACCTTGACTTGTTAGCTTATTGAGCTCAATTCACGAGTCACTTATCAAGTCGAGCAAGAACCGGCTCATGAGTCGGCTTGACTCACTTACACCTCTACATCAGCTTGTACCTTAAAGGGAAAAAATGTGGCTGGACAGATCAATCAACCACGAAATTCCTTTCCTCCGGCATAAAATGACACGTCATTATCGTAGTTATGGAATTTAGCTTGATCTGCACTGGAATAACCCCATAATGATTGAAAATCGCCCTAAGTTCCTAGCACAAGGGCAACCGTAGTCCATACCTCAGTTGGTCTCTATAGACCGTATCCACCTTCAACTCATCCAGGCGAGCGACCCAATATCTGACGTTTGACTCAAACACAAAAACCTCCACTACAAAAGCTGCGCCTAGCGGAGACAAAATTTACAGCTCGGCCGCAGCCACCATATTGAAAGTACGGGGTTTGCTTTGGAGCAATCAGAAAATGAGGGGAAAGGCCGAACGAAAGAAGAAAACAAACGACAAAGGCTCAGATAAAAAAACAGCAAGCGCACAAATGAACAGTTCAATCCCTATTTATAGGGATCCAACGAAAGTGAAAAACGCCGCGCAGGGATTTCAAGGAAAATACATCACGTCAACATAAAAAATCAAGACAAAAAGAAAATAAAATATTTTTGTTTCGAACATAAAACAATTGCACTCGGATCCTAGTCTAACAGAAAATACTTTACAAACTGCTCCTGGGTCACCTCTGCCAAAACGAGACCTTTCCTAACTAGCATCTTATACAATATTTGACCGTCGAGTTTAAACTAGTTCGCTCGATCAACCTTAGAATTAGCCCTCTGTACAAAGACATATTCCTGGAGTTCGGACACTTCTCGGCAAAGATCAGTTGCTTCCCCTCGCATATCCTTCAGTCCAATCAGTATCGCTCGAAGATCATCCTCTCACCGAGCCCAAGCAACTTCCATCTTGCCTAGCGATGAGTCAATGTTCTTGGGGACAATTGACATCCTTCAACCACTTCTTCCCCGTACTCCACAAGGTCAGTCAGGAGATTGATCATGTTCTCTTAACTGTCGGCCGACACTTAAAGCACAAGCTCTACTACCAGAGTTAGATCTCGACCATCAACAACAAGGGGCAAAACCCCAATCTGAACGTCATCGTCTACAAGAAACAAAAATTGATAAGCAATAGGATTAAAAAAATCCAAGTAAATCTTAGGACAAGAATAAAACACATAATCAGGATCTTCTCCACCACGGACCAACTAGCTTTGCCAACATTCAACGATAAAAGATTATTGGCAGCTCATTTATCTCTGACCGGTTGTTTACTCCGACCAATTCCCGGTACACCGGTCGGTTTGGAGGCCTTTGCAATCTCTGGCTGACTAAAATCATAGTCGGTGTCTTAGTCGACGGACTAGCTGTTGAACCGACCAACTCCTTTCTAGTGCTGAATTGACCTTTCTTTAGACCCTCCCGGATAGAATTCGAGGATTACTATTCCACTCGCTTGGGCAATTTTCTTGTCCCACTTCCTAGGCTCGCCTTCCAACCGACACTTCCTCACTCCGAGGGCGGCTAGCAATTTCGCCTTGTCTACAAGCTTAGGAGTCGAATCAGATCCTTTCTCCATAAGCATGTCACGGAAGCCAAGTGGAAGCAACGAGAAATAGACTCAAGATACTGAGAATCACCAACTGCGCCCTATAAATAAGGGTCATGGGCACAGAAACTATAAGAGTCTAATCATTACACTAAATTATGACAACAACAACAACAAAGCCTTAACCCCACTAAGTGGGGTTGGCTACATGAGTCATTTTTCTCCATTGCGTCCTATTTAGTGTCATATTTTCATTTAATTCTAATAAATTAAGATCATTTTTTATGCAATAAGCCCAAATCTTCCTAGGTCTATCTCTGTCCTTTTTAGCATAAGTCGAACCTAAAGCATCTACTCTCCTATTCGGATCATCAGATGGTCGACGTTTAATGTGACCAAACCCTCTAAAATTTATGACTATTAAGATTTAATTTATTGCATTTTTTTTTTTGTTAATATTACAATTGATGCTGTGAATGGATAAAAAGATTGAGAAACTTAATATGCATGTCCAAAGTTCGTCTACATGAATCCCAAAGGAATCTAACGATCAGACGAAATGACATGGCTGGAAGATTCAAAGTCCTAGGAATCTGGACACAGGACCCTAAAAAAAAGTTTTGAACATTATTCTGAAACCTAGAGTTACATTTGCATGAAAAGTAGGAAAGAATAATTAGAAGAAAAGACTGAGAAACTAATTCAGGTCATTTAATGCTAGCAAGTCCATTATAGCACCAATCCATACTTCCACGGCAACTAAACCACGCATGAAAACCAGAAAATAGTGAATCTATGGCAATTAGAATCCGCATCAGCAATAACTTGTTGGGGAACGCGCTTTTGATGAGGATTTTTTCCACAAAATGAGATGTGATCCTTAAAAAAACACTTGACTTGAGGAATTTTACCCATCAATAGTTTAATCGAGCTCTATTTTATCAATAAATCACATCTGCATTCCTTAAGAATCAAAATATATAAATACGCTATGCTTGAGATTATCAATGCACCGTTATTATCTTGAACCGCCAGAGAAAAAAATCACGGGGATATAACTTACTTTCAGGAACCCAACGGAGCTGTATGGTAGCAGGATTTCACCAGGTTTAACTAAGGAGCTGCTGACGGATTTAGAACAGGATTTAACCTAAATCCTGCCAGACGGTCATTTTGGACAAAATAAAGCCACGATTTCCATAAATCCGGATTTTACCAATTTTTGTCGTAAATCCCGGTTTTACTAAAAAACATGGCGGGTTCAGTAAATCCAGTACGGGAGATCCGCGCGAAAAGGGAGATATGAGCTTACCTTCCTCCATCAGCATCAATAGTTTCGGGTAGGAGCAGTGCAGAAGGAGAAGAAATCTGGGAGTTTCGACTCTCTGTACGCCGTGATCCCGCGGCAGCCTTCCCAGTTGGCTCTAACTGCGACTGTATCGCGAGGGTTCGATCACGCAGGCGAGGCTATTGAGCGAGACCGGGAGAGGAGGCAGCGGGTAGGCCAGGAAAGGAGAAAGGGAGCGAGGAAGGGGAGGGTTTGGGGCAGAGAGGGGAAGGGGTACATGGGATTGTTGTTTTAATTTAGTTTTTTATTTAAATTATTTTTTTAATTAAACTGACTAATAATTAATTTTGAATTAGTATATTATCAATTTAATTATGATCGGATAAATTTATATTTAGTATCTGTTTGGGACAGCTTAAAAGTGCGGCGGCGTTTTTGAAAACGCCGCATTCTTGTTTGGATTGCGCTTTTGATGATGATTTTTTCTGCTTTTTTCGTTCGTGTTTTCCTTCGCATATGGGATCAAATTACGCTCACGACCTCCCCACATCCATTCGCATCTCCTTTACCCTTCTTGTTCGCAGCTCCCAAACTTACCGAAGGAACTCATCTCTACAGAAGGAAGCCCCGTCGATGGAAGCCCCGCCGAAGGAAGCCACTCGTACCTCGCATCCCGTTCATCTGCCAAAGAAAGTTGCTCCTACCTTTGCACTCGCTCTTCGCGCTCTTCTTTGATCTTGTCGTCTTTTCTCGTATGGGAGGAGGAGGAAGGGTAAGGTGATGGTTTCGGGCGAAACTGGAGAGACAGGGAAGCAGGGAGGCTTTGCGGCATGGAGGGGAAGAAGGAGAAGGATTTACAAGTAATATAATTTTATTTAAGTTAATTTAAATAATTTAAGTGATTAATAATTAGTAATATATATATATATAAAGCTAATTATAATTATAGAAATTTCTGTGCAACTATATTTATTATTATTTAACAGAAAATAAATTACTTATTAAAATTTAAGTAATTTGATAAAATTACAATTAATTAATAATAAGTCTAATAAATAAATAATCAATGGTTAATTAATGGATAAAACTATTGTTCGATAAATATTAAGTTTAATAAATTTTATTAATAATTAATTAGTTTAGCAAATATTTAATTAATTATTAACATAATTAAAAATACAAATTAGTTTAACATAATATTTAACCAAACAGTTTGTCAACTTTCAGGGGCAGAATAGTCATTTATCCACAATCAGCTGCAAATTAGTTGTTTTATAAGCTCTCAAACCAAACAGTCAGTCAGCTTATTCGGATCAACTATTGATCGACGAGACTATCGGGATAAGTGCTAACTTATTTGAATAAGTTGGATAAGTTTGCAATTGCCTAAATGCAGTCCTAACAATTATTTAATTAAAAAATGTATTTTAATTTAAATTAGTTAATAGTTAATCAATTTTAAAATTCATTATTAATTAATATAATTAATTATTAATAAATTAATAATAGATTAATGTTAACTAATTGTTTAATAAGTAATTATTTTAATAATATTTTTAATGATTAATTAGTTTAGTAACTAATTAATTATTAATTATTATACTAATAAATTAAATTAAATTATTTTATTTTATTTTATGATGATAATAAAATAGTTAAATTTTTAATTATTATTATTTATTTAACAAACATAGCAATTTTTAAAATCCAAATATAAGTTACCAAAATAGGTTCACATGATTTAACTTTAATTTACTAAATTCTTCTTGAAACAGTTTTTTAGATTTAGTCCTTCAAAGATTTATTATATTTGAATTTACAGTATTCAATCGTGCAAACTTAAATCTAATATGTTGTCATGCTTGTCCTGAATCACATTTTTTCTACGTTTTACCTTAAATCCTAGATTTAGGGTCTGTTTGGGGCAGCTATAGATTATTTATAATCTGCTGATTATCGTGATAATCTGATAATCTGCAGATGATCAGGATAAGCTGACTTGTTGTTTGGAGGAGTTTATTCAGAACAACTTATTGGCACCTATTGCTGTATATATTATCATTCTGTCCCTATTTGGTGAAACTGTTTGCAACATAACTGTTTGGGCAATATAATAAATAAAACAGAAGCCACAAACTGTTACAAATCAGTTCAAAAAGCCGTAAAAAATGCTTGGGTAACTGAAATAGAAAAATGCTTGGCCTATTTTGTTAAGGGCATGAAAATATAATGACTTGGACATTTGTTTGTTCTTGCCCTATAACAAAAACTTACGTCAATTCCAAAGCCAATATACCCCAATCAACAAATGTTGGCCTTCATAACAATCATACAATGCAACTCAATCATACAATGCTTGGTCATGCTATCGGTTTGAAATCCCCTGACAACAATTCAAGTCACTCAAACATAGCTCATGTCACAAAGCATACTATGCAAATGTGCTCAAAACATCTGAATACTCAAAAAGACCTCCCATTAATGACTTGATTGAATGTGACATAAATGACATGCGACGCCAGTCTGGCTAAAAATGCATTGTCCAAACGTAAAAATTCCCATATATTGCTTGTTTCACATAGCAAACTGGATCATTGCGTCCAAAGTATCCAAATTACTAATAAAAGACCCTCACATTTCATGCTATTAAACAGGATAAGAACAACAGGATAGAACAAAATATCACATTTCATATAAGAATCGGAGTGGTGTATATGTAAATGTTTATAAATTGAGTGGCAAGTATGAAAATCTCATAAAATCTGCTCTTATATACGTGAACATACAAGAATTATAAATATGCATTTCCAAGCTTTCAAATGTTGATTCAGAAACAACAAAAATATAATAATATGTAATTCCCAAGCAAGTCTAGTCTCTTAAAATGACCGATATTGCAAGCTCGTAGGTAATTATAGCTGAATCATCAATGTGTCAGTTATTTATGCCATACTTGCTGAATTGTGTTAAAACCATTTTTTAAGTTCTCAACAAACCAAATCTTACTGCTCGAATGATTGAGAGTATAAAAGAGAACGAATCCCCGCAACATCCCCTAATTGTTTAAATTTAAAACCTTGGTAATAACGGATTTTCATCAATTTTATCGCAACTGCAGTTCCAAGAGGAGAACAAGTATAGGTCAACACCAAGGAGAGTTGCAAGCTTGAGAGATAGAACTGCTATACGAGTGGCATGCATTGTATGTAAGAATATTATTTTCTATCTAATAAAGAGATTGGACTCCAACCCTGTCCTGTTAACTCTAAAAAATTGCCCCTTACTTCCAAATGTTTCAGAACCTAACCTAATCTCAAACCAATAGTTACCAGAAAAATTAAATCATAAATCTCAATCACAAGCTCAACAGAGAACTCGATTTGGACCCAAATTTCCATCTTTCTCACCCAATCCGGGGATTAAGAGCTCTGACCTTTGCAAAGTGTAAGTTCAGAAACCAATTTCACTTCATTAAACAAAAAGAAAAATGAATATGAAGAAATGCATGAAAAAATTTACTATCAAGTCATAAACGAGTTACCATACACAATATTCATCGAGGTGCAACAAACGAAAGAAAAATTGCAAGGATTTTTACTGCAATAAACTGGAAACTATCAGGAAAAAGTGATGCATTCCAACAAAGAGCATTACAGGGCATAGGGAAGATTAACTGCACAACAACTGCCCCTACTACTGCGAATCAGTCGAGGTGAAGCGAAGCGAATCAGTCGAGGCGAAGCTAAGCGAAGGAGCAGAGAGGAGAAAAATACCTTACGACTGCGACTCCGCCGATCTGAGTAGAAGCGAAGAAGCGGAGGAGATCGAAGGAGATCTGTGAGGCGAGGGCGAGGAAGATCTGCGGAGCGAGGGCACCACAGGAATCACAAAATTTATACGCGGGACGCGGGGCCATTCCGGCTTGCGATGCGACGAAGGAAATCGTGATAATAAAAAGCCGCGACACCAATAATTTACTCCCATTGAGATATTCAAACGAGACGGCGACTTTTTTTTATCGCCACCGCACCCTGTAAGCTTCCCCAAACGAGGCCTATTATGATTGCACGCAAATTTATGGGATTTACACTAACTTAAGAGCTCGGAGTGGGGTGGAGGAGAAATTAGGGTTACCTTCGCCGCATCTCTCTTCTTTTACTTGCATGGTTCATTGACGTTTCCCGATCAGAGTAGAGCAGAAAGAGGACAAATATGGGAGTTTCAAAAGTATCTTTTTTACAAATGCACATATATATATATATAGGGGAAAGAGGAAATTTATTTTTAATAAATATTATTTATATAAAAAGATAAATTTAGTTAAATAAATTATAAATTTGTTTTGATGTTTTAAACAAAAAATTTTTTAATTTAGTTAAAATTATCATTGATTACAATGATCAATGAGATGTTATTAAATTTAAATTACTCTGATTCAATTTAATTAAAGTAAATTTTAATTAATTCAACCAATTATTAATAAATTATTATTTTTTATATTATTCAAAAGCCAATTATCATTTAATTAGTTTATTTTTCATTAAATAAGCTCGACAAATGATTAGTTTATGATTTATAAATAAAAAATAAATTATTAATTGATGTTAATTATACTATAAAATTCTAACTAATTATTGATTTATTACTGACTAATCAATATTGATCAATCATTAATCTATTTTTTAAAAAAATATCAATGACAAATTAGCTTTGATAATTAATGAGTATTGTAATTATAAATAGCAAAATACATATCAACTAAAGTTAACCTTATTAATTATATAATTACTATATAACATTAAATTCATGTTTAATCTAACAAACCTAAATCTTGAAATTTGTCATCAAATAAGTTGTTGTATAACTTTTTTAGAGAAGATATATATTTATAATTTTCACTAGAGCTTTCTAGAAAGTTGTTTTCTTCTTCGCAACATTACAACCACATTTTTAAAAATCCGCAACCATCCGAACAGATCATGAGTAGAAGCGAATGATGAGACGAACAAGGGTGTTTGAGATGCCTTCACCAACAAGCTCATTGGAGAAAGCTACAATTCTTCTTTGACGAGCGTTTAATGTAAGAGTGGACGAGAAAAGGAGACACGGGTTCGAGCAATGGAAATTTATTTTTTTCGATGGAGATTTGAATATAAATGTTGAATCACTTTTTAAAATATATATTGGTCAATAAAAAGTATGTTAAACATAATATTATTTATAGTTAAATTCAATTAAGTTAATTTTTTATTTTTAATAAAATATAAATGATTAATTGATATATTATTGTATAAAATCGTAGGTAGGAGAGGAAGGGAGAGATAAAGAAGGTTACACGTCGATGAAACTAAATAGATAAACATATTAATAAACTATTAATTAAAAATTAGCCCGAATATTATCTCATATTAAATATAATATAATATAATAATATAAAATAAAACTAAACCCATTTAATATCGTTAATAAACAATAAAATATTTAATTCCATTAGAATAGGACTGTCAAAACCAATTGTTGTTCACAAACAGCTCGTGTTTGATTCGTTCGCTAAATTAACGAGCCGAACACGAACACTTTTTTTGCGCTCGATATAAAACCTACCCTAACCCTTAACATCCTATGACCATGTGATTAGGGTTGTCAAAACGAATATTTGTTTGCGAATAGTTTGTGTTTGACTCACTAGCCGAACACAAACAAACTTTTTGTGTTTGAAATATAAACAAGCCGAACACCAACAGTGATACTTTTTAACGAGCTGAACCTGGGCTCGCTCATGTCCGACTCGTTTACACCCCTAATCAGAATCTTATAGACGGCAAAAATCAAAACAGCAATAAACTCGTAGTTTCAACAATATGACTAAAGATATACAAAGTTAATAAAAAAGAAAGAAAAGAAAAGAGAAAAAATAAAATAAAATATATATATATATATCAAAGGTTAATTGCTATAATAGCAATGTAAACATGATAATATTATTATTACTATTATTATTAGGGGTTATTTAATTACACATCACACTATTCTTACATATGTAATATTTAAATGTTATGTGAACATTGAAGGTTAGATGTATAAATACATAGAAGTTATGTGGCTTGTACGTAAAATTTTGTTACTATTATTGTGTAATAAAATACTAATAAGTTAAAATTTATATTATATTCATATCAATATGAATCCCTCGATTATATAATTCATTTCAACGTAATTTACATAGCAATATTGTAACCCTAAAGTTATCTTCCTAATTATTCCATACCCCACCACGTGCATGCCGTCCAGTTAACAATTTATCCGTCAAAGCTACAGCTGTTAATAAAATATAAATTTATGATCAGGATTGGACACTTTATTAAAAAAAAATATTGATAATTTTTTAACTGCAGTTTAATTATTTTAAAAATAAAAAATTATAATGGTCATCACAGTTTTACATTTTTTTAACATCAAATTATTTTTAACAAGCTTCACAACTATTTTTTAATAAACTGATGCTGCCGCAAACAGACGTTTAGAAATGATATATTATCGTCAAGACTTCTCAAACCTTTGAATAGCCCGAGGTAAGATTATACTATGTTAGTGTAATAGCAACAGGATCGAGAGAATACGTCGGGAAGTGACAACGACTCGAATACTAGGAAGCATGGAGGTTTTGTGCAAGAAAATCTGAACACCAATGATGGCGACAGTGTCGGCCAAGCAGTGGAAGTTCGGAGATGGAAACAATCCTTTAAGTGTATGATATGACTCTAAGTTGGCTCGAATAGATTGAAATCCGCTTATAACTTGTTATGTTTAATACAGAGCCAACTCTGTTTGAAATTGAATCGAGGTGATCCTGCTCGAAATTGAAACCAGATGGCTCAATTCTGAGTTCTTTGGATCCATTCCAGCTCGAAAAATAGGATCGATCCAGCTCAAAATCAAAACAATATGGCTCAAACTGAGTTATGAATCTGTTTCAACTCGAAATTGACTCATATCTTGTTATATTCGATTTTATTTAGCATTTTGATATAACATTTATAAATAAATAAAAAATTTATTTAGCATTTCATAACCAATGCATTTACATGTGCCACCACATTGAGGTGGGTTTTTTTTTTAATGAATTTTAAAATGAATAAAAGAGAAGGGTAGTTTTGCAAAATAGAAATGTTTCTGAGGCTAATTTATATTTCATTATTTTATTATATTTAACCTTGTGCAATTATAGGGAAAAAAAGGAAAAAAAGTGCAAATTGTGCAGTCGGTGGAGGAAGGATCGGTGAGGCCAGCTTGCATATGAACTGTCGCCGAATGACTTCACGTGCTAGGTGCCATTTCATTTGCTTCAAGAAACAGTAATGAATTCCGCCTCCCCTATAAATCTTGGAAAAATTTGCAGCCGTACCCCAATAATTTTATGTATTTATATATCTACCATTTATAATTCTATATTTACACTCATTACACCTAATAATCTCTTTACTTCACTTCAAAAAAATTGGATTTATGCAAATTTGGTGAAGTTGAACTAGAGATTCGTGATGTAGTTTTGTATGTATTATAAAAATTATTTGATATTATTTAAAATAATAACATCCCACAAAGGTTTCGGATAGTACCATATACAGTTTCAACTCAAAATAAGGGTGATTCTGAACACTCGAGCCATATGTCCCCAGCTTTGAGTTGTCTGGTCACGAGCCTTGATCTTGATAGTGCAGTATCAAGAATCAACCCCACGACAGACCCATTATTGTCATATGTCAAATGATCTTGTAAGTGCGGTCTACGTCAATCCCCGTGCTTTGGTCGTAGTCACCCAGCTCTGATGGTTTACTCGACTAAATCAATCGCCCTTAAATGTCAGCAACCCACCATGCTTCTTTGGCTTCTTACAACACGATTGTCATCTGCTTAGAAGACGCCCGAGCCACTTAGAAGACGCACGAGCCTTGATCTTGACCGTGCGATATCAAGAATCAACCACTTGACAGACCTATTACTGTCATATGTCAAATGATCTGGTAAGTGCGGTATACGTCAATTCCAGTGCTTTGGTCGTAGTCACCCAACTCAGATGGTTTACCTGACTAAATCAATCGCCCTTAAATGTCAGCAACCCACCATGCTTCTTTGGCTTCTTACAGCACGATTGTCATCTTCTTAGAACACGCCCGAGCCACCTGAATAAGTAAGCTTCCTTTTACTCGTCTACACTATTGTGCTTACACATTAGAGCATATTGTCACGCTCCCAAAAGAGCTCTTAAGAGAGGTGGACAGCCCATGACTTATAAACTCTTTTTCGGCCCTACACCTAGTCGATGTGGGACTAAAAGTCCCTGACATTCTCCTTCACCCAATCATGTGACGCCCTCGTCACAGATCGGCTCCATCGAGGGCCCTACACCGTGGAGAGTCCCCACACCCGACAGTCAGTATCCGCTCTGATACCACTTGTTATGCGCCCAAAAGAGCTCTTAAGAGAGATGTGCAGCCCTGAACTTATATACTGCTTTTTAGCCTTATACCTAGCCGATGTGGGACAAAATATCCCTCACGATATATTAACTAATTCATGTGCAATCAATTCATGATCTATTTTGAGGCGACAGTATACGACACTACACTGCAGTTTTATATGTTTATACATGCTATACATGCTATTTTTATATATATATATATATATATATATATATATATATATATATATATATATATATATATATATATATATATAGATATGAGACCAAGAGGCATGTGCTCCTCCCTCAACTTTATTCATCTCCCCACTTTCCACGCTAATTTAATAAATTAATTTGCTAAATAATCCACAGATCCCCACCGGTCCACCTGTGATCCGTAGACCAGAACCCGAACAACACACAGCTTCTTTAAAGAAAGGGTGTACTTACCGCGAAACTTCCCACTGTCGAAGCTAAAAGTACCTCAGTGCAGAGAGAGAGAGAGAGAGAGAGCGGCGAGAGAGAGGGAGAGAGAATGGTACACGCAAAGACGGACTCGGAGGTGACGAGCATCGCGCCATCATCGCCGACGAGATCGCCGCGCCGGCCGGTGTACTACGTCCAGAGCCCTTCACGGGACTCCCACGACGGCGAGAAGACGACGGTTTCATTCCACTCAACTCCGGTGCTCAGCCCAACTGCTTCTCCTCCGCACTCTCATTCCTCCGTCGGCCATCACTCCCGCGAATCCTCCTCCACCCGCTTCTCCGGGTCTCTCAAACCCGGGGCGTCCCGCAAAGTCACCCCCGACGGCGGCGCTGTCACCGGCCGCCGTAAGTCTGACAAACCCTGGAAGGACGCCGATGTCATTGAAGAAGAAGGTCTCCTCGATGACGACGAAGATCGCCCTCACGGCCTCATTCCTCGTCGCTGCTATTTCCCACTCTTCGTCCTCGCCTTCGCGCTTCTCTTCTCCTTCTTTGCATTAATCCTCTGGGGAGCCAGCCATTCCCAACGCCCCGAGGTTTCCATGAAGGTAATTCAACTGTTATTTTTCTTCCCCCGGTTCTCCCTTTCAATCAATGATCGATCGCTCATTGTCTCTATCTGAAAATGTCGCACAGAGCATAACATTCGAGAACTTCATGATTTCGGCTGGAACAGACGCATCGCTGGTGCCGACCAATCTGGCGACCCTGAATTCAACCGTGAAGATGAGCTTTCGAAACACCGGCACATTTTTCGGCGTTCATGTAACTTCAACCCCTCTCGATCTATCTTATTACGAGCTCTCGCTCGCCATCGGAACAGTAAGTTTTCAAGATCCAAATCCTGTTCAGTTTCTCAGTCAGCTTACGAATCGATATTGATCGAATTTGACGACCAGGTTGAGGAATTCTATCAATCGAGGAAGAGTCGGAGGAATTTAAACGTAGTGGTTTCTGGAAACAAGATTCCTCTGTATGGCGGATCTGCGACTCTCAGCGCCCCGGTGGCCGGAAATAATGGAGCGGCAGCGGCGACGGCGCCGGTGCCGCTGAAGCTGAGTTTCAGGGTGAGATCTAGGGCTTATGTTCTTGGGAGATTGGTGAAGCCCAAATTCTATACGAGGATTGAGTGCGATGTGGTTATGGATCAGAACAAGCTCAACAAACCGGTTTCGCTGAAGAACTCCTGTCGGATTGATTAGTTTCTTGTTGATCTGATTGAATTTTTATCGGAGAAGAAGGAATTAGGGTTTTCTAATTTTTTTATATAAATTTTGTTGTTTTTTTGCTATAATTATGGGGGAAGAGCGCAAGTTTCTGTGATGGCAGCTGGATCTGACGGATTTGAAAATTGAAGGAGATGGTTATGATTTTAATAAAGTGGAATTGAAAGAGATGTTTATGATTTTAATGAAGTGGAAAACTTTATTTTTTTATTATTTTTTTTAAGAAATATTGCAGTGGAAAATGTATCTTAATTATAGAAAAATTATTATAAAATCCGTTGTATAATTTTATATCAAAATTTCAATCAAGACTACTATCTACCAGCAGACACATTCATGTATTAAATTGAGGTATGTTTGTGTATGTAACAAGATCTTGATTGGAGTCTTGATGTAAAACTGTTTATCAAGAAGTAGAAAATATTGGTAAGGTTGAAATAAATTCTTAAAATTTAATATATTTTGAATATACTTAATATTAATATTTTTTCAAATGAGTAGGAGTTAATGAGTTTTGAGTCCCTATTGCTCGTGTTTTGACTTGTTAGTTCATTGAGTTAAGCTCACAAATCAATTTTCAGATTAAATTTGAGCCTACTCATCAACCAACATAACTCACACCCTTCTAATGGAAAAAATACTCTCCGGAAGTGTGCACTTTCAGACAGTCAATCACAGGCCACCACGTTACTCGCTGATTAGGTTTATCGCGACGTGACAACTGATGATTTTAACGTGCGGCGTCTGGATACGATATTTTCTCTTTAACACTATCTTTATCATCACTTATAACTAAGAATGTAATTTAGTTATCTATTGAGATTATATTTTGATAATAACTTTCTTATTCTTATTATTATTATTATTTTTGTGAAAATATGATTTTTTTAGATTGATTTTTTTTAAATGATAATTATAAAAAAAACTATTATTTTATATTTTCCACAATAATTCTATAACTAAATCCTAAATTAGGCACAAAAGAAAAAAAAAATCCATTTTAGAAGAAAATGCAGCACATCACAAAACCAACTGATTGATTAGCTGAAATAAAAAATCTAACAAAAAATTAATTTCCATTTTTTTCCACTAATCTATCAAACCATACATAGAAGAAGAAGAGAAGGACTCTTAACAGTCAACACAGTCCAAGAAGAACCAGAGACACACACAAGATTTCACCCCACAAGTTCCCAAATCAACATGCAGAGATGCTTCTACACAACCCACATTCACCAACAAACATCAAAACACCACCAAATCGGACTGGAAGTACATACCGAGAGAATGTGGAATCACCTGCGACAGAGCGTAATGGAGTTGCATCCGCGAGAGTAAGGGTAGACGGGACCTCTCGCGCGGTGGCAGTCGTGGGTGTAGTACGATCGGCCGGAGCGCGGCGGGCACGGGACGCGATTAGCCGATAGGGCGCCGTAGGAGATGTAGTAGTTGGCTAGATTTATCCGGCGCCAGAAGAGCGATCGTCCCCGGATTCCGCTTTCGTCGGCGTCTCGGATGAGATCGTCGTCGGGATCTGGGACGAATGAGCTCGAGAAGGCGGAGGCGGGCCAGTCGATGGCGTCCGCGATGAGATGGAGGCTGCTGGAGCTCACCTGGGCATTAGCATTGCCGGCGAGGGAGAAGATGGAGGTGAGAAGGAGTAGAGAGGAGAGGAGGGAAGAGGTTTGGGGTGACATTGATTCACGGGTCAGGGGGGGAGGAGGTGGGGAAGAAGACGGAGAAGAGGAGTACTGCGAACTATCATGTGAGGATAGAGGGGTAGCTGTAGCAGGGTATCGCTGTGGCGGTTTGTATGGCGATTCTGATTGGTGGAGTATTATTTGTTTATTAATGGAGGGAGGCAGTGACGAGAAAACACGTGGAGTAAAGAGCTGTTTGCTGTTAGCGGGGTGCATACGATCTATTGGAACGGCTTCGTGATTCGTGCGGCTTGGTGGAGGATTGGATCTGGTGGGGTGGCAGCGAGAGTTTCGAAGAAGAAAGACTAGTATATCTGGTATATCATTCTCTTAATTTTGTACCAAAAATTATATTTGTCTTTATATATCATTAAGTGTTAGGAAAAATTAGTTTATAGATTGGCTATACCAGTAGTAAGTAGTGGACGACGATAATTGGTAATTGACGATAATAGAGGATGATCGATGAAGTTAATCAGCTATAGAAGTCGCTGGTCGACATTGGTTGGGCTCGAGCCAAAACAAGTCAAAAATTAGAGAGAAACATAAAGTAGGATCAAGCGAGCCTCGTCTTCTCTCCTTTACTTATTTACATTTAACTTCTATTATAAGTCATAGGAAGTCCTCTCTTCGTGAGACAAAAAAATTATATAAAATTACATACTATTAAGTCATATCCAACAGCTTTACATATTTATATCTTGTCCGACAGTTTTTGTCATATATTATAATTTTATGTCATGTCTGACAGCTTTAAGTCATGTTTTACAGCTTTATGTCACGTCTCATCATGTGGTTGAACACGACAGATCGTCAGTTAGGCAGTTTGATGGATTTTCTTGCCAAAGAGTTCAACGAGTTTTCCTGCCAAACAGTTCAACAAATTCTCCAACTAAGGCGTGTGTATTTGTAGATATGTAAATACAGCAGAATTGAGCGGTATGCACGAGTCTTCCCTTTTCTTTTGC
This sequence comes from Papilionanthe hookeriana x Papilionanthe teres, assembly GCA_022702705.1. Taxonomy (NCBI): domain Eukaryota; kingdom Viridiplantae; phylum Streptophyta; class Magnoliopsida; order Asparagales; family Orchidaceae; genus Papilionanthe; species Papilionanthe hookeriana x Papilionanthe teres. The sequence continues at coordinate 39,843,982 of CM040433.1, read as the reverse complement.
AAGCAGTTCAGAGAGAGAGAGAGATGCTCCTCCAATCTTTCCATGCATACCACCTAATTCTTATGCATTTACACCATATAACCTAGGGGCATTTACATGCGAAAGCCTTGGCTCGTTGGTTGCGGCCTTTGGTGTAAGTCCCTCGAGTCGAGGGTTTGAATCTCACTCATGATGAGAGAATTTGAATAGCACATCGGACTGGAAGGGGGGTCTGCTCCTCGGTCAGTTCAACCTTTGGGGTTGATCGGCAGGTCTCCGACTGCCAATCAATCTTAAACAAAAAAAAAAAAAAAAAAAAAAAAACCTGCCACTCAAATCTTTCATATCACATAAGAAAACATCATTATTTTAACTTCTAAAAAGTGACGCATGCCTTTTCATGCCTAAATAAGGTGACATGCACATAGTAATTTAAACTTTAGGTGTTAGATATGTAAATGCATAAAAAATTTAAGTGGTATGTATGTAAATCTTTCTTAGATATGGTATAAGTAGATGCTAGACTCACATAATTTAAGACAGTTAAACCAGCAGTGGGTCAATAAGAACTCATAATTTGCACAAATACTACTGTACAATGATGGAATTAGAATCTAAAGAGAGGGGATTTCAGAAAATTTACCTCATTTAAGAGGCAAAAAAAAAAAAAAAAGAACTTCAGAAAATCTAAGGGGCATTTAAATACATACCACACAATTCTTAGCCATTTACATTTCTAACCTCTATTTAAAAGTGCATGATATAGGAGCACATCCTCTAGCCATATAAGGTGTCTGAGTTGCGAGAAACTGAATAAGCAGACTGTCGGCTTAGTTGTTAGTTGAGTCTGAGTTAGTCGTCGGGCTAGCTTTTAAGTCACTCTGGCCGAGCTGCGAGTTAGCATAGGTCGAAGGCGAACCGATGAGTTTTGAAAACCATTCCACCTATTTCTGTTGAGCTGATGAATGGATAGATCGAACCTAACCAATTCAAGCGTTGGCCTTGCAGGTTTACAGCTTTTGCTTCATTCATTAGGTATTTGGCCACTCATAACCAACTTCAAAAAAGTACCCATTAGGAAGCAAATATATGCATATTCATTGCATGAGGGTGGTCAGAGACAAGAAGGCTTTCACAAGTAAAACAGTTACTTGAGCAATAAAAAAATAGGGGCATTTACTTGCATACCACACAATTCTTATATATTTGCACATTTATCACATAAACTTGCGTATCTATATACATGCTCACTCAAATGTTTTTTTCAAAAAATAAAATACAGCTTTTTATGCATAGGTTATAACATCAAAGTGTAATAAATTTTAGGTCTAAAGGCTTTCGTTTGAGTGGATCTAAAACAGAGTACATGAAATGTTGTTTTAGTAGCAGTAGAGCTAGTGGCCAAGTTGTAACAATTGGTGATCGAATCATTAAAATGAGTGAATGTTTTAGATTTCTCGATGATGGCGATATAGATGAGGATGTTATTAGTAGAATTCATGTTGGATAGTTGAAGTTGAAGAATGCATCGGGCTTATTGTTTCATAGAAAAGTATCGCTTAGATAAAGGAAAATTTTATAAGATGGTGAGACTTGTAATGCTTTATGACGCAAAATGTTGGCCTATAAAAGAGAAGCATAAAACTAAGTTGAAGTATTGCTGAGATAAGAGTGCTTAGGTGGAAGACTGACTTGAAATTAGAGATAATAGGAAAGGAATGTATCCGTGAAAGGGTTGGAGTATCTCTAGTGCACACAAGTACAAAGAGTAGTTTGAGATGGTTTAGTAGCATTGAACGTTGACCATCTCATGATCCAACTAGGAGAGTAGATGTTTTAGATTTGACTTATGTTAAGAAAGATTGAGATAATAACCTAAAAAGGCATGGGCAATTTGTATAAAAAATGTCTTAATTTATTAGAATGAATTAAAAATATGACACTCATAGGTCATGTTGAATCCCAGATTGTCATCCAGAAAAACACGCTTCAAGAGTTGGATCCGAGAGAAGGAGAGCAGGAGAAAGAGAGAGAAAGAGATCGACAAAGAAAACTCTCAAGAAAAGAGTCGGGCGAAATAGTCACTTTATTCATCATTAGGTCTCCTCTTCATAGGAAGGTTTTTTGTACAATTACAGAAATGAGAGAGCGATTATGAAAATCGTTCTTAATTACCGAAAAGAGAGCGATTATGAAAACAGCCCTTAATACAATTAATGCACTAATTCAATGTAAGATTCAAATGATTTAATTTTGAATTTGTATACAATTTGAATTTAAATATGAAGGCTATCAGTTGGTTGACGTGCTTGAGTTTGGCTAACCGAGACAACCAGTCGAATGACGGTCGTTCCTACCAAAGCAAAGTTGGACGGTCGTCCAGGACCATGAGAGTGGCTTGTCGACAGGATCCATCAACATCGTGTGCTGAATGACTTTGACCGAGTGGTCAGCTCGAACCGTGTTCCTTTAGTCCGATGTTATGATTGCCCAACTGCCATCCCTGGTCGTAAGATCACTTTGAGATTTGTGTCGGCATTTTTGGTGCATACAGAACATAATGGAGAAAAAGGATTCAAGCAGCGACATCACTCAACGGGATAAAGGCATGTTGTTTTTGTTGTATATATAAATAAATAAAATTTGTATGATATGTACGTAAATTTCCCTAAAAAAATAAGCATTGATTTCAAGATGGAAATTATGAAATCTCAATCTCTTTCACATATTCCAAGCAAAAAAATACAATGAAAATAAGCTTGATACAACTGAATGCATGAATCAAAATTAAATCTATGTCAGCCCAATTGATGAGCTGCATCCTATGATGATAAAGTATTTATGAAATTCACAATCCTAATCTCTCAATCATATCAAATAATGATGCCCCCTTCTTCATAATATTTGATATCTTTTGGGGCTCTTTTCTCGTTTCCAACCACCATGTCAATGTTACCATAGAAGTTGATTTGCAATGTGCAATGAAATTTATATAAGATTCTTCTTCCTAGATCATAAGTTACACTCCACTATTCACCATTGGCACACAATGGCATTCACAACCATGTTCTTCAACCTTTGCATTCAATAATGAGACCAGATAGAAAAATCATATAAACTTTTTAACTAATTACTAAGTCGCATTAACTACACAAAACAAAATGGAGGCCACCAAGATCTCATTTCAAATAAGAAACAAAAATCAAATTTCACAACAATGTGGCTACCTTAAGTGTGGTAAATAAGGCTTTAAATTCCAATTAGGGACATTTACATATGTACCACTCAATTCCTATGCATTTCCATGTCTAGCAACTAAATTTACTTTTACTTTTATTCCACCCAAATCTTTCATATCACATATTCCAATTACTCAAACCATAAACATAACGGTTACACTTCTATCTCAGAAGAAGCCATAAGTAATCCTGGACCGCAAACTCCTTCCCTCACAATAAATACAAACCTCACTTCTAAATATAAGATACTCAGTATGAAATTCAGATATCAAAAGCCATATCATCTACGATAGTTTGCATTCAAATTTTCATTTAAATCAAAATTAGTAGAAAGACATTTCAACATAGAAGGAATACATAGCCTTTCCAACCAGAAGCAGAGCCAGTTTATGTTCAGTGTGAGCAACCCTAAATTTGTGATTATTTATATAAGTAGTAAACTTTAATATTTTTTTTCTAATATAGTTTAAGTAATTTAGAAATTTTGCCCTCTTTTGATATATGTTTTGCCTAATACTTTTGAAAGTGCACCACGTGTCTACTGCATCAGGACTGTACATCAAAAATATCTTTTGTTTTTTTATTTTATTTAGTGGGTCTGTCATGTGACGTGATGCACTTTCATTGGTGCCCTGATCCAAAACCGCATCAGGACCCCTAATGTAATATTTTGCCTAAAAAATGATACTCTTCGATACTGAACAAAATTTGTATCAACTCATCATCAAATTATCAAAAGACAGTGAAATATTTTTACAGGAACCAAGCTAAAGAGCCCATATCTTCAATAGCTCTACATGTTCCGGTCATCAACTCAGAAATTATGTATGACAATATAGGAATACTGAAACAAGTTAGAAGAAAAAGATCAAACCTTTATTAAAAAAAAGGAAAAATTAAGGAGAAGTGGATAGATAGAAGAAAACAAATGGGCACAAGTTACTTATCGTCATTGTTAGGACAATCTCTCGCAAGATGCCCACGCTCTCCACAGTTATAACATCCCCTTTCACCACCAGAGTAGCCGCCAATACTAACGTTTGCAGAGCTTCCTCCTTCCTGGTTACAATCCCTCGCCAAATGCCCACTTTTCCCACATTTATAACACGAACCCCCAAATCTACGGTTAGTGGAGCGATTACCTTGGGTGCAATCTCTAGCTAGATGCCCTGATTGCCCACAGTCATAGCACGGGGGACCTCTTTCTCCTCCCCTTCCTCCCCCTCCTCCTCGAGAACTCTGAAGGCATTCCCTCGCAAAGTGTCCAGATTCCCCACAGTTATAGCACGGAGCACCACCACCACCACCACCCAAGCTGCTTCTGCCCAAACCTCGTCCTCCACCTCTCGCAAACCCTCCAGGTCCTTTACCTTTCCACGCTGAGAAGCTCACAGGAATCTCTGCTTTCTCCATGAGAGTGACGTCAACAGCCTTCGTCCGTCCGTCCTCCTCTTTCTCAACACAGAACTCAATAGAAGCGCCTCTGGAAAGCATCCGAAACCCTTCCGAGTGTAAGGAGCTCCTGTGCACGAAGAGGACCTCTCCGTCTATGTCAGAGGTGACGAAACCAAAACCCTTCTGCCTGTTCAACCACTTCACCTTCCCCGTCAGCCGTTTTCTTTCTGACATTTCACCGTAACCCTAACCCTAGCCCAACAGATTAGTGTAGAGAGAAAGCGAGTAGGTACCGACCAGAATGCAAGATTATATTCGGTGAACAAGAGCTTTGATTTCTTCTTCTTCCACCGATGATTCGAGAAAGTATGGGGCCGCTTCGCTTCCCCGGCCTTCGCTTCGACCAACTTTTTCGGCGAGAGAATAAAGGAGGATTGTGGAAATTTCAGCAAGGTGAGGGCCGCCTTGTTGTTATTGGACGGCAGGGATTGTGGCTGTCACGAGGAAGAAAAGGTTTGCGTTTTCCAACCGCTTTAACTGTCTCTTTATATTTATGTTTTTCGCACCTACTGAACTCTATAGAATTGTATATATATATATATATATATATATATATATATATATATATATATTATGAATTTTTTATCTTTGCTTTAATAGGGATTGTTCAAGATATTATATGTATTTCACGCATACGGGTCTACCGCTTGGCTGCTTTCTGATTCGTGAGTGAGCTAGTATGACTATGACCCGATAAGCTATGTATGCTTGGCTAGGCCGGGTTGGCGTTGCTAGGAGGACCAATTTGTTTGGCTTGGCCTTATCGATTAGTTGATCTAGTTTGAAGTTGATCTTTGAACTATGGATGAGAAGTTCATATTGGCGGAGCAAAACTAGACTATTTGAGAGAGGGTGAATCATAATAGCTCGATAGATACCTCGTTTCTTAATAAGGTGAGCCCGTGTGATGACTATAAGACTGTTGTATTGTTGATTATTGATCCCTTATGAAGAGCCTCAGGATCGTTTATGGGATGGTTGACAATATTGAGGAGCTGAGTTTTTCCTCAGGTCAGATCTGCCAGTAGATAGCCTATCGGGTTGCCTCTCTTGTAGTAGTTGGCTCGGATGCTTGTCTCTTATTCTAATATCAATCGATCGACCTTTTGTCTTTTTCCTAGCTTAGCTAGCCCTCAACACTCAGATGGCTACATACAGTCTTTAATTAAGATTCTACGTCAATTATCCGGAGTTTAATTAATTATTCAGTTTAAGATTAAATTTTGACGACATAATCCCTAATTCAAGTTGGGCTCGATGAAGGCCATCGACAAAATTAGTGACGTGCTAAATCTCGAAAACCTTAATGATAAAAAGTACAAAAGAAAGTTAAACTGAGATATTGTTGAGAGAAGACATTGATGACATTGGTCGTGAATTTAGCTCAAAGATTGTTAATCTTTTGAAAATCTATTTGAAATTTAACTCGGATCGAGATGAGATCGATTAAACGAGCCAAAACTTTGGATCAAATTTTTTTTTTCTAGCCGATTTCGAGCCATACATGGATTGGCTCTCGATCAAGTCGAAGTATCTTTTATCGGTAGGCCTTTTATCATACTTATTCCTTCTGAATTATTAGATCACCTCAAGATCGGCATTAACATATTTTTAATGTACAAAAACAAATTGCAATGTGGAGATGACCTAAATGTACATATACTGATTGCAAATATAACAAAAGTAATAAATGATTATATAACAATATATATATATATATATATATATATATATAAACTTATTCCAATTTTTTAAAAACTAAATGACTCTTTTGTCCAGAACTTGCTTAAACTAACAAACCTCTTCTGAGGAAAAAAGAGGGCTATTCATGCCATTTCTAACAATCCCGGGAAGCATCGTGCTAAAGGAGCATAGGTTACTCCGTCTCCGTCGCCGGAGGGCTATAGATCTCGCTCTCTCTCTCTCTCTCTCTCTCTCTCTCTTTTACGCCTCTGGATATCGAGGAGATCTGGGTCGTAAGGGAAGCTTCAGCTATGGCTGCATTCCTTCTCTCTCCACTTCCGACTCACCAGTCGAAGATACCAGATTTCCTTCCTCTCTCTTCTCTCCCTCACCGGTCGAAAACCCCGCCTCCTAGCTTGTTCCTCCCAAACTCCAGCACTCGCTCTGTTCTCGGTTTGCGCCGGAGGGTTAGTTCTGCTATTCGCTGTTCTACAGACGGAGCCGTGAAGGTGGAAGAGCAAATCCCTATTGAGAAGAGTAAGCTACTGTTTGATATGTCTATGCTTTCGTGGTCTCATTTCTGTCTTCGTCGAATTTATGTTTCATTCATTCAACTGATTGCAAATTTTCTAAATTAAAATCTGAAGGGTTCCCCGCTTACCCGACCGTTATGGACATCAATAAGATCCGTGAAATTTTACCGCATCGGTGAGTTCATTTTGTTTAGTTTTTTGTTAAATTTTTGTATTGTTTCATGACGAACTAATTGGAGAAATGTCCGTCGCCCCTCCTTCGCTTTAAGGTCATAGGTTTCCTTTCCTCCTAGTGGATAGAGTGATCGAGTACCAACCAGGAGTTACTGCTGTTGCAATCAAGAATGTGACTATAAATGATAATTTTTTCCCTGGCCACTTTCCGGAAAGGCCAATAATGCCCGGTGTGCTCATGGTTGAGGTGAGATTTTGATCTCCTCTCTCATAGGGCTGTTTGGTATCTTATTTTAGACTGCATTTAAGCAAGATTCAGCGTAAAATCCTACAATCAATTTTCTTATTGTTTCTTTGTTTTTTGGATTTTAAATCACGCTGATTTGATAAATCCTTTTTCAGCTTTGTTATTGGTTAAACTCGTGATCTTTTTTTTTAACTCATCGTTCACCTGGTTTAATGGCTTTCGCTACTCTTATAATTCTTAAATTGCAAAACAAATACCTGCCGAACATTGTACGAAGATTGGTAAGATTTATACGCTATTATGCCATTTAAGGTTCTCTTCTAATTCATCTAAAAAATTACTAAATACCAATTGAGTTAAATACTGATTTTAGCCAAGCAACCATTAGTCATAATAAATAAGTAAATTTAAAAAACAGACCCATCAGTCACAATATAACATTTTTTTTTCTGTTTGAATTTGAGTGGGTTTGCCTCTTTTTTATTGGATTACAAGTCAATTCTATATTCTTATTGATTAAAGAAAGTTGCATCTCTTCGACATTGCCATATGTTTGGTTGATTTAACAGTTAAACTTCATGTTCTGGTATGGGAGGGGTCCATCTACTTTAGAACAAGCATTTCTATATCTTGTGCGACAGAATCACATTATATGTGAAGGGATTTTTTCTAAGGTGAACCGAGTGACGTGAATAATTGTTGGCTATTTTAATTTCAAGCGCTAATATCATCACCTTCATACTTAGCATATATAGGTAAGGTTATCGAAGTATGGATGATTTATGTGGATGGTGAACCATTGGTCTGAAATAGGTCAAAATACATGAGTGCTTAATGGAGATAATCATGGTTTCATTGAAAAGTAATCGAGAGTATTATTTAGGAGAATATGGTTGATGAAAAAAGTAAAGGTTAAAAAGTTCTATTAGATTGCCAACTTTACCTCTTCCATTTTGTGCTTCCTTAACATTTTTCTTTTCTCTTATTTTCTTATTTCCTTTGTTTCATTCTCATCTTCTTCTCTTAACCATCTTTCTTATTCTTCAGTTATTGTTTCCTTGCTTAGCAATGAAGTCCAATTCCCTTAGGATTCTCTTAAGCAGAGGAAAGATACCGAAGAGAGAGAACACTAGAGAGAGATGTCAGACTTGATAAGAAGAAAGAGGGGGACAAACTTAAGGGATATGGATTTTTATGAGGCTAATTGTCCATGAATTTTTTATTATTTTTATTTTTTTGATTAAATATTTCTCTAATTGATGCAAATATTTATACATAAGAGCATGATAAAATAATTTAGACTTAAGCCACAAAACTAAGTTCTGAATTTAGGATAACTAGGAGGATAATCCTCCTTAAGATGAGTATTAATCCTAACCAGGCTCCTTAAGGAAGTTGAGGCTTCATTAGTAGATAAAATTTGTCATATTCATATTTAACACTCTTTTCTATCCTTTATTTCATTTGAAGATGTCTCGAACCCTTATTTTATATTTTTCGCACCTCTCAAGATTTGCTGAGTAGATAGAGATGGTGGAGTTATCTTATTGTTGTCGTGATTTTTAATTTGCAGTGCAAATCTGATAGGCTTATGTCTGGAGCTTGTTGGAATATGACTTCTTTATTTGGCTTTAAATTGTTTAAGCAACTAATTTTCCTTGTGTGACCCTTAAATCGTTTAAGCAATTAATTACTAAATTGTTTAAATTGTTTATAAGATGTTGGACTATGAATTCTTGGAGCTGCATGAACATGCTCATCTTCTAATGTTTTTGTTGGCTGCTCTTGGCTTCTTATTTTTTAACTATTGGAAGATGTTGAGCTGACTTATATTATGGTAATTTACTGCAAGTATGGTTTTGTAGTTATGAAAATACTGATTACTTTATTTTGTGGCTTTAATATTGGCTCCAAGTCCTTGTGTAATTGACACATTTACTCTATATTTTTCTTTCTCCATCTATTATTGTTCCTTTTATAAGTATGTAACATTCTATCAATTAAGTATGAGTTTTCTAAGATTAAATGACGTTTTTCTAATGGTGGCATATTAGATATGACCTTATCCATGAATTACTTGGATATGAAAACTTGATTGGGCATTGTTCTATAACTCCAAATTCAATATATATTTTTAACTCACTCTAATTTGTTTGTCTTTAGGTGAGGAAGGTGTCTGTCCCTAATTTTTCTACCAAATCTTTAATAAGATTCATCACACTTGCTGAACCTATAATTGCACCAGCAATGTTAGAATTTACCTAAATGTTCATCTTGAAGAGCTCCCCTCTTTTCTGACTTCTTTCATGCGTTATATATGTTAGAAGTCCTTCCATTTCATTCACAATTGTGGTGAATGTCTCCTTGTTATGAGAACCTGTATAATTGGGGTTGAATTCTAGAAATCACTGTCTATATGACTTGTGATTTTTAAGTTTATGCATCAAGGCTTATGGCTTGTAGCTTCTCTTGGCATCTCTTATCCTACATTGCAATTTTGAGGGAGTTTTTATTTTTTGTTTTTGGTAGTGTTATTGGGCCAATACTTCTTGATTCTTATGATTGGAGCTTGATTTGATTGCTCTCTGAGCAAAATATTTTAATTCTTACTTCTGTCCTCTACACAACTTACATCTTTCTAGAAAATTTATTTTTCTATCAAGGAGATTTCTGAGAAAATTGATTACCTCTTGATCTCGGCGGTGTTTGCATGCATACCTTGCTTTTCATGTCCAGATGTATTTTGTAGATTCACTTATCATTTTCATGGCAATTTAGATAACCTGTATATTGGAAATCCTTTTAACATACACCTCATTCTTGAAGGATCATGATTCTTAGCTTCTATACTTTATTACATGTACTTGTCGGCCGCTTAAGAGCTGTGATGCGTCTCTCTTTTTTTTTTTTTTAAAATTTAATGGATATATGTATATTAGTTTTGAAAATAAGATTTTTAAATTTTAAAATATTAGAATGAGAAAGGACGGATCTCATTCGTTTAGCAGTTTGAATGAACGAGCGTAATATCGCGAGTAACGCATCTATTCCGAAGAATAGGCATCCTACTTGACAATATCGCTCGATCAAATAAACCACAAAATTCATGACATCCGTTACGGCTCGCGAACGCTTTATGTGGACCAGACAAATTCCCCTATTTAATACAAAATAATTAAACGGGGTTTATATTATACGAGGTGCTTTAAAACTCCCTATAAATGAGCACTTATAGTTAATTACCCTCAAACGATCGAAGTCAGCTCGAGAGAACTCTCGATTTAGATCGTAAATTTCTATCTTCGCGAATTCAAAAGGTAGGGTTTTCGACGAAATTTGGTAGTAGGAAATCCAATAGGTGAAAGACGCGATGTGGAACAATTATTTACGGAGTCGAAGAGAGAAGGGTAGGGGATGTCACGGATCTCGAAGAGACCTCGATAACGTCCCGGACTATCCTATGATTGGAGCTTTAAATTTTGGAAAGAGATTTATTTTAATTTCGATCCTGCGAGTTAATTATAGGAATTACGTTTGCACGATGTCGATTATGCAAACTACCCGAAAGATAGGAGAGCTACGTCGTATCGGACGACAACCTCGGAACGCTAAGCGAGTTAGGGCTTATATCGCACGGGAGGGCGTGCTAAGCTTAAAGAACGAGTAAGGATTTATGCTGCGCATGGCGAAGCTACTCGAAGTCACAGGGCTCATTATTTAAAGCTAAAGAATGATTTCTTGATGTCGACACGAGTTTTCTTGAAGAAGATGGCACGTCTTGCACCGCGTCTTCCAAGCTCCACGTCGTAGCAAAGATCGCGGCTTAGATTTAAAGTCTTAAGTTAAAGTGAGCATACGAGTCGTTTATTATTTTTATTGCGAGTGAGTGTGTCTGTGCCAGTAGCGTAATGAAGACGATAAACGGAGAGCAATGCTTATAGCAAGCTAAACAGATAGACATGCCATGCTTAAACGAAGTATCTTAAGCTATGCGAGAAGTAACATCTTATAACGAGTAAAATATGCCGAGCAGGAGAAAGTACGGAAATGTAAAACATGCTTAGCTAGATACGTATCTTGAAAGTAAACGACCTAAGTCAACGAGAGTATGTCTTTGAAAAGTAAAATATGCTAAGCAGTATAATAAGTAAGGAAAGTAAAAGCATCACGGGAGTATGCAGTATCTTTCTTTATCCTCGACATGTGTCATCACTCGTTTATTGTTATTTTTTATATTTTTCTTATTTCACGCAACAGATTTATTAATACTCAAAAGAGCGAGGAGTAAGTAGTAAGTGAAAACAACCTACTAAACAGAAGTGCTTATGGTGTGTCTAAGAAAAGTAAAGTCTGAAAACTCAACGATAAAAACGAAGGAAAAGCTGCGAGAAAATGAGAAAATCACGAAGAGGACTAAGAAAGTCGGAAAGAAAGAAAAGAAACGTCCAGTAGAAAAATCAGAAAAGCCACAAACGAAAACAAAACAAAGCATGAAAACGCTATAAGCACGTGAGAAACCCACGAGACGACCCGCTAAACTCATAGCGAACCATAAGAAAGCCATGAGCCTCTGAAAAGAAAGACCGTAAGCACGGTGGTGTTTTGGACTCGAAGCTATGCTTAATGTCCGGACTTGAGTGCTTGATCATTAGGCCGACTTTCCGCGGAAGGTAGTCCTAATCCGACTCGAATAATGACCAAGTGGACCTTTATAAATCTTCACACATTTCATTTTTTTGGTTTTCATGCAAGTAAGTCATAGAGTAAGTAGAGTGCATGTCGTAGTGGAGGTAATTTTGTATTTTTCAAACATATGTATTTTTTGTTTTAAAGCGTTTCGATCACGCGAGTTGACTATCACAATAGGACTAGGTCTACGAACGTTAGATGTCGGTAGTAGAAACCCGAGGACGGTCGAACGGTTCCGTGATTCTGCTCTCTACCTCTGCGAGTCTCCGAGTCGGGCGGCCCGTCCTATGATTCTCGTAATTTTCTCTTTTTGCGGTCTCATCCATGTCCCAACCGCACTTACGAGCGCTTGACGATGGCCCATATATAACCCAAGGAGGTTATATATGCACACCTACACGTCCACTCGTAGGTGTGTCTTTGAGCCGAAAACAAGGTGAAGCCAGGGACGAGAGGTCGAGGAAAGGAGGACGGAAAGCGGCTCGCTCAACACGATTTCGAAAGAAGTGAGTCGATTTCCGATAATCAGAAAACACGTAAGCCCACCGGACTCCGACCGACCTCACATATCCTGAAAAAGGACCTAAAGGCACCACGACGCTCTCGGAGAGGATGAGGACTAGACCCTGAGAACACACCCTTTTCCCAAACGACAGTCGTAAAAGCATGACAATAGTGACAAAGACACTGACCAAGTCCTGGACTCTGGGCCACTGCTCGGGATTCCTCCAAACTCTAAGTACCCACATTGATTTTTAATTCCTGAAACACAAACTTCCCCGGTACCTTCTCCCATAGGCTCGGGACTCAGGCTATAGCAATAGGAGAATCAGTAAACTTTTAATACATAAGAAAGAGAATGGACAAGCCATAAGCCACCCAACTAGCATTAATTTCACCAAATAAAACCTCCAAGACATATTTCGAATATCGTGCTCGATTTATTTCCATAAGTAAGCTAGGAAGCTCTTCCAAACTCATTAAATCAATTTCATAAGCAAATGTAGCAAAGAGCAAAGCCACCATCACACCAACTACCCCACCCACCAAGGCTCGGCCAAGCGGAAAAACAAGAGGAGAGGCTCGCGGTCGAGGCCAAAATAGGGGGGACAACACGAGGCAAAGTCCCCCGACAAGCCACTCACACCGATTCCAATTTACCACAAACACACAAGAATAAACTCCATTAGAATCCAAACAATTCAGCCCCTCTAAATAAAATTCCAAACAAGGGTGCGAGCGAGCCACCACAAGACCCAAAGAGACGACCCCAAACACGAAGCTAAAATGAGCCCGACACACGACCAAGCGAGGCCTCGACAAACACCCAAAACTAGGCTCACACCCGAGCCAATATAGCCGAACAAACGGGGCCCAACTCCAAGGCCTAGATGAATGCTCACCACAAGGACCAAATCCGAGCTCTATACAAAGCCCGACTCGAGCCACTACCGGGCGCGAGGATCGGCCCGGCCGCAAGTCAAAACGGCCCCCGACATCGGATTAGCTCGAGGGAATCCCGAAGACCAACAATCGAGCGAGCGAGCGGGGGGACTCAACCCAAAATCAAGAAAACGGCATGGCTCAAAACAACCCAAAACCGAGAGCAGCAGAGGGGATTCAAAACCGAGAAAACAAAACCAGAAAGGCAGCCCCCAAGCTCCCCTTTTAAAATGAAATAAGATTTACTTTCAATCGAGATCCTAATGAGCCAAGGTAAGGCTTGAAATTTCAGCTAAGCATAAAGCCCAAGTGAGCACTTCCATACTTCCAACACATCCAAGCATGAAACCTCGATATATTTCGAATGAAAATAAACATAGAACCCTCTTGAATCAACTCAAGCTTTCCTCAACATGCTTTCCCTTTTTTTTTAACAAAGAAGCAGTAAAAGGAGCAAGAAGAGCAAGCTCCACATGCATATAACTACAAATAAACCATTCCATGCTCCACATCAAGTTAGAATGAGTAAAGAAGAGAGGAGAGCAATAGCATGCCACTTTAATCATGAAACCATGTCCATTTTAAGGAAAACGACATGTATATAGCCTCAAATATAAAAGCTAGAGCTAGGGGAATTCATACCTCAATGAGAACTCAAGCAAACCCACACCACAGCTCAACAACAGTAGACAAACGGTGCAACCCAGGCTCAAAACCGAGCAGCCAAGCTCCACGGGTTTCAGAGAGCAAGACAACAACACCCCTCACCTCACTCACACACAAGCTCAGAAGAACCGTGAGCGAGCGGGGAAGAAGAAGAGAGAAAGGAGAGAAGGGAGCCTTGAAAACCGGGGTATCCAACCTTCAAATTCTCCCCAAAATGGGGTTTAAATAGCCGCAGGGGAAGAAGAGACCTAGCCAAGCTCACCCCAGCCCACCGTCACTCACCTGGAGCCAACGGCTACAAAGGGGCCATTTTTCTTGGCGCCCGAACCCACGCACACGAAGGAAGCTACGGGAGAGCGGAGTAGGGAAGCGAGAGGGAAGCCATTGGGAAGGGAAGAGACTTCCGAGTTGCGTCAAGCCACAGGTGCCGCAGCTTCCCGAATGCTCGAAGAGGAAAGTTCAACGCGTCAGGAAGAGAAGCTTCGGGCAGAGGCGCTTGGGAGGTCACTTCCCATGGCGTGGAGAAGGAGCCGAGGTACGACGGGACGAGACCAGACGAGGCCAACGAGCTCGTCGAACCGAGCTAGGGCACGGGGCGAGTATGCCCACGGGAAGGAGATGAGGGTGGCGCCAGGAGAGTGCGGGAAATAGGTTAGGGAATAAAAGGATTTTAAAAGGAAATAAAGTTTATTTTATTAAATTTCGTCAAATTTCGTGCCGCGGACCCGCGCTCGAAAACATAGCAAGTTATATGTCTTTTCCTAGCAAATTCGACATCCCGAACGCATCGGCGCAGTCCGTTTCGCGATCCGAGGTCGTTCGGACAACATCGTCGTCGGTCGAGTTAAAAGTGCGTCAAATTCAGTCTCGTCGAAATTCTGACCTTGATGGCGCTCGTTCTGGCATTCTGACCTTGATCTCGATCCGTTGCGGAGAATTTGAAGACGTTGAGGCCGTGGCTTAAGGAATTTGTGCTCGGTAGTGCAGAAAATGTGCACGAGGCTATCCTAAGGTCCAGGTGGTCTCATAGGAACTCGATTTGGAGTCATAACGCTAATTCCAGCCTACCTGCCTGTGAGCTAGAGGTCGGAGCTCCGTCAGGACTCTAAAAGAGTGTCGAAGTGGTTTCGAGCATTCTAAAACGAGGTAGGCCCATTGCTAAGAATCTAAGATCGTCGGGGAAGCTCCTAAAGCTAGAACCCTAAATCCTAGGAGGAAAGCTAAACCTCAACAAAAGTGAGGTCAACAGTACTTAAGTCATTTTAAATTCTTCATCATTATAATTCAATATTGAAAGTATGTCTCTAACATGTTCACCAATTTTCTCACCTACGTTGTATCGATTTTATCATTATGTGAGCAGATTTCTGCTTCTTATATAGTTTGAATGACAGTTTATTCTGATTGCAAAAGTTCTGATTTTCCTCTTCTCCTTCATCTTTCTATTTGTATCTCTAAAAAATTATAATCATTCTCTTAAGGGAATTTTTCCTTTTGTGATAGTTGAAGTTCAGACCTTTAAGCTACATGTGTCCTGTGGTGTGTCAAATTTTCTGTTTGGCGACTAGGTTTTTAAGTTTTTTTAACGCGCTTCCAAGTTTTAATCCTTCCTTGGCTTCCTGTGGAAGATTTTCCTTGTAAAAATTATGTATTTAATGTCTTCAATTAGCTCTTAGATTATTGTTCTACATTTTATTTATAGCTTTTCATCTCATACTCAACAAGCAAGATCTACACGGTAACGCGAAAAATTATCCAAAATTAAGGGGATTATATTTGTCAAATAACCACCTAACAATGGATGAATGATGTAGGTGGGAATTTGATATAAAATATCATTACTATAGCTTTTATTCTTAGAATGCCTAAATAAGACTGTTGAAGTGTAAAAGACAAATGTTTTTATTGTAGACGGTGAATCTTTGCTAACCGTGTAAAATATATTTTTTTTTGATGATGTTGTGATTAAGTAGGCTAAAGTAGTTCCTCGATAGCGATAACTATTTAGGTCAACCAAGGGCTTGATAGAGTATCCCAGAGGACAATGAGAGAATAGTGTTTAAAATAATATAATTGATGAAATTAGTTTACTTAAGAGGTATTTGTAGATAAACTGCCTTACCTTTTTTCTTTTTTTGGCACAATGATCTTTTTCTTTGTCCTTTTTGTTACTGCTTTAGATACTTAATGATGGCCTAATAGCGCAATAGTGCATTTTATACCACACAATGCATTTTCTTTTAAAAAGAATGCAATTGTAATAAAATTTATTTATGATTAAATAAACAATAGATAAATATTTCTAAAGCAAAAAATGCAATTCAATTGTCACATGGGCCTAGCATAAACTTTCTTTAACATATAGTAAGATTCACAAAAGATAGTCTATTTGAAAAATAATCTATGATGGAAAAGAATGCAATTTAACTTGCAAATAAAACTATCATGGTAACTGCAATGCATAATTATATAGAAAATTCTAAATTTTGGAGCTTAGGTTTAAATAATAATAAAAATGTCAACTTAGTACTTGCACTTTTCTTAATATTGGTTAAAACAATCTCCATAATCTTTTAAAGGGAGGATTATTCAACATGAGTATTAATTTATTCTGGTTCCAGAGTCTATAAAAATGTCAAATTAGTCTATACCTTTTTAATAGAGGTTAAAGCAGTCTCTACACTATTTTAAAGGGAGGAGTATTTTAGCTTGGGTATTAATTTAATACTTCTATAATCTTTGTTATTAGAATAGCCTCATGTAAATAGTGAGGATGCCATTTTGGTACCTTTCTTTTTTTTTTCCATAACTTTCTTTAATTTTTGATCATTTGGTAGGGTGTTGAGTCTCGATAAAGATTTATTTATTTATCCTTAGATTCAAATGTTATTTTTTCCCAAAAAAAACCATCACTAGCAACAATGCATGTCAACTCTTATTCACCAAACAATAACTCAAGGTTTTCATCTAACTCGTGATTTAATTTTATATTAACCACTCATAATATTTTTATATATATTAAAAAAATCAATAAATTAATTAAAACTAAAAAATATCACGCTGTGTGTTTTATTCACATAACACAAATAATGATAGTGCACATAACACAACTAACACACATAGAAAGTAGTTTTTTGTCTTTCTTTCGTCTTTGTTATGGAAATTGTATAACAGGAATGCCTTGTTATTCTATGAACTATAAATTGCACTATTTTAAGCCTCAGATGTGAAAAATGGATGATTACGTTAGGTAGTTGACAGCCAACGTAAAATTTCTCGAAAAATCATGACATGCATCCTTCTGGTCAGTTTGTAGATGCTAGGGCGTCCCCTGGAAGCAACGTGCTGTATGACCTGAATACAGTGAAAAGTGTGCATGGGCCGCTACGCAAGCGACCGAGTGTAGTGTCAAATAAGCAAGAATTCCTACATTGCAGACAGATGCAAATAAAGAAGTTAGTCCATAAAACTAATATCATGATAGAATTTGTAATATAAGTACTCTCAAAGGTAAATTAATGAAATTAGTTGAAATTATGATTCATATAAAAATAAATATCTCATGTATTCAAGCAACTAATTGGGTTGGAGAAAAGGCTAAGGAGATTAATAACTTATGTTTTAAACTTTGGTATTCAGGTAATAATCGCACTAGAAATGGTGCAAGTGTAATTATAGATAAATTTGGAAGATAATTTTGTAAAAATTAATAGAATTGAAGCAGAATTATAGCCCTTAAGATTATTGTTGATACTAAGATTTTTAATATTATAAGTGCTTATGCTCCTTGAGTAGGTTTAGATATAAGTTCTAAAGAAAAATTCCGGAATGATACGAAGACTTATACTGAAATGATACTCTCGAAGAAAAAATTTTTATTGGAGGAGATTTAAATTGACACATCAGTAGAGTGATAGAATATTTTAGAAATTTTCATGGTGGCTATGGTTTTGGAGTGATTAATGCAGAAAATAGAGTTATATTAAATTTTGCTTTAGCGTATGATTTTATTATTGCTAATACTTTATTTAAGAAAAGATATGAACATATTATTACTTATAAGAATGGATCTAATTAAACACAAATTGATTATTTTCTTACGTGAAGCAGAGATCGTCGATAACCTAAAGATTATAAGGTAATTCCAAGTGAAGATTCAAGTACTCAATATCGATTATTAGTTCTAGATTTTAAGATAAGATTTGTAAAATAAATAATGCTAGGAATCATTGTCGTAAAATTAATTTGGGCACCTAAAAGACAATAAATTATTTTTATGAGTAAACTTTAAAATTTCAAGATTTGAGATGTTTATGAAGAAGCAAATTTTATGTGAGATAAAATAACAATCACTATTAATTAAGCGGCAAAAGATGTACTTGAAGAATCCAAAGAAAAAAGTTTGTATAAATAAAAATAATTGGTAGTGGAATACTAATGTGCAAGAAAAGATAAACTATAAGAAATTATGTTATAAAAATTGGTTTAAATGTAAAAGCACAGTGAACTGGAAAAAATATAAAATGGCCTCTGTAGGGAGTCTAAGAGAATAATCTGTGATCTTAAAAATTTTGCTTTTAGTGATTTTTATAATAGATTATATATTAAAGATGTTGAAAAATATATGTATAAATTAGCTAAACAAAGGAAAAAAACGTAATAAATTTAACTCAAGTAAAGTGTATTAAAGATGAAAATCAAAAAGTACTTTTCTTAGAAAGAGATATTTAACATAAATGGGTAGTTATTTTGATAAACTTTTTATATGAAGTTTCTGAAAATAAGATTGACCTTAGTGATTTTGATATCGTTAATAACAATAATAATATGTTTCATTTTTACTGTTACATTAGTAAAAAAAGATGTTGAGGAGGCTTTAAAGAAACCAAGGGTGGAAAGTCTGTAGGACATGATGATATCCAAATTGAAGTGTGGAAATATTTAGTATATTTGGAAGTTTCATGCCTTACTAAACTCTTTAATATTATTTTTAAAGCTAAAAAGATATATGAGGAGTGGAGGAAAAGTTTTTTTGTCCCCATTTTTAAGAATAAAGGTGAAGCACAAGAGTGTGCAAATTATAGAGGATTTAAGTTGATGTGTCATACTTTAAAATTATGGGAGAGAGTAATTGAACATAGATTTAGACGTATTATAAAGATTTCTCATAATCAATTTGGATTTATGTCGGACAGGTTTACTATGGAAGCTATACATTTAACTAGAGGTCTGATGGAGAAGTTCAGAGAGAATAAGGAGGATCTAAATATGATTTTTATTAATTTATAAAAAACTTACAATAAATTCCAAGAGATATCTTTTGAGAGTTTTAGAGAAGAAATGTGTTGATATGATTTATATTCAAGTCACCAAAGATATGTATACTAGAGCTGTTGCTTGTGTTCAAACCAAAGGAGGATTGACCAAATAGTTTCCTATTTCAGTTGCATTACATTGGGGATCGACTTTAAACCCATATCTTTTTGCTTTAGTTATGGATGCTCTTGCTGGACATTTACAGGAGGATGTACCTTGGTGTATGCTTTTCGCTGATGATATCCTTCTTGTGGATAAGACTAGAGAAAAAACTCAATAAAAACCTGAATTATGGAGATCTTCATTAGAGTCTAAAAGCCTTCGTTTGAGTAGAACTAAAACTGAATACATGGAATGTGATTTTAGTAGTAGTAGCTCTAGACCTATGGGTAATCATATTATTAAAAGGTATGGTCGCTTTTGATATCTCGGGCCTATTATTCAAAGTGACGGTGATATAGATGGGGGATGTTATTAGTAGAATTCAAGTTGGTTGGTTTAAGTGGAGGAATGCATCGTGCCTATTGTGTGACAGAAAAGTACCGCTTAGCCTGAAAGGAAAATTTTATAAGATGGTGGTGAGACTTGCCATGCTCTATGGCGCTGAATATTGGCCTTTAAAAGAGAAGCATAAAACTAAGTGTTGTCGAGATGAGAATGCTTAGGTGGATTAATGGCTTTACACTTAGAGACAAAATGCCAAATTGATCTATCCGTGATAGGGTTGGTGAAGCTCCAGTGGCAGGGAAAATTAGATAGTCTTCTTAGATGGTTTGGTCACATTGAACATAGACCATCTGATGATCCGGTTAGGATAGTAGATGTTTTAGATTTGACTTGTGTTAAGAAAGGCAGAGGTAGACCTAGAAAGACTTGGGCATATTGTATAAAAAATTATCTTAATTTAGACCTAGAAAGACTTGGGCATATTGTATAAAAAAATTATCTTAATTTATTAGAATTAAATGAAAATATGACACTCAATAGGACACAATGGAGAAGAAGGATTCATTTAGCCGTCCCCACTTAGTGGGATAAAGCTTTGTTATTGGCAAATGTGTCTCTCAGTTACTTTTGTTATCTTTTTTCTCAGTTTTACAATGAACTCCAATTTCCGTTTATAACATGCTTTCGGGCTGGAGAGAAAGGGAAGAGAGTAGAGAGAGAGAGAGAGAGAGAGAGAGAGAGAGAGAGAGAGAGAGAGAGAGAGGCGGCAAATCTTTGTGAGAAACAGACACTTCCATCACGGTTATTGATGGAAAAGGCTAGTTGATCATAAAACTCTTTTATTTCACTGATTTATAGTTGAAAGCCTCAAAAAGCAGTTTAAATTTAAAAGTAAAGCTAAATAATAAATCTATGATAACTTGGACGATAATCCTCCTTAATGCAGATTTTGAATTCTAGCTCATCCTAGATGAGAAGTTGGCTAAGAAAAGGAGGAGCCTTAATTTGTAGATACGAGTCTTATTCATCTTCATGTTTGGCTACTTGGAAGTCCTGCTTACCCCCTCCTATTTTTTGAAATTTAAGTTTTGAACCCAAACTTTTGGTCACCTCCTTTATGTTGTATTAAGTATATACCGAAAAGCTGGTGGAATTGTATTCCTACCTCTAAGCATAACACATTGTTATACAAACATCGTAGCTTCTATCTTTGTGATGTTTTTATCTACAGCACCCTATATCATGGCTTCCCTCTTTGGCTTCAAATTGCTCCTGTAAATGAATCTCCTTTTGGGGTGCCATCTTTGGGAAATAGACACTTCCATGAGAGATATTGATGGAAAAGGCTAGTTGATCATAAAACTCTTTTATGTCATTGATTTATAGTTGAAAGCCTTAAAAATCAGTTTAAATTTAAAAGTAAAGCTAAATACTAAATCTATGATAACTTGGAAGATAATCCTCCTTAATTCAGATTTTGAATTCTAGCTCATCCTAAAACCCAAAATTTTGGTAACCCCTTTTTGGTTGTATTGAGTATACAGAAAGCTGGTGGAATTGTATTCCTACCCCCTAAGCATAATACATTGTCATACAAACATCGTAGCTTCTATCTTTGTGATGTTTTTATCTAGAGCACCCTTTATCATGGCATCCCTCTTTGGCTTTAAACTGCTCCTGTAAATGAATCTCCTTTTGGGGTGGCATCTTTGTTGTATTCTTATATTTGCACAATTATATTTTTGTCCTGTATTTCTATCGTTGGTTCCTTTTGCAGTGGTAAGGATGATTTTTGCTGTGTAGTTTGATGTAATTAGAGAGTTTTGTAGTTTTAGGAAATGTGGATCACCTTTGGTGGCTTCTTTATTGGCTCTAACTCTTTTCCATAGCGTAAGAAATTGGACTACTACAATAAAAAGCCTTTATCCCACTAAGTGGGGTTTGCTACATGAATCATTTTTCTCTAATGTGTCCTATTGAGTGTCATATTTTCATTTAATTCTAATAAATTAAGAACATTTTTTATACAAGTTGCCCAAGTCTTTTAGGTCTACCTCTATCTTTCTTAACATATGTTGAATGTAAAACATCTACTCTCTTAGCCCAATCATCAGATGATCGACATTTAATGTGATCAAACCATCCAAGACAACTCTCTCTAACCTTGTCTACCATTGGAGCTACATCAACCCTTTCACGGATACATTCATGCCGCATTTTATCTCTAAGTGTCAAGCCACTCATGCACCTAAGCATTCTCATCTCAGCAACACTTACCTTTTTTGCTTCTCTTTTATAGGCCAACATTATGAGCCATAAAGCATTGTAGGTCTCACCATCTTATAAAATTTTCCTTTAAGCAGTACTTTTCTATTAAACAGTAGGTCTGATGCATTCCTCCACTTCAACCATCCAGCTTGAATTTTACTTGATACTACTCCAATCATTCTTCATCATTCGACATGGATCTTGAGGCGTGACATGGATCTCGAAGCAATCTTTCAAATAATAAATGTTCATACTTCGATTATGAGTCATCCAGAGCTCCGATTTCAACACTTACAGTCAAACTGATCGGTTTGATGAGATGGGCCCAATGATACCAAAATGGGTCCAATTTGAATCAAATCAAGCCCCGATCAAGACATTAAGCCGCATTTGGAAGCTTTTTAGACATATTTGGAAGGTTAAACAAATGTCGAATCTGGTGAGCCTATAGTCGAATCGAGCGTCTCAACAAGATGAATCCAACGAGCTCAAGATCACTCAATTCCGACATCATTAAGGTACTCAAATGTCCATCAAATGTCGTATAATCAAAGCAAGTTCTTTGAGCCGTCTTATCAAAGTGATATTCCTACATTAATTGAACTCAAAACACTACAAATAGAGTCTCACCCCTCATGAGGAGAATGAAAGTTTGAAATTTGAGGAAGAGCTTGAAGCTTTGAGAATGTGCTGAAGTCCAACAACACCACCGCTGACTTTCGCCGATTGTCGTCGACCACCGTTGACCGCCATCGACTACCGCCAACCGTCGTTGATCACCGCCAACATTTGTTGATCACCGCCAACCTTTGTTGATCACAATTCTAAACATATGCAATAAATTTAAAAACAGATAGTTCCAATCTCCGTCGACCACCGCCAACCCTTGTCAATCACCGTGAACCACGTTCAACCACCGCCGACTGCCGTCGATTACCGTTGACCACCATTAACTACCTACCAGACGCCGCGAATCGCTATTGGTCGCCACCTGTTCCTAACTACAAAATCATCAGCACATCAACGTTATAACTTGAGAAATTTAGTAACATTTTCCCATCTGTGGGACAAGTGTTTGCAACTTTAATTATATTTTTACTAGTGAAACTCTTCAGCTGGGTCAGACCCCATTTTTTTTCTCTTTTCGGGTTTTCCACGTAAAAACTTATGGTGTCATTATTAGTTATTTTCTTTTTTCTGAGTGTGTGCTGAATCTTCGTACTGCGCTAAGACAATAATCTACTACTCTACTGCCGCGAATTTTCTAGCACGCATCATTACTAATAACATCCCCATTTATATCATCGTGACTTCGAGCAATAGACCCGAGATGGCTAAATCATTCACTATTTTTAATGTGTTGATCACCCATTATTACAAATTTGCTACTATATCTAACACTGCTAAATTTACATTCAATATATTCAGTTTTAGATTTACTCAAACGAAAGCCTCTAGACTCAAATCCATAATTCATATTTTTCTTGAAGTCTTTCTATAATCTTATCCACACTAAAGTTGGACTAAACACTAAAATTTATTTCCTTCTTTACAAGCAGACATTTTTGTTCTTTTCGGAGGTACTTAACACCCTTTTCTAACAAGTATGGATTGCCTAAGTTTACATGACATATATTTAGGATAGTAAATCACATGTGACTTCATCCATGGATTGTCCATAAACCTTACTGTTCATTGTGTTCCACGTCCAAATTTAGTGCCTTTCCTAATCCACCCCAAGAATACGGCTTTGGGTCGGGATGATACATACTCTTAAATTTGCAACTATAGTTTCAAATATAAGGCCAAATATTGCTCAAATTTTCTCTTTACTTGTAATCTAATTTCATAAAACTATGTATTTATAAATCATCTAAACTCGATCCACTTCACAAACCAACAAATCGAGCCAATGTCAGGTTCGAACTCAAACCTTCTATCTCAATAAGATCGACTTTCAACTCGTCTCCCGAGCCGGTTCAGTTCAATTACAAAGCCAATATTTTTTAGCCATTTAATCAGGGGGAGCATTTTCTATCTATTTACATATCTAAACACCTAAATTTTACTGTTTACATCACATCACACAAAGCTTTCATATCACATAGAGAGAAGACCACCATTCCGACTTTTTCATGCATAGCCTAGGAGGCATATATGTAAATACATAAAATTGAGTGGTATGTATGCAAATCTTCCAAATTCTTAAAATGGACTTTTACATGCATACCACATGTTTCCCGTGTATTTACATATCTAACATATAAATTTTTACTTTTTTACATTCACATCCTCAAATCTTTGACATCACCACATCAAAACGGAAAATTTTTACATCAGGACTCCGCACGTAGAGCTACGTGCGGAGTCCAGTAACATCGCGCCACGTGGCGCGTGTCGAAAAAAAAAAAAAACAGAATAACACGGGAATATTTCCCCCGTGTTATTCATGTGTTATTGTGTGTTATTCATGTATTATTCATGTGTTATTGCGTTATTATAACACCGAAAATATTCTATGAGCAGAATAACACCTGAATAACACACTAACACCTGAATAACAAACAATAACACATGAATAACATATGAATAACATGGAGGGAATATTTTCTGTGTTATTCTGGCCGAATGCTATTTTTTTGCCACGCGCGCCACGTGGCGTGATTTTACAGGTCTCAGCACGTAGCTCTACGTGCGTAGTCCTGATGTAAAAATTTTTCCATCAAAACCACCACCATTGAAACCTTGAAAAAGTGGAATACACCTTTTTCATGCATACACAAGATGGGCATATATGTTAAAAATTGACAAGTATAGGTGTTAGATATGTAAATACATAAGAATTAAGTAAGTGGTATGTATGTAATATTTTGTTACATAATGGATGCAGGCGTTGGCTCAGGTAGGGGGTATTGTGATGCTGCAGCCAGAAGTAGGAGGGTCTCAAGACAATTTCTTCTTTGCGGGCATCGATAAGGTGAGGTTTAGAAAGCCAGTAATAGCAGGGGACACTCTGGTCATGAGAATGAGTCTTATTAAATATAACAAGGCCTTTGGGTTGGTGAAGATGGAGGGGAAGGCTTATGTGGGTGGAGATGTGGTTTGTGAGGGCGAGTTCTTGCTGGCAACTGGATCTGGAAATAAGAAATAAATAAATAAGTAATGAATATTAGATTCAGGTTTTGCTTAATTGAGACATTTTAATATAATTTGGTGTGATTCAGAATTATTTTTGTAATTTTGTTTTGAGGATTTTGTTTGGGATGACTATGATTGTTTGTGAAATAAATTGGGTTAATTTGGAAGGGGCTATTGATACTAGGAAGATCTACACATACCCCTCAATTCTTATTCTTATGTGTGAATATACCCCTCAATTCTTATTCTCATGTATTCGCACGCGCGCCCGCGCACACAGAGGAGTGTTAGTCAAGTTGACTCATGAGTCGGCTCGATAAGTGGCACACGTGCACACACACACACATAGAGGAGTGTGAGTCAAGCGCGCACACACACATAGAAGAGTGTGAGTCAAGCGGACTCATGAGTCGGCTCAAATTCAGCTCGATAAGTGGCTCGTGAGCTAAGCTCAATGAGCTAACAAGTCAAGCTCAAGCTAGTTACTCAGCTCAACTTATTAGCTCGTATAAAAAAAAAAAATAATATAAAATATGTTTAAAATATATTAAATTTAAAATCATTATCTTTAAAATATTAAAATATTTACATTTTTCGATATTTAAATTAAGCGATTTCTTATTATTTTTTTCATAATTATTTATTTTATTTATTATTTTGTTCTAAAATTATTTTAAATTAATATTTTTTTATATTTTATAACAAACAAATTAGCTCGCGAGCGCGTTTGAATTTGTATGCTTGTTCAAGTTCGAACTTGATAAAATTAATTAAGCATAAGCTCATGATGAAAGCGGCACGAGCTCGAATCAATCCATCCACCCAATTAATCATAAATTACATTTACATGCATACCACCTAATTCTTAAAGTAGAGAAACAGTGGAAAAAAGCTGTATTTACATGGACACCACTTAATTCTCATGTATTTATATATCTAACACCTAAACTTTACTTATATTTATATCATTAAAATTTTTTTTTGTAAGAAAAACATGCATTGGGCCTGCATAGATAAGACTAGGGCTGTCAAAAAAGCTCGTTGTTCGCGAACAGTTCGTGTTCGGCTCGCCAAGAAGTTCGTGTTTGATTTGTTCGATAAGGAAACGAGACGACCACGAACAATTTTTTTCGTTCGGTTTATTAAACGAACCAAACACGAACAGTGATGTGTTCGTTCGTGTTCGGTTCGTTATTGTTCAAAATATAAAATAATTTAAAATAATTATATATATAATTTATGATATTTTAAATAATTAAACTTTTATAAATTATAATATATGATAAATTAATAATAATAATAATAATATTTTAGTATTAATTATATTAATATAAATATTATAATATTATAATTAATATACTATACTATATATTAAAATAAAACCCTAAATAAAGCACTAAACGTCTTATTCTGTTTGCTTCATTTTGAGGAAGTATATTTGTACTGAATACCTGATCAATTTGCTTTATTTTGAGGAATTATGCTATCAGAGCTAGGGCTATAAAAAAAACTCGTTGTTCATGAACAGTTTGTGTTCGGTTCGCAGGAAGTTCGTGTTCGATTCGTTCGATAAGCAAACAAGACGAACACGAACAATTTTTTTTCGTTCGATTTGTTAAACAAACCAAACACGAACAGTGATGTGTTCGAACATTTCAAACACGAACACTAGGTCTGTTCGTTCGTGTCCGGTTCGTTTACACCCCTAGATAAGACGAGAGGGCATTCATATAAATCTTCCAGAAAAGGCTGCCCGCTCGCTGGTAAATAAAATAAATTACTACTATTATTATGCAGCTATATATAGTTTAGTTAAAAAATAATGTGCAAGCCAATGGAATTGATTCCATATAATTTAAAAACATTTATAATAAAATGTTACAACAAAACTTTAATGGATTGTCTTTAAAAAAGACTTCAAATCTCTCCCCCTTTCCCTTCAAATTATAAATTATACCAAAAATTTGAATAATAAAAACTCAAAAAAAAAAAAAAAAAACCTATTACCTGCTGAGAAATGAGAGATCTGACACAAGTCATTTATCAGAAGTTATCATTTCATCAATATCTTTTTCAGCAGCAGCAATAATCTTGAGTTCTTCCAAATATGCATTTAGTCTCCTCATATTATCATCTTGGACACTTTGAGGAGCTTTCTTGTAACCTGTAGAACTCATCACCTGTTCCAGATTTGTGTGCAGCCTGCAAACAATTTAACAGAAATAAATCAATCATAAACTAATATGCAACAACAAGCATCAACAACAAGCATTTATCCCACTTAAGTCTCCAATGTGTTCTATTGAGTGTCATATTTCAATTTAATTCTAATAGATTAAGATCACTTTTTATACAATATGCCCAAGTCTAAAACATTTCAAGTCTATATCTGCATTTCTTAAAATCAATCAAAGCTAAAGCATCTATTCTCCTAATAGGATCATCAAATGGTCGACGATTATTGTGAGCAACCCATCTAAGACGACTATCTCTAATCTTGTCTCCCGCCGGAGCTATACTAACCCTATCACGGATATATTCATTGCGCATATTATCTCTAAGTGTCAAGCCAATCATCCACCTAAACATTCTCATCTCAGCAACACTTAACTTTGTTTTAAGCTTATCTTTTAAAGACCAACATTCTATGTCATAGAGCATTGCAGGTCTCACCACCATCTCATAAAATTTTAATTTCATTTTAAATGGCACTTTTCTCATAAACTAATATATAACTAAATGAAATTTTAGTAGGCTGTTAAAAAAAGCTCATTGTTCGTATTCGATCTGATAACACGAACATGATCTTGGTTGTTTGTTTGGCTATATATATATATATATATATATATATATATATATATATATATATATATATATATATATATATAAATAAAATTATTTTTGCGTATATAAATGGTCTACGGTCATGTTCATACATGTATATTTGTATGGATGAATATACGTAAGTACGATGAAATGCATTTTCTATAATTTATGAGACTTTCAAATGAACTTCATATTCGCAAATAACTCTTGCTCAACCTAAAAAAACAAGTCAAACACAGATTAAAACTGGGGCATTTACATACATACCTTACAATTCTTATATATTTGCGTATCTAACACATAAACATTCATATTTACATGCATCCCACTCAAATCTTTAATATCACATCAAAAATACCACAAACACCATCTTTTTCAAAAGTGAAATACATCTTTGCATGCAGAAGTTTATGATACCAAGGTGTTACAAGTGTAAATAAAAAACTTTGGGTGTTAAATATTTTGCAAGTTCATTTAAAAAACCAAGCCAAACAACAGTTAAGCCTGTCCAAATCAGTCTAATTTACAGAAATTATACAAAACTATAATTACTAAGCCTAATATTTCTCCAATCGATAGAAGATAGTCAAGGTTAACATCTTCAAAATCTAAATAA
The DNA here is from genome assembly GCA_022702705.1 of Papilionanthe hookeriana x Papilionanthe teres. Lineage (NCBI taxonomy): Eukaryota > Viridiplantae > Streptophyta > Magnoliopsida > Asparagales > Orchidaceae > Papilionanthe > Papilionanthe hookeriana x Papilionanthe teres. Next base: position 39,815,263 of record CM040433.1, on the reverse strand, counting down.
TATGGTAATGGAGATTAAGACTAATTCGCAGCTGATAAAAATGGGGTTTTTAGACACATAGAATGCCTAGAAACTATTTACCATCAGCAATTCATTGATAAATATGCTCCTATTTCTTTAAGTATACAATTTATTCTTCCTAATTTGAACGCATAATACTCATGTGACAAAACCTTTTGAGTGCAACTTTATGAAAATCTTAACCTAAGATGTAATTGCACACATTAATAGCTAAGCAAACAAGGGCAACTTTCCAACAGATCAGTTTTTTGGTTTATATTGTATTAACTTCTAATGGCCATTTCCATACAATATTATTCCATGATCCCGTTCCTACCCAAAACCCACCCCAGATCTCCAAGTTGTAATTCAAAGAATAGCACATGTTTATGAAAATATTACCCAAAGATACCATTTAAGCAAAAAAACTTCATGTAGTTATATATATAATATAGAAAATTTTCGCTTAAAAGTTTCCGCAAATAAAAATAATATGAAAGCTTTGCCCACCAAATTCGAGTTAGCCCACTCATCCCATCAATTATAGTATAATAAGGTCGAAGTAGGCACAATTGTTAAATTTAAGTTTCACTTGTCAAGTGATCCTCATAGGTTCAAAACAGATAATTCTCTATCTCCAAAATAATTCATTACTTTTATTGCATAATTTAAATGATTTATTTTTCTCATCAAATAATTCACATCATTAAAAATGTCACCAATATATTACAACCATATACAAAACTACAGAGAATATGCTAATATTGTAATGTCACATTATCATTTCCCTTCTCCCAAACATTAGGAGTAATCATTATCAAACCATTCTTCCCTCTGAGCATTGTGTTGGCTCTTAAAAGATATTTCATTGTCGATTCTAGCAATTTATCTTCTTTCTTTTTTTCTTTCCTACCACTTCTCCTTTATATCATCCATATTGATAATCTTTCTCTATTTATTAATGCATCATTTACATATATTAGGCAAACTCCAAACTTTACGTATATTTCTCACAATTTATCTTTAATAGGTATACTGCCAAAGTATCTCTTAAATAATTACTGCATAATCAATTCCTTAAATTTAAGGGGCATTTACATATATACCACACGTCTTAATGTATTTATATATCTAACACCAATCTTTCATATTTACATACATAGCACTCAAAACTTTAACATCGCATAAAAAATACTAAATCTACTTTTGAAAAGTTAAACACACTTTTTCATGCATAGGTTTATCACATCAAAGTATTATGCATGTAAATATGGAAATTTAGGTGTTAGATATGTAAATACATAAGAATTATGTGGATGTATGTAAATTTCCCTAAATTTAACCAACAAGTTTTCAAAAAATAAGGCAAAAATATCAAAATATTCTTAAGTTAGGTTGGCGAAACTCACTTTTGTATTTCCTCTTTTTTTTTTCTAAGCTTTTGGCGTTCAGCTTCAGGATCAAGCACCCCTTGGAGCTCCAGATAGACAGAGAGATTTTCATTTACCACATCAACTGCACAGCCAGGTGGAGGTACATCATTCTCACATAGTACCTACAGAATAAAATCAAAATTAGATACTTCTTTCAACTCTTTTCCAAATTAATTTGAAGTAATAGAAGAGATACAGGAGACGTAGGTGCAATTAGTTGGTAAAAGTCTTAAAAGCTAGGAGCGTTTACATACATATTAGCCAATTCCAATATATTTCCACATTTATAGCACCCAAATCTTTCGTATCACATAAAAAATAGCACCATTTTAAAAGTGACATACACCTTTCATGCATAGTAAAAGTGACATCTATATACAAATTGAACTTTAGGTGTTAGATAGGTAAATACATGGGAATTTAGGTGTTTATATGTAAATCTTCCTAAAATTCATTGACATTTTGGAATCAAATCCCACTCAACAATTAAAAAAAAAAAGATGCATGATAACATTTTTTAGACATTTCTTTGTTCGAAACAAGTAAATCATATGATAAGCTAATGTCAAGCTCAAGCTCATAATACTTTCAAAAAGCCCAATTGGCCTAATGGTTAGTTAGGCGCTTTGTCTAAAATCACAAGATCTTGAGTTCAAGGCTTAGCAAATACAAGTATGCGCGTGAATTTAATTATAAAAAAGGGAAACTTTGAAACAACAGCAGAATAAACATCCAAATAGAACTTTATAAATATTCTACCAAATGGAAAAAGCAACAAATATTTGATATCCCCCATTATTAATCATCAACAACCACTGCGGAAGCTTTATTGTCCATTTAATATACCTTCAAAGATGACAGTGAAGCAAGGGTTAGTATCTCTGATTCATAATTTTTAATAATTGAAGCGATATCATCTCCTCTGCAAAGTGCAAAAGCTGCGCGTCTGGAATATGGAAATAAGTAATTAATCATGGATAAAAGTAAAAATGTTAGAATGCTCAGATATTAAATCATAGGATTGAGATTGTCCTAGATAGTTACCTTTCATTTTTGTCCGTCAGTAAACGGAGCGACCTTATCTTTCTCACCGTACTGAGAACAATATCCATATGGCTTTCAATTTGTTCACTAGTCCATGACTGTCAGATCCATGATAGTTGAATATGACACAAAACACTTGATAATGCTACATAAATAAAGGTGCTTTTACATATAAACCACCAAATTCCTATGTATTTACACATCTAACACCTAAACTTCACTTTTTATATTTATACCACCCAAAACTTTCATATCATATAAAAAATACCACCATTTTAACATTAAAATAGTGAAATACACCTTTCATGCATAGGTAAGGTGGCATGTATGTGAAATTGAAGTTTAGGTGCAAGATATGTAAATGCATAAGAATTGAGAGCTATGTACGTAAATTCTCCAAGAAAAAAAAAATCAGACCATGATATACCTCCACCACTGACGGATAATCCGATATCATTATCGATTCCTTCCGATGAATTTCTTGTGCTTGGGGTAGTCTCTGCCATAGTTCCTCCGTAACAAAAGGCATAAATGGATGGAGCAGCCTCAAGCCGGAGTCCAAACATATCCATAAAGTATCTCTAGAGGCTTTCCTCTCAGATATGTAAGCATTTTCAGAGAAAAAATAAGGCTTTATAGCTTCAATAAATACATCACAAAGCTGGAATTGCCACCATGAATATACAGCAGTAGATGCCTCTGAAAATTTATATGATTCAAGAGAAGAAACAGTCTTATCTACAGCTTTATTCAGAACAGAAAGAATCCATTTACAGATTGATGGCATTGTATCCACCACAATGTTTGTTGAAGGAGAATAGTTGTCCCCCAATTTGCTTAGAGCGAACCTTATCGCGTTCCATAGCTTATTACACCACTGTCGGTATCCGACGACTCGAAGGACATCGAGATTTATCTTGTCGGACTGCAAAGCAATTATTTATTAGACTTTCACATAATAAAAAAAAGGGGCATGCATGCCACTCAATTCTTATGATTTTACATATCTCACACCTAAATTTTGCCCTTTTACATTTATACCACCCAAATCTTTCATGTCAAATAAAAAATACCAACATTTTAACTTTAAAAAAATGAAATACACCTTTTCATACAAAAGATAAGGTGCTATGTACGTAAAAATTGAAGTTTAGGTGTTAGATGTGTAAATACCTAGGAAATGAGTGGTAATTAAAACATAGAAAAAGAAATGAATGAAGGGATAAAGATATTCAAGGGCCGGAATGAACCTGTGCAGTGTAGGATATGAGAGCGAACCGAAGAGCATCGGCACCACATTCGGCAATTCCATTTGGAAAGTCCTTCACCTGTCCTTGTTTCGCGATGGTTAGTTCATTCGGGTCTAAGTTACCCTCTTCCAAACGTTTATGAAGGCCTTCAAGTGATACTCCATTTATCACTTCGAGTGGATCAATAACATTGCCCAAGGACTTCGACATTTTGCGCCCATGAGCGTCACGTATCATTGGATGCAAGTAGACCTATGAGAAAATCAAAAGTGTTCAATTTATTACAAGTAAACCATACAAGAACTCGTCCTTTTTTTTGCAAAAAATGGCTAGTTTCAAAGCCCTTACCATGGATGATATAATTCTAAAGCAAAGCCATTGGATTTCAACTGAAGTACGAAAAAAAGAAGGTAAGGTGATAAGACATGGTTCTTTGTTAGAAATTACAAGAACACTTTGAAATCTCAATTTTTTAATGGGCCTTACATACATATCACACAATTCTTATGTATTTACATATCTCGCACCTAAACTTTCATAATTATACACCTAGAACTAAATTATTTAATATCACATCAAAAATAGCACTATTTTTAAAAGTGAAATACATATTTTCATTCATAAGTTTAAAGCACTAAAGTGCTATGCATGTATATTTATATATCTATAAAATTATAGGTGTGAAAAATGTAAATCTATAAGAATTGTGTGGCATGTATTCCCCTTTTTTATGTCAATCAGAAGAAGTCATGGAACATATGAATTCTGATGGCTAATTTAATGATTTGCAATATAATCAATGTAAAAAATTCCTAGTTGAACAAGATGCAAACATAATTCATCATTTAATTCATGAATCTTACAAGTACCACAAATATGCAAATTAGGTAACATTCCGACGCTGAATCTTCAATTATGCCTTTAAAAAGTTCACTAATTTCAGTTTCAACATGATAAAAACTTCATCCGTGTTACCTTTCTAAAGGGAACATCGCCGCCGAGTTTCATGCCTAGCATCACCATCCTAGCCACCCAAAAAAACAGGATGTCGTGGCCCGTTTCGAGCACAGAAGTTGGATAAAAGGTTCTAAAATCATCCGTATCTTCCGGCCAACCGAGCACACTTAACGGAAAAAGTCCAGATGAGAACCACGTGTCCAATACATCAGGATCTCGAGCAATCTTACATTTCTTCCCCACAAATATCCTCTTCGCCTCGAGATCGGCTTCCTGTTCATCTCTTCCAACCACCCAATGGTCATTATATGTGCCAAATTCTTTGAGTTCGTCGTCTTCTAGGGTCACATACCAGGCGGGGATGCGGTGACCCCACCATAGTTGTCGTGAAATGCACCAATCTCGTATATTTTCTAGCCATCTACAACAAAAGGAAGTTGAAGTTACGATTAATAAAGCAGGCAAACTAGGTTATCATTATCTAAAAGGAAGATCCACATGCATAATTCTCAATTCTCATGTATTTACATATCTAAAACCTATACTCTAAATTTTACATATATGTCACCTAATCTATACATGAAAAGTTAAAATTCACTTTTTAGAAGTTGAAGTCCTGGTATTTTTTATGTGATATGAAATTTTTAGGTGGTATGACTGTAAAGAAAAATTAGGTGTTAGATATATAAATACATAAGAATTAGGTGGTATGTATGTAAATGCCCGTATCTTAATTGGGTCATATAAAAATGAACCTCTTCCAATCTTGTTCATATTGCTCTGGAATGATCTCAATCTTTTTATTCTCTTTGTCAATAACAGCATCAAGGGCAGCTTTTGCCATACTATTGCAATCAACAAACCATTGGGGCTTTATCATGGGCTCGACAATATCATTACTTCTGGAACAAATACCGAGGCTCATCTCATTCTTCTGTGCTCCTCTATAAAGTCCCTGATTCAAGGAATGATTCTTGTCAATAAACAAATAAATAAACAAAAATCATAATCAAAATGAATAGCAACACAGATGTGCTGTGCTACCACAAAAAATGACCACGAATTCATACAGAATAAGGCCTTAACAGAGTAAGCTATTCTTCTCCGATATATTGCACAATATAAATCCCATATTAGCTTATTTTCAAGAACTTCTCTGGAAAAACATTTATCATTGGCAGATCATTGGTGCTTTGGATTATTGGATACGCATTAGCTCAAGTTTTTGCTAATACTTTGAGTAATTGAGAGTGAGCCCGTCTGGCTTATTAGCAATAGCCAGACACTACAGCGAGATTTAAGTTTCCAATGCTTACAAGAGCACATTAAGCAACTCCGAAAAAAATTCTACATAAAAAGGCAATTTTGTTTACATAACTTGACAGCAAGTCATATCATAATACTAAAAGTATAAAATAAATTCTGAAAGAGCATGTTATGTCCCTCTACAAATCAAGCAGTTTCAGGAAAGGACTTGTATAAAGGGGTGTTTACATGCATGCCACCGGATTCTTATGCATTAACATATCTAACATCTAAACTTTACTTTCTACATTTATACCACTCCAAATTCTTCATATCACATAAAAAATGCGACTATTTTAACTTTCCAAACGTGGACTAAATCTTTTCATGCATAGGTTAGATGGTATGTGTGAAAATTTGCAGTTTAGGTGTTAGATATATAAATACATAGGATTGAGGGGTATGTGCATAAATCTTCCTTCTACTTCCTTCTACGTTCGAGAATAAATTCTACAGGTCTCATGATAAAACTTAATTTATAAAATGTAGCCCTGCCGTTGCACAAAAGTTCAAACCAAAATTGTTTTGTGAGATAATTTGTTTAAAAACAAGCTTCTTGCAGCTCAGTATGGTTATAAACTCCAAAAAATTAATACCTTTTCCTTCAAAGCATCAATCAAAGCAACCCTAGCTTTAAATCTTGTCATCCCTTCGAATTCAGCTCCACCATTGATGTTAATTCTCCCATCATCAGTGAATATATTGATAAACTCAAGATTATGGCGCTTTCCGACTTCAAAATCATTAGCATCATGAGCTGGAGTAATCTGAAATTCATAGAACACAGATAAATTTTACTCACAGTTGAGAAAGAATGGTGAATCAAATTAAAATGAAAAGAAAATGGGAAATTTATATACATACCGCACAATTCTTATGTATTTACATATCTAACACATAAATATCAAAGTTTAGGTCTTAGATATGTAAATATACAAGAATTGTGTAGTATGTATGTAAACGCCCCAATGAAATTTTAATGCTGAAGCTTTATTGCTCTATATAAAATCATGCATTCACACCTTCACGGCCCCAGTCCCGAAATTCGGATCAACCAGAATATCATCACAAACTATGGGAATCTTTCTCCCATTAAATGGATGAACGGCAAACTTTCTGTGTAAATGTTTATATCTCTCGTCTTCAGAATGAACTGCAATAGCCGTATCGCCAAGCATGGTTTCGATCCTGGTGGTGGCAACAACTATCTCTCCCAAGCCTCCCTCCAGAGGATAAGCGAAAGAAGTCAACACTCCGAACTGAACGGGAAAGTCAAAGCCAGGAACCTTAAGGAATGTCTCCTCCTTAATTTCCTTGTGGTCAACCTGTAGGAAATAATTTTAACCAATAGCTCTCAATAAATATAGAAGGAATAATGGCGTGATGAGGGGAGAATAATTAGAATTTTTAAGTACCTCAATATCAGATATTGCAGTTCGCAATGTACAGTCCCAATTCACAAGGCGATAATCTCTGGAAAAACGAGCCAAAAATGTTAGTAAAGTGAGACAGATTTAAAAAAGCTTTAGATGTGTTAGCGCACAAACTAGTTAAAATAATGTTAACGGGAGAGACAATATGGCCACAAAATACACAAAGATAACTAGGTTGACACTGCTGTGAAACCACTGGAAAGAAATTTATTTGATTGTATGCTACAAAGTATATTCATGGTAGAAAGAGAGACGCAGACTTCCAAACAAAATAAAAAAATTTACATACCTAGCATACAATTCTTATGAATTTACATATCTCACACCTAACTATTATATTTACACTTTGGTGCTTTAAACTTGTACATATAAAGGTGTATTTCATTTGTAAAAGTGGTAATAGTACTAATTTTTATGTGATATTAAAGATTTGAGTGCTAAGTGTGTAAATATGAAAGTTCAGATGTGAGATATGTAAATGCATAAAAATTATGTGCTATGGATGTAAATGCCCCCACAAAATATCGCACTCGGTATGGAAACTGTCAAGGCATTAGATTCAGGCTGACCTATAAATTAGACCTTCTCTGTAAAGCCTGACAAAAGCTTCAGTGACTGCCCTTGATCTCTTCTCATCCATTGTAAAACACTAATAACCACAAAAATTACATAAGAAGAGTATATAGGAAAATTGTAAATGAAATACAAGAGAAACAAATATTAGAACACGAGGAAATTTAACCTCACGGGACCAGTCGAGAGAAGCACCAAGACGACGCTCTTGATTAAGTATGGTACCTCCATATTCACTTTTCCATTTCCAAACCTAAAAGAAACAACATTATGCAGGACTTATAAAAGCAGAAACAATAAAATCACAGAAAAGGCAAAGAATAATGTCATTTAACCAATAATAACAGAAGTAATAAAATACTATCAAGATTGAAAGCAGAAGCAATGCTTAACCATTTGACAGATTTAATCAAATTAATCCAAAAGATTAAAACTTACTTCGGACACAAACTTCTCACGTCCTAAGTCATGCCGAGTCAATTTACTTTCCCTCATGAGTTTTTTTTCAACAATTACCTGAAAAAAGCAATAGTTAGTGATAGAAATGTTTCTAAAGGAGGAAAGATTTCATGTTTACGTTCTTAAAGTTAAGACAACATGCACAACCATGAATGAATCAACACAATAAAAGAAGCATACATCAGATGAATAAAAAAGGGCTATAAAGGCTGCTCTTTTAATATTTCACACAAAACAAAAGCTTCTCTCCAAACAAACAACATATCTTCCTATTGTAGTATTTCATTTATCCCAAATCATATCCATTTGATACCCTCCCAAAATGCATCTTAAGGCTCCTCTGTGTACATATTCTCTCTGCAAATTGCCTTATAGTACAACACAACTCTAGATAAGCATGCTTGTGGAAAAACATACATAAAGCAAATTCAAGAAGGAATAGGGAATATATAAAACATTATATAGATCACCAACAATAGCCCATCATCTAATTGCAACAAGTTCCATTCTCTTTTTCATGGTTTAAAAAGGCGTTTAAGGCACACGCCTTATTGTCAATTGTAGGTATGATTGTCACATGGCTTCGGCAATGCCAACATAACTTCTAATTAAAGATAGATGGAACATTATCATTATTGTTGAAATTGTTGGGGAGAAGAAGAACATGACAATAGAATGCTTGTATTGAGGATGTAGAAAAGAGGGAAAAAAAATTGAAATAAAATATATATAAATTAAAAAATGTCTACATTAAAATCAGCCGTCTATCATATTTGAAATATTAAAATATGACAAACTTGTGCGCAGCCTTGCGCATTTTAGTTATGTCATCATGGAAGAGTGCAAACAAGGGAAATATATATGAGCAACGTGTAAATGTCAACCATATGTTAACACATAACATAATTCATCAAGTGGTGTATGATGAATTGTAACTCAAATTTTGCATTAAAAGATACGTGGATGTGTTAAAAAGGTGTAAAAAGCATTAAAAAGAGAGTTGAGGCATAATTCGTCAAAAATAGTTTAAATAATAAAAAAAGCACTATCATATTCTTGTATTAATATAAATGAATCATGGGCAAAATTTTCACATTATTGCAACAAAAAGCATGCTAGGCTTAGGGTTCCTGAATGACCTCAAACTTATTCCAAAGATCTCAACATGTCTCTAGGTAATCTAAATGATCATGAAACCTATTTAGAATTATATACATGAGTCCGTGTATAATTTCACGAAGAACGAGTTAATTCTCAAACGGAGTAATCAATAGTTTATGAATCCTATGTTTAGATTAAAACGATGAAAGATTTTGAAGGATCTCTAAAATCATAATTTGTGAAAACAAATTCTACTTATTTTTGAGTTTCTTACTAAAGACTAAAAGTCTTCCTTGAATTGGATCTTGAGAAGTTTCAATTCTTATTCCACCAACTTATGTTCTAATGTAGTTAACAATCAGGGACAATTATTCCTTACTCTATTCCTAGACATAAGAAACATTGGAGTTTTATATTGTGATTAAGTCCCCTTAACCCAGCCAAGTATTTCAGGTTTCTTCATTCCTCTATGTGATTGCAAACTCCTAATGACTATTCCTATTTCACTAAAAAAATGGGTTAACCTACTTGTTCTTCTAGTATACAGTCAATATTCCTTGATCATAAGTTATTTTAACTTTTCTAGTGGCAAGCAAAAAGGTAAATGAAGCCTTAAAGGTTAACACAATAACTTATCTTTCAAACCTTAAAGAAAATCACATGAAATACACAACGAATTCACAATACCAACACATTGATATAGAAAACACTACAACTTTATTAAAAAAAATCAAAGTTTACAAAACTAGTAGAGGAAGAATACACCCAGATAGAATTTCTTCTTGCTCCAAGCAAATCTTCTGCTACAATTCACCTTCCCCTTTGAATTTCTACCAATACTCTCCACTACACATCAAATTCACTCACATATATCTCCCAATATGAAGAAAATACTTTCTCCCCAAGTGTTATCCTCCCATATCGTGTAGAAGACCTGAGAGAAGTCAAAGAAGAGTCCCCTCATCGAAGAAATTTCATTCCTCTTATCTTTTCCCCTGGCTGAACCATCAAAAAATTATCAAAACCAACCTAAGACCGTGGGGGGCGAGACAGCTCTGGTGTGGAAGCTCCGGGACACCGATTTGTGGCGCAGTGGTGCTGGTTTCGTGGCTCAAAATCATCAATCTAAGGCTTCGAGTGTTGTAGCACGGCAGCGCTGGCATTGGGCACAAGGGCGCTTGGTCCTAACACTAAGATGTCGTTTTCTTTGTATTCTAGCTGAAATTTGGTACCTTCAAGTGTTGGGGAGTTGAGTGTTGGGGTGTTGTGGTGTTGGGCGCTTGGAAGCTGAACCTAGGATGCAATCTTCTATGGATTTTGCACGTAGAGGAGCAGCATCCGACGTTGAGGCGCTTTCCATAGATGTCGGTGTGCTTACCTACAGACTTAGCCAATTATATACCAAACGATCTAGTTTTTTGTATACTGCAAATACACACCAAATATACCCACAAAAAAAACCTAAAACTAACACAAATAATACAGTAAAAACACCATAAAATACTACATATCTTACACACATCAACTGAACAAGAAAATGAACTAAGAAACCAAATATGATCTTACTTATTCAAAGTTGACATACGGGTCCCAATGTGCATCCTTAATCAGGAGCACTGTCTACAAGACGAGCAAAAGACCATTCCTATAAATCTTATATGTCATAAGAAATATTATTGTGATTTCCTCAATCTTAAGGTTGTAAGTCTGACTTGTGGGTCTTTCTATAAATGTAAGCCTTAATCCTGTCGATTAAGCGATTAGGATAGCATAAAATATAGTAAGCCCATCCAACCAAATTTAGTATCATGCTTTCCAAAGAATTGCATGCCCCCCAGCCTAGACTAAACCAAGGCCAACTCCCATGGTAACAAACCTAGTCATCAAACAAATCATAGCCAAACTCACTAATAAAAACACAAGAATCATAGACATGATTATTCGATTCAAAATAAAACACATGGATAAATCATGGCCCGATCAGTCCTCTGAGCCCTTCTCAGTCATCTGAACTGTAAGCAGTCATATTGTGAGCCTCAGAACTATCCAATGAACATGGAACAACCAACCTAATGCCAGTAAGTAAATTGAAGTCAAAGAGGCACACATACATTTTCACCCTGATTTGCTTGATATACCTGAGAGACGATTAACCTAGTTGGAAATTATATTCTCTAGGCATTATAGCTCAAATGCCCTAACATTAGAGACTAGATCCACTGGTATAACTAAGATGATAGAATCATTGAAACTTAGTGAAGTGTATCTCCATACCCTAACTATTCTCAATTTTATTAAATTCATATATAACTGCCAAATCTAAGTTTAAAATATTAGCCTAAGCAGTCTCCTAATTAAAAAATTCTCTTGCAAATGAGAGAAATATTTAAACACGAGGATTTGAAACCACAAAAAATCTTGAACCCAGGTTTAATGAAAATTCTAGAAATTTCATTAGATAAAATCTAATTAAAAAAGACCTAATCTCCCTCATGAAAACAGCAGCCAAGTTTCTCGTCGTATCAAATAAGCCTGAAGGCCAGACAATTGCTTTTCCCCTGCAATCATTCCTCGTCAACATCATTAACTTCACCCCAACTATCAAAAACTGGCTTTACAAATTTTTATTTTCCATTTATTTCTATCAAGCACTGCAAGAATTATTAAATCCCTTCTTTACAATTTTTTTTGAAGAAAATATAAAAAGAAGTTGCAAGATGGAACAACAGAAAAAGCATTAGACTAGCTTTAGACATAGGATTAATGTACCCTATCACAGATCTATGCAAACAAATAAACGAAAATAGGTAAGAGGAAGATTTACGCAATTACTCTATTAAATAGACTTAGCAACAATAGTACATGCCCCATCAGCTCTACGTCCTTCTACCATTCAGCTTGAATCTCTACAACTACTGAACTCTCAAACTAAACTCTATGCCTCCAATCAGTAATAATGGATGTAATCCTACAGGTCAATTCAAAACAAGCATTTTTAAGAGTAATGTTAATAAATATAATAAGAATCTTACAGTATTATGATCTACAATAGCTTATTCTAAAAAGAAAATATATACCCTCCATGCATCTTAATTTCCATGTATATCAACAATAAAACATTGGAATAATCACTCAACGAATTGCCTTTAAATATTTCAGAAATCGTAAACTTTCATTAAAGCATATATTTCATGATATGCCATCAAATTTATCCATATAAAATTTATGCAGCTTCAGATAATGCTCGTCAAACAAAAAAATCTGGCAGCTGCTATTCTCAATATTGAAAAACAAATGCAAAAATATTGTAAAATTTCGCATGCTTGTTTTCAAACCACTTATTGTGAAGCATAGATAAGTTCAGCCAATATGTAAAATATAAACAAGTCAATGATGGAAAGAGAAACAAAGCAATTGCATGCACAATTTCAACGAACCAGAAAGAGGAGCAGAAACAATAACATAAAAGAGCTGCTTCAAGCATGGAAAAATCAAGGAAGTTGGAAGCAAAAAGGAAATAATTTTATGAAACTGAGTGCTTTCCAGAAATTTGTTGATTTCTAAAACTAAACACTAAGGAAAAAACTAGATTTGCGTTATTAGGGGAAACGGAAACCTGGGTAGCTATTCCTGCATGGTCCATTCCAGGTACCCACAAAACATTACAACCTGACATTCTTCTCCACCTGATAATCATGTCCTGCATAAAGTAAAAATGGTAATTCAAAAAAGTTCAAAAATATGATAACGGAAAATAAAGATGGCAATAAACGGTGGAGATTAAGTTAACTAATCACCTGTATAGAAGCAGTAAGGCCATGGCCTATGTGAAGAGCGCCTGTAACATTTGGAGGTGGCAGAACCTAGCCATACAATTCATAAGAAAAATGGACATTAGAATAATATATAAACATTATGGCTACGTATTATCTTTTGTATTGATAGCAAACATTTCTTTCTTTCAGTCTTCACCCCACTCCTGAGAAAATAAGAATTAAATGTATCAAAACCTCACATTTTGCACTTCTATAATTGTGCGGATGAGGCGAGGTTATACAACTTAGCACCCACTCAAATGAACCATATAAAATATCAATTTTAAAGATGAAATTATATCTCCCGGTCCATAACAAATTATTCTTTTGCTTTAACTTATGCCATATTTCACCTTACCAGCATAAATTAGTTAGAGAAACGGTTTAAACTTTAACAAGATGAGAGCTACTATTAGAACAAATACACACAAAGGAAAAAACGGATAAATGTCAAATCAATTTTACTCCTATGATCAAGTTAATACAAAAATATTAGAGGTTAACATCTTGTATCCATTACAGAAAGAATATGGATACTGAGAACATAACATCCAAAGAAAGACAAAAGGTCACAGGAGAACTATGCAAAATTAAGCTCGCTATGTTATAATAATGTGACATTTAAGTAACTAAAATCATTATGTGTTGTAAAAATGAGAATGTCAAAATCGATGTGCCATAAATTAGAAATATTAGAGAATTATATGGAATAAAGAATAAATAAATACAAATAATGACACTCACTATAGCAAAAGGGGGCTTCGAACTTTTTGCATCTGCATTGAAGAAACCTGATGCTTCCCACCATGCATACCATCTGGAAGGAAAATTAATAATAATCTTATAATTTAATATTTGCATATCACAAACATAAAACTTTAATGTGGTGAAGAATATTACGATTTCTCAACAACACTGGGATTATACTGCTTTGCAATTTGACGAGAAAGGAGTTTCTTTGCTCCAGCAGGAGTTTCAGGTTCAGCAAAATCCTCAGGATTCTCATCTTCAACATCCTTTTTTCGATTTTTCTTTTCAACTTTCTTCGATCCGTCATTTACCTTCGGATCATAAAAAAAAAAAGTATCATCACAGTGCAAATCTTAAACTCTATAGGTCTCATAGTTTATTGATTTTGATTCCTCAAATTATTAATAAATACAAAAACTTATATTAAAAGATGTGTAAGCCTATTTACCTGGAGTTTGGCAGCCTCAGCCTTTTGTGCCGCCTTGAGCTTCTTTTCTTCTTTAAGTTTTGCCTGAGGTGTAAAAGAGCATTCGTTGAAACAATTAATCTATACTGCTGTTAAAAAGCCTCTTTAAAATTCACAGAAATAACATCCCGACTTTCACCAAAGTAAATAGGATGAATTAATCTAAATAAAACCCTACCCTTTCAAATGTTATTTCCTTGATTTAATAAGCATCAAAATGTTTCAGATATTATGTTCTTCACCAGAATTTTTTTAATAGAGTTTTTATTTCGTTTTTTTCTTCTAATTTGAATGCAATACATTGTGATTTTTTTTGTACGATGCTTAGTTAATCAAGTGGCAAAAGATGTACTTGAAGAATCAAAAGAAAAATTGGTGGTTGAATAATAATATGCAATAAAAGATAAAATATAAGAAATCATGTTATAAAAATTGGTTCAAATGTAAAAGCTTAGATAACTGAAAAAAAAAATATCAAACAACCCGTACGGAGTCTAAAAGAATAATCTATGATGCTAAAAATTTTGATTTTAGTGATCTTTATAATAAATTAGATACTAAGGAGAGTAAAAATATATGTATAAAATAGCCAAAAAAAAAAATTTAAAGATTTAACTCAAGTAACGTGTATTAAAGAAGAAAATCAAACAGTATATTTCTTAGAAAAAGATATTCAACATAGGTAGGTGAGTTATTTAATGAAGTTTCTGAAAGTATGATCGACCTTAGTGATCTTAATATCATTAATAATAATAAAACATTTTATTTTTACCGTCACATTTGTAAAAAACAAAGTTGATGAGGCTTTAAAAAAAATCAGAGATGGAAAGTCTGTAGGACCTAATGACATCCCAATTGACGTGTGGAAATATTTAGGAGATTTGGGAGTTTCTTGGCTTACTAAACTCTTTAATATTATTTTAAAAACTAGAAAGATGTCTGAGTGGATGAAGAATATTTTGATCCCATTTTTAAGAATAAAGGGATGCACAAGAGTGCAAATTATAGAGAAATTAATTTAATGTGTCATACTTTAAAGTTATGGGAGAGGGCAATTGAACATAAGTTAGGACGTATTACAAAGGTTTCTCATAATCAATTTGGATCTATGTCGGGCAGGTCTACCATGAAAGCTATACATTTATTGAGGAGAGACTTGAAGGAGAAGTTCAGAGTTAATAGGAGGATCTACATTTGATTTTTATTGATTTAGAAAAAGCTTACTATAAGGTTCCAAGAGATAACATTTGGAGAGTTCTTGAGAAGAAAGGTGTTGATATGACTTATATTGAAGTCATTAAAGATATGTATACTAGAGTCGTTACTTGTGTTCGAATAGAAAGAGGATTGACCAATTATTTTTCGATTTCAATTCGATTACATCAGGGATCGGCTTTAAGCCCATACCTTTTGGCTTTAGTTATGGATGGTCTTACTACACATTTACAGGAGGATGTACCTTGGTGTAAATAAATAGGGAGTGGAGTGTGATGCATAGACTAACTTTGAAGCTTTAAAGAAACATATTACTTAAGCCCTTATTCTACCTCTTCCAGATTTCAATCAAATTTTCGAAGTGGAGTGTGATGCATCCATGTGAGAATTGAAGGTGCACGAGTCAAAACGGACATCCCATTGCCTACTTCAATGAGAAATTGAACGAGACCAAGATGAAGTATTCTAAATTTGACAAGGACTTATATCCAATGTGAGAGCCCTCAGTCATCGGGGTCATTATTGCTTACAAATGAGTTCCTCCGTATACATATCATAAATGCTTGAGATTCCTAAATAATTAGAACAAGCTAAAAGAGAAACATGCCTCATTAGTAAAATTCTTATCTTTATTTTATTTTGTTTTCCAAGAAAAAGAAGTCAGAATAAAATAGATGCTGCATTGAGCCATTGTCACTTGTTGATTAATAACATGCAAATATGCAATTGAAGATAATTGGACTTGAAGTTTTAAATGATACATATGCCACTAAAGATGATTTACAAAAAGATTTGGTGTGAGATGTAAGGAGACATATCAAATAGTATAGGAATGGCGAGATATGTCATTTGGCTAAGACTCGAGGGAAAAATACAATCATCTTTCCACTTCAGAGGCAACCTGGTTGAATGTAAGCATGAATTTTATGATGACTTTGCCACAAACAAAGTTGAGTAAGGATTTTGTTATGATAGTGATGGATCGTTTCTCCAATATGACATACATCATTCTTAATCACTAGGCAATGGATGCATCATACATTGCAGACCTGTACTTCAAGGAAATAATCCGTCTTCATAGCACAATAGATAAAGACTTGATATTTTTAGTCATTTCTAGAGAATCCTATGGGGAAAGCTTGACACAAAATTTCAATTCAGTTCAACAATCCACCCACATAAATGAGCATATAGAGGTTATATATTACATTCAGTGAAATCTCCTGAGGTGTTTTGTGGGAAAAAATATTATGTAGTAGGATTGATTCTTCCGTAGATTAAGTTTGCCTACAATCGGTCCATTGCTCAGTCCACGATTCATAGTCCATTTGAGATTATATACGGGTGAAATCCTCTCACTCCATTAAAATTAATGCTCTAATACTTTTAGCTACTGTGTTTAGCATGGATACAAATGATAGAGTCTGAGAGATTTAGATCTCATAAGAGTAGTTGAGGATAGAAGTCACTAAGAAAAAATGCTAAATATCATTGCAGACAAATAATTCCAGAAAAGCTCAGCTTTTTACTGAATGTAATTTGATATGGATTATACTAAAGAATGGGTTATTTCTTGTAAGCTATTTGGAAAGCTCAAGCCTAGAGCTAACAATTATTCTAGGCTAATAAGAAGATTAATAACAATGCATATAAAACAGATCCATCAAGAAACTGCAATATTTCTATCGCATTTAACATCACTAACTTATCACCTTACTATGAAGATCTAGGAGTTTCCAGAATATAAGGCGAACCTCTCTAACCATGAGAGAAGAATTCAAACAACATTCTGCTACTACACATAATTATCACCTTACTATGCAGGTCCAGGAGTTTCCAGATAACAAGACAAAAACCTCGCTTACCCATAGTGAATAATTATAACAGTATTTTGCTACTACAAGGAATGTTTTGTCTGCATTACACGACCAAATGAACACAAAATGATTCCGATTTCACTTCACGAACAAGTTCAAAATTGTCCGGCCTCCAATGGCTGGACCAAACCTCTTACCTCCAATGGTTGGAGCACACCTCTTACCTCCAATGGTTGGACCACACCTCTTGGGCCCCAATTACCTTACTTAGCACTAATATCAGAGTTATTTGGAAATTTATAAATTTGTTTGCTTGGACTAATTTGAGGACTTAGTTTGGTTTTGATTTATGTTGGACTAAGAGTTCTCCTCATATTTCTTACATTATGAGTGTCATAATATTTTTCTTCTCAAGTTAGGTGTTAGCTTGATTGGGGGAATAGATGGTTGATCCCCTTAGAGCTCATGTCACGTCAAGCAGCCATTAAATGACGCTCTTGTTGTTCTCACCCAAGTAGCACTCGTTGAATTTCATACTCCACTTATGCTATGTCACCTTTGCTTTCTTGCTGTCTTATCCCCTAAAACAGCAATTACCCCTAATTTTCTTTCCAAATCCCATTCTATCTCGGACTTTTAATACCCTAAAAATCTTCTAGGAAACCCAAAACAGTGCCACAAATCTATAATTTATTCTCCAAAAGGATTTTTAAACAAACTCAAATTAGTCCAATCTAAATTAATTTTGACATTTCTGCCGGGATACCATACTAAACACTCATCATTCCACAAAAAACTCTAGCACATAGATATTAACTAAAGATCAATAACATTTTTAGCCCTTAAACTCATCAAAAGGCCACCCTTCCCCATTAACTAATGAATATGGTACTATTCTAGGGCAGTAAGGTCCATATAACATACCCTTCAAAGTTTAAGCATGGAGAACAAACTAAAATTAGAGTTTCAATGGCCAACACAAAGGGATGAGTACATATTATCCGTTAGATAATCACAATTACAAGCTGGTTCTTAGAATAGACAATCATGGTGCAATTACAATTCATATACTCAGACTAAAAAAAAATCAGTTGGATTTTAGGATAATCATTAGAATGAATAGATATAGAAAGTAAACCTTTTGGTCCTTCTTTATCTTTCTTTCCGCATCATCATCCCCAACCTATATATAGGCAAATAAAAAATATAAAGTAAGCTCCACATCACATTTCCCGACATTCAAGGCAGATGAAAAGTAAGCTTGGTAAAACAAAGAATAATTAGTAAGAACCTATGCATATGAATTAACTAAAAATAAAGACGATTCACAACCACACCACACAATTATCATGTATTTACATATCTAACACCTAAATTAACACCCAAATCTTTAACATCACATAAAAATACCACTAATACTTTTTAAATGCCAGTGATATTAACTCTTCTAAGGTAAGAACGTCCCTTCAAGCATATGATCTGATACGATTAAAAACTTAAAGTGACATATACATAAATCCTGTTTGGTGGCGAATTTGAGCAGCATTTGGGCAGGATTTAACCTAAATCGCGTCTTTCCGCCGCTTTGCCTTCAATCCCAGATTTAGTAAATCCCGTTGGAAGGTCCATTTACGGGATTTACAGAAGCTGAAACACGCGAAGCGGGGTTGTAGGAGGAAGAAAGAGAAAGACGAGGGTTGGTCGGGTATGGGAGATATACCGGGCTTTCGGAGAGCTTTGTACGCTGCGATCCCACCATTGACTCCCCAGTTAGCTCCCGAAGCGAGTGTGCCGCGAGCTTTACAGGCACGAGAGGGGAAGAAAGTCGGCTACGGTTTCGGGTGAAACAGGCAGAGAGGAGGCGAGGTAGGAGGCATGCGGCCATAAGAATGGCTTGCGCGATTTAATACATACAGATTTGCATATTTGCGCACCCAAATTTTAGGTTTTACAATTATGCCTGGGGCTGTGAAAACAGTTCGTTCTTCGCCAATAACTAATGTTCGGCTCATCAAAGCTCGTGTTCGATTCATTTGCTGAGTTATTAAGTCAAACACGAATAATTTTATTGTGTTCGATATATAAACGAGCTGAACAAAAATAAAGATTTATTCTTTCCTGTCCGGCTTATTTTGATTCTAAATACTACTCATCATATTATGTATGTATATATATATATATATATATATATATATATATATATATATATATATATATATATATATATATATAATGTATATTTCAAAAATTTATTTGAAACAAGGCTAAGATTTGTAATCAATTAAAATTATTAATTAAAAAATAGAATAAAAATATATTAAATTGTATTTAAATTATGTTTTAATATAAACAATCAGATTTAAATCCTACAACGGCTCATAGATTAGGGTTGTCAAAATGACCATTTGTTCATGATCAACTCATGTTCGGACATGAACATATTTTTATTGTTCGAAATATAAGCAAGCCAAATACGAAAAATGATATTTTTTAACGTGTCAAACAGGAGTTGAGCCTGGGCTCACTCGTGTTCGACTCCTTTACATCTCTAATTATGCCGCGCAATCTTTGCATGAAAACACGTACTTCTCCCTTTAAAAGTTAAAATAGATATTTTTAATGTGATACAAGTAGTTTAGGTGGTATAAATCATGCTAAATTCATAGAAATTGAGCCTTGTGTATGTGGATGCCCCTTAATATGTTTTTATTAAAGTTAATTTAAATAAATTATATTAATTAATAATTAATAAATATATCATCAAACTATTTATAAGTAATTATATAAATTTATGTGTAATTATTTTAAAATTCATTAACAAAAATTAAATTACATATGAAAAGTTGATTACTTTAATAATATTTTAATTAACAAGTAATTAGTATAATAAATAATTAATCAATTTTGATTAATGAATAAGATTATTTTTTGACATATATTTAATTTGATAAACATTCATTATTGATTAGTTAGTTTTATTTATTTTTAACTATTTATTGACATAATGATAAATTTTTACTTTGCTCTAAACTATCAAAATTTGAATTTTGGGGAATTTTCCACTAATGAGAAGTGTAATTAATGAATTGTTTTTATTTTTTTTAAATGCAAGTAATTTTGATATTATAGTGTTTTAATTAATAATTGTGATTAATTCGAACAAAGCTTTGCCTGTGTTCGGCTCGTTAAAAATTACTACTATTCGTGTTCGACTCGTTTATATTTCAAACAAAAAAATGATAATGTTTGACTTGTTTGTTCAGTGACCCGAACACGGGGCTGTTTGCGAACAAATAGTCTTTTTTGACAACCATAGTCACACAGTCGTAAAATGTTAAAGGTTATGGGGGGTCGAAATTTAAATCTTATTATTTATATTAAAATATCGTTTAAATATAATTTAATATATTCTTATTCTATTTTTTAATTAGTAATATTATTTGATTAAAAAACTTTGCAGGCTTGTAGTCAACAAAATAGTACTAATCAATTATATATATGTATGTGTGCGTGTAATTATTTCGAGCCAAAATGAGCAGAACACGAATGAAGAAATCATAGTTTATGTTCGGCTTGTTCATATATCAAATTCAAAAAAATTGTTCGAGTTCGGCTAATTTGCTTAGCAGACGAATCGAATTTATTAACGAGCCTAACACAAATTGTTTACAAACAATGAGCCGTTCTGACAGCCATAATAAAAAAAATTATCCAAATAAACGTATAGGAATGATACAAAACAAATTACCATTAGACAAATATAATAACAAAGCATCAATTTATCATGATGTCCTCCTCAAATTAATGCACACAATATTCTTAATTGTCAAGTTATTCAATAATTTTAACGTCTTATAAATGCTCTCTTTTATGTTCAGTTAGTCTTATTGATAGTTTAAATTGTCCTTCAATTAGAAAGTTGTATTTAAATCATTGAAGTACCATTGTACACCCAATCATGCATGCAAAAGTGTAAATGAGTCAAATTTGAGCAAGCTCAAGGCTTATTCATGCTTGGCTCGCTCTTCGGCTCGTGCTTGAATTGACTCATGAAACACATCTTTTTGTTTAACTCTGATTCAAACTCATTGGTTCAAATTAAACTCCTTTTCAGCTCGAATTTCTTACTTGTCTTATGGGATTTTAAATATAATTAATTTTAAAATTTAGATATTAATTATTTTTAAAATGTTTATTTTAATTTTTCAGCTTTCAGCATCTCTGAAATTGCTGAAAAATTATTTGTTGTACAAAATAACTGCAATGACAATTATAATTTTTTTTTTGAAAATGTCAGATCACAGCAAGAAAGTTGTCACCACATCAAGACACGACATGTAAGAAAACACAAATTTTAGCGACATATTTTTTGAAAAAACTGTCAAAATACAATTTACCCAAACAAACAAAACTGCGGTGGCGATGCCGCCACCGCCACCACCGCCCCCAAACGGACCCTATAATTTTATTTATTATAATATGAAATATGACATATCAATTTTTCTTATAGATAGCAAAGAACTTTAAAAATGAGTATATTACATGTCATGCCGTTATTTTGTTGGTATATGTTCGTTAAAATGTTGGCACAAAGCTTCGCTCAGTTCAAAGTGTTGCATTTATTTTGAATATTAAAGCAAATTTGAGAAGAGAAAAAAAGAGTAAAAGGCATTGTTCGAGAAAACAGTGAAGCTTCGTTCTTTCGTAGTAATGTCGACGTGTGAAAAAGCTTTCATTTGACGGAGCATCGTCTTGCAAACGTCTCCCGAAATTGTTTCACAAGAAAGACAATTTTTCGCTGTTTCAGACCAGTAAAACTCCTTCAAACGAAGCCTAACTGTCTATAATGTTATAACGAATATATTCGATCACTAAATTAGTAAAATCGAATTAAATTGCGAATAAATACAATACTTATATCATAATATACGACAAAAATGAATAAAAACCTAAAATAATTAAAGTCGTATAATGGAATATGATCTCATACATTAAAATTGTGATTGACGCTCAATTTAGTCCTCAATTGCTGTTGAAACAATTCAATGCCTCATACACCTCACTCATCGACACCCACTTCCACGGGGCACTTCTTAGCTTTTTTATTGGGCCACGTCCATTGGGCCAAATTGTAGACACAACGAATCCGCTTTCGCCACCTCAGCATGGTTATCTGGCTTCCATCATCCACAACGCTCCTGTCTTCCTTCCTCGTGCACTCACCACCATCAAACTTTATAGAGATAAATGAATCTAAGAAAATCACATATATATTTAATAGCCAATAATATTAAGAGTAAAAAATATTACATGCAGATGAGATCGGTACGTGCAGTACGGAGAGTACTCAGAGAACACTCGAGGTTTTCAGAGAGTACTTGGGGTGCTTCCATAATCTATACCGATTACACGCATAACATTCTCTATGATATGAGCAGTTTAGGCGTAAAAAACGTAGGTACAACCCATCCGAAAGATGCTATTTATAAACCAACCACCATCTTTCGTCTACTTTTCAAATTTCTACTGAAATATCAAAATTCATCCTAAAACCTCAAATCATATGTTTCATTTTTTATTAAATTCTCAATCGTTTGATCATGACACATGCAAATATATTGATTTCGTAGTTCACAAAAAATTACTTGAATAGTTAATTTGTAAATATAAATATTTCCAATGGCTTGTATGTAGTTATCCAAAAAGTAAGAAAAAAATAAACTTTTAAGTATTAGATATGTAAATACGTCACAATTGAGTGTTGTGTATAAGTGTGTTTGCGTGTGTGTGCGTGCGTGTGTACTTGCGTGTGTATGTTTGGGTGCGCATGTGTGTGCGTGCGCGTTTGGGTGCGTGTGCGTGTCGAACGTGCGCGTGCGTGTGAGTTCGTGTGAGTGTGCGTGAGTGCGTGCGAGTGTGCGTGAGTGTGCATACGTGAGCATGTGGGTGTCCGCGTGCACGCGTGTGCGGGCGAGTGCGTGTGCGTGTGCTTGCGTGTGTGCGTGTGTGTGTCCGTGTGCGTGTGCGTGTGCGTGCTTGTGTGCATGTGTGTATGCCGCCTACTGTATTTTTTTAGTTAGTGGAGTTTGTAAGACCCCTAGGGTCACAGTTTCGATCCCGCCTATGTGCGGAATAAAATTCTTAGACACATCAGGTTGGTCGGAGGCTCGTATAATATCTCACACACACACACATCTATACATACACACATACATACATACATACATATATATATATATATATATATATATATATATATATATATATATATATATATATATATATATGTATGTATATAAATATATATATTGCTGTGTAAATGACCTGCGATAAATACCTTCAACGGAGGAGTTCATATCAGATGAAGAAGAGATATGATCTAGTTTTGGACGGTGGTGATCGAAGAGGGTGGCCGGGAATGGGCTCAGTTTAAAGAGCTTCGGAAATATTCCGGCGACGCTAGCGATCTTCTTTTTCTGAACTCTGAAAGGGCTGTTCTGATACTCCTGCTTTGAAGCTAAGCTGAGGAGCTTCTCTTTCAGACAAAGAGAACAGATTCCAACTATCAGCTTGTTTGGGTGAATGTAGCATGAGAGGTTATTGGCTCCTCTGCTATGGTTCATGTTGCAGAAATGGAGAAGATGAGAGGAGGAAGAAGAAGAGAAGGTTCAAATGGTGGGGGGAGAGAGAGAGAGATAGAGAGAGAAGGGGGGAACGAAGTGGGAAGATAAGGGAGAAGATAAGAAGAGGAAGAGAAGGCTAAAAATGGCGGGGGGGACGAAGTGGGCGCAGGTTGAAAATATTTTTTATTCATGCAAACAATACTTTATGGGAATATATTGAAAGATATAGTTTTTTATTTGTTTCTTTATAATAGATTATGAATAAAATAAGTGTTATATATAGGCAATTCTTATGATGTTGAACACATATTTGTTTGTGCATTCTCTCGTTCTTATCGCACTGCAGCCTAATAAGATATATGTACAATCAAAATACTCTTGATCGAATCCTTTAGGGATGTAACTGACTAGAACAATACACGTGTTAGAAGATGAATTTTGTGAAATAATGTAGGGGTACCGAAAGCAAGAACGACTGATCGATAAAGGTCGATCGGACAAAGGCAGATAGAATAGACGATTGGCGATATGCAAACTAACCTGGATGTCGACCGACTGGAGGCCGAATAACAAGAAGTTGAGATCAAAAGACCACGGACTGAAAAGAGTCAAAAGTACAAACATCATTTCACAATAATTTTAGTCCCATGTAAGAAAATGAAAATTTAAATGTAAAGATATAGTTAAAATCATAGACATGATATACCATCCCACAATATCTCTTTCTCTCTCCTACTAGGCTCTATTCCTTGAGTGATTCACAAACAAATCTCGTTTCAACATAAATACATACATATATATATGAATATTAAATATATATATATATATATATGTTTAGGATTATATATTAAAACATTTATGAATATTAAATCTTTTGGGATGATTTAAGGGAATGGCAGGAATCAGAGACTCAGTAGCATTTGCAAAATAGCTAACATTATTCGCGAACAATTACTGCGTTCGATTCGTTATGTAAAATTCATGTACGATTCGTTCTGTTAATGATATCACATAATGTCGATAAACATCGAATCATTTTTAATGAATTGATATAAAAACAAGACGAACGAAGATCGTGTTCAGCTCGTTTTTGCTCGAAACATTACCAATCAATTATATATATATATATTGATGCAAGTCATTCATATTTAAAAAAAGACTTTATAGCTCGACTACAAATACTACAAAGATTTACAATCAATTAAAATTATTAATTAAAAAATAAAATAAAAATATATTAAATTATTTAAAAAGATTTTTTAATATAAATCATAAGATTTAAAATTTATTCTAACACTTACATGTCATGATTGCATGATTAGGATTGTTAAAACAATTCTTTATTCGTGAACAGCTCGTGCTCAGCTTGCTAAGCAAATGAGCCAAACACGAATACACTTTTTGCATTCGAAATATAAATGAACCGAACGCAAATAATAATATTTTTTAACTAGCTGAACACAAACTGAGCCAGAACTTACTCGTGTTTGACTCCTTTACACTCCTAAGTAGGACTATGCACATATGCACAACTCTATACAAAGAGAAAAATTTACATACATAATATATACACAAAGATGCATACATATTTAGGTTACAAGACCATACACGTGTGCCCATTTCTTAATTCTCTAGTGGGTCTATCAGACCCACATAATGTTAACGGTTAAGATGTTGGGAGGATAATTTTAATAATTTGTGTAAACTATTATATTAAAGATTTGCATAAATACCACATTAAAATTTATTTGCAAATCAATAATCTCACTCAGATTTTAGGAAAGAAAAAACATGCAAGACATCAATATTACATGCAAAAAAAATTATACTACACTCATCATAAAATAAATCTAATAATTGCAAATCAATTCTAATATAATTTACATTAGTAGTCAAAATAAACCCTCTAATAATCTTTAATTGGACGGACTATTTTCGCTCCAATTTAAATAATCTAAAGACTATCTTAACACTTCTATAAACTCTAGGATTAAAACAGCCCCATATAAATAATGATGAATTATTTTGATAGTTTACTCATTTACGTTATGAAAAAATTTAAAACATAAAATGATAAAAATTGTCCTTGATAGTGCAAAGATTTCTTCTACAATTATCAAATAAAAGAAAAGCATTATGTCAGACTGTGTGGATAGCAACACGTGCGATCCATGCAATCATTCGCACATCATCCGAACGTAATATTTTCTCCGCATAAACAAACTGCAACCCCTAACACAACATTAATTATTTGGTGTATGCAATAATTTATGAACTCTGAAAAATCTAAACTTGATGGGTAGGAGGAACAAACTAAGAACCCAATTACCACTCTTCTCAGAACTTCAATTTCTGGCCTTTTTCTATGAATATAATTTAGAGAGTTCTTCTGTGAAAGCCTTTCTGAGGGCTTCTCTCTTGAGTTTTAGAGCAGCGGTTACCAGACCTGATTCAGGAGTCCATGGCTCTGCTAGCAATTTGATCTTGGTGGGTATCTCAGATTTCTCCAAACGCGACTCTTTTGCTGCCTGCAACAGTTTTAATCCACACATAGGAAGGGAATTAGAAGTGAGTTTTCCTCTTTTTCTTCTTTTTTTTTGGGGGAGATTTACATGCATAACCCTCAGTTCTTTTTATGTATTTACATATTGAACACCTAAACTTCAATTGTTACATGCATGCCTGCTCGCCTTACTTGTGTATGAAAAGATGTATTTCAATTTTTAGATATTAAATGGCGCTGTTTTTGATGTGATGTGAATGATTTTGGTGGAACGAACGTAAAAAAGTAAAGTTTAGGGGTTAGATATGTAAATAGTTAAGAAAATGGCAGTATGTATGTAAATTCCTCCTTTCATTGGTGTTGAAGGGAAGGGGGCATTTACATACATGCCACACAATTCATATGAATTAATATATCTAATGGCTAAATTATAATATTTATATTTATAACATTAAGAAATATTATATAAGAGAAAGGGCTGTTTACATACATAGAACCCAAAACATTGCTATTTACAAATTTAGGACCCTCTTTCATCCATTTTTCAAATTCTCACTCAAATATCCAAATTCAAGATAAAACCCCAACCCATTTTTATCAAATTCTCTGTGATTTGATCGTGGCACGCATAAATGCTTCGGTTCGGTAGTTTAAAAATATGAACCGGGTGCTAGATTTTGTAAATAGTAATGTTTTGGGTGCTATGCATGTAATTATCCCTTTGTTAGGGCTGTTTACATACATAGAACCCGAAACATTCCTATTTATAAATCTAGCACCCTCTTTCATTCATTTTTCAAGTTCTCAATCATATCAAAATCAAGATGAAACTATGTAAAAGTGGAAGTCAATTTCATGTATAGGTGAAGTGCTATGAATGTAAAAAGTTTAAACTTTAAGTGATAGGCATGTAAATACATTGGAATTGTGTGGTAAATACGCAAATCTTGCTTTAGTTTAAACAAACGCTTAAGAAGGATAAAACTATGCTGTGCAATTTTATTTAGAGAAAATTTGGGTCAGAATATTTTGACAAGAGTTAGATTAAGATGGATTTTCATGACACTGAATTTTGTTTGGAATTAATAAAATATATGATTAATCAACATTTCTTACATGACAGAACTCATACAAGTCTAATGACTATAAAATCTTCATAATAGCTAATTCTGGTTTAATATATCCCAACACAAAATTTGATCCTTATGAAAGCATGATAGAGTACAACGCGTGGCTGAGAAGGAGAATATATAAGGGGCATTTACATAAATAGCACCCAATTCCTATGTATTTACATATCTAAACACCTAAGCTCAACTTTTTACATTTATACCAACCCAATCTTTCACATCAAATAAAAAATATCACTATTTTAACTTTAAAGAAGTGAAGTACATCTTTTCATGCAGACTTAAGGGGTCATATGCGTAAATAATGAAGTTTAGGTGTTGTTTATGTAGACATATAAAAATTAAATGTTAAAAAAAAATGCTATACATAAGAAACAATATCAAGATTCGGAAGAAATAGATAGAGCTCCGCCAGACATAGGCAGAAGACTTGTTTCACTTACCAAAACACTTTGCTGGTATGTAAATCTTCCAATTTTTAAAGAAAATGATACTACAACAATCATTAACTTTACATTTTATCATTTTCTTACTATATATTTTTTTTATTCTTGCGACATGTACTTGATGAACATGCAACTAAACTAGTGTAAACTTATGTAGAAGAACAAAAATTTGCATTACTAACCTTTGTTAGTGATGCATGCACTTCTTTCACAGTCTCCTCCTTCTGGCATAGATCAGTTATATCCCTGAAAGCAATCCCCTGCTTCTGAGCCCAACTTTCCAGAGCCTGTGGTGCGACCGTGACGAGGGCCACACAATGGCTATGAAAAGGATCAGCATGCAGCATGATGTTTTCAACATATGGGCTCACAATAAGGGCTGCCTCTACCTGCAAACAAGGTTTGATCGCTTAACATAACGGCGAATATTGATTCATAAGAGCACATGGGAGGAAAATTCGGTACCTTTCCAAGCGATACATATTCACCATGTTGAAGTTTCACTATATCTTTTTTCCGATCTACGATTTCGAGACAACCGTCGGGATGAAATCGCCCGATGTCTCCGGTGTAAAACCATCTCATGCCCCTTTCATCGAGCTTTTATGTTAAGATGCAATGCACAATGCAATCAGTCCAATGATGTTTGCGTGTGAAGAATAGAATGGGAAATATATTATTCTAAAAAGTGAAAGTTCTTTTTAGGATGTGAAAACAAAAGCCTTTCAAGCTACCTTAGTAGTATGCAGGGGCGGAGCTACAGTGACGGCACTGCAGGGCTGTGCCCCCGTTGGTCAATCCAATAATTTAAATTTAATATACACACACACACAATTGTGGTTGTGTGCATGTAACACATGCATTTAAATAAATCATGCCTTATTTTAAAGAATTTTCATATTATAATATTTTATGAAAAGATTATACAACTATTTCAGGAAGTACACCCACAAGAACTGCACACCTTGTATACTTCTTTAGTTTTCTCTTCATTCTTGAAATAACCCGCAGTCACATTTGGTCCCCCAATGACTATTTCACCTCGTGGCATTGGTGAATCTGTTGTTAAATATCCACCTTCTGGCCAGTCAATTAGCTGATAGAACAATGGAAGGCATAACGTAAGTTCATAAATTAAGTAAGATTAAGAAATGAACAGAGACAGCAAAATAATAATAATAAACTAAAAAAGTGATCATAAGCAAATTTTCAAAGGTAAGAAAAGTGCACCTAATTGAGCTCTGCTCCAAAGTGCAGCTCATGATAGATTTAATTAGAAAAAAAAACAAGAAGTTGCGCGAACAAACTTGGCCATAAGTTTGACACAATTTTAAAAAATGGACCCGGCATTTGGCTCAAATTGAGCATAAATCTAAGTCGATAAGCTGACAAAAAAGTTGAACCCGGTTTGAACAGAACGTGAATCGAGCCGAGCCCCGAATAAAATAGCACAGCTCAAGATCAGATCAAAACGCGCACATATGTATGGAAGCTTACACATAAATTTATGTATGCACACACAACCTTCATCACACCCAAAATAGATAAAAAGCCTAAATTGACACATTTATTAATTATATTGCTTGATGGCTTGATAACGGAGTTAACGCAATCATAATAGGAAAAACAAATAATACTACTGAAAACAAAGAGGCAATTATGACCAACAAGCTTGAAAGGGAAATTTAATGACACAACACCCAAAAATCTGAAATAGCAACGAAGACGATACAAATAGTTAAACTAGGGTGGGATCTCAGGGTGGTGGTGGTGATCAGCGAGGGTTTGGAAGGTGGTTGAGAGAGGGGAAGCTTGGAGCAAGTAGGCAGATATGACAACAGAACAGCAGGCTCTTGCTATCCTGAGCGGTAACAAGGAGGAATTCAGGCTCCTGGAGGTTGGAACAATAGATGTGTGGCAGGGAGACGGTGCAGGAGGACTGGGACAGCGGATAGGTAGCGGTTAGGTGGCAGAGATGTGGTCCAAGATGGCTGGAACAACAGCTGGTGGGAAGGAGAGAGGATTTATGATGGCTGGAAGAACGATGGCAGCAAGCAGGAGTGCTGTAATTGCAGAGAACTTGGGTTGGAATGCAGAATCTGCAGGAAGAACAACAGCTTCAGCGGGAAACATTGTGGGGAGGAAGGAGAATAGGGAAGATAAACACCAACTAAAGACCTATACGGCCGAAGCATCACCTTGAACCCTAGGATGCAACTCTAAAAGGAAAGAAGACGTCAGCAGTTGTTCAGACACAAAACTCATGGAAAAACTAACCCTAAACTCTCACCAAAATAAACATATAATAAGAGGATAACTAGGAGTGGCCCAAGAGGACCGGACACTCCGAATAAAAGAAACCTGGGCTGGTTCAGACCCACTTGTACGTTCCCTAAGGGAAGACCCACTTGTACGCCCCTGCGTCATGACTATGTTTTCTTGACAAAATAATGTGCACCTGTTATCATAATACAAGTAGAAAAATTTAAGCATTGTCATGTAGTTTCCTTAAACTACTAAAGCAGTACATATGGCCAAATATCAGAATAATAGAAACGGGCAGAGGTTCCTCTATTCAATATGTCTATATATGAGCATCAACTTATTCGAAATTAACATCATCATTTGGCCAGCATAAGACTATCATATGTGCATATAACAGCACTTTTCTTGTAAATTTAAGTTCTTCAAGAATCAGAAGTGTAACTAAGATTAATCAATCTAACCAAACCATACACTTTTTTCAGGAAATTGCATTGTCCAGTGTGCTCATCACTGACCTTAACAAATGAGCAAGGAAGGGGAGGGCCAACACGACCAACTGACGGGTCATCATACTCAGAAAATGTTCCCCCAGCACAAGTTTCAGTCAGTCCATATCCTTGCCCTATAGGAGCCCTAGAGATGGAATAAGATTTAGTTGACTACCATGAAAAAATTCGCACATAAGGAATGCAATTTCAAAGTTAATAGACATAGCAAACTAAATAGAAAGAAAACAATTTTTTCTTTTCCAGTGATTGTATTCTATACTGACCAATTAGCCATCCTAAGAATTCCCCCTGTATAAGAACTATTAAAAATTGGACTTGAATTACCAACTAAAATAATTAATGACATGATCTTCCCTGCTGATAACAAACAACTCTATGACCTGACGGATTGCTAGTAAAGCAAGTATTAAGAAAAAAATGGTTTTATAAGTATTGATGGTTTAATATCAAAAAAAGTGTTTAAATGACCACATTATGAAATGTAAAATATCCAGAAAGAAAAACGAATTAAATAAACAGTTTAAATGTTGCTCTTGAATTATCTCAGTTGCAATCACTTTAAGCAAATAATTGTTGTGGCATATATATAAAATAAAACGATCGACGGCTAAGTGAAAATAGAACAAAAAAATTAACACCATAAAAGAACACAGAGATTTACGTGGTTCGGCAATTTTTATCTACGTTCACGGAGTTGCAGAGGATTTTATTACTTAAGAAATTTACATCGTCGACCACGTCGACTTACAAGAAAGAACCTCTCTCTCTCTCTCTCTCTCTCTCTCTCTCTCTCTCTCTCTCTCCTCCTCTCCTCTCTCTCTACCCGAGATCGACACTGAAGAAGAAGAAGAAACGAGGAAGACAAGCCTTGTCGATGCCTTTTTGAGTTTGTCCGCCTGTTGCCTTTTTTTTTCTCCTTCTACTGTCATCTCACCGAACACCCACTTCAAGAAGCGAAGCATCGATTCAATTTTCTCCGCTAACTTCTCTTATGCATAACTTAAAAATGGTAGGACCCACAATGCAAACAAAAGGCGAGATTCCTTTTTCACATGAGGAGATGCGCGGAATTAATAAAAAGAAGCGGCAGGAAAATTACCAAGCAAAAGAAAAACAGTAAAAAAAAGCAATTAAATCAAAGACTAATTAATTTACTTCCATATCCATCGAGACTTCCAAATTGAGACTAGGAAAGTGGACCGGGCTTCACATATACTCAACAAATCTCCCACTTAGAGACTGAGACACTGACTGCACCATCCACTGACTACATCGTCATTTTCCTCCAAAAGTGATATCTCCAACATCTGCAACTCAAGACTTTATCTTGTCAGACAAACCGTAAACTAGCGCTTCGCACTAACTTTGCCAAGTATAACACTCTTAGTCAACAAATCAGCAAGATTTCAGCTTACACAAATTTTCTCAAGCAACAACTATTCGTCATTCAACAATCGTAGATGAAGTGATACCTGATCTGAATGTGATTGGTTCAGATCGAAATCGTTGATCCCGTGAGCGATTATGCACACTCGATTATCACTATAGAGAATGTCCTTCTGATTCTTCTTGCTCAATTCCTCCAATAAAACTTGTAGTCATATCATCTCTTTTAAAGTCTCTGACACTGTTATATACTCGCGTTCGCTAGCGATGAAAGAAAACGTGTTTCGCAGATTAGAAGCGTCATGATATCGCATCACACTAAAAGTATAAATATAACCCGCAGTACACCTTCTGGTATCAATGTCTTCAGCGAGATCAACATCGAGAAACATAAGCAAGTTTCTGAAGAGTCTCTAAGGTACCTCAACATCCACTTCACTGCTTCCTAATGTTTCTTTCCAGGATTACTTAAGTATCTGCTAAAAACTCTCACTGCATGGACATTATCCAGTCTGGTGCAAACCATAACATACACAAGTGAACCAGCTGAAGCGTAAGGAACCTCACTCATGTGATCACGTTCTTCCTCTGACTTGGGTGACTGATTATTGCTGAGTCTGAAGTGACTTCCTACAGGTGTGCCAAATGGTTTGACCTTATCCATATTGACATGTTAAGTACATTTTTCACACTCAGACTTAGAGAGTCTCAACGTACCTCTGACTCTATCTCTGATAATTCTCATGCAAAGTATTTGCTTCGCAACTACTAAATATTTATTGCAAAGTGCTATGACATCTGTTCCTTCAAATTATTGATCTCATTAATACTAGTCCCTGCAATAAGCATATCATCCACATATAACAATAGAATAATATAAGAATTGTCAAAATACCTGACATAACAATGATCTGCCTGACATCTGTTGTAACCTGTTTAGGAGCTTGCTCCAGAACATAAAAGCTCTTATTCAATCTGCAAACTGAGTTTTTCTTCCCCTATACCACGAACCTTCAACTTGGTTCATGTAAATGTATTCTTCAAGCTCTCCAAGAAGAAAATATGTTTTCACGTCTAACTGCTCAAGAAAGAGATCTTTAATAACCACCATAGACATTACCATTCCTATGGTTGTAAACTTTACCACAAGAGACAATATCACAGAATAATCAATATCTTGCTTCTGCTGAAATCCTTTTACAACAAGTCTAGCCTTGTACCTCTTACTGTCATCATGCTCAGTTTTCACCCGATACACTCACTTGTTGTGTAATTTATTCTTCCCTGGTGGAAGATCTGTCAGCTCTCATGTCTGATTTTCTAGCAGATAATCCATCTCCTTCATAACCAGCTCTCACTTCCTCAGATTTTCACCTTTTGCAAGGTTTCTTCATAACTCTGAGGTTCTTCACAATCTGTCAGCATAATGTAGTTCAAAGTTGGAGAGTAACGTTGTGGAGAACGTCTAGTTCTTTACGACCTGCAAAGTATAACTGTAAGGGTGAACAACTCTGAAACTGTCTGCGGAATAAAAGGAATGGGTGCCTCTGACCCACTATCCTCATCACCCGCATCTCTGCCCTGCACTGTGACCTCTGATAAATCATCCAACCTTACCAACTCAGATTCTTGCGGTGTTGTTTCAAAAACCGTACTGGTCTTGTTCTTGTACATAACATTCTCAGTAAAAATCACATTACTGCTCATTATGATTTTTCGATTCTGATCATCCTAGAAAGGATATTCAAATGTATCATCTCCATAGCCAATGAAATAACACTTCTTTTACTTAGCCTCAAGCTTATTACGAGCATCATAATTAATAAAAGCATATGAAAGACAACCAAAAGTTTTAATGTGAGAAAATTTGACCTTTCCCACTCCAAACCTCCTCAGGTAATTCACAGTTTAATGGAACGGATGACCCTCTGTTGATCAAATAAACTGCATTGTTGACCGCTTCTGCCCAGAAAGTATGTGGTAGTCCAGCGTGCAATTTCATGCTTCTAGTCTGCTCATTAATGGTCCTGTTTATGAGCTCTGCAACACCATTTTGTTGTGGTACCCCTGGAATGGTCTTCTCCGTTCTGATGCCCTGAGATGCACAATACTCATTGAACTCACCATCAATGTATTTACCTCCATTATCAGATCTCAGACATTTCAGTTTTAAGCATGTCTCTGTCTCAATCATGACTTCCAAGCCACGAGCACATTAAAAACATCAGATTTATGCTTCAAGAAATAAACTCATAACTTTCTGTTATAATCATAAATGAATGTGACGTAGTAACGAGAGCCTCCAAGAGATGTCATTGAAGATCCCCACATCTGTGTGTACAAGATTCGGCTTTCCTGTCTTTGGCGTTCTGTCACTTTTCAAGAAATTAGCATTCCTCTGTTTCCCATCAACTCTCAAAAATGTTGAGATCAACTGACTTCAGTTCTGGTAGCTTGCCTGTGGACATACCCCTCTGACTCATGTGACCAAGCGTGCAATATCATAACTATGTTGTGTTATCTGCATAATTCAACCAGTAGTCATATACAGCGTGCTCGTTTTCTTACCCCGAGCCAGTAACAGTGCTTCTTTGGTAACCTTTTAGGTGTTATCTGAGACTACTACTGAAAGTTCACGCTCATCAAGTTGCCCAACATAAATGAGGTTCTTCTTCAGTTCAGGAATGTGTCTGACCTTTTGCAAAGTCCACTTGTTCTTGTTTGGAAGTGTAATGTCGATGTCTTTAATTTCTACCACATTCAAAGCTTTTCCATCTGTCAGATATAATTTTGCAAAATCAACTGCAACATAATTCTGCATCAATTCTGGATGGAAAATTGTATGGAAAGAAGCTCTTGAATCCAACATACAGTCATCAACTAAACTATGAACTGTCAACAGTAGTGCATCTTGTGCTTTTTTAGTTACCACATTTGCGCTGTCATTCTCTGTCTTCTTAGGATTTATGCAGTTCCTCTTAATGTGACAAGTTTTGTTAAAATTTCATCAAGTTACTTGTTTACCAGACATTGACTTGCTCCTGGTTCTGTGCTTTGATTTTGATCTACCTCTATTTAAGTTCATATTTTGTGATCTCTCTCCGGAATAAACATTTAATTTTGAACTCGAACCTGAGATATCGCCAGAATCTTTCCTGCGCACCTCCTCAGTCAAAATTAAATCACGAATATCATCATATTTCAATTTAGATTTACCTGCAGAATTGCTAACAGTTATCGTCGTTGCTTCCCAGCTATTTAACAATGAAACCAACAAAAAAATTGCACTTATCTCATCATTAAATTCAATTTTCACATACGATAATTGAATTGTGATAGTGTTAAATCATTTATGTGTTGTACAACAGACGTACATTCCGCCATCTTCAAATCGAATAACTTTTTCATCAAATATACCTTGTTATTCGTCGACGACTTTTCATACATACCTGATAGGACTTCCATGAGATCTACAGTAGTCATTTCCTTGACGACGTTGTGTGCGATGAACCTTGATAGGATCAGTAGATCCAACAAATTTAATTTAGTCTCATCCAACCTTTCAGTTCTTTTTCCAAAAAATAGAAGATGATGTTTCTTCCCATAGAGGTAGTCTTATATATGCATCATTCAGTAACTAAAATTTGTGTCATCAATTTTCTCGATCTCAGAAACCTTCACTTCATATGCAACCATCGTTCTTCCTCAGATCTGAACCACAGCTCTGATATCACTTGTGGTATATATATATAATAAAATGATCAATGACGAAGCGAAACATAGAACGAGAAAATTTACTTCATAAAAGAATACAAAGATTTACATAATTTGGCAATTTTTTCCTAAATCCACGGAGTTGCAGAGGATTTTATTACTTGATGAATTTACACCGTCGACCACATCTACTTACAAGAAAAAACTTCTCACTTCCTCTCTCTTTCTTCTCCTCTCTCTCTACCCGAGATCCCAAACCGAAGAAGAGGAAACGAGAAAGACAAGACCTGTTGATGCCTTTTTGAGTTTGTCCGCCTGTTGCTTTTTTTTTTTCCTCCTACTGGTATCTCACCGAACACCCACTTCAACAAGGGAAGCATCGATTCAATTTTCTCTGCCGAATTCTCTTCTACATAACTTAAAGATGGTGGCACCCACAATGCAAACAAAAGGCAAGATTCCTTTTTCACTTGAATATGCGTGGGATTAACAAAAAGAAGCGGCAGGGAAATTACTAAGCAGAAGAAAAACAGTAAAAAAAAGCAATTAAATCAGAGGCTAATTAATTTACTTCCATATCCATCGAGACTTCTAAATAGAGGCTAGGAAAGTGGACCAGGTTTCACATATACTCAACAATAATTATACAATGAACTTCAATACAGAGACAAAAATCATCTTTAAAGTAATGCCTTTAGTTTAATATTATTTCCAAAGCATAAAAGAAAAATTGTATATTTTTTTCAATGACAACAAAATTCAAGAGTTATTACCTTTGCATTTAAAATTATAAGTTAGACGAAAATTTCAAAAGAATCAATCCAGAATGACTTTCAAAAGTATGGACTGAATTCAGCTTCGTTTGACCTTCAGAAACTCTTGGCTGAATTTCGAAAGTAATAAACTGAATTCGTCAACCTACGAATTTTTCCCTTATTAGAAACTGAAACGAAAATCAAAATATGCAGGATTACTCTACCGCACAAGTACTTCCCTGTTAATGATGTGAAGACTGAGAGTGAGACCAACTGCAGAAGAAGATAGCTAAAAAACTTAATAAACAGCCACCAAGTTATCATAACACATCTAAACAGAACATAGTGTCAGTGTTGTAACTACATTTATTTTTCTTTTCTCCATTCCTTCATCTAATCCCACTTCCAATTTTTTACCATAGTTTAGCATAACCGCTGCA
Organism: Papilionanthe hookeriana x Papilionanthe teres; assembly: GCA_022702705.1. Lineage (NCBI taxonomy): Eukaryota > Viridiplantae > Streptophyta > Magnoliopsida > Asparagales > Orchidaceae > Papilionanthe > Papilionanthe hookeriana x Papilionanthe teres. Next base: position 39,777,874 of record CM040433.1, on the reverse strand, counting down.
GAACCATGTTTTGTCCTGGCATGTCTTAGAAGAGTGTTAGGGATTCTTCGGTTATTAGTGTTATAATTTATGTATTTTTGCAATGCAAGGTAAAATAAATAAAAATAAAATAAAATTTTAAATTTTGTTTATTTGACTGGAAAATATATAGAGAGATAATTTGTTTGGTTGTGCGATAGAGCTACTAGCTTTTTAACTTGAACACCAATCGAAAATTTGAAGAATTTAGTAGAATTTTGAATTGTGATACCGTTTAATAAAAAATGATATATACATTTATATTCAAAAAATTCAGATTTTCCCAACCTCTGTTAAGGAATCAAGTGAAGCTGGGCATCATCTCTGCAGTATTCAAGACAAAAAATGATGACAATCCACAACAAAACCATAAGAGTTCTGCAAGGAGAATAACAATGTTTCTCTAAATATTTCAAGCTTTCAACGAAAAAAATGTAAAAAATATAAGATTGCCTTATAGAACGTGTCACGGCCGAATGTGAAAAAGATTAAAAAAAAAAATACAAGGTTAATGATTAGTCTTCATTTACATAAAATGTAATCCTATAGACTAATGTTCACTTAATTTCTAAAATAATAGGGAAATTTACATAACTAGCACAACATACTTATGTATTTACCTATCTCACAACTGAGCTTTCATATTTACATACATAGCAGTCTGGTGCTTTAAACAAATGCACTGAAAGATGCATTTCACTTTAGATAAGTGGTAATAGCGCTATCTTTTATGTGATATTAAAGATTTTGAGTGTTATGTGTGAAAATTTAGTTAAACGCATTAAAATTGCATGCCATGTATGTAAATGCTCAAGTTTCTTGTTTAAATTTATAGTTCAAAATCAGTGTCTAACCCCAGGCATATGTTGATGAATCTTTGAGTGTCACCGGAAAGAGGAGCCCCTCCAGAAAGAAGAAAACGGACGTCTCCACCCAAAACTGCCCGAACTTTGCTAAATACCAGAAAATCCCATAGGAATTTCTCAAGGCCCCATGCACCAAACCAGCTTCCATTAATTGCTGCAAACCTACGACCATATCCAATGTCAAATAACTTCTTTGCAAATCCACCCTTTGCATTTACCTAAATATAAAGAGATCAAACAAATTGGTTCTGATCGTTTGCTTGATAATTGAAAAATGATTAATAAAAATCAAGAAGTTTTTGCCCACATTTTTTCTCACACCATCTCGAATGCGGTCAAGAATAGCAGGTACCGCAGTCATTAAAGTAGGTCCTAAAACAGAGGCATCACCCTTTGTTCCCTTCTTTATTTTGTTTGATGTGTCAGTAAGAGTCAAAGGTGAACCATATCCAATAGAGGCGCCAGCAGCAATCATTACAGACTACAAAGAGAAACAGTCATTTAATTGAAATATATGTTTTATACCAAAAGAAAAGGGGGCATTTACTTATATACTACGCAATTTATGCATTTAAATATATAACACCTAAATATTCATATTAACATGCATACACCTCAAACCTTTAACATCACATCCAAAATAGCACCATCACTATCATTCTAAAAGTGAAATGCAAAGGCGTCATAAGTGTAAATATCAATTTACATACAAAAGAATTGTGTGGTATGTATGTAAATTCCCAAATTAAAAAAAAGAGATTATCAATTATAGCCTGAAGCAGCATGAATTTAAGAAATTGTAAAATCTCACCTCTGCTGCTAATTCAAGAATATGAGCTAGTGGCAAGTAAGCCAAATAAACATCTTTACTACCAAGCCCAGGTACAATAGTCATAACTGCGGCAACGGTAGCTAGAACATTCCCATGTGACATCATTACCCCCTATATACAAGCATAAAGAATAGAGGGCTTAGAATTAATAGAGCAAAGAAAATTATGTGATATGTAATTTTAATGGTATGATATTAAGAAACACTATTAAAAAATTATTAGAAGATAAAGTGACACATGTGAAAGATAAGTTTAAAAACATTGGACATATTATACAAAATAGTGAAAACATGAGAATATAACTCCTATAGTTAAAGTGACTCGTGAGTTTAAAAGAGAATACATTGGAGACTTAAAAATAAATTTTAAGAAACCGCAATTAGGTCTTCAAAGTTGCATGATTTTGAATATTGATTGTAAATAAGTCATTAGCATTTAAGTTGCGTGTGGCTCGAGCAATGATTATATGAGTGGCAAGGTTGAAGTGACATTTACTGAAAATAAGGTAACTAAAAATAGACCTAGGTGGTGTAGATATATATAATGAAATGTAGAAATATGTCTATAAAATTTAGTGCCAAAATAAGGACTCAAGATAAATGCATATCAGTTGTTCAAACTATTGCTAGAATAAATTTTAATACCTCAAACATCACACAACAAGAAGGAAAATAAGTATTCATAATACCAGCCACAAGACATTTAGCTTAAGACAAATGATTACTTTGACTTTAGTGTTAAAAAAGGTTGAAACTGATCTACAAGCACCCAGAAAAAAAAAAAAAACTTTTGCTGTTGGATGGCGATTCTGAATAAATGCCATTCTATTTATCAAAGCAGTAAAAGAAAATTTATTCCGCCTTGACAATTAACTATCGTTCTTATTTCATAGCATCACAAAAAATGAACCTATATTTCACTAGATCACCATCATAAATAATCCAAACTTGGCCAAGTTGAACTACACGAGGATTTAAAGGTAATCAGCTTTTGAAAATAGTATGAGATTAGAAACATAACAGCTTCGACTTATAACAAACTTATCGAAAGATGTGAAAAAATATATATATATGTGAACATAATTGGAACAAATGCAAAAAGGATTAAAAAGGGGAAATTTTATAGGTTCTTTGACCAACCTTAGGAAGACCAGTACTCCCACTAGTGTACATTATGACAGCAATGTCAGCTGAAAGAGGCATATTTGCTTCAAGAGGGTTTTCCTTGCCCAGTTTCACTACTTCGGCAAATGAAGAAACCGTCCATGAAGTACTTTTCTGATATTGTGTGATATCACTTGAGATATCCTCCTCATTAATCCAAATTACACGTTTAACAGTATCAAGTTGTCCGCTTATGCCAACAAGCTTTTTCAACTCTTTGAGTCCGCATATCACAGTTGTTACTTCTGTCTGGTAAAATATTATAATCAGTTAGAAAAGTAAATCAAATTTAGAAACTTTCATGCCATTGAAATTAAAAAATAATCTTTGTTAAGGAAAAAAAAACCAGAAAAAAAGCATTTAGAGAGAGAGAGAGAGAGGATGAAGTACCTCATTTAGCGAGTGACAAAGAGCTTCCTCGCCCAAGGAAGCATACATAGTAACTACCGTGAGATTTTGTCGGAAGCAACCCTTCACAAAAAATAATTATATTAGATTAATATATCCAAAAAGAATTTTTTGCAATTCAGCACTTTGCATATGACATTCATCAGTATGAAAACTAGAAAACATTAAATTGGTGAAGGGCATTCCTGAACTGATAATTCTTTCTTATTTGAGGACAAGTAAAATCTTATTTATCATGTAGTGTAAAAGGAAATCTAAGAATTTGATGGTGATGGCAATGGCAATGGCAATGCATAGACTATAACAGAGTTACAAAATCTACACTGGAAGAAACCACAACCCCCTATAATAGTTAAAAACAACAGAGCTGGGAATAAGAACTTCAGTATTCTAATTATAAAGCTATTTATCAGAATATCTACAAATTATAAAATTAGATATGATGTTGGTCAAAATACCTGTAAGGCTATCTGCCATTGTGCCTGTGTGTCGGCGAATATCCCAACGCGCTCTTCACTTTTGTGACCAAGTTGGATTAAACCAGAAGCAAAGTTGGAAATAGTATCAAAAGCTTGAGCATAACTCAGCCATTCATAGTCCCCAAGATGAAACTTCTCAAAGGATCTGCCATCTTGACTCTTTTCAATTTCCTTGGAAATAAGCTTTCGAGTTCCAAACAATGGCTTGTTCGGGTAATTCTTACATGAATGCTCAAACAGCTCAGATATGGTTGTCACCCCTTCCCAAAGTGATTCAATGGGTTTATCAAAACGGTGATTGCGAAGTGTATATCCAGGCTCTCCACCAACATCCACTGGTAAGCCGCGCTTCTTCCTGCCCTTTGTCTTTTGGAGTATCAGAGTAAGCAGAATGGGCACAAAAGCACCAACAAGATATGGATTCATTCTAAAGTAAGGAAGATATCAGTGAATTCAGCTGAAATAACCAGATGCAGAACCCGGAACTAAAATCTGTCACAAAATCTGGCTAAAAAGATGCATCAGAAACAGCAATTCTCAGTATTTTAGGCACAACAAACTAGAAATTTATTTATATGGTTAAATAAAAAGGCCAGAACAAATCAATTAAAAAGGCAAGAGTGCAAATTTCCTTTGTCTCAGCCTCTCTAACCATATACAAACCTAGCAGAGACCTACAATAGTGAAACTACTTAAAAACCCAAAAAAACCTACAAAGATCAAAGAAAGGGAGATCTAGCACTCACAAAAATCCAATGTCTCGCCCAAAGCTACAAATATTGTGTACTCTAGCTTGAGGCGAGACTTGGCAGAAAATAATTCTCTAACACAATTCACTCTAAGAGGCCGTTTGGCCACAAGAAGGATTTAACTCAAGTAGTGTTCAGTAAATATTATAAATCCCTGTTTAGTAAATCTTAACAGTATTGAAACCAAAAAATGGTTCAGTATAACAACTTTTAAATCCAGCTAAATCATCATAAACTAATTGGCTATTTGTATAAAGGTAAGAAGGAGAAAAAACTTAAATCCAGTGAATAGTAGGATTTAGTAAATCATAAACTTAACAGATAAGGGTCTGTTAGGGGCAGTTTCATCTGTTCAAAGAAGCAGCTGTGAAGTCGATGAAGACTGATGTAGTTATTACAAAAATTTATTTTTTGAAAAAATGGTGAGTACGCAGCTGAACGCGGGGAGAACATAATTTTGCCAAATCTAGAAACACAATTTACAAATAATGCGGAATTTAAAGCCCCCATACTTCTTCTGGCAGATCGGCCAGTTTATATCAGCATTCCCGCCTTCGACTACGACCTAACAAACACCCTTCCATCATTCACAATATAGCAACAAGATCAAATCCATCAAATCCGTCAATAAGTCTAAAAATCACTCAAAAAAGTTCTCCGCATCATTTTTCCATTAAAAAAATAAAAAGTCAGTGCAAAAGAAATCTGCAAACCTCTAAAAGAACAACAGATCGAATCAAACGCACGGATTAGAAAGCAAAGAATCGAACTCACCGGTTGCAAGAAAGAGCTCGATTAAAAGAAGAGGGAAATGAGCGAACAATCCGGAGCCAAACCTACGAAGAAGAAGAGGACGCAGGAGTCGTCTCGTGGCCTTAGTAGAGAGGAGGCGGACAGCTCAATGTACCCATAGATTGGGCAATCGGGAGACAGAATAAATCAGTCCACATTAATTTTCTGCCGCCCCTAGCGCTACACTTTATTTGTAATTTTTCTTCAGCTATTAAATTTGGGTAAGGAAAAATAAAATAAAATAAATTCTCAAACATGTGCTCAGTAAAAAATCAGCCGCACATCCACCCGCTCGGCCACACATCAATTGTTTTTTTTTTCTTTTTCAAGTTTTACAGCGGGACCCACTCCCATACATGCTTCGGCGGATGTGCGGTTGAGATCAGATTCTGCACGTAGCTCTACGTGCGGAATACTGATGTAATATTTTTTCGATCAAATAGGCATATGCACGATTTAAATCTATGAACTCACATTAGAAACCCACAGCAGAAGGGCCCGTTTGGGGTGGCAATGTGGTGGCGGTATAATACTGTATCTTAGTTTTATCTATTTGAATAAACTGTATTTTGACTGTTTTTTCAAAAAATTATTGTTGAAATCTGTGTTTTCTCACCGGATATGACTGTGTACGATGACAGCTTTTTAATTGTGATCTAAATTTTTTAAAAATATATATATAATTGTCGCCGTAACTTTTTAAACGTTTTATTTTTTTAGTGGTTTCACAATTATTTTTAAACAGCTGCAACTACCACAAACAAACCCTAATACTACAACTTCTTCAATCACTGGATCACAAGGACTTGAGATCTCATAACTTGATTCACTATATTGCATATAAGTGTACATTTAAAAATTGATTTGAGTTGTATTTAGTTTAGTATATAATAATATTAGCTTGGTTAATTATGATGTAATTGAGAATTAATAAGTCATGTTAAGATTTACTAAAAAAAAAAAACAAGAAAAATCATTAATTATAAATGTTTATTAAGAAGTAATAACAATTTTGTTAAAATTTGAGAAAATTATAAAATTCAAGGTTAAATAAAGGGTTTAGGATCTAAATCTTCGAAATCTTTTTAAAATGGTGAGATGGTTGTCACGACGAATATCCCTCATTTTCATGTGGTCGACCTTTCTTGATTCGATCGGTTGACTTGTTATCCTACTTCAACTTACATCTGACTCATTTCATATGTCAGATTTGACCCTTTAAGACGTGTCTTGCTCTAAAAAAAAGAGAAAAATAGATTTCAAAAAACCTCAATAGAATTTTAAGCTAGTTCATAGAATTTAAAATTACATTATGCAACCAAATAGTTCCTTCGAGCCAATGAGATGATCACTAAATATTTAAATTGGATTTATTTTTGTTTTTAAAATTTTCATACGTTGAACTAATCAAATATAAATCGATCAAATTCTTTTTATTAGGATAAAATTTGGCACTAAAAAAAAAAGATAAAATCGAATGTGATATCTTTGACACAATATCACATTAATTCATAGTTACGGCATGAACCCAACAATCCGCATTTCTCCTCAATTCATTTATGCGCTTACCGCTTGGGTTCGACTCCCCGTTCGTCATATACTCTTTCCTTCTCCGCGGAGCTCTCGCTTCATTTTCCTAACTCATCGTTCCGAACTACATAGAGACAGAATAATCATTTGTACAAAATTAGATGACACTACTGTTTTCAAAATCACAAAAAACAAATGACCAACTAGTTCATAAACAACAACTTCTAAGGACAGTAAGTTCGCAAGAATTTATCGATAAGTTGTCACGTACTACAAATGAGAAAAAAATCGTCTCCGAGAGCGTACGTAGAGATTCCTACATAAAAATGTTCACGGGAGTTACATGAGGGTTACATGGGGGGTTATAACCCTTTTGTACCTCCCCTGTAACTCTCGTGTACAAATGGATAAAATATAAACACGGGTTACAAGTGAGTTACATGGGAGGTACAATGAGGTTAAAACACGCTTGTAACCCCCTTGTAACTCCCGTGTAACCCTCTTATACTTTTTTACGCACGTATTTCTGCGTACGCTCTTCGGACGCAATTTTTCCTCCACAAACAGACCTTAATAATTCAATTTGATTATTAATCTAAAGGCTAAATTTAATGGCCACTAAATTCAACATTAAAATAAATATAGCCGATAAATTTCGCCGTTATGTGAAACGAGCGGTAAACGCGGTCAACGAAGGTTTACCGTTTAACTTTGACCCGCTACATGTTGACGTAAGTCGATGTAAACGGTTTGAATCAGTGCGTTGGCAAATCTCATTCGTCCAATTCGATCTGACCAGAATCGAACGGTTGAGAATTGTAAGGTAGCCAGCTGCTGTTAATTTCTGACAAATCTGCAGTTTAATAATTAATTTAAGTCATCTTGTTCGGACCATTGAGGCTGGATCATGAGTCAAAATATTACATCCAGGCTACGTACCTAGAGTTACATGTTGAGCCTAATCTACGAGAGACATGTAAAATCCCACAATAACGCGCAAAAATATAGGAATAACATAAAAAAATATTCCTCGTGTTACTCTGCGGTTAGCGGTGTTTTGAGAGGAATAATACAGAGAATAACACAAAATAACACAGAGAATATTTCTTCGTGTTATTCCCATGTTATTTCACTTTATTGTGGTGTTATTGTAACACCACCAAAATAACACATCAATACTATGCGGAATAACACGAGAATAACGCATAATAACACGGGGAATATTCCCGATGTTACAATACTACCGCAATAACACATGAATAACGCGAAATAACACGGGGGGAATATTCCTCACATTATTCCGCCAAAAACACCGCTAACCGCGGAGTAACACGAGAAATATTCATTCGTGTTATTCCCGTGTTATTGTGCGTTATTGTGGGATTCCACATATCTCTATGGATTGGACTCCGCACGTAACTCTACGTGCGTTGTCAAGATGTAATATTTTGTCGGATCGTGAAGCTGACCAAAAGAAATTTGGTGCATTTACATATAAACCATCAAAGCTATATTTATTTAAATATCTAACACAAATTTTATCTTTTGCATTTATATCACCCAAATTTTTTACCTATTTTAAATTGAAATTTTAAAGTTTTGCATAAATGCATAAGAATTGAGTGGTAAGTATGTAAATACTTCTTAATTTTACATGTAAATTTAAGAAAATATATATATATATAAAAAGCTTTAAGATTTAAAGCAAATTCATTACTGATAAATTAAAATAAATATAATACATAAATGACTATGATTAATGTTATTAAAGCAGGTTAAAGAACTTGTCAGGAAACATTTGAGACAGCTGGAGCTATTTAGGGCCTTTTTGGGGGCGCAAATTCACGGTGCGGTGCTTTACCGCACCGCGAATTTGCGCTCAAAACAGGCGCTGCGCCGCGAATTCGTGGCGACCTGCCGCGAAGCGGCATTGAAAGCGAACCGCGGGATATACCCGCGGCCCGGACTTTCAACCAGCTTCGTCGAAACATTTTCCTGGAAAGCCCTCGCTCCGCTGCTCTCCTGATCGGCGAACTCGAACAGATGTGCGAAATGGCTGGAAAGAAGGAAGCACCAGAGCAACCCGGTGCGATATTGTTGTGGGAAGACTTGACGGCGGTGGTGGCTAATCCAGGCGGACGGCAGTCGGCGAGGAAGCTGCTCCAAGGGCTCAGCGGCTATGCCTTGCCAGGCCGCTTGTTGGCCATCATGGGTCCATCTGGCTCCGGCAAATCCACTCTTCTCGATTCCTTAGCAGGTGCTGCTTCTTTGCTGTCGATTGGATGCAGTTTGGTGACCTAATGAGGGAGAATTGATAGGTTGTTTTGATTTTGATTGCAGGGAGATTGGGGAGAGATGTTGTGTTGTCGGGAAGGGTGCTGCTCAATGGGAAGAGACGGAGGACTGATTACGGTGTTGTGGAGACGCTTTAGTTCTTCTCGGTTCTGTTTTCGAGATTTCGTTAATTTTATGTTCGTTATGTTTGATTTTGGTCTGGATATTATGAATTTCAGTAGTTTACTATTTGCAGGAAAGCATAGTTAGCTTGGTTGCTTGTTGGATGTTTAGCTAGTTGGAAGTCTCCTGTAAATCTATATTTTGAAAATATTGAGTGTTAAATCCTCATTCGTCTCTGTTCACACCCAAGGCATATAGCTCGGTTAGCTCGGTGAGAGAGAGAGAGGGAGAAAATAAGAATAGTGAATAGTAGATGAACATTCGGCTTTAGTGAATAATGATGGTATTAAATTAAGCTTAAGTGGTTGAATTCCTCCTCCATTTCAATGAAACGAAAAAAAAAAAAAAAGATAAATGATAGAGTAGTGTCTGATAAAGTTTAAGGAATATAGTTTAGAAAACACAAATCAAACAACTTAAGATTTTAGCCTATCTTCATTGCAAACAAAACACAATGATAATTCCTCATTAAAAAATCACAAGAATACTCAATATAGATACTTCTTCAGTTTCTTCTTGTGATACTCTTCATTGTTGTAGTTTTTCTCTTTTAAACATTTCTCTTCCTTCAAACTCTACCCACCCTCACCACACTCACTCTCACACTCACTTGGTGGCTAAAATCCCTTACAATTCAAAGACACTCTCTAATATATCAAAATTTTAAAACAATTTTAATAAACAGGCAAGTCCTGATTATTTTTCTCATTTGCAATGCTTTTCCCACAACAGAACCAAACAGATATTGCTTCTCCGTAACTGCTTCTCGCTACTGCTTCCTGTATAGCTACAGAATGTACCGCAAAGTTCGAGAAGTTCGTAATCGCAACCAAATGCACTCTTAAAGTAGTTACGATACTAACGAAGAATAAACAGTTATTAAAAAAATTGCGATGGTTATTATAATTTTTTTTTATTATTTTTGAAATTTAAAGTGACACTTGGTTTGGTTAGATTACAAAATACAACTTCATAATTTTTTGAACAATAGTTTTTCTACGACAAACTTTTTAACAAAACAAATATAACACAATTAGTTTTCGGCTACAGTGTGCTCGAGAGCTAGATGCAGAGATTCCTACATAAAAACGCACACTTGAGTTACACTGAAGCTTACGCTAGTGTTATAACCCTTTCAGATCTCCCCGTAACTCTCGTGTACAAACTGATGAAATGTAAGACGAAGTTAGGCTGAGTTCCACGGTAGGCATCAACGGCGTTAAAACACGCCAGAACCCCTCGTAACTCCCGCGAACCCTTACGTAATTTTTTACGCGCGTATCTTCACAGTATGCTTCCGACGCAAATTTTTTTCCCACAAACAGACCTTAATAATTCAATTTGATTATTAATCAAAAGGCTAAATTTAATGCCCACTAAATTCCAAATTAAAATAAATATAGCCGAAAAATTTCGCCGTTATGTGAAACGAGCGGTAAACGAGTTCAAGGAAGGTTTAACGTCTTATTTTGACCCGTACGGGTTGACGTGAGTCCATGTAAACGGTTTGAATCAGTGCGTTGGCAAATCTCATTCGTCCAATTCGATCTTAACAGAATCGTACGGTTGAGAATTGTTAAGTAGCCTGCTGCTGTTATTTCTGACAAATTTGCAGTTTAATAATTAATTTAAGTCATCTTGTGTGGACCGTTGAGGCTGGATCGTGAAGCTGACCAGAAGAAAATTGGGGCATTTACATACATACCATCAATATAGTGCTGTCAAAAAAGCTCTTTCCCAAATACTTTGTCTTCAATTCGCTTGACAAGTGAATGAGACGAATACGAATAAATTTTTTCGTTCGATTTGTTAAACGAACCAAACATGAATAGTGATGTATTGGTTCATGTTCGATTAGTTATTGTCCGAAATATAAAATAATTTAAAATAATTATATATAAAAAATTTATGATATTTTAAAAATAATTAGATATTATAAATATTTATCATATATTAAATAATTAAACTTCTAAGAATTATAATATATGATAAATTAATAATAATAATAATAATATTATAATATTAATTATATTAATATAAATATTATAATATTATAATTAACATATTATACTATATATTAAAATAAAATTCTAAACAATACCTTAAACGCTTAATTAGGTTTGCTTTATTTTGAAGAAGTATGAATTATCTGATGTGTACGTATGCTATTAAAACTAGGACTGTCAAAAAAGCTCGTTGTTCGCAAACAGTTCGTGTTCGGTTCACTCGTAAGCTTCTTGTTCGATTCGTTCGATAAGCAAACGAGAAGGAACACAAATAATTATTTTCATTCAGTTTGTTAAACGAACCAAACACGAACAATAATGTGTTAGAACATTTCGAACACGAACACTAGCTCTGTTCATTCGTGTTCGGTTCGTTTACACCCCTACCATCAAAGCTATATTTATTTAAATATCTAACACAAGTTTTATTTTCGCATTTATACCACCCAAATTTTTTACATATTTTAACTTTTTTAAAAGTGAAATGTACATTTTTAATGCATGGTTAAGAGTGAGCATACGAAAATTGAAAATTTAAGTATTGCATAGATAAATGCTTAAGAATTGAGTGGTAAGTATGTAAATATTTCTTAATTTTACATGTAAATTTAAGAAAATATATATATAAAAAAAAGCTTTAAGATTCAAAGCAAATTTATTACTGATAAATTAAAATAAATATAATAAATAAATGACTAATGATTAATGTTATTAAAGCAGGTTAAAGAACTTGTCAGGATATATTTGAGACAGCAGGAGCTATTTAAAGTAGTTACGATACTAATGAAGAATAAACGGTTATTAAAAAAATTACGATGATTATTATAATTTTTTTTTTAATTTTTAAAATTCAAACTATAGCTTTATGATAGCGATCACACTTAGATAGATTAGATTGCAAAATACAGCTTCATAATTTGTTGAACAATAATTTTTCTACGACAAACTTTTTAACAAAACAAATATAACACAATTTGACAAACTGCACAAAAAAAGAGGGTGCGCCACATCGCCACTGCATGTCTGACACAAGCATGCCGTTAGGGTTTGTTCGGGAGGACGGTGTGACGGTGGTGCGACACTACACCGGTGTTTTGCCAGTTTGGATAAATTGCATTTTAAAAAAATTTCAAAAAGTTATCGCTGAAATCTATATTTTCTCACAGGTCATTACTTCTCGCTGAAAGTGCGGTGACAGCTTTCTAGCTACAGTCTAACTTCTTGAAAAAAAAGAAAATGTAATAATCACCGTAATTTTTTGAACGTCAAATTATTTTTCAATAAGTTCACGGCTGTTTTTTAATAAGATGCCTCAAATGGACCCAAAGTTTCAGGCGAAGCATTGTTTTATCGACATATTTTGATATTTTATTCTTAAAACCAAAATAGCAAAAATCAAATATCAAATATGTTTCAAAATATGCTAGTTGAAATGACTAAGATGGTGCTAATTTTGTCAATAGCAATGTTTATGAGTACTATATATAGAATTACTCCAAAATACAAAAAATAATAATGATAATACTAGAAGAAGAAGAAGAAAATTATGAGCCAAAGGAGAAAATACTAAAGTAAAACTAGGAAATAGAGAACCCAAAGGGCTCAAATATGGCCTAAGATCAAAATAATCAGCAAGAGCACAAGTCAAACGTCCATGCACAAAGGTCCCTAAAAGAGTAATATACCTCCTATATCCATTTAGATCAAATTCACTGAGTCAATTGAGCTCAAAAGGCCGAGTGAACTCGAACCTCTCTAGAACTTCAAGTTGCTTAGGATATCATCTCGATTTTTCCAACAAGTCATCCATGCAAATCACTCGAACAATTACTATAATTCCGCACAAGCCCAAGTAAAATCATTCAGTGAATCCCAATCTCAGAGTACCAAAAAGATGTAGTGAGTAGCGAATAAAACTAGCGGTTCAACTCACCTTCTTCAATAAAGGTTAGATGAAATCCTTGATAATGACTAGAACTCAAAATACATCGAAACTCAATGCACATTTTTCCTCTTTTCTATCTTTAAATCCACGATGTCGTTCTAAGATACAATCTATGTCCAGATTCAATCGATGATTAGTCGTATCTAATCGAACACAGCATATATGAAAACAATACTTAAAGCACACAATTCTAATGTATTTACGTATCTCAAACCAAAACTTCCATATTTACACATTAACACTGAAATCTTTAATATTAAACAAAAAATAGCACGATTACCCCTTCTTAAAAGTAAGCTCCACCTAACACGCATAGGTTTAAAGCACCAAAGTGTATGTAAATATGAAAGCTTAGGCATAAGACATGTAAATAGATAAAGAATTGTGTGCTACATATATAAATTTCCATGAAAAAAACACATGCCAATCAAATATATCAACTCTTGAAGTAATAGAGTAAAAGGCAAGTAATCCATGTGACAGATCATTAATGTCTTAACTACAATCATAAAGGAATGCTAAGCTAAATTAAAAACTTCAGCCAAAATGAACATTACAAAGAGCCATGAAGAAGGAAGAGCAGGAGTTAATCTTAGTCTGCGCGAGATTGACCTGCTCGAGAAGAGAGAATGATGCCGACAATTAGGCCGTAAAGAGCGAGCGCTTCCGCAAAAATAAGAATCAGAATCATCCCCACAAACAGCTTTGGTTGCTGAGCATTAGCCCTGTCAATTGGATAATAATCATAATCATATGAAGCTATCCATATTACATAACAAATAGTATAGTTACATCATGCATTCATGTTTTACCAATAGGGAAATAAAACAATGTTCAAAAACATTCTAAAAATCAATAGAAGAGCAAAAATTATGCACATAACACCAAAAATTTTTCTCATTTGCAAACTGAACCATCAAACTCATGTATTTGTATGATAAAATCATTGAGAATTAGGGCTGTCAAAAAAGCTCGTTGTTCGGTAACAACTGTGTTCGGCTCGTTAAGTGGCTCGTGTTCGGCTCGTTCGTTAGGTAAACGAGCAGAACACAAACAAAATTTTTAAGCTAAAATTATAAACGAGTTGAACACAGACAACTCTTTATTCATTTGTGTTTGGCTTATTTTAGCTCGAAATAAAAAATTTTATAATTATATCTAATTTAAATAATAACAGCTCGTGTGCTAATGTGGTTATGAGTCTTCTTTTCAGTATATTAGGTCGAGGTTCAAAATCCAACACTCTACATTATTTTTTCAAATTAATTCTAACGAGTCAATTTCGAGCCGAACACTAACAAGAACATTTAAATCGAGCCGAACATGAACACACTGTTCACGAGCCAATTTCGAACATGAGCCAATTTCGAACACGAGCAATTTCGAACGAGCCAAACACGAGCCTAGCCTGAGCTCACTCAAGCTCGGCTCATTTACAACCCTATTGAGAATTTGATGAAAGAGAAAAACACAAGTTAAGGTTTTGCTGTGTTTTTTGAGATTTGGATGGCATTATTATAAATTGGGGTAGTTAAGTGTTGATTTGATAAACAAGCAGAATCTATGTTATGTATATAATTGTAGCAGGTGTTGATCAACTTAACAGCTTGTTCATGAACAGATCTTATATATCAACTAAAAAGGGCCAAAAATAAGGTCTGAACTAACACATTCTGCTTACAACCTAATACTTGGAAACATTTCGTGATAGATAGATTAATAAATAAAAAATTAGTCAGAACTGATAAAATTCAAGGACTGAATTGGATTAGATGTAATTTCAAGATTACAAAAGTTTTTAAAAAGAACTTTTTCAAGTCACGTCAAATCATTATTTAAAATAAACTCCACTTATAATATTTCTAATACTCAAATCTTTCATGTCACATCAAAAAGATCATTGTTACTCGCTTTTACAAAATAAATACTCTTTTTCATGTATACATAACATAAAATATTAAAAAGAAAAAATTAAGATTTACATACATACCACTCAATTCCTACGTATTTGCATATCTAACAAATAAACTTTAATTTTTACATGCATGCCACCATACCTATGCATAAAAAGGTGTATTTCACTTTTTAGGAGTTAAAATGGTGGTAATTTTTGTGATGTGAAATGAAAATTTGGGTGATATAAATGTAAAAAAGTAAAGTTTAGGTGTTAGTCTCTTAGTTGGGTGGCATGTATGTAAATGCCCCTTGACTTTATTTTCCTTAAAAGAGAACTATGTACTGCTTCAAGGAGAGCTGAAACAAATCCTATCCAAGTCATTAGAAAGTCGACTTTACATAATAGGGACTGAAACAAAAAATTTTGTCCTGTCGAAAACACCAGTTATCACTTCGTTGTGATAATCCACTCTACCCAATCCACTCAAAGATGACAACAACAACAACAAGCCTTCATCCCACTAAGTGGGGTCAGCTACATGAATCCTTTGTCTCCATTGCGCCCTATTGAGTGTCATACTTTCATTTAATTCTAATAAATTAAGTTCATTTTTATACATAAGGCCCGACACATTCCTCTACTTCAACCAACCAACTTGAATTCAACTAATAACATCCCCCATCTACATCACCATCATATTGAACAATAGACCTGAGGAATCTGAAACGTTCACAACTTTTAATGATTTGGTCACCCATAGTTCCAACTCTGCCACTAGGGCTACAAATACCAAAAATACCTTTCGTATATTCAGTTTTAGTTCTACTCAAACGAAGGCCTTTAGACTCCAATGTAGATCTCCAAAATTCAAGTTTTTCTTGAACATTTTCTCCAGTCTTATCCACAAGAAGCATATCATCAACAAAAAGCATGCACCAAGGTACATTCTCTTGTAAATGTCCAATAGGAGCATCCATAACTCAAGCTCAAGCTCAAGCCGAGGGTGGTTTAAGCTCGACTCTACTCATTTACAACCATAGTATCAATCTTAACATTTTAATTTCTAACAAGTTCAATTTGGCAAAACCTTTTTACTTCCAACACCACGATCCATATGGCATATAGGAGAGCTTTTAACTCTAAAAATTATATTCCCATTTATATCCCTATTATTTTGAATAGTAGATATAAGTTATTTAAACATATCAAACCCATCACTCTTTTTTGTGTAATATGGCTACCACTAATACTACATAGCATCTGCTTGTTTCTTATTTTACTAATCCCAACTATTTTTTAAAAATGCTTCTTGTATTTTTTTATATTTATTCTTTTTTCAATAGAGGTTTCATTGATTAAAAACACAGGCTAGAAAAATTAAAAAAAAAAGGGAAAAATAAAAACAAATGCTAAATCTTCTCACATCTATTATCATTTAAGTATCACCATAATCAATACAATATCATACTAATAGCATCAAAGATTTATTAACCAAACTACAACATGGCTCATAACTATTCAAATCTTAATAGGATCAATCTATATTACACCTACTTGTCCAATCTAATGTGCTCTTACAAAATTATTTCTTTTTTCAAACTATTATTTAGTTATTTATTAAAATAATATGTTCATCTTTCCTTTGTATCTTTAACCAATATATTAATATCAACATCATTGATTTTAATAAATTTAATACGATTAAAATTTCTAAACATTGTATCCTCTGTCTTAAATATTTCACGTCTCCAGATATCCTTCTTAATATCTACTCTATTATATAAATCATTAAAAGTGATGGGCTTTTACATCGCTGAGTCGCCCTCAACCCCCTTTGAAAAGACTATTGCATTCATTATAATTATAATAAGTTCTAATAGTGTTTATTATTTAATTGCTCAAATAATTTTTTTCCTTTATAACGTCTTATAGTTCCTCAATCCACACCAAATTTTCTTTCCTATATAAGAATTATTTTAACATTATCCTAAAAATTCTACAACAATCTTTATAATAGAACTGTCCATCTTATCATTCATCAAGTTTCTCAATTGTAGAAAATATGTTCTGCCTCTATCAATGACTTCTCAAATTACAAGTTCAATTATATTTATTTCTTTCAATTATTTTCTTTATGCTCCGAAGAAACACATTCATAACTAATCCTCTATATTGTGCTTGATTGACCCACCTGAGTTGATTGCATGATGTCTGATTCCCACAACTTTTTATTTCAGTAATTTCTTTTCATATTAGGTTCTTCTTCTTCTTCTTCTCTTTTACAGCTACCTCTCTTTGCTAGCATAAAGACCTATTAAAAGTGTGCTTAAGATTTAACGAATGCACAACTTCATATTTTCTTCCTCGATCAATGAGCGCAGTATCAACTATCAACAGAAAGAGTTTGGTAACGGCAAAGATATCATAATTCAGACTCTGATGGAAGGCTAGTTTCCGAATAGACAATGAGTTTTGCTTCTATTGAGACAAGTTTCACAATGACATTTTATAGAATGATATTCGAATTACACTAGTCTTGTAGGGTTTATTGCGGGCTCGGGTGAGTTCATCGTGGCCCGTTTAAGTTCGTGCAGAGTACAAAAAAACCAAGAAAGAAACGAGAAACACAATGATACTTTATAGAATCCCTAATCAACAGCCAAACATTTCAGATCCAATCAAAAAAGATCGAGAAAATTACCGCACACCAGCATCACCGACGATGCCAATGGCCATTCCGGCGGATAATCCAGCGAGACCGCAGGCAAGGCCGGAAGAGAGGTGAGCATATCCATCAAAGAGGTAGTACGATTTTGCCTTGGGATTTATTCCCGTGCTGATAATAACTGCAATGATCAAACCGTAGATCCCGAGAACTCCGGCCATAACAACTGGGACGATCGACTTCATGACAAGCTCCGGCCGCATCACCCCCATCGAGGCCACGCCCACGCCGCTCTTCGCCGTCCCATAAGCCGCCCCCATACCTGAAAACAGATATCTCAATAATAAAAACCAAAGGAGCCTTCGAATCTATAGACGAAAGGAGGTGGGAAGGAGAGAGCTTACAGGAGAAAACGAGCGCCGCCGCGGCGCCGAGGAAACCGAAGAAGGGAGCAGTTTCATCGCCGGCAAAACCCGCCATTATCGAAGATAATACTCTATCCAGACGTGTCTAATGGAAGTTATGCCTCTTTTTCTGGTCACTGATTTCCTTATAACAAACCCAAAAAGGGAACATTTGCATACGTACCCCTCAATTCAAATCTATTTACACATTCAACGTTATAGTATAATTTTTCACTTTCATACAACATTAAGGGTAGACTGACAAAGCCGTTTGTTGTTCTTGAACTACTCGTGTTCGGCTCGTTAAATAACTCATGTTCAATTCATTTTCTAAGCAAACGAGCCGTGCTTGTGTTCAATTCGTTCACTAGTTTCGCAGTTCGAACACGAATAAAATTTTATTTCGTTTATGTCAGGTTTGATTTGACTCGAATATATATATATATATATATATATATATATATATATATATATATATATATATATATATATATATATGATTATTATTTTTAATTGACTATAATGCTGCAAAGATTTATAATCAATTAAAATTATTAATTAAAATAGAATAAAAATATAGTAAATTATATTTACATGAATATTTTAATATAAATAAACGAGAATTAAATCATTTCTACACTTAACATTTTACGGTTGGGTGATTAGAATTGTCAAAATAGCTCGTTGTTTGTGAATAGCTCGTGTTCGCCACGATAAACAAGCAAGTAAAACACAAACAATTTTTTTGATTTCGATATATAAACGAGTTGAACACAAACAATGATACTTTTTAATAAATTGAGTTTGAATTCGCTCGAGCTCGTCTCATTTACACCCCTAATGGTTGCATGTATACTAAAGTTGTCAAGATGATTTTTTGTTCACTAACAGCTTGTGTTCAGCTCGCTAAGCAAACGCGTCGAATACTAACAAATTCTTTTTTTTTAGAATATAAATGTGCCGAACACGAACAGTGACATTTTTTGACGAATCAAACATGAGTTGAGCCCAAACTCGCTCCTGTTCAGCTCGTTTACAACCCTAATTACGTGAGAAGTTTGGCAACATACTTTTAACAGAATTTAGTCATGACTTTAACTGAAATCTCGTCAAACATTAAAAAACAATGAAAAAAAAAAATCCAACTCTCAACTAAACCGAACTTTATTCCCGTTCTATCTTCTCTATGGCAGTCATCTTCAAATCCGAATTTAATAAATCTCACAGAGAGGCATATTTAATGGATTTAGGTTCTCATTGCTTGCAACTTCGCTCCCATCACGAGTTCGCCGGAAATTCAAATTTGATAGATTCTACTCAACGTAAATCAAACCATGCAGCCAAACACCCCTTACATTAGTACATATGCATGAAAAAGATGTATTCCACTTCAAATAGTGGCATTTTTAATGAGATATTAGAGATTTGAATGGTTAAAATGTAAAAAAGATAACGGACTATTTTGAAAATTTACTCAATAAATATAAAATGATAATATTAAAAATATCTAATTGGCTTTATATGATTTTGAAGAAGGTGGCTTAATTAATTTTTTTTTATATTTTAAGCCTCATAATGGATGAGAAATTTGACCTTGTATGTCTCATGATATTCTAAATTAATCAAATATACTAAGATTTATATATATTAAGATAATTCTATTTGAAAACTAATTCTAAATAAAAACACTCTTATAAAAAGAATTTAAGAACCATATGGCTTCTAATAAGAAGTTATTTGACTCTTCCTCTTTCGCCATTTTCGTGATCTTAAGACGTTTTGTGATTCACCCACGAACACACGAATACGGACGGAACCAACTTTATATTTTAGGGTGCGTAAAATTATAAGAGGTTTTGTGATTCATCCACGGGAAGACCCCAACGGGCTGCTTTTTCGTTCGCTTTCTAAAGGACTCCAAGAAGAATTAAGCTTTCTCAAAACCTTTTCTAATTTTAGTACTTTATGCTGAATGGACAAGATGGAGCTCTGAACTCAAATTAGGTTTGAAAATAGAACCTGGAGGCCATTAATCATAAACCTTGGTATCACCAGAGGGTTGTGATAATGCTGCTCTTTGAAGAAAACAATTTGAGAAATTTTTCTTATTATTATTATTTTACACATTGAACTGTCATCCATTGATATATTTTTTTTATTGTTTTTGTTTACTCCTGAATTTATTTAACATCAAATCAGTCAGCTTTAAAGTATTTCAAATACATTGCATACTTTTTAGACTGCATGCATATTATTGATCTTTTGGGGGAGCTGAACTATTCGAGAAGTTTTAACTTGGAGATCACGGTAGAGAATGATGCTTTTTGATGTTATTCTGTGAAGGATGAATAAATTCATTGTAACATTGAATGATATGCCTATTATAACCTGCCAAGTGTGGAGCAGTTTGGACGGCCACAGAAATTTGTTCTCGGCAACCGTTGCTTCCACACTTTGGTAGTTTGAGAAGTGATTGCAAGACATGTTTCAATTGAAATGATTTGGTGTTAGATATTTAAATATATTGAAATTTATTAGCATGTATATAAATCTTCCTTTTTTGATGATACGTTTCCTTTTAGTTCAGTAGTTGTCTCTGAATTATTGGATTGTTTTCTGGGTAGTAACCACTGTAATATTTTTGTCTTGGCAATTGCAGCTTGGATGGTCTATAATTCTATGTGTCACGCTTGAAAGTTTCCCAGAGAACATGAAATGATTCTTTTTACTATATTGGTTGAATATTTGATTTTGTGGAACAAAGATGAATCTCAGCTTCTAATCCCCTTTTTTCTTCTCTGCAACGAGCTTTTGAAATGAAAAATCACAGGTAAGTAGAAGTTTTCACTTATAATTTGTATGAGGTTACTATGAGGACATTATTTCTATGTTCAAAAGAAATGAATATAGGCACCTGAATCTTCTGTACATGCTTTAACGTTGTTATCATTAAAATTTCTTGAGTGCACAGCTTTATAGGACCTCTTACCTCTTGTAGCAATCGACGGGCAACTTAGCGTGCAGATATTTGTTGTTTCATGGATCAAGCAAACACAATAAAAGACGTTTGTTGTATTTGTTGTATTGCTTGTAGGATTTGTAATATATTAAGCATAGGTTTCAACATCATTTTGAACGTCGAGTACTCATTCTACATTCACTTGTTTTTACCGGTAAAAGACATGTCAATGTTTCTATGATTTTTTTGAAGCATCTAGAAAGATTTGTTTGTTGTTCTTGTGCCATCCACGTCAGAAAAATATATATGAGGCTACTGAAAACATGAAACATCTTTGATATTTGAATCTTACTGTAAATCTCGCTCTGATGGCAAGGCCTGTTTGCAGACTTTCATTTGTGGTTCATAATCTATATATAGGTGATTTGGGGATCTTGCTTTGATGATTTCTTGTCTGGCTATGCGAGTAATCTTTCTAATCTGCTTCACATGAAATTGTTCCCAAATATATTTTTAGCGTACCTGGAATTGTGAAAGAGTATGCTTTTAATGTTAAGAATTAGAATGTTTACAAAACTGGTTAAGAATGAGGATGGTTAACTATCACGTTTATTTTTCTTTGCTTTATAAGTCCATGTATTCTTTACAAAATGGTAGCTTGAATATACTATTGTATGAATGGACTACAAATGTGATATTTCATAGTTATCATTGTACTACGCTTACCATTGTATGAATGACATTCAAGTTTGTGGAGCAACTTGGACGACCAATGAATTTTGTTGTTGGCAACCGTTGCTTCCACCCTTTGGTAGTTGAATATACTATTGACGCTTGAATATACTCTGTAGTCGTTTCTTTCGTAGCTCTTCATAGCAATGAAAAGGGCAATTGAAGTTGTTAACAATGATCATAGCAATGAATAGGGTTTATAGCAATTGATTGGCATGTATATAAATCTTCTATTTTTATATTCTTATATCAACATTGAATTGGAGATTTTTTTATTACTCTATTTTCAAATTGATTGATTGGTTTTTTTTTCATGTAATTTTCTGATTGCTATGCTCTCTCTGAAATAATTGTATTAATATGAACTATAGGTTTTCAGGAAAGTCTGAGCGAGTGCTATGCCACTGCGGACTGTCGCCTTCAGCAGCATCTCTCTTGTATCATTGAATTAAAAAGGTTGGCAATTTTTGGGTGGTTTGTATCTGATGAATGGGGTTTAATTGATTCTAAAATATATAATGAGTAGACATTGTAGTTTTGTTGAAAACATTACAACTTATGTGTGTCAGATTGTTCATTTACTTAAAAATATTTACAAATCAGCAGTTTTCAAAACGCACAAAACAAACAGCTAAGCATCTTATTTAAAACATGGGCAAAATGATCATTTATTCACAATCTGATAATTTTTAAACGTACAAACGAAACGATCGGACGAGTTATCCGAATCGACCACGTCGATCGCAACTTATCGAGATAAGCAGCCTTATTTGAATAACTTCGAATGTTTCAAAGCTCGCCCTTAACATACCCTTAATGAGCACTTTAGTTTTTGTAATAACTACGAAGTGTGTGATACTTATTAAATATGTAAATATTGGTGTTAAATATGTAATACATAAGAATTCAGTATTTTGTGTATAAATCTTCCATACAACAAATAATAAATAAATAACTTGGACTTATTTGAGATAACCTTTTAACTATAAAATTATTGATCTTAAATTTTTTGTGATTAAAAACAACTTTTTACAACCAAATATTCTTAAAATTTATTTTAGTACCCATAAAATATTCCTTGAGAAAAAAAAAGGCATTTATATACATATCACTCAATTCCTATATAATTACAAATATAACTTCTAAACTTTATTTTTTACATTTATACCGCCCAAATAATTGCCACTATCCCAGCCCGATTGATCCCCCTTCCCTACAGTTGTACCTCGTCTTGGGGCGTCTTTGGCTTGACTCGATCAAGACCACCCATCCATACGCAGTGCCCTTTCTCATTATCATCTACCGCCCTTTCTTTCTTCCCTTCATGCACGAAGATAGTCTAAGAAGATAAATACATGTTTTCTTGCATATATCAGGCGGCTTATATGTAAAAATTAAAGTTCAAGTGTTAGATATATAAATAATTCGAATTGTGCGGTATGCATGTAAATCTTCCTAAAAATAAAAGTATAATGAAATAGGACTACAATTTTTTATTTGGGTGACCAATATTTTTTGAAAGATTTACATAAATACCACATAATTCCGATGTAATTATCCCATTTTAATTTTTACATATATGCCACGTTACATTCTTATAGATTTATGCATCTCACAACAAAACTTACGAGGTGCATTCACATATATACCATTCAATTCTTATGGATTTATGTATCTCGCAACAAAACTTCATGTTTACATGCACAACACTCGATTCTTTCGCATCACAAAAAGATAACACTAATTATCACTTTTTTCGTGCAAATAGATACAATGCCATGCACGTAAATATGAAAGTTTCAACATGATATGTAAAATCCATAAGAATTAAGAGTTAGTTATAGAAATTTCTATTTTATTCGAGCATATTTAATCACAAACACATACATACCCTATATACAAAACCTTACATTAAATCCTTAAAAATAATATTGCATCAGGACTCCAATCAAGATCTGCCACGTGTATATAGACGGTCCCACCATATATTAAATTGATTTTTTTTTTTTTTTACTCGGATGGTCTGTTTGTACACGTGATAAGCCCTAATTAAAACTCTGATACATCAAAAATCCCGATGCAATATTTTTTCATTTGATTGACACTCTAAACTCTCAATCTACATAATAAAGTGCATACATATTAGCTTTATGTTTAGCCAATACATCCCATCAAATCCAACCATTCCAATATACCATTTCATAAACTACTCTGAGAAAAACTTTCACAAACAAAAACCCAACCAAACAGGCGAACATAATCTAAAATATACTATAATGTTGTTATAACGTCAAAAAAATATCAATCACTCAAAATATTAAATATAACATTTTAACCACTCAAAACTTACTTTTTTTTCGTTACAACCATCCTCCTAAACTCACTCATAAAACATTAGATTGAAAGTTCTGAGTGGTCAAAATATTATATTCGATGTTTCGGACGATTTGCATATAAAAATATAATAATAATAACAATTATACTTTGTTGATGACTATATGGCGATATTTTAATGGCTATAGTTCATGAGGATAGAGCTTTTAGTTGGAAAATTTAAAAAAAAATAAAAATAAAGAAACTAATCTATCTCCAAATTTGGTTTATGTCATACCCTTGACCTTCTTAAGTAAGCCATCACTCCGATGGTTGTTAGCAGAGCCGCACTCGCCAAAATTCCAGATTTTGTTAAGGAAGCCCATTCGCTGGTCTGAACTACTGCAGTGTTTAAAGTGGGTTTGGCAGCTTCAGTATTAGTTACTGCGCTCGCAATATGCAATCTCAGAACCTGGAATAATAATAAAAAAGTATTACCGATCAGTAATCTTCGAGTGTTTGAGTAAATAGTTAGAGGAATTATTATATGAAAAAATAAAGGTAGATTTATATACTGTTGTGAAAAAATGACGGCAATAAAGTCAAAAATGAATCGAGAAAATTCACAAACAAAAAAGAATAGAAACACAGTTTTACGTGGTTTGGTAAATTTCCTACGTCCACGGAGTTGCAGAGAATTTTATTACTTGATGAATTACACTGTCGTCGATCACGTCGACGACTTACAAGAAAGAGTCTCTAACTTTCTCTCTCTTTCTTCTCTCTCTCTCTACCCGAGATCCACCTCTTCTTCTTTTGTTAACAAGAACGCCGAAGCCAAATGGAAGCTGTAAACCTTGCGATATCCTTCCGCTTTGAGATCGCGATGTCCTTCTGTAGGAGCTGAGCGCAAAAAGAGGGAAGATGAAATTTCTTGTCCCTGTACACCACCACCCGTTGTTGCCTTCCTGGGTTCGATCACAGAGCCGAAGATCGAGTGGGGGTTTTTTTCATCAGATGTACATTGTTATTCGCTGACGGTTTTTCATCTGACAGGATTGTCATGAGATTTGTAGTCGTCCTTTACTTGATGACATTGTGTGCAATAGACCTCGACAGAATTAAACGAATAACCCCCGATCTAACAAATTTCATTCAATCTCATCCATCATTTTCGGTCTTTTCCCTAATAACAGAAGATGAAGCTTCTTCTCATAAAAGTAGTCTTCTATCTGTATCCTCCAATAACCAAAATTTGTGCCATCAAATTTTTCGATCCCTGAAACCTTCACTTCATCTGCAATGATCGTCTCTCTCAGACCTGAACCACAGCTCTCATATCAATTGTTATTTCTGTGTGAATTTCTCGTTTCAATTTTCGTTTTATTGCCATCATTTTTCACAACAATATACATACTACTCAATTCCTATGTATTTACATATCAAATATCTAAACTTCAATTTTTACAGCATGTCAGTTTACTTGCGTATGAAAATGTGTATTTCACTTTTTTAAAAGTTAAAAATAATAATATTTTTGATATGACACTAAAGATTTGGGTAGTATAAATGTAAAAAAAGAAAAAAAATTAGGTGTTAGATGTGTAAATACATAAGTGAGAGGTATGCAATGCCTAAAAAAATAAAGGTCTTATATGTTTATATAACTAAGCAAAAGGTTAACATCAGATCAAAAATATCATCATTACTAATTAATTAGACATGCTTGATTTTATGACAATGAAGTGTCATAAGTGTAAAAATGAAACTTTCAGGTATTAGATATGTAAATACACAAGAATTGTGTAGTACATATATATAAACTTTACAGTTGAAACATATGAAAGATGAATGCTATATATTTTTCACAATAAAAAACGATAAAATAGTTGAACGTTTCACAAGAGATGCAAATCCTAATATAAGAAGATAATAAGTTGGTCAATGGTCACATTAATGGAAAAGAATATAGTAAGAAATCTAACAGATAATTCCACAATAAAAAAAGGCAACATACAAAGTATAAAGGAAGATTTACACACATACCACCTTACACATGCATAAAAAAGTGTATTTCACTTTTCAAAAGTTTAAATGATGGTATTTTGATGTGATATGAGAGTTTTGTGTGGTGTAAATGTAAAAATTGAATTTTAGGTGTTATATCTGTAAATACATAAAAATACGGTGGTATGTATGTAAAATGTCCCCATGATAAATCTATTCCCATACAGGAAAAATGGCTGGCGGACAACTGCTATAGGCATTAGTATGATTGCAGGGAGGAAATAGCTACCGGACATCGAAAAATAAGCTTTCTGCATGGATGAAAGCCAATATAGATAACTGGCGGCTTAGGAAATAAATGCAAAAAGCTTATGAGACAGTGGTGGTGACTGCAAAATGGGTAGATATGTAATTTTAGAATTTTAGGACTCCCTCTCAAGTTATGATTCCTAGCATGAAAGTAATGATTTCAAATTTAGATTGTTAAAAAAATTCATAAAGAAATATGTAAATTTGAAGGTTTGTTACAGCTTAATTCATTTGAATGATTCCTTATAAAGTGTCTAGAGATTTCAACATGCTTATCATGATGAATAGGGTTCTCCGAAAAATGTTAATAGAAGCTTGGTTGCGACTCATCATTATAATAAGTAATACAACAACAACAACAAAGCCTTAATCCCACTAAGTAGGGTCGGCTACATGAATCCTTTTTCTCCATTGCGTCCTATTTAGTGTCAAATTTTCGTTTAATTCTAATAAATTAAGATCATTTTTTATGCAATAAGCCCAAGTTTTCCTAGGTCTACCTCTGCCTTTCATAACATAAGTTGTATTTAAAACATCTACTCTCCTAATCAGATCATCAAGTGGTCGACGTTTAATGTGACCAAACCATCTAAGGCGACTCTCTCTTATTTTATCCGCCACTGGTGCAACACCAACCCTATTACGGATATATTCGTTACGCATTTTGTCTCTAAGTGTAAAGCCACTCATCCACCTAAACATTCTCATCTCGGCAACACTTAACTTAACATTATGCTTCTCTTTCAAAGGCCAACATTCAGCACCATAGAGCATTGAAGGTCTCACCACCATCTTATAAAATTTTACTTTCAGTCTAAGCGGTACTTTTCTATCACACAATAGGCCGGACGCATTCCTCCACTTCAACCAACCAACCTGAATTCTACTATTAACATCCCCATCTATATCACCATCGCTTTGAACAATGGACCCGAGGTATCTAAATCGTTCACACCTTTTAATAATTTGATCACCCAAAGTTACACTTGTCACTAGACCTACTATTACTAAAATTACATTCCATGTATTCAATTTTAGTTTTACTCAAACGAAGACCTTTAGACTCCAATGTAAACCTCCATAATTCAAGTTTTTCCTGGACTTTTTCTCTTGTCTTATCCACAAGGAGGATATCATCAGCAAAAAACATACACCAAGGTACATCCTCTTGTAAATGTCCAGTAAGACCATCCATAAATAAAGCAAAAAAGATATGGGCTTAAAGCCGATCCTTGATGTAAACCAACAGAAATAGTAAAATATTTGGTTAATCCTCCTTCAGTTCGAACACATGTAACAGGTGTAGCATATATATCTTTAATGACTTGAATATAAGTCATATCAACACCTTTCTTTTCAAGGACTCTCCAAAGAACATCTATAGGAACCTTATCGTAAGCTTTTTCTAAATCAATAAAAATCAAATACAGATCCTCCTTATTATCTCTATACTTCTCTATCAAACCTCTCAATAAATGTATATCTTCCATGGTAGACCTGCCCGACATAAATCCAAATTGATTATGAGAAACCTTCGTAATACGTCTTAACCTAAGTTCAATTACCCTCTCCCATAATTTTAAAGTATGACACATAAATTTAATTCCTCTATAATTTGCACACTCTTGTGCATCTCCTTTATTCTTAAAAATGGGGAACAAAATGCTCTTTCTCCACTCCTCAGACATCTTTTTAGTTTTCAAAATAATATTAAAAAGTTTAGTAAGCTAGGAAACTCCCAAATTACCTAAATATTTTCACACTTCAATTGGGATATCATCAGGTCCTACAGACTTTCCCCCATTGGTTTTCTTTAAAGCCTCATCAACTTCTTTTTTACTAATGCGACGGTAAAAATGAAAAGTTTTATTATTATTAACGATATTAAGATCACTAAGCGTCAATCGTACTTTCAAGCATCTTCATTAAAAAGCTTTATCAAAATAACTCACCCACCTATGTTGAATATCTTTTTCAAGAAAAACACTTTTCGATTTTTCATCTTTAATACACTTTACTTGAGCTTAAATCTTTACTTTTTTTTCTCTTCGTTTGGCTAGTTTATACATATATTTTTCACCGTCTTTAAGATATCAAAGATGTTATAAAGCATCACTAAAAGCAAAATTTTTAGCATCACAGTATTATTCTTTTAATTTCTACTGCACGTTTTATATTTATCTCGCTTCTACGTTTTTACATTTAAACCAATTTTTATAACATAATTTCTTATATTTTATCTTTTCGTACATTATTATTCCACCACCAACTATTTTTATTTATGAAACTTTTTCTTTTGATTTTCCAAGTACATCTTTAGCCACTTGTTTAATAGTATTAGTTAATTTTTCTCACATATCATTCGCGTATTCATGGACATTCCAAATATTTAAATCTTGAATTTTACTCATAAAAATAATTTTATTTATGTCTTTTAAGTGCCCCCATCTTATTTTACGATATTGAATCCTAATATTCTTTATTTTACAACTCTTCATCTTAAAATCTAGAACTAATAATCGATTTTGGATACTTAATTCCTCACTTGGAATAACCTTACAATCCTTACAATCTCGACGATCCTTACAATCTCGACGATCTCTTCTTCTCATAAGAAAATAATCAATTTGTGTTTTATTAGATTCATTCTTATAAGTAATAAGATGCTCATCTATTTTCTGAATAAAGTATAAGTAATAATCATATCATACGCTAAAGAAAATCTAAAATAATTTCTACATTCTTCATTAATCGCTCCATAACCGTAATGCACCTATGAATATTTTTAAAATCTTCTACCACTCTACCGATACGTCCATTTAAATCTCTTCCAATAAAAAATTTTTCTTCGCTAGTTATCGAGTGTATAGTCTTCTAAATCATTTCGTAATTTATCTTTAGACTTATATCTAAACCAACTTGAGGAAGCATAAAGACTTATAATATTAAAAATTTTAAGTATCAATAATAATCTTAAGCGATATAATTCTATCTCCAACTCTATTAATTTTAACAACATTATCTTTCAAACTCTTATCTATAATTACACCTACACCATTTCTAGTACGACTCTTACCAGAAAACCAAAGTTTAAAACCTAAGTTATCAATCTCTTTAGCTTTTTCTCCAACCCATTTAGTTTCTTGAATACATAAAATATTTATCTTTCTATGGATCATAATATCAACCAATTCCATTAATTTACCATTGAGAGTACCTATATTCCAAGATCCTATCGTAATACTCATATCATGGACTAACATCTTTACCCGCATCCGTCTGTAATATGGGAACTCTTGCTTACTTGACACTACAACCGGTGCCAGCGTAGCGCCCTCGCACACTTTCCACCGTATTCGTATCATACAACGCGTCGCTCTGCGGACGCCCTAAGACTTACACAACGATCAAATGAATTCATGTCATGATTTTTTCGATAAGTTTTACGCTGGCTGTTGACTACCTAACGCAACCCTCCACTTTTCACATCCGGGCTTGGGACCGGCAACGGCAGTGTTAAAACTTCTTTATAAATAAGTAATGTGGGGAAAAAATTTAAATCTTCTTGCATTCATAAATACCAAGCCATGGTCCTGAAGTTCGCTTTAACACTGATTAACACGATCAAACTACCTTTTTTCTTCTACATGTAACTAACTTTGTTGTTACATATTTATCCGATCAACAACATTAGCGAAGATTTCGATGCAAAATAATTCCTTTTCAGGTGCCCTTTTGATATACCTTAGTATCCTATATACAACATCAAGGTGCTCCTTCGTGGAGTTGTTAATAAACTGACAAACAGCATTAACAGGAAAACAAATATTGGATTAGCAGACGAGTTTTCTTATTAGATCTAGTGTGAGATTAGCAGATAAGTTTTCTTATTAAAACTGATTCAAAATAAAATATTTATAGAGGTGGGTTTATAATTTCCTGATTAAAAACAATTAAAAATAATTGAGGCTTATCCGGCCGTAATTTATTATTAAGAATAAGAAAATTAGAAGAAAGTGGGAGTGATGAGAGAAAAGATGGTGCAGCCTTGTTTAGCCGCATGTTTAGCCTTTATTTAAAATATCATAGTCATGCAATTCATGCTAGCTTACAATGTTTGAAAGCCTAATGGATCAAGCTCAAAGAAAATCAATAAAAATTCTCATCTATTATGAATAATGGGTAAGAAAATTCCATTTTTTTTTCTCGTAAAAAGATAAACAATACAAATTTTAACTTTGCATTCAAAAGTACAGAGACCATTAACATTATTATGGAAACCATGGCCTGTATCCTAGGAGCACCTCAAGGGATCAATAGAGGTATGGTATTATACATCTAAAGAGTATGGACGCTCAAATTTTTTAACATCAGCGAACCGCTCATGCACAAGCTAAGCAATTATATACATGGGAAATATTCGGCTCAAGAAAGAGTGAACCATTAAAATAGTCTCATGACAATTTACATTAGGACATCTTAGTCTATATAAAAGTGCCATATTAGTCCCCACATTCTTATAATATGAGCTGAAATAATCCAAAAATGATCATTTTTGCCCCAATTAAAAAAATCCGCGGACTAAATTGACATTTTTATAAACTTTGGGGCTAATTTGGCTCCCTCCAAAGAGTCAAGCAGCTATTTTGATACTTCTCTTCCTCGAGAAAGAATGATTAGCAAAAAATATTGAACAGCTTGAATTTTCTCCCTTGTTTCATGTCATCATAAATGCCGAATGCATGACACTTACAAGACTACCCCTAGAAATGATGATGGAAGAAAAACTAACCTTCCAACCAGCTAATCTGGCTTGACTAACAGCTCCAACAAGATCCACATCTGCTGTTAGCAAAATTTTGTCATGTTCATCATCTTCATACTGCACGAAATAAAACAGCATCTTTTAAATAAACCCATCATTGACTAATGACAGAAGGATGGGTCGAGTGATTCAGAAGAAAATCACACCAGAAGTTGAATATATTCTTTATCTTCATTACTAAGCCCCATTCTCTGTAATACGGCAGCAAGAAGCTCAGCTAGACTCTCAGTACCTGGAAAAAAGGAGCAGGCATTTATTGGAGACATTTATTGCACATAGAGCTGTAATCGAGTCGAGTCGAGTCGAGTTGGCTCTATCACCGATTGGATTTGGCTTGGTCGAATCATAAGTTGTTCATGTTCAGTTCGATCTTGAGACGAGCTTTCACATATATGTTCATACATGACTTGCTATTTTTTTTCAATAATCATACTTGATTTGTGCTTGACTTGCTTATATAAATTTAATAAAATAAAAATTTAAATGATTTTTTAATTTTTTACATATTCATAAATTATTTTACAGATCTAAATAAATAAGAAATTGAATATAATTCAAATTAGCATTTAACTATTTTATACCAAGTAGATAAAATAATATAAAGTTAGTAATTAAATAATATAAATAAGTACCGACAAACTAGTTCATTAAACTTAAATGCAAATTGATATTACATTATAATATGTTACTATTAAATATATAATCAAATTAGTTCTACACAGTCAATTGTTATTTAAAGAATTTCTCGTATAAAAATATTATATTTAACAAATTACTTCTTGAACAACAAATTAGTTTATTTGTGAACATTAATAAATGAGTTGAACTATGTTCAAATTTGATTCATTTAACCTTCAATGTTTAAAAAAAAATTTAAATGTTTTATTTACTAATTTGAACAAATATGATCAAGTATTAATCAAATCAAATTTGAGTTGTTCATCAAGGCATTGATTCATTTACAGCATAAATTTTATTTGCACGTCATGTAGGATGTTGCTGCACATTAAACTAGCAAGATTAACATACTGACCACAACTGAACCTATGCATTCGTCCCTTCTGGTCCTCAAACTTATAGGAGATTGAATTCCCAGCAACAGGCGGATAAAACGATTTTCCAGTTTCAGCGTACTCCGATGCCATCATGCCAGAAACTTCACTGGAAATTGCTAGCAATGAGAATTCATGGAATATAATGGCTGATTAACATGAGAAGCATAGAAAAATAATCAAAATTAGACCTTTGTGTATCAAACTCCTCATCCGCTGGCTCAAGAGCAAGGGTAGAATCCCAAAACTTCTGCATCATTGTGTTTGCCATTTCATTTGCCGTATCAGAACTTCCCTCAACCTTCAAGGACAATTCAAAGAAAAAGTAATTTCCCATCAGATATGTTGCATTTATCTAAGTAAATTTTAAAATATTGCTGCATTTTGATCTAATATGAAACAAAGTTAATATAAGTTGACTTGTGTAACAAAAAGATTATCCATGACCCATCAAAAACAAACCATGCGATACAAAAATTTTGAATGTAGGACCAATAAATATTTAGATAAGAATCAAGGGATACAAAAGATACTAAAAATAAACATTTTAAAGGTGAAGTTGCATGCATTTTGATAATCTTTAAGGAATGAATTATGAGGACAAACAGAGAAAATGGAAACTGCCAGCTCATGAATGTGTAAAGTGAAATTTTATGTATATTTTGAATTCTCACCATGGAAATCGCAGCATGACTTATTTTCAAAACATCCAAGCAAGCCACAATCTGTCCCTCTATAGGTTAAATTGCAAGTCAAATGAGAGAAAAAAAAGGGGGGGCATTTACATACATAGCACACAATGCTAACGTATTCACATATCTCATACTTAAACTTTCAGATTTACACACATAGCACTCAAATCCTTAATATCACATCAAAAATAGCACTAATACCACATTTTAGAAGTGAAATACACATTTTCATGCATAGGTTTAAAACACCAAAGTACTATGTATGTAAATATGAAAGTTTAGATGTGAGATAAGTGAATAAATTAGAATTATGTGCTAGGAATGTAAATTTTCCAAAAATATAATCCCCTTGGTGAACAATAACCATTTTGGCAAACAAATACCTCTATCCAACACCGGAAGGTGAAGAAATTTCCCATCATGCATCTTATGTAGAGCATCAAGAATTGTAGTGTCCAAAGTGGCACATTCTGGGTTTGCAGTCATGACCTGCAGTAATATTAGACAACCTTTGTCAAGAGCAACAAAGTCAACAACAAATAGAAATTAGTCTTTAATGGAACCATAACAGCAATTAACAATTCAAACTTTCTCAAACCTTTGTCATTAAAATACAAGGAAGTTACATTACTAGCACAACTCATTTTCAAAACCAGCACAACCAGCTGAAACACAACAAATAAATTTCCATAATGAGTGCTTGGGAGGATCATAAGCATACATATTAATCAGATTTATTTAGTCAAAATATTTTTTAACTTTTTTATGTCTTTATCTTTAATTCAGATTCTATTATTTACATTTCAGACATACCTAATTTGGTCAAAGTTTAAAAATTCCCCATCTCTTTACTCAGCTAACTATCAAGTTAATCATTAAAAAATATAACTTATACTTTGCTTAATTCTTTCCCCCTCAGCAAGACTTCCATGTAATATCGTGAGCATCAGTCGTTTTATTTTTACAGTCAGAAATTGTTTCGTTTGCCAAAAAATCTTGTAAAAAATTATATTTACAATCTATTTCTACATTCTCCCAAAACTTTCATGGCAATATTTTTAATATAATTAGTCAAGATATACCACTATATCAAGTTTGGTTCAAGTATATGATTTCAATTTGCCTCTATAAAAAACTTACTCAAAATATAACAACTACTTACCTTTTAAATCACTCCAACTTATCACAAGCCAATATTTTTTTTTCGATTGCTTTCTTTATACGCCTAAATTACAAATCAATAGAAATTGAGTATTATAGCTTTTTCCTGAGATCTACCACCATTTGCAGAAAACCTCACTTCCCTTCTAAGAAAAATAAAATATTTGTGAAATATCCTGGAAGCTTCACTTATAAAAGTGAACAAATGCAATTTCAATACCTAGTCATTATTGCAAAATCATAAGCTATTGCAAGATTCATGATAGCTTTTCTCGTAACATTTTCATGTCCTACTTCATATAGGCCATGCATTCTCCTGTTATATCCCACTTTACAAGAACCTATATGTCCATTAAATCAATACCAATACTTATCATCTCTTTTTCAAGAAAAGTGCAATAGTTCATCCATTACCTCTAAAAATTATCTTTTAAGCCATTTCCTGATGTAACTTAAGAGGCATAAATACTAAAAAAATTTATTAAATCATAAAAAATGACTAACTTAAAAGTAGTAAAAAATATCTCTAACCATATTAAACTTTATAATTTTAGCTACTGACTCTTTATTAGTGTATCTGGATCATTCTTACAGCTAATCTTGGCACCATACAGTAGCAAAATAACAAACATGTATGAATTCAAATTTGTGTGTAACTGTGCTGGTTGAAAACGAAAATAAAACTAAAGAAACGAAACAAAGTAAAAAAAAAACAAGGGCATTTATATGCATTAATGCATACCATCAAATTCTTATGTATTTACATGTCTAACACCTACACATCGATTTTTACATTTACAACACCCAAATCATTCATATCACATCAAAATATTACAACTTTTACCTTTATGATTACAAATATACATTTTCATGCATAGGTAAAAGATGGCATATAAATGTAAAAATTGAAGTTTATGCATTGTATATGTAAATACATAAGAGTTGATTGTTATGAATTTAAATCCTTCAAAAAATAAACATTAAAACTCTGACGACTACTAACCTTGTCTACCAAAGTTAGCTCAGGAGAAAGGTTTTGTGCAACCACTCGCATAAGAACATCTTTTGATCTGAAAAAATACAGTAACGCAGTCATCAGAATAAGCTAAGGACTGTTTCAAATGATAAATCTTGGAGTTATTAACAAGGGGCATTTACAAACATACCAACCAATTCCTATGTATTCACATATCTCACACCTAAACTTCACTTCTTGCATTTATGCCATCCAAATCTTTCATAACACATCAAAAATCCCACTATTTTTACTTTTAAAAAGTGAAATATACCTTCTCATGCATAAGGTAGCATAAATGTAAATTATTGAAGTCTATGTATTAGGTACGGAAATAAATAGGCATTAAGTGTTATGTATGTAAATCTTCCTAATAAAAAATAAATCTGAAAGAAAAATTCAAAGAGCATACGTAAGGATTCCCTGAAGATTGCCTCCTGTAACAGCAATCACAGAGTTCACTTGAAATTCACGCATCTTTTTGGTGGCGACATAAACAGGGTCAGAAGGAGATACAATTACAAATCTGCCAGTACAGATCATTGAAATAATTAGTAAAGGAAAGGCAGTATCTACATCGGTAAAAAATCATCACTTTGGAACTAAATTGACAAAGGGCTAAACAGCTTTAAGATAAATGATTGTACTTGGAGTTCTCCGTGACAATAGTTGACAAAGAAGGCTTAAACATCCTTTCCCGAAGAGTTTCTATGAAAGCAGAAGGACCTGCAGCAAATTGAAAAATATACTTAATATTAAATAAAAGCAGCATTTACTACATATGCACCACCTAATTCCTATGTATCTACATATGCAATGCCTAAACTTTATCTTTTACATTTTTACCACCCAAGCCTTTCATATCACATAAGAAATACCAAAGTGAAATACACCCTTTCATGCATAGGGAAGGTGGCTCATATCTAAAAATTTAAGTTTAGGTGTTAGATCTGTAAATACATTGGAATTGAGCTGTATGTATGTCAATCTTCCCAAATAAAACAAACGGTATTGTTACCATATTAAAAGTATGGATTAATATTTAGTTGGCATCCTAAAAATAATCATCCTAAGTTAACTGATAAAACAAAACAAGAGCACGTAAGAAATGGTATAAGCTAATTAAGAAAGCTAATGTTGAGCACAATTTGTGCATAATCATCATGACATCCAACAAATTTATTCACAAAAGCAAAATGCATTGCTTTCCATTTCTAGACAATGCAACTTTTTTTTTTAATACAAATAATCAAACGCACACACATCGCATATGCAAGGCCGTCAACTCAAAACCTCTTGTGTGAAAAATAAAGCACTAAAACACTAGGCTATGGTGGCTTACATCAATGAAAAAACAACTTGGAAGAAGAAGAGCAAGGATAGAGCATTTAGCCTAATTAATGCATACATTTCCTCAAACAAACTTTGAGTCGCCCATTCAAAGAGTGAAAAGAATATTCTCATTTTCCATACTAGAAGAAGCATAATAAAACAGCAAATTTGGCAAGTTAATAAGGTAGGATCATCCCAATACAATATAATTACACCATCCACCAGATGAAAATTTCAAACCTTCCTTTGGAAAAATAAATCAATATTCTATTCTAGAAGGAATTCCTAGAAATTGAATCAATTGATCTAAATTAGCATGCTCATTTTTTAACACATAACACTTCTTCTTCAAGATACTAGGACTTTATTTAACTCAAATAATGTATTGTTTTAATCGTTATATTTTGTTGCCTTATATACCTTGTTATTTGCCTTGTTATTCATCTCATTGGAGGGGTTGTCCACAGCCATCAGACATGTTTGCCTCCGCTTGTTCAGATGATATTTTGGTTGATCATTTGCTATCATAATCCCCCGAAACTA
This sequence comes from Papilionanthe hookeriana x Papilionanthe teres, assembly GCA_022702705.1. Taxonomy (NCBI): domain Eukaryota; kingdom Viridiplantae; phylum Streptophyta; class Magnoliopsida; order Asparagales; family Orchidaceae; genus Papilionanthe; species Papilionanthe hookeriana x Papilionanthe teres. The sequence goes on along the minus strand of CM040433.1, from coordinate 39,740,723 downwards.
TAGAGGTCCAGTTCTTATTTTTGTGTCCCTCTCTTATTCCATTTTACTGGGCACTCAAACTCAAAATAGCAAGACTTTTGCTTTTGGAGAATATTGTAGTCTTTTTCTTTTCACTTGTAAATTTAATCTTTGCTTTAAAAAACCTTCATCTACGGTTACCACTGTTTCAAAAATCAAGTTGATACCTAATATGTCATCTTGAGTTTATGAGAGAGTGTTAACATGCCTTTAAATTATCACACGTACTAATTAGTATAATATTTCTTGGCTACTGAGGACATTCTTCTTCATTGTACTTATTAAATATTATCTCTGCATACATATTAATACATGAATGCTTGCACTACAAGACAATATGATAAACATGTAGTTCTTTACAAATCTCTCCTATAAAAATTATGAATTAACTTCACATTTCTGGGAAAGAATGTGTTATTTAAATAAAACTTAAAGAGAAGCAACCATCTCTTAATTGTTTTGAACGTTAAGAAATTCAAAATTAATATGAATTTAACGCACAATGAGTTCCTAATAGCAAGCTAATAATAAGCCATAACCACGTCAATTATGAATAATAACACTACAAATTTTAATGGGATGTCCTCATAAGACTGTGCAGAAGCCTCCATCACATGAATAAAAAACTTGTTTTGCTCTTCAGAATCTTGCATCATCTTCCTTTTGCAACATATTGCTTAGGAGCATGTGGTGAAACCTCCTCGTCACCCGTACCTCATCGATTTGTCATCGGACTGCTGTTTTCAGCAGGTACAGCAGCCAAACGACACCTATCCCCTTTCAAACGTTGTCAATCTTCACAATTCCACAACTACCTCTCTGCAAAATCCACTTCGCAAATACCTTCTAGAAACCTTAGAACAGTATCACTTACAAACTACGTATGGGTATAAAAGAAACAATGAAGGAGTACTGACCTGAAAAATTGCTTCCCCACTGGCGCTCTACCCCTTCCAAAGCAGCAGCTATGGCACTGCCCTGCTCAGCAGCCTTTTCCATTCTTGATATAGCATCATACAGACATTTTGTGATGTCTAACATGGCAATAACTTCGCTATTTTCAACAACAGGAAGATGCCTAAATTTTCCTGCATGAAGTAAAATTAAATGATAGTCAACATGCCAAGTAACATTAGTACAAAAAAAAAATTAAGAAAAAAAATGCTATTACAGATTAAATAACTTCGAAAATACATTAACCATTCAGTCACCACAAATGAATCTTGTGCTCCAAAATCATTTTCATTCCAACTTCACAAAAAATAGTACACAAATCCAAAAGGGAATAGATTTTGTCAATGTTCACTAGAAAATGTCCAATAAACAACCATAAAATGAATTCCAATATGATGCTGAAATTACACAAAAAAAGTACAGTTTTTTTTCTTAAAACTTACAGTTGCTTTAGTTAAACGGGTAAACAACATGAACATTACAGGTTCAATCTTGTTTTAGTAGAACTAAAAGCTCGATTTAGTTATTTATTTCTTAATTTGAGCATGAGCCAGACACAACAACAAGCTAAGCCGATGGCAATCAAATGCACTGACAATTTTACGAATAAAACCCTCAATTTCATGACAAAAGGTTAGCAAAATTCATAATGGAATGGCTTTCAAGTATCAGGGAACATAAAACAAGCATTATCCAACATTTTTATAGTGTAAAAAAAGGTTATTAATGATAAATATATTTATGCACATCCAGATCTTATCGAGCTTAGCATAAACCAAGTTGGTCCTTGGTGGTTTTAGTTGACTTTATCTCAATAATCCAAAAATCAAATTCAGAGCTGCATGCGAATGGTTTTGAAGTAGCATACTGATAGGAGAAAATCATAAAACAACTGTTCCATGTGCACTATGCGGACAGGCGTCTCAAAAAACAAAAACAGCACCCGAAAAACTAAAACAAATGTTAATAGAAGTAACATAAATAAATGAATAATAGCTTATAAACTAACCTTGGATCATCTTCTGCAATGCTTCGATTGCCAGAGTGTCCGCCATCACAAAAGTAGGATTTCTAGTCATAATCTTCGAAACAACAGTCTGATCTGGCCTCAATCCATCGGCAATGACCCTCGTAGAAATGTCCTGTCCATGTAAACACCACAAAAAATATTCGACCTCTGTTAAATGACAACGACAAAAGTAAACAGCAGCAGAAGATGGCCACCTTATCGGTGACGATTCCAGATAGAAGCCCATTCGCATCAGTGAGAAGAACAGCATCGACCCGCCGAGCAGCCATTCTCCGGCAAGCATCAAAGACGGTCGTTCCCTCTGGTATCGTAAGGGCTTTCGAAAGCCTGAGCTTCTTCACCGTCCTCTCATTACTGTTCGCAATCAATGAGTTCAGTAAAAGCAAAAGAAATCTACGAGTAAAAAAAGCACGGAAGCGATGTCATTAGCCAAGATTCTCACGTGGTTTGATTGGGGGAAGAGGGCTTCGACAGGCTCCCATTAGCAGGCGTCGTGCCGCCACTATTCTCCGATGGCGTGGCCTTCTTCCCCGCCGAAGCTCCACGGCGTGTGGCGTGACCGTTCTTCCTCGGCTGCGGAGGGATCGTATTGCCGTTCATGGCCTCGGATTAGGGTTTAGAGTTTTTCCCACAATTACCTCCGATGTATGACACAACTTTTCCTTGATTCCGAGATGGAGCTCAGCGGATAAAGAGGATAAGAGAAGGAAAGGAGGTCGAGATAGAGAGGGAGAGAGGGGTGAGGATTTCTTCCCGTTTCGCTGTCTTCCCCTCTTGCCTGCGTCGATTCCTCCTCTCCACAGCTTAACTCCGAGCTGGAGGGACTGGTTTCAACTTTCAAACTGTCGCTTTCGTTATTGATTCGATTCAAAGATGGAATTCTTGGGGCATTTACTTACATACCATCTAAATCCTATGTATTTATATGTGGACAACTTTAAACTTTAATTTGTAAATTTATATCATTCAAATCTTCTATGAGCTTTTATATACATGTAACTTGAAATATTATTATTAACATATCTCACAATCAAATTTTAATTTTATCACATCATTACTTTGGTTAACATTGATGGTGGTTGTTCACGGCAAGTGCGTAACTAAAAGACCATTAAAATCTTTAGGTTGGCATCCTGATGTTGTGTCTGAGCGCCACAGCTTCACGTCGTAAAAAAATCTTGTTGCCCCAAAGTTTATATAAAATTTTCCTTTTTTTCGTATTCTGAAATCCCCGAGGAAGTTCTCCATTGACACCGGGCAACGTTTAGCAAGGATAAGGAGGTCGAAAGTTAGGTTTGAGAAATACGATGGAACCCATTTCGTGAACTTAGCAGCACATGATGTTGGGTAATGTGGAGACCCGGTCCACCACATGTTAATTAGCTTCCTAATTAAGAGGGCTTACCTATCGCACACCTACTTTCCCACCTACCGCTCACCTACCTCCCACCTACCACTCTCCTTGATTCTATAAATAGCCTCTTTTGACTATTGGATGAAGAACAAGTCAAGCTCTCCAAGAGAGAAAGAGATGAAGAGAGAAAGAGAGGAAGGGAGAGAAGAAAAATAGAGATTTTTCTTGTATACGTCGAGGCGTTCGACGGTGTAATTCCTCGAAGTAATAAATTCCTCTGCAGCTCCGTGGACGTAGGCAAATTTGCCGAACCACGTAAATTTTTGTGTCGCTCTAGTGTTTTTTTGCGTGCAGTTTTCTCGTTCCAATTTTTACTTTATTGTCGTTGTTTTTTCACAACAACTGGTATCAGAGCTTTAGGTTTGGATCTTAAGAAAAACGATGGGCAGAGACGAAGTGATGACATCGGGGATCGAGAAGTTCAATGGCACGGATTTTATTTATTGGAGGATGCAGATGGATGACTACCTCTATGGGAAGAAACTTCATCTTTTGTTACTAGGAAAGCGACTGGAAAAGATGGACGAGACGGAATGGAATATTTTGGATCGACAGGTTCTGGGGGTTATATGATTAACCCTGTCGAGATCGGTTGCCCACAACGTCATCAAGGAAAGAACTACTGCAGATCTCATGGCAGCTTTATCAGGTATGTATGAAAAGCCATTGGCGAATAACAAGTGCAGCTTGATGAAAAAGTTATTCAACTTGAAGATGGCGGAAGGTGTGTCTGTTGCTCAACACCTGAATGATTCCAATACTATCACAAATCAATTGTTATCTGTTGAAATTGATTTTGATGATGAGATACGTGCGTTGATATTGTTGGCTTCATTGTCGAATAGTCGAAGCCATGAGGATGACGAGTAGCAGCTTCGCAAGTAAATCTAAACTGAAATATGATGATATTCGTGATTTGATTTTGGCTGAAGAGGTGCGCATGAAAGATTCTGGCGAGACATCGGGTTCGAGTTCGACACTAATTATTGATTCCAGAGGGAGATCACAAGATAGGAACTCAAACAGAGGAAGATCAAAATCAAATTCTGGTCAGCAGGCAACCTGCTGGAATTGTGGCAAGGTTGGCCACATAAAAAGGAACTGTAGGAATCCTATGAAAAAGGAGAATGATGGCGTTAATGTTGTAACTGAAGAAATACAGGATGCGCTATTGCTGGCAGTTCACAGTTTTGTTGATGACTGGATACTGGATTCAGGGGCTTCCTTCCATACATCTTCCCACCAGGAGTTAATGTGAAACTATGTTGCAGGTAACTTTGGGAAGGTACATCTGGCTGATGGAAAAGCTCTGAACGTGGTGGGGATGGGAGACGTTGATATTGCACTCCCTAACAAGAGCAAATGGACTTTGCGAAAAGTCGGACACGTTCCCGAGTCAAGAAAAACCTCATCTCTGTTGGGCGACTCAATAAGGGCGGTTATTCGGTAGTATTCTCGGATAAGCACTCGGAAGGTTACCAAAGGAGCATTAAGATCGGCTCGGGGTAAGAAAACTGACACACTATATATGACTACTGGTTTACTCAACACTGTTGCTACTACAGTTGCAGAGAGCACGAGAGATCTGCGGCATTGTAGGTGTGGACACATGAGTCAGAGGTGCATTATGAGGAAGCAGAAGAAGGTCAATTTCTTGAAAAGTGGCAGAGCGCCAAAGGCAGGAAAACCAGACCTTGTACAGACAAATGGTGGAGAACCACAGAACTATGAAGAAATCTTGCAAGATGAGAACTCGAGCAAGTGGGAGCTCACCAAGGAGGAGATGGATTCCATGGCAGGGAATCAGACTTGGAAGTTGGGAAAACTTTCACCAATGAATAAGGCATTGCACAACAAGTGGGTGTACAAGGTGAAGACCGCGCTTGATGGCAGTAAGAGGTAGAAGGCTGGACTTGTTGAAAAGGGCTTTCAGCAGGGGCAGGATAGTGCTCATGCAGTGGGAGTTGTAAGCAGATACAGGAGCAACCCAGGAAAGAGCTTGGTGGTACAAGGCAACGTTGACGGTGATATGTCAACTGAGGGTGTTACTTGTGAGAAGCTGAAGTTGTGCTCGACTTCAGCTAGTATTCTAGCATGAAGACAGAGACTTTGACTTGCAGAGGTGGAGGAATGTAGAGGAAAGTGGAGGATATCATGTTTGAGGAAAAGTTTGGTACATCCAGTAGATGATGCAGCCTACAGGTGGTGCAGTGAGTGTCCCAGTCTCCAATTAGGAGAATTGTTGGGTAGTGTGGAGACCCGGTCCACCACATGTTAATTAGCTTCATAATTAAGAGGGCCTACCTACTTTCCCACCTACTTTCCCACCTACCGCTCACCTACCACATCCCACCTACCGCTCACCTACCTCCCACCTACCGCTCACCTACCTCCCACCTACCACTCTCCTTGATTCTATAAATAGCCTCTTTTGGCTATTGGATGAAGAACAAGCCAAGTTCTCCAAGAGAGAAAGAGATGAAAGGAGAGAAGAAAAATAGAGATTTTTCTTGTATACGTCGAGGCGTTCGACGGTGTAATTCCTCGAAGTAATAAAATTCTCTGCAGCTCCGTGGACATAGGCAAATTTGCCGAACAACGTAAATCTTTGTGTAGCTCTAGTGTTTTTTTGCGTGCAATTTTCTTGTTCCAATTTTTGCTTTATTGTCGTTGTTTTTTCACAACACATGAGAGATACAATGGTGGTCTCCCGCAAGCTCATTCTATAATACAACTTCTCACTCACTGAGCAGCTCTATTGCGGAGGTAATATGACAATAAGGTTGGGAGTCCTTCGTCGTTGAACTTGATATTGTCCTAGTTCCTATTGTTTGAGACTTTATGGTAAATTCCAAAGACGCCTCACACAAAAGGTTTTGTTTGGGGATATACAATTCCATGTGATGGAGAGCCCATCAACAACATGTTTTGCCAAGTTAGATGTAATGCTAATGAATACATCCATTTCTTATATGGACCTGAATTTTGAGAGGATCCTTTGGGACCTCACGCGATTCGATTATGGGCTCGTTGACATTAGCACAACAGGCAAATCCTTCATTCCTCGTCACTACTTTGAATTGTGAGTCTAGAGCATGTCACCTTTTCATTTATGTAAGACTCTTGCCAAGCTCGTGAGTGATGTTACTGGAAATCATATTGATCTAAATTATATTATCTAGAACGGGTTGACGATCGACATCAATGGAACATGACTAGCGATGTTACTCAAGATCAATGTTAGTAGAGCTTAGCGTGCACCCAACATAACTCATTGTGTGGCGTGCTCAAAGTATACCCCCATTTCCAAACAACGTCCATACTCTCCATCAGTGGAGCATGGAAGGAATGCATTTATTGTCTCTTCTCCAACCACTTCAAATCATGGTGAGATGACTAGGCCCATCTGGAGAAGCTTCTCACTATAGTCTTTTTTCGCTCGTCCAATCTTGACTAAGGTCCACCAACGCTCAACTTCGAGCCTTATTTTTCATGGTGGGGTGACTTCCATATCAAACTACTCTCATACAAAACCCGTCGTACAGGAGGTATCGTCGGCATCTGCTATTTTCTCTACTTTCATATTCTTAATGCGAGTTGCAGCGGGTACATGTTCCACTAGCACATATTTCCCTTGCATGCGGGTGCTAATTCAATAGAGGCAATAACTCGGTGAATTCAAGGTGGTTTCAAATAACTATTCTGATTTCCTGAACGGGGCCTCCGAATTTTCTTAGGAATTTTTTGAGAGGACTCATCTCCTTGCCCTCTTCCACTTGATCGACAGTCAACACACATGCATTTTCCTCCTCATCTTCTATCATTGTTATTTACAGTGGCCTTAAGGAGTTTGGAGCATTCGCATCTCCGTATTCGTATTTTAGCATTTTGCTCGGACAAATATAGGTCTCAATGCTTTCTCTAAAATTAAAGGCACAATACTTAAGAGTAATATTTAAAGACTTATTCTAGATGTATCAATAAGAAAGCGAAGTGGCACATATCGAATAAGGCGCCCTCACATATATTGGTGATATAAAGAATCTGATATCAAGAAGGTGTTAGTTCAAGGCAATAAAACTCTGATGTTTCTAATGGTTGAGATGTGTGATGGTTGACGCCCTCTCTCCAGATAAAGGTCAAGGGTTATGGGAATCGCACAAATGCACTTACAACAAACAAAGCAAAATTTGTTCCTCTAATCAGGAATTTTGTTCTCTTACATCGCCATTGATACCTTGAATGGGGAAAACATTATTTTCTCATCTTTAAGTGCCTTAGGACTAAGCAAGTTGCAGAAAATGTTCATTAGAAGAATAGCTTTTTAAATCTCAAAGTCAATATCTTCGACATGACAGGCTATCTACATCGGGCAAATATGTGCAGAGATCAATCTGAAGAATTTGAGAATGACCATTAATTTCTCGTACAACAAAAAAAGAATACCAAGTTGAAATTGGTCCTCATAACAACACACCTCATATGGACATTCAATGTTAGGAGCTTTGTCATCCCGAGATAGTCAAAGAACATAAGAATAATGAAAAATGTGGTCTCTCCATCTCATGACAATAACCCCTAACATCAATATCAATCCAATAGACATCTTCAAAACAAGAAGTTTCTTAATAATGTTCTTCATGGCATCAGTGACCATCTCCATCTCTGAACTTCAATCATTGAGATTCGCTGTAGTTGTATACAGAAAGACCGAAGGAAAAAAGTTAAGGCATAAAGCAAAAACTCTTGGAATAGCTAAATAAATTTAAAAAGTGTGGAATTTGAAGCATTGGTACTCTATTATGCAATCATTAGGTTAAAACAAAAATAAAGTTTAAAGACAAAAAAAAAAAAATGCAGTGGGTCAAAGAATAATTGAAAAATAAAGTTTGTGTTTAAAAAATCAGTCACTATCATATATGTGTGTGTTTGTGTGTTTGTTTAAATCATTCATTGTTACATAATACATCACAAAAAATATATGATCGTGATCATTCATAAAAAATGGTAATATTATATCCTTTTACGTAATTTAGATTATTTTTTTTTTGATATAGAAGCAAATTTACAACCAGTCATCATTCTACAAGAAATTGCCCATATCAGGGCACTTCAACTCGCCAACGAAAGAACAACAATGTCAATTTCTTTTGCTCTAACTTGTGATGTTTCTCCTGAGTTTCCATTGAACTCTTTATCAACTTATCATCCGAAGAAAGGATGTGTTTCTTGGCTCTTTGTGAGTCATATTTCCAATCCTTGACATGGTCTTGCATGTCGAGCAGTCTAGCTTAATGGCACACCACCACATCCTTTATGATCACCAACTCCTCCTAAATTGTTGTGAGCTCCTCTCGAGCTTCTACAATCTCCTCTATAGTCTTTTCCTACTCCCTTCGAGTTTATAGTCTTTTAACATTATCCTCCTCCAAAGGTAGTGCTTCATAAGTAATGATCTTCACTTCCATAATTATACCCTTGTATTTAAATTTTTCACAGGCAACTATTTTTAAACACGAAGCAATCATGAGATATGTGATTTTTGCATCAACAAATGAATGATATAGGAAACTACTTTCAGAGGTGAGCTCACTAGTGGGCAATCAAATCTCAATCATTAGTCATGCAACACATTCTTCTATATTCATAACCTTTCATATTGTAATATTAGGCCATTAATTAATAGACTTATCTACAACAAGGAACTAAAGTATAAAAAACTAAAGCCAATAAAAATGAGAAAAAATCATATAATGCATATATTTAGTTACCAAAAATCAACTTTCTGTGTAACTATGTTGGAGCCTTTTTGGTCATTTAGGGGGTCAAAAAATTATCCTCACCCAATGAATTTTGGGATAAAAAACATCGGTTCCTGGGGAGCAGGATTTTGGACCGGCAACACGGGCATCTATTCTATAGGCAATTGATTCGTATTGGCTTCCAATACTAAAATTAAAATCTTTGTGCTCCCCACATGATGATCCAATAGTTCATTTACCTTGATGGGCTTTGAACTCCCAACTTCATCGCTCTTACCTTTCGAGTTTTTGGGACCACCTTAGAATGTTTACCTCTTTCTAACCTCCGATGCAGGATTGCCTTTAGTCATTCGTCTGAGATATCCATCTATTATTTAGAGATCTTTCCGATCATATCAGTATCAAAATAACGTGGAACTCTTAAGAGAAAATGAAGGAGCACAATAACAAATATTATGTGGATTTGCGTGAATATTATATATATTGTACGTTGAGTGAACAAACGAAACCATTCTTTTAACCATTATAATTAATTATGTCATTATTAACTTTATTTCTTACACTTATGAGACTGTAATGATACATCAATGAGAGTTACAAATATATATGTTATACTTATTTTAAATAATATAACAATCATTCTCTGAGAGCGCGACAAGCCTATATCAATGCACTCTTCATAACAAGAAAATTTCTAGCCCTTCCAACTTTACTCTACTGCGTCTTGGGAGTGTTAACCTCCTAGTGATCGTAACAAGTCACTGAGATGCTTCCTTGTCTAAGACGGCTTAACAAAAAGAAATCCCTTAAAACCTAGACAGGTCATCACATTGAAATATATCAGTTTTGTCACCTAAAAAAGCAATGATTGCTGAATAAGGCGCATTTCATACTTTACTCGAGAGAACTCTCAACAACTCCCTGCAGATGTAGCAACAATACAGCCATAGAATGGAAAGTTCGAGCCCATCAATGAGCACCTACGGCTGTTCTTTAAAGCTAATACAATAATACTTAATGTTTTGCGCACCTAAAAATGGTTTTTACGAATCTCGGGACAATATAATGGTCAAATAAAAAATATAGATGTCCATAAACTGTCAAAAAATAAATTTGAATATAAAAAGACAGCATAAAGATTTTTAAATACCCTATTAAAACTGGGACAATAAAAAATTAAAAAAACTGTAACTCCCTAATTAAAGTAGGGGCAAGTTTGTTAATTTATACTTTGTATTTTCTCCTATAAATAAGAGATTCATACAATGTATGAGGGGCATTTTGCTATTTTCTCTTTTTCTCATTCTCTTGTAATTTCTTGAATGTATGTATGTATGCATGCATGGATGGATGTATGTATGTATATGTATATATATGTGTGTGTGTGTGTGTGTGTGTGTGTGTGTGTGTGTGTGTGTGTGTGTGTGTGTGTGTGTGTGTGTGTGTATATATATATATATATATATAATTGGTTAAAGGGCCAGGGGATATCCTACTTCGCCCATACGGGGTAGGTCTATACTCACTATTTTATTTATTTCCCCTTCATTTTCTCTTTCTTTTTCTGCCTCACGGTCCCTGCCGCTCTAACATGAGAATTTTGATTCAGCACTATTGCAGATTCTCAATCATATAGAGCTCTCGTTGTGATTTTATCATTTATATGAGGGCCCATAAAGATGACATATTCATGTATTATATTTTTCTCTTTTTTTCTCATTATTCTTGCAGTATTCTATCAAAGAGTTAAGAGAATCAACGACCTAGTTGTATATCAAGAATGAATTTCCTTAGCATGAAGATAGATAAAGTATTAAATGGGACCCATTGGGCTTAATGGATGGAGCTCACAAATCTTGCACCTTCATGTGAGATTCATGATGCACAAAAAATATGTTAGATTTTGCCTATACAATTTGTGCTCATTTTTAGTGATATTGCACTTTAAAGAAAGATATTTTTCATGTTTTGTTGCAGATATGATGATTTTTTGTGATTGAAGCAACATGAAGCAAAAAGAAACGAATTTGGAGCAAAAAAATATAAAATTGAGAAAACAGCCTTCTGCCGCTGCCGCTGCCCAATTCCAGAGAGTCCATAAATTAAATAGCGACCCAGCGCCGCCGGCGCCCTATCCAGCGCCGCTGGTGCCCAATGTAGGTGGAAGTCAAATTCAATGTATTTGAACAATTTTTGAAGGGTTGGTTGAGGAAACTATTGGGAAATTCATTTCTAAACTCTTATATACAGTTATGGACGCCCTTTTAGAGAGAGAGGAGAGGGAGAGAAGTGAAAGGAAGTGAAGAGAGTGTGTTGGGGTTTATAGAGAGTGTGTGGTAAGTGTGTTTAAGTGTTATTTTGAGAGAGATTATTCTCTAAAGAGTGTAGGAGAAGGAGGAAAGTGAGAGTTTATTTCTTCTTTACTATTATAAAAAGAGAATTAAGTGTTGTAGTAAAGAGAGATAAGGATTCAAAAGAACTTCAAAGGATTTGTTTAGGGAAGAAATTGAGATAAGTTCTATTTACTTTTATGGTTTGTATGACTTTGCTTCTATATATAAAATTCATGTTTTGTTGTATCATCCTCATGAATTCCGAGTAGATTTTTCATTGTGATTTTGAAATTTATTAGATTTTCTTGCAAATTTTTAGACAATTTCACATGGCTCCTAAAACAAGTAGAGGCAAGAGAAAGATGAATTTTGATGAAGAAAAATTTGTTAATGTGAAAGCACAATATCGTTTCAATTCATTCCTATATAACAAATAATGTGTTCAAGACCGGACTTTTGAAAATTTCGGCGGATCTGTAGAGCAGTTGATTTCTAATTGAAATTGGGAATTTTTTTTTATTTTACCGCTAATACTATTATGGGTACTGTTAGAGCATTTTATGCAAATCTGCCTTGGACCAAAATGGAATATGTGCTTGTTCAAGGAAAAATGATAAAATTCACCCCTCAACGTATTAATGCTTTTTATCAGTTAAAGGGGATGAGGTTTTGTGAATATGAAAACTTTGATATGAGGGAAGCTAATATGAAAGAAGTGATTGTGTTTCTTACTGAAAGGGGGGAATGGAAAGTAAAGCAAAAACATATGAATAATTTCCCTGCTTCGAAGTTAAATGTAGCTTCTAAAACATGACAATATTTCATCTCTGCAAGATTATTACTTTTTTATAATCACAATGAAGTTACTAGAGTTAGAGCAATTCTTAATTGTTGTATTCAGATTATGAAACAGATTGATATTGGATCGATTATCTTCAAGAATATTCAGACTATTTCTATAGGAGAAACCACTTGTGGATTAGAACATCCTGCCCTGATTCATGCATTATGTGCATAGTCTGGAGTTGAGTTTTATAGTTCTGATGAGTTGGTCCACCCACTGAGGGCTATTACTAAGACCATTATTCGTACTTATGAGTCTCACGTGGTAGGGAGAGGAGAAATTAGGAGTACTGATATTCCTACTACCAGCTAGGATATCCCATCTATTTCTGAGCCACCTACATTATTTGATGTTATGGAGCAGTTAAAAATTCAGATTGCCAGTATAGATAGACTCCATAGTAGGATGGATGACTTTGAGGCTATAAGTGATGTGAATGATGATTATATGAGAAGGAGAATTAAGTATGATATTGCTTACCATGATGCTCAGGTCAGATTCATGAGGGGAGACACTTTAGTGATATTTCCTAACTGTCCCAGTTGTATTCCTTACCAGCTTGATCACCAGAAGAAGCTGAGGAAGCTACGGATGATGATTGGTAGTTTTGTAATTTTTGTTTTTATTTGTTATGTAGTACTTTGTTGTGTCAGTTATTTGTTTTTATGTGATTAATGTAGTTTGTTGATATATTTGTGTTGAAAAAAGAAAATGTAATGAACTTTGAGTTAGTTATTTTAGTGATTTGGATTGAGATTGTGATGTTATTTTGGATGTTTATTATTTAAGTATTTAATATTTCTTCACCCTTACAAATTTTTAATGTTATATATATCATTGTTTCTAATTGTTTCATGCTTGTCAGCTTAATTTTTTTGATGAATATCAGCATAGCTTCAGAAGATTTCAAAATCCTAGCACAAAAAGATTAGTTTTATTTTACTCTCAACCTTTGCAAATTTATATGTAATGAAAAACTTGAGTTTGGGGAGGGTAAAATATTAACTCTTATTTGTTCTCAATTAATATAATTTCAAAAATTATTAACATGAATTTTAGTAGTTGAACCCAACTTTAGATAGCTAAACTTTGTATTTCATTTAAATATTATGGAAGATTTTAATGAAAGTTTTTAGTAATAAATGTTAATTTTATAATGGTATGATATTTATTGTGAGAGGATTATACTATAGTTGACTATTTAAAGTAAAAAAAAACTGTATTTTTGAAATGTTAAAAGACTTAAAGAACTATGTGTGAAGAAAAAATTGTGACTTTATGATGAATTATAAAACGATATATATTTATAAAGTAAGGAGGTGTTTCAAGTTTTAACTTTAGAAAGGGGAGTGTGAAGGTAAAAACTATTAAAGGCTATCAAGATATAGTAATCCTCACAAGAAAAAAAAAGAGAAAGAAAAAGAAAAGATTGATAAACAAAAAAAAAGAAAAAAAAGAAAATATTTGTGAGGAGAAGATTAAGGAGACGTCTAATCAAAAATTTATACTTAAATTAACCTAAAGAGAGTACTTTGTTACATTTCTTAAATTATATTTAAAGTTTTAGGCTACTTTCTAATAGAGTTTGTGTGATCTTCTTTTTTATATAGTATTTTAAGGCATCCTTAATGTGACAAATTATTGTTCATCTTGAAATGAATAGAAAACTAGAACTCTTAGACTTGACTACTGAATATTCTTATAAATGTAGTTTTAACCTGAGTTATTAAACTTCTTTCTAAGAACCTTAATATTATATTCATTTGAATAAAAAATCATAGTATTCTATAAGTGAAAAGTTCACTACTTTGAGTTATATTTTTATGTAGTAAAAAAATTACTTGATGACAAGTAATACTTAAGTTTGGGAGATTTTGATGCACAAAAATATGTTAAATTTTTGTTATATAATTTGTACTCATTTTTTGTGATATTACACTTTAAAAGAAGATATTCTTCATGTTTTGCTGCTGGTATGATGATTTTAGGTGATTGGAGCAAAAGGAAGAGAAAAAAAATGAATTTGGAGCAAAAGGAAGCGAAAATGAATGAATTTGGAGCGAAAAGGAGGCAAAATAGAGAAAACAACCTTTTGGCGCCGCGGGCGCCAGAATGGGCGCCACCGGCGCCCAATTATAGAGAGTCTAGAAATTAAATAGTGGTCCAACGCCGCCGGCGCTCTATCCAGCGCCGCTGGCTCCAAATATCGGTGGAAGTCAACTTCAATGTATTTGGATGCTTTTTGAAGGGATGCTTGAGAATACTATTGGGGAATTCATTTTTAAACTCTTATAGATGCTCGACATTCAATGCAGGTCGAAGCATAAGGTGACGCCCTTTAAGAGAGAGAGGAGAGGGAGAGAAGTGAAATGGATTGAAGAGAGTGTGTTAGGGTTTGTAGAGATTGTGTGGTAAGTGAGTTTAAATGTTATTTTGTGAGAGATTCTTCTTTAAAGAGTGTAAGAGAATGAGAAAAGTGAGAGTTCACTTTTTTCTTACTATTCTAATGAGAGAATTGAGTGTTATAGTGAAGAGAGAAAAAAATTCAAAGGAACTTCAAGGGATTTGCTTGGGGAAAAAATTGAGATGATTTGTACTTATTTTTGTGGTTTGTATGACTTTTCTTTTATATATATAATTCATGTTTTGTTGTATCTTCCTCATGAATTCTGATCCTCATGAATTCTGAGTAGATTTCTTTGTCATTCTTCTTGCAATGTGATGCGATGAAGTGTTGATGTAGATTTGATGTGCCATAAAAATGTTAAGAAATTATGATGATTTTTCACTTTAAACTTCATTTACTTTTCGATATGGTCAATTGAATTTTTAAAATTTGTTGTGAAACATTCAATCCGAAAGAACTGAGTGTTCTACAACAATAGCGGAGAATCCATTTAATGTCCATGAATGAGTTGCGTAGCTCATGGGAATTGAGTGCAAATAAATAGGAAAATGTGGTTTGATGGGCTTCGAATTGGAGATTTTAGAGTGGCGGGCTGAAATCCCCAATTTGGTTCTAAATTTTGGTAAATAAAACTAGGGTTAGCCTTCAGGTGAAGGGAAGTGGGAGCTCTGAAGTGAGAGCCAGTATCCTTCCAACCTAACTATGGATTTAGTGACTAAGCCTAAGATTTGCCAATGTTATTTTCATACTTGAAAGAGGGGGTACTCTGACGAGGGTAAATAATATTAATTCTCCTATTTGTAATAATACAAATTTATTATCAATCTATATCAATCACTCATCATAGACTCATTGTAAGAGAAAATATATTTTTCCATATTTGAACAATTCAATATAAAACTTAGTGTGTGTTAATTTAGAAATTTAGAAAGTAATTTTAGTTAATTTAGCCTTAGTTATCTTTGCACTAGCAACTTAAATAGTACTTGAACTTACATTGTGAATTGAGTATTTGATTTCAAATCTTTGCTATATTTTGATAAAGTTTTTACCTTCCTCGTGGGATCGATAACCAGGACTCTACTAGAGCCCTGTATTACTTGAACGATACGTATACTTGCGTACGTGGGTGACTACCTAAATATTAAATTAATCTTATTGTGAAATTGAACTGAAACTATCTTTTGAATATTTACATTAGAGGTAGCGCACCGATACCCAACCATCAATCCACCAGAAGAGTTTGCTCTTGCTTCTATAGTACTTTTACTGAGCTCACCAGTACTACTAAACTCTCTCATTGAGATTACTGATACCCACCTAGCCGCATCACCGAGCTCGATGAGCAATTCTTTGAGATAGAAGGAATAGAACTTCATTCCATCATCATGCATATATATTTATTGGACGCCTAATATCTATGCCAACGATATTTTCAATGGCGGGTTTCTGTAGGTTTCGTGTAATACAACCTATAAATTATTATGGGAGTCTCTTTAAAATACTAAACTTCCTTCCATCTATTTTATAAAAATCTACCGTAGGGCTGTAATTGAGCCTAGTCGAGCCAAGTATATAATGGTTCGAACTTGGCTTGGTATATTTTTAAGTCGTTCATGTTAGACTTGAGTTTCTGTTGAGCTTTCATATATTATACATGCTTGAATTGTTTAAATTTTTTCGATGCTTAAACTTGATTTGTTTATGATGAGTGAATGAAAGTCTAAACGAGAAAAAATTCAAATGAGTATCTATTTCATATAGAAAAATTAGTAAATAATTTTACAAATCTAATTGAATATGCTAATTTATCAATTATAAACTATGTAAAAATTGAAGGTCTTTCATGAATTATGATCATATGAGATGTAATATCTCATATTTTAGCATGATAATACATCCGAGTTTACACCTAACTCTCACATTAAAATATAGGCGTTGGTTTCCTATAGTAATATACACGTCATTTTTCTTTTCTTTTCTTTTTTTTTTCTGGAAATTTTGTAGATATCTTTTTATATTGAGTTGCTGCAACATCCTTATTCTTAATCATATGTAACTAACAATGATTGCATTTCATTTTCTCAATTACACTTTTTAATCGAGTAAGACTTGTGAGAAAAGTGTAAATACGAGATATGAGAGAGACTAGAATTTTAGAGATCCTTGTGCGATTCGACCTCGTCATTGCTTTTGATGCTTGCACACCATAATAACTCAGGTTTCGTATGTTTCAATCTAGAGACGCGATACCATGATAGGCTATCAGGAAAGTGAGGTTTACAGAGTTCTAAAGTTATATTTAAGGGACATTTCATATTCATCACACATCTTATGTATTTTCACTTCTAATACTTAAAATTTAAATAAATATACTAATTATTATTATATATTAATAAAATAAATATATAATAATCAATCTAAAAAAATATTAACATAATAATATATTATAATTAAACATAAAATAAAATAGATTATAGTTAATTAAATTTTATTTAAACAATACATTAGATATGATACGAGGTATTATCAAGTTTAATATCAAGTAATTAACAAGTTACTTGTTGGGCAACAAAGGAGTTTATTCGTAAACATAAATAAACATGTTCGATTATATATATGTTTAGCTCATTTAAACTGAGTTTTTAAAAATTGTTCAAATTCGTTTTTGTACTAATTTAAACGAACATGATCAAATCTTAATCGAACCAAATCCGAACTAATTATTGAGTGCACTAGTTCATTTACAACCCTAATCTTCCGGATTGTATGGATTCCCTTTACACATCATAAAAGATATATAAAAAATCAAATATAAATGTTTGACATGTAAATAAATAAAAAATTGAAGGGTATGTATGTAGATGTGCAGTCCAAAGTTCATTTGTAGCAGTAAGTAAACTCTAGGCCGTGAACCAGCAAATCAATAATGTCTGCCGCACTCGGGAGCAGCGAGTCCACGGGAAAGGGGGATGCAGCACAAACGAAATCGTCCTGTTCGTCGTCCCTCCCGCTGCCTTTTCTTGTTGCACATTGCCGGAGCTACCATTAATCGTCGGCGGGGTTTCGAAAGAGCTTCTTTTGCTCGAATGAACTGCTAATTCGGCTTGCTGTGCCAACGGGCTAGTAGTGGGGGCAACCATGACGGCTAACAGGACTAAGGGTATGGTCAGCGAGGATGAAGTGTACGCTCTTGTTCAAAGGTTTATCTACACCCCCTGCGGCCCTTTTAACTCCTTCTGAGTGAATCCTCACCCAGCTTTTCTCGATGGGAGATCGGTTTTTGTTATATCCGTTTTATGAGTAGAGAAGTATAAGCTAGATTTGGTTTTCCATTGATATTTTAATACTTAGTTGAGAAGAGTAAAGATTATCTCGATAGACTGTAATGCTTGATTTTTTGTGGCTAAGTTTATTGGATAGATCTCGTGTGCGTTTTATGGGGTTAGGCTGCTTAGCAGTTTTTGTGAGTTATTGGAAAATAGTAGTTGGAAAAACTATATTAAGCCCCATTGGGGCTGTACATTGTAATGTTTCATTTGTTAGGGTTACCAAGATTTCGGGGAGGAGAGTCCTGTTTTGGCTTTGAAATAACCTTCCAATAGTTTTACAAGTTGCAACCACCAGTCCCAAAAAACTGACTCTTATATGCTTTCCAGCATATGGGGCTGTTTGGCTACAAGTAGTATTTAATTACTGTCGGATTTAGTAAACACTGTAAATTCCGATATAGTAAATCCAAAGAGGGTTAAATTTTGATAACTGTTTAGAATTATACACGTTAAATATAGATAAATCCTAACAAACTGTTTGACTACGTATTTCAGGATTTAAGAAAAGATTTAACTGACACTAATATGTTTAAGTGAGGAAAAAGATGAAAATAGGAGCTTGCTTGAGCTCCTTCCCTAATTTGAGGTGGTTGAAGTTCACCTCTTTGCTAGACCATTCGATAAAAATCCAATGCAAAAGTATTGGAATCATAAACCAAATATTTGTGCCTCTTCTAATATGTTTAAGGGAATGAATTCGAATTTTTAAGCATTAAGTTGAGCTACAAATAACCTAATCATTTTGGAATTGTTTTATTTATATTTTTCAAAATTATAAAAAACAAAATAATGGTAACCCTCCAAGTGTCGAGATATATCCCATGCATCTCCTATCAATCCATCCACCACAAAATCTCGAATTCATTCCATCCTCAATCTTCTGCTGAAGCCTACCACTTTCTTGCTTGAAGGTTCATTAATGCTCCATCACTGTATTTCAATCATGGCAGGGAGCTCCAATGTGATGAGCTCAACATGTCTGTCTTTAAGCATGGTGCCATCATGGTTGATGGCAGGGATTACACTCCCACAATTGAATCAAATCCACTGGGCCTCAATCCCCAATTGAAAGGTGGTTCACTCCATCCTCCACGACTCTCTTTGCGCCAATCTCTTGAGGGAATGCATGGGCTTTTTGGATTATCCCTTTATTGTTTTCATCTAATACAATGATTGTGATTTCCCCGTTTTCAATTGAAAATCATGGGCTCTCTGCTATCTTAAAGGTTTTGTAAACGTTTCAAATGTCGAGATCAAGTAAACTTGAGATCAATTGTGAAACATAGAGTTAACAATGTTCATGATTTTGTAAGATTTAAGTTCTTCATTTTGCTGTTGGAAAATATTGAAGTTAAATATGACTTAGTATGAATACTCAAAAAATTGTTGTGATAATATGGGTCTATATGCCATACCTTTTATTTTATTTACCCTGGAATTATATAGGCGAATAATTTTCATCATCGTCAATCCTATCCCTACTATCTTGGTCAGCTTGTGAAATCTCATTCTTAATTCATCATGATTGAGTGTTGTTTGAGGTATTAAATCTATTTTGTGTAAAAAATTATTTCTTTCATATTTTTTTCTTCTTGTTTTATCCAGTGTATCTTTATACCTAAACCGGCTAAGTCTGTAACACTTTTGTCTTTATAGGTACTACAAGCTGGCCCTTTTAAAAATCATTTATTAATGTATCTCTCATGGTTTTATTATGCATTAATTTACTCATTTTTATTTTTTTCACAATCAGCTTGAATAACGTTGAGTTATTTATCACCCAACCTTTGTATTCATATTATTTAGTTAATCTATTCATACTTTTTAATTTAATTTATTTTAATACATCTATAATATTATGTTAACGCATAATACTATTGAAGTACTTATCTTTTTTGTCCAAGTAGCCTTAGTTTTAGAAGTGAGATCCTTATTCACCTCTTCATTCATTTGTATGATAAATCTTATATTATAAAACCTATCGCTTAGATAGAAGTCATATCTTCATTCATCTTCTCTCATTTTGTATGATAGATCCAAGGTTATGAAACCCATTACTTGGATAATGCTATTTTCTTATAGCTATAAATGGGTTCTTGCGCGGATTGCACTCTGGGCATCTTTATGCCACCTTTCATCTCACTCCTCTCACAATGTTTCTATTATATTAATGGGTCTTGGACACATGTTAAAATGGCCTTCTTCCAATTTGATTGCTTCATGGAGCCTCCTAACAGTCTAGTTTGTATATCATTTCTATGACTTTGTCTGTGCTACTTCAACTGTCAAAGTTCTGAGAAAAATAGACTGAATTCTGAATAGGCTCCATGCATTTTCCCTTTGCTTTCATTCCATTAAATAATAATCTTACAATCTATTTTAGATACAAAATAAAGTGCATAATCTATTTTAGGTAACTTGATAATACATATTCCTAATCTAAATATTTAGCTAAAAGGAAAATAAATCAGAATAAAGACATTGGAAATATATAAATAAGGAAGCTTCCTAATTATAGAAAACTCTCTAAATTAGCCACCTGATTTCCATCATTTCTGATTGACATCCTCCCTTAAATTGATGCTGACTGATCAGGAAGCATCAATTTGTCAATAAGAAATTAATGACGCTGTCGAGGTAGAGCTTTAATAGATCCCAAAATCCAAGAAACAATCCAAGCATCCTTTGCCTCCTTTTGATCAAAATATTTCGGTTTTGTAGGTGCTGGAGAAGACATCAATATGCTAAAAAAAAATCCTTACCTTTCAAAAATATATTGGATTTAAATTCTCATGTTGCATAATTTTGGATGGAAAGTCTAAAGCCAAAAAAGCAATGGGATCCATAAAAATCCAAAGAAAATCAAAGAAAACAAATAGAACCAAAATATCGTGCACTGCCATTGAATTCGATCCGAGACCGAAGGAGAGGAATCTGAAGCCTACAATCCTTGAGTGCGACGATCTAGGAAGTATCTCGGCGCTGAAATACGCTGACTATCCTTGAGTGTCGAAGATCTAGGAAGGATCTCAGCTCTAAAATACGCGACTATCCTTGAGTACCGAAGATTTAGGAATGATCTCGACGTTGAAATACGCCGACTATCCTTGAGTATCGAAGTCCAAAATAAAGCCGAAGCTGATGAAGCAGAAGCGGACGAAGTGGACGATTACAGATGAGTCTTGGATCGCAGACGAGATAACCGATTGCGGATTGCTGACGAGACAACTAACGGACAGAATCAGACACGTGAGACGGAACCAGAGAGAAGCAGTAAAGGATAGTCGAAGCCGATGATGGTGTTTTGGATGAAACCGAAGTGGACGAAGCAAGCCGAAACAGTCGAATAGGCGAAGCAATCGAATGCAAACGATTCCAAAGGCTAGCAGACGAAGCAGTCAAAAGACGAAGCAGACACAATAAAAAGCGAAGTAATCGACGGTGAACGAAGGCGGACAAAGCAGTTGAAGGAGGTCGAAGACATCAGAAGCAGTAGGAATGAGCTTGAGTGAAGATCGACTGTGCTCTCGGGTCGAGCTCTAGGGCAGGGAAGAGATCCTCAACTTTCCGTTGGCTCGGGAGAAGATGAGACAAGGTAGGGCAGAGAAGGTCAGCGGTAGAGAGGATCGCGTGCAGGAAGGACAAGATGGATCGCGCAGAGGATCGCAACAAGTGAGGCTGTGATTCAACGATCTTGTGGGGTAAGGCAGAGTGAGGGCTTCCGACGTGAAGAGTTAAATGAGCGGCGAAGTCAGGGTCGAGCAATGAGCGAAGGATGCGAAGGAAGGCTCAGGATTGTGTGGACTCGAGTCTCGTGAGGAGAGGGACGACAACGATCTCGACGCAGGGAGCCAGTCGATGTGGAGGATTTCGAACCGGAGAAAATGTCAGGGAGACGAGAAAGAGGACGAACCAGACGAACTGTCCCGACGAGACTCAGAGATTTGCAATCGAAGAAGATGAATCAAAGGCAGGAGCCACTGCGGCTCTGTCGAGACTGGCCGAGTCGAAGAGGAAGATGAAGTAGAATGAAGAAGACGCAGGCGAAGAAATAATGAGACGACGAGCTAACGAGCGGGAATCTAGGTAAAGAAAGTTCCTCCCTTCCCGCATGAAGGCGTGCTGGAAGGGAGCCTTGACGACCCTCCAATAACTAGTGGTGGTTAGGGCAAAATTTTGGCTCTGATACCATGTCAAAGTTTTGAGAAAAATAGACTAAATTCTGAATAGGCTCCATGCATTTTCCCTTTGCTTTCATTCCATTAAATAATAATATTACAATCTTTTTTAGGTACAAAATAAAGTGCATAATATATTTTAGGTAACTTGATAATACATATTCCTAATCTAAATATTTAGCTAAAATGGAAATAAATCAGAATAAAGACATTGAAAATATATAAATAAAGAAGCTTCATAATTATAGAAAACTCTCTAAATTAGCTGCCTGATTTCTGTCATTCCTAATTGACATGAACTACTTTGTCATAGTTATCTTAGTTTCAATTTTTCGTAAATCATTACAGGTGGATGCTACCATTCCACATTTTTTAGGCGCTCTGTAATTGGAGTCTTCATAGAATTGGACGTAACTGCCGTTTTCCTTATGGAGTTGTGATTGAGTTTCTATTGTTTGCATGTTAGCTGAATGTGGACTTTATAAATATTCCTACATACTGCTTCTCTTGTCATAATTTTGGAAATTAAAATTTTTATTGTTTGAAGGCTCATCCTCATATAAGAAATTCTTAATTTCACTTGCAAGGCCTCTCATCTGATGCTCATATCGGTTCCTCTAACACTTGCATGAAAGATCTCCCCTCATTTGTTCCAGTATCTTCCCCAAACTTGAATTCAGGCTCACTTTCTCTTTAGAAGAAACTTATTATTTTTGTTCCTTCTAGCCTCTTGATGTCGATCACTTTATCAATTGCTAATACTATCATTGAGAATATTTTGTAAGGACTTGAAATGTCTCATCATCTTCTCATCGGCATACGAAAAAATTATTATTTGTCTGTGTAGGGATGGAAAGAACCGAGCTTCGATCAATTTCCAATCAAAATCACATAGCGGAAAATGAGATCACATTGAATCGAGAAGTCCGGAATAAAATATTGAACATAAACACACAATAAAGTGTTAAAAAAAAACATACCAAGATTTATGTGAAAAAATCTGAGAAAGGGAAAAAATCACGGAGCCACATCACAAAAAAATGTTCACTATGAATGAGAGAAAAGTACATATTACGCCACTCAAATCTTCTCTCTACAATCACTTGAACTTACAAAAATTCGCTCACAAGCTTCTCTTGAGTGTACAAGAGAAATTACATGCCGAGTGCCACCCCATCAACTCTTTTCCGCTTCACGAGTTTTGTCAAGAATACCTCATGCGAGAGAGATAAGTCTTACTGCTCTGAATCAAGGGCTTTAACTCTTGAATTGGGAGAAAGCCGTAAGTGACATAGTTACGACTAAAATAGGCCTAAATATTTTGCTTGCTCGGGAAGAAATTTGGAAGAAATTGCGGCGTTGTTACATTGTTGTTTGGCATAGGTATGCCATCCGGCGTAGCTACGCTCATAAACATTCGTGGATACACCAAGATTGATGTGCACAGGGGTGTTGCTACATGCTTCATCACAACTGTGTGGGTGCTTCCAGACTCCACACCTCAGCAGTCTGTACAACTTCAACTAGTCTATCATATTTACCCTTGTTTCATTTTTTGGAAAAATATTACAGGTTGATGTTACAACCCTAGGCCCTCTAAGTAGGTCTTCATGGAATTGGACACTAGTGCCATTTTTCATAAAGAGATATGGATTGTGTCTCCATAGTATGCCATTTTTCATAAAGAGATGTGGATTGTGTCTCCATCGTTGGGATATTAGCTGAATGCGGACTTGATAAATATTCAACATATTGCTCTTGTCATATTCTTGGAAATTAAATTTTTTATTGTGTGAAGGCTCATCTTGATATGAGAAATCCTCAATTTCATTCGTAAGACCTTTCATCTGATGCTCATATTGGTTCTTCTAACACTTTGGTGGAAGATTTCCCCTAATCTATTCATGTATAGTAGTAGCAGTAGCTGTAGTGACAAAAGTGTTACTTTGGATGATCAAATTATTAAAAGGTGTAAATAATTTAGATATCTCGGTTCTATTGTTCAAAGTGATGGCAATATAGATGGGGATGTTATTTGTAGAATTCAAGTTGGTTGGTTGAAGTGGAGAAATGTTTCGGGCCTATTGTGTGATAGAAAAGTACCGCTTAGACTGAAAGGAAAATTTTATGAGATGGTGGTGAGAGATGCAATGCTCTATGGCGCTGAATGTTGGCTTTTAAAAGGAAGCGCAAAACTAAGTGTTGCTGGGATGAAAATGATTAGGTGGATGGGTGGCTTTACGCTAGAGACCAAATGCGAAATGAATATATCCATGATAGGGTTAGTGTAGCTCCAGTGATGGACAAAATTAGAGTCATCTTAGATAGTTTGGTCACATTAAATGCCGGACATCCGATGATCCGATTAGGAGAGTAGATGTTTTAGATTCAGCTGTTAAGAAAG
This sequence comes from Papilionanthe hookeriana x Papilionanthe teres, assembly GCA_022702705.1. Classification (NCBI taxonomy): domain Eukaryota; kingdom Viridiplantae; phylum Streptophyta; class Magnoliopsida; order Asparagales; family Orchidaceae; genus Papilionanthe; species Papilionanthe hookeriana x Papilionanthe teres. The sequence continues at coordinate 39,716,047 of CM040433.1, read as the reverse complement.
GCAGAGGTAGACCTAGGAAGGCTTGGGCTTACTGTATAATAAATGATCATAATTTATTAGAATTAAATGAAAATATGACACTAAATAGGATGCAATGGAAAATAAGGATTGATATAGCCGACCCCGCCCAGTGGAATAATGGTTTTGTTGTTGCTGTTGTTGTATCCATGTATATTCCCAAAACTTGAATTCAGGTTTACTTTCTTCTTAGGAGAAAGCTATCATTTTTGTTCCTTCACGTCATCAATTGCTAATACTATTATCGAGAATACTCTGTGAGCACTTGAAATGTTTCATCTTCTTGTCGGCGAACAAAGCGATGATTATTTGTTACTGTGTATTTTTTATCTTTATTGGAGCTTTCATTTGTTGATGCTTTAATAAATAAAATAGTTTAGGTTTTTTTTATCAGAAGGGACAAAAATTAGAAGAAATTTATTGCCCCTCTTTTATTTTTACTAGGCTTTAAGATAGATGTTCCGAATAAAACCATTATTATACTTTTCTATCCTATTGTTTTTTTCTTGCTTTGATATTTTTGTTAGATGCCCTTAATATGCTCATCTCTTATTTTATGAATATAGTTTAAAAAATATATTTATAAATGGCCAAACCTCTGTAAGATAGTTTTTTTTTATACACCATAACAATCCGACATAATTGTTGGTGATTTTGTTTCTTTTTGGAATTATTTAGCATTGATTTAGATTTTATTAACATATCTAAAAGTTTGAATGGCTTATTTTGAATTAAAATTGACAATGATGTATTTTTATTGTATTATTTAATACCCGAAAACCAATTATGGAGATGATTTTTATACTAAGGAAACTAATATAAAAGTAGAGTATTTGTATGATTTGTGTTAGTACTGAGAAGGTATATTATCAAGTATAATGAGAGTTGATTTGCTTTTTTTAATAAAAAATTTCGTCAAAACTATATTGAAGTCATTAAATGTATGATTGATTCAACATTAATTAATATGAGTGGCTGTCAAATGACCAAAGAGTTCTCAATCAAGCATCAAGTATTAGCTTTAGTTTGTATTAATTATGGTAATGCTTACAAATTATGTTCAAAGTACAATTTTTATGCATGTTATTTGTAGACAACATTATTCTTATTGAAGAAAACTTAAGGACAAAGTAAGACCAATGAATGAAATATTTAGAAGATCAACGACTTAGAATTAGCAGAATAACAAGGGACAATTTATTGTGCGATGCTTAATGGGTGTAAATTGATTGTTTTCATCCAATATCACTATTTGATCTATTGCTAACTAGCTTTAATTAATTTTAGATATATTGAATTAATATAGATATGAATAGGTAATAGATAGGTGTGCATTTAGAATGGTTATATTACATGAATCTGACTCATGGACAATAGGTCATTAATAACCAAGTTATGTGTGCCAAAAAGGAGAATAGTAAGTGCGTGAAAAACTAGAAATGATTATATTAAAAAAAAGGTAGGTGTAATGCCTATTGACGGCGATGCTGGGAAGATCGGCATTGTGCTTTGAGGGTGCTTATTTGATGGAACAAGCAGGATAGATAAAATCAATGTGAAAAGATTTAGAAGAAAAGTGAGGTAGCTAAATGATATGAAATAAAGTTGTGCAGAAAGATGAGTGCAAATTAAAGTTAACACTTATGTGAAAATAATCTAGAGTGTTTGTAGAATAGGGATTGATAAAGCTGTTGACCTCATTTTTTTGGTGAGGTCTCTTACTCTCCTTAGAGCATAGAATCTGACCTTAGGATTTTCCTGACTGACTATCCTAGAAGACTAGAGATGGTACCCACACCAACTAGAAATTCGAGCCCATTCTTGACTCATTGTAGTCTCATATGGGTGGTTTCAAATCCTGGACACTTAGTCGAGTCGATTAAAAAAAAAATCAACATATTGAAACTCAAGTCGAGTACCCATAGGAATTGAAAAAGCCTTAGGAGATCCCTTATGACTGGCATACACTTCGTCGTCAATTAAAATTTAAATTAGTTTTCAAAATGATTAATCACAAATCAATATTTAAAGAAAATTAATTTGACGCTTTTTGACTCGGGCGCCGACGAAGTTGTCCGGATGACCCCGGATGACGAAACGGACCGTGCAAGTGCGTCGATTTTCGCTAGGGAAGACACCCATTTTTAATATAGTTTTGTGCACGAACAAATAGCACAAAAATTGAGGATTTTAAATTAGAAATATTAAAAAATATATAAATTAAAAAAAGAGTTTTTAAAACATCCTAATCCCTAAACCTACGGTTCACTCTCCCTCTCCCGATCCTTCTGGCGTCGCGAACTCTCCTGAAGACCTTCCTCTCCCGAAGCGTCCCTCTCCAGAAGCTTCTCCTCTTCTTGCGACAAGAAGACCCCCCATTGGAAACCTAGCCGAACTCTTCTTTCTCCCTCTCGGCAGACACCCTAGCCGAACTCCCTTTCTCTTTCTCTACAGAGAGCTACCCTGCCCCTCCTAAAAAAAAAAAAAGATCGTGAGAACTTTCAGTCGATTGCTCAATATTATTGCTTAGCTGCTCGATATTCCTGCTTGGTTGCTTGTTTGTCTATGGAGGTATTATCTTCTTCCTCCATTGCTTGGTATTCTTGCTTGGCTAAGAGTTTTGTTGCGAGATTTAAGTTGGCTATTGTGCATTTGTGCTGAGATTCATACAGGTACAAGCATGTGTGTTGTGATTCAACCATTGCCTCTAGATCTTTTTTATATGGATGAGTTAGTGAAGAATGGTATGCTTTTTCCTTTTATCATTTTTTTTAAAACAATAACACTTCTCTTCCTAAAGTATTTTGAGCTCTATCAGTTTCACTTTGATGGTCTAGGGCATGCATCCTTGTGAAGTGCAAGTACATGGACGTATTATTCTCATCCCATTAAATCCTAATGCGGGGTTTTATGCATGTTAATAATATTAATAATAATAATATGCTGTTCAACTTAAAACTGTAAGTTGGCTTCATTTTTTTGTTCTGAACATAAGATTACAAGTTTTGTCCAAAAAGACTGATGTGAATGAACCTATTAATTAGTTTACTAGTTGACAGTTGATTAGTTAAAGTGAATTAGTAGCTTCATGCATACCCAAGGATATTCCACATTGAGACATCGCCATATAAATAATAATAATAATAAATAAATAATAATAAAGTAGAAGTTGTTTGATGTGGAGCATAGAATGCTTTATATGCTTTTGAATGATTTAAAAGGTTTGTTTAATTTGCTAGACTTGGTTCAAATTTTTAACAATAAGTAAAGCCATTTCATAGCTCGGAATAGTTTTGAAAATAAAGAAATAGGAATTAATTTTTATGTTCACTCTATTTGAACAAAGAAGTCTCACATTCCATCATGAAGACGAACAAATCAAAATATAGTGCAATATGGTAGGAGAGCATATCTTATTCACATTTGAAATCCATCCACCTAGTTAATCAACTCGTAGACGTGAAGACTATGAAGCTTAAGCGAGAAAAGAAACTGTAATAATTTGTTCATGGGCCGTGATGCTTCACAAAAAAATCTGTTTAATCTCTTTTAATTAAGGGATATTTACGTACATGCCACACAACTCCTTTGTATTTACATATCTAACACCTAAACTTTACATTTTATATTTATATATTTAAACTCCTCATATCACGTACATTTCATATATATATATTTAAGCTCCTCATATCATGAGAAAATGTTATTATTTTGTATTTCTTTTTACACAACTGAATTAATCAACAACAACAACAACAACAACAAAGCCTTAATCCCACTAAGTGGGGTCGGCTACATGAATCCTTTTTCTCCATTGTGTCCGATTTAGTGTCAAATTTTCGTTCAATTCTAATAAATTAAGATCATTTTTTATGCAATAAGCCCAAGTTTTCCTAGGTCGCCTCTCGCCTTTCTTAACATAAGTTGTATTTAAAACATCTACTCTCCTAATCGGATCATCAGTGGTCGACGTTTAATGTGACCAAACCATCTAAGGCGACTCTCTCTAATTTTATCCGTCACTCGGTGCAACTCCAACCCTTTTACTGGATATATTCATTTCGCATTTTGTCTCTAAGAGTAAAGCCACTCATCCACCTAATCATTCTCATCTCGGCAACACTTAACTTAACATTATGCTTCTCTTTTAAAGGCCAACATTCAAGACCATAGAGCATTGAAGGTCTCACCACCATCTTGTAAAATTTTCCTTTCGACCCAAGCGGTACTTTTCTATCACACAATAGGCCGACGCATTCCTCCACTTCAACCAACCAACTCCGAATTCTACTATTCACATCCCCATCTATATCACCATCGCTTTGAACAATGGACCCAAGATATCTAAATCGTTCACACCTTTTAATAATTTGATCACCCAAAGTTACACTCGTCGTCACTAGACCTACTATTACTAAAATTACATTCCATGTATTCAGCTTTAGTTCTACTCAAACGAAGACCTTTAGACTCCAATGTAGACCTCCATAATTCAAGTTTTTCCCGGACTTTTTCTCTTGTCTTATCCACAAGGAGGATATCATCAGCAAAAAGCATACACCAAGGTACATCCTCTTGTAAATGCCCAAGAAGACCATCCATAAATAAAGCAAAAAGATATGGGCTTAAAGCCGATCCTTGATGTAAACCAACGAAATAGTAAAATACTTGGTCAATCCTCCTTCGGCTCGAACACATGTAACGTCTCAAGCATACATATCTTTAATGACTTGAATATAAGTTATATCAACACCTTTCTTCTCGAGGACTCTCCAAAGAACATCTCTGGAACCTTATCGTAAGCTTTTTCTAAATCAATAAAAATCAAATGTAGATCCTCCTTATTATCTCTATACTTCTCCATCAAACCTCTCAATAAATGTATAGCTTCCATGGTAGCACTCGCCCGCATAAATCCAAAGTGATTATGAGAAATCTTAGTAATACGTCTTAACCTATGTTCAATTACCCTCTCTTATAATTTTAAAGTATGACACATCAATTTAATTCCTCTATAATTTGCACACTCTCGTGCATCTCCTTTATTCTTAAAAATGGGGACCAAAATGCTCTTTCTCCACTCCTCGGGCATCCTTTTAGTTTTTAAAATAATATTAAAAAGTTTAGTAAGCCGGAAACCCCAAATCACCTAAACATTTCCACACTTCAATCGGGATATCATCAGTCCCTACGAGACTTGCCCCTTAGTTTTCTTTAAAGCCTCATCAACTTCTTTTTTACTAATGCGACGGTAAAAATGAAAAGTTTTATTATTATTAACGATATTAAGATCACTAAGTCAATCGTACTTTCAACGATCATCATTAAAAAGTTTATCAAAATAACTCACCTACCTATGTTGAATATCTTTTTCTAAGAAAAGACTTTTTGATTTTCATGCTTTAATACACTTTACTTGAGTTAAATCTTTACTTTTCTTTTCTCTTTGTTTAGCTAGTTTATACATATATTTTTCACCTACCTTAGTATCTAACATGTTATAAAGATCACTAAAAGCAAAATTTTTGAACTTAAGTGTTATGTATGAAAATAAAATTTTTGAACTTAAGTGTTATGTATGCAGAACACATAAGAATTGAGTGACTGTCTTGCATGCTTTCTATCAAATAATATTGAGTTAATTAATGAGAACCAATAGAATAAATAAAATTTGGAACAATAGTGGGATTTCAGAAGATAGATGTCTTAGAATCAATAGAACAAAGATGGAAGTTATGCTATTTAATTTTAGGTGTGATATTTATGATCATTTACCGATACTTTTAGAAGATAATACAATAATCAAATGTGATATGTTTAAATACCTTTGATATGCTATATAAAAGAATGAGGATATGGATGTGAAAGTTGGATGGTATGAAACAGTTTTTCAAATAAGGAAATATTATGGATTCTTAAAGGTGAGTTTTTTGGGTTTTTGGTTTTGAAACTTTGTAGGATATTATTTCCAGAGAAATCTGAAATTGTGGGATTTTTTATCTATGGAAGGTTTTGAATCTTGGAAAATTATTGTTTAAAAAAAATTACAAAATCCTCATGCCCTTTTGTTCGACTCGCAAAATTTGGAAGCTTTTAGAACTTTGTTTTGGGAAGTATAAAACTAATATTGATTGGATTTATGAAAAGTTTGAAGACAAACTATTATTTAGGAAAAGGTCTGGAATTGATTTATGAAAGACTTGGGTGGTATGAATTTAAAAAGAGTAAAGTTTGAGAATGAGATATACACACATAAGAGTTGGGTAAAATGGAGGCTTGAACAATCTTATGTAATTCAAATTCTTCTGTACCTTCATAATTACAATCATACGTTTTACATACTCAAACTGAATATATCAATTCTAATGCTAATTTCTCGGTGCGTCTTTGCGAGGTAAACCCGATCGTGGTGGAAGTATTGGATAATTGTAAGAGTCACCTTGGAGCGGGCGAATCAAACTACATTAAACATCACGTCGGTGAACAATCTCTCTCTACTACGTGGCGATATATGAGGCATCGAGCGGGGCTATAAGACGGAGGTTCAGGTAGGGATGAGCAATGATGAAAAAGACATTTTGGTGTGAGAGGTATTGCACATTCTGACCATAGTGTCAAAGAATTGGCATTACTGCTCCTAACATATGGTAAAGGGTTACCTCTTGCTCTTATGGTTATCTAGCAGTTCTAGCCAGTTTGTGTGACTGACTCACTTTTCAAAACACACATATGATATCAAAATGTACTTCCAAATGAAACTCATATTTTGCTTGCAAAAAATGTTTACAATCTTTGCATGACAAATGAAAGCTCGACATTTTAAAACATTTACTTTTGTCAAATTCATATGTCAGTCACATAGGTCGGGTTGGGAATTACCCTCCCATGAGTGTTTGGTGGGTAGTCTTTTACCCTTTGTTGGGCCTCACATACATGGTGCCGATAGTTGCCTGCGGAGTCCCTCTTGGAAAAGTACAATTTTGAGCTCCCCCTTTACCAAACTCTTATACCCCGCTCTGATATTCCATATATGTGCCACCTTATTCTTTTACCCATATGCTTGTGCTTCTAGATTTTTTTTGGTTTGTTAGCATATTTATATGTTTTATATGTGATACTAACCCTTGCAGTAGCAGCAAATACGCCAGGTACGCAAGTTTATTTTAAATTTATTGTACTTCTTTACTACACTTTTATTGTTCATTTATTTATGCATTTACTTACAATACATATTATACCTCCTAGGATGAAAGCAGTAGGACACCTATTTAGGGGATACACCACACTAGGTCTTGAAACCCAACAATAACTACATATGCAAATACAAAATATAAACCCTAAACCCTTCCTTAGTTTAAACGACAACAAACCCATAGGATTTCGAGATAGTCTGCTTAGTGTGACATAAATCCTCACATTATTTTTAGGCCTTTGCACAACTATATTGTGCATCGTAAGTCTTAACCTTTTTAGGATTCCGAGGTGGTAGTTCAGTACAACGTAAATTCTCCTATTTTCCTAGGCTATTTGCACGATCGGGTACCGTGCGAATATAAGCCATAAATAATAAAAATCGACAAGATTAAACATTTAAATAACTTTATTTCAAAGATGTAAAACCAAACAATAGGATAGTTGGGAAGTCGCCGGGATTTTTCTCGAATCTGTGATATCCCTTACTCTTTGTTCCTTTGACTGCTAAAACAATTATTCTTATTTTGAGTCATTCTCTTTTGATTTTCCTTGTCAAATCTTGGAAACCCAAACTTTAAAATCTTGAAGACAGAACTACTGATCTTAATCGAAAGTTTTCTTAAATGACTCGTCATTTAAGATGTAATTAACTATGGGGGTTTGTCACTATAAGAAACTAATAACTCAGTTAAAATAAACCCTATCTAATCCTCATATTAGGTAGGAGAAGTTGTCAGTCACACAAAATATTTTGCAGACCAAACATGTCATAAATTAGTTAGTTTATGTAATCAAGCCCGCTGTCAATTGATATGCTTACATTTTTTAGGTGATATATCGCTCATAGTGTTGTGCTCGGTTACTTAAACTGTTAAATATATGAGATCTATATGGTCTCATTTATTTCAAAATTAAAATACTATTTTTAAAATCAAAATTATATATATATATATATATATTATAAATTATATTTTAAAATCATTTTTAAAATTCTTGGCCTTCCGAGTGCCATCCCATTTTTACCATCCCATTTTGCTTCCCGTTACTTATTCCAAATATTCAAATGGCTTGCAATTCCCTCCAGATGCTGCCGCTGGAATCCGCTCTTGAATCCTTCACTGGATCCTGCCTGTTTTCGTTTGTTCCAGCCTTCCGAATGTCACACTATTTCATTCAATTTTTGTTACTCGCGTCCATACGCGACGTTGTGACTCGATCCCGCAATGGACGATTTTGTGTGGAATTCCACGATATTCTTCATCATTTCTTCCAGGACCTTCAATCTGTCCTCCATCCTCCCCTTCATAGACGAGAGCCATCCCTCCATGGACAAGAAATACTTCTCCATTTCTAATATGACTTTGCTCATTTCTCCTCCATTTTTTGCTTAAAAGCCTCAATTCTTTAGCTGACATTAGTCCTAAGGCGATTTCAATAGAAAAGGCAGACTTCCGATATCCTAAATTCCCCTCGTTGGCTTACCAGATCACTCAAATCACGTTTGTTTTGGTCTTGAATGGCTGCAAACCGATCATTTTCTCCCAGTCAGTTAGATCGAATCACGACTGTTTCCTTCGTCAAGCTTCTGTCTATTCATGACTATATCGTAATCCACGATCCAGTCGTTGGTTGTGACTCCAGTCATTTAAGATGTAATTAATTATAGGGGCTTATCACTATAATGAACTAATAACCCAGTTAAAATAATCCCTATCTAATCCTCATATTAGGTAAGAGAACTTGCCGGTCACACAAAAAATTTCATAGACCAAACAAATGTCATAAATTAGTTAGTTTATGTAATCAAGCCCGCTGTCAATTGATATGCTTACCTTTTTTAGGTGATATATCACTTGTAGTGTTGTGCTCGGTTACTTAAACTGTTAAATATATGAGATCTATCTGGTCTCATTTATTTCAAAATTAAAATACTATTTTTAAAATCAAAATTATATATACATATATATATATATATATATATATATATAATATTTTAAAATCATTTTTAAAGTTCTTGGCCTTCCGAGTGTCATCCCATTTTGCCATCCCATTTTGCTTCCCGTTACTCATTCCAAATATTCGAATGGCTTGCAATTCCCTCCAGATGCTGCCGCTGGAATCCGCTCTTGAATCCTTCACTGGATCCTGCCTGTTTTCGTTTGTTCCAGCCTTCCGAATGTCACACTATTTCTTTCATTTTTTGTTACTCATGTCCATACGCGACGTTGTGACTCGATCCCGCAATAGACGATTTTGTGTGGAATTCCACGATATTCTTCATCATTTCTTCCAGGACCGTGAATCTGTCCTCTATTCTCTCCTTCATAGACGAGAGCCATCCCTCCATGGACAAGAAATACTTCTCCATTTCTAATCTGACTTTGCTCATTTCTCCTCCATTTTTTGCTTAAAAGCCTCAATTCTTTAGCTGACATTAGTCCCAAGGTGATTTCAATAGAAAAGGCAGACTTCCGATATCCTAAATTCCCATCGTTGGCTTACCAGATCACTCAAATCGCGACTTGGATGGCTGCAAACCGATCATTTTCTCCTAGCCAGTTAGATCGAATCACGACTGTTTCCTTCGTCAAGCTCCTGTCTATTCGCGACTATATCGTAATCCACGATTCAGTCGTTGGTTGTGACCCGTGTTTCGTGAGTTTCTTTCTAGCTAGCACAATTGCAAATTGTATCACACCGCAATCCCATCATTTGCTTTCCTGTTCGCTTGAAATCACGTTGTATTGCCATTTTCGACCCTATACACCATGATCCCATATTTGCTTCCCAGTTAGCTCGATTGCTATTATATTATGATATTCGACCAAGCCAGAACTCCATACACTGTGATTCCATCTTTGATTCTTAGAATCGATTTCACTGATACCAATTTGATATAAATCAGAGCCATAATCAGTGAACAAATTGCAAGAAATATGTGAGAAGGCCCAAATTAGGGCTGGTTTGATTAATCTCTAAGCAAACAAATAACAACTCCCAAACCAACCTTAGTCTCTACAATTTAAGAGGTTGACGATCTCTCCAAAGTCTACTCCATTAGACGCAAGACAATAATTTCATCATAACCCTAATCATTAACATATTAGCTCTATCTATACCCCATAATAATAACTAAATTTCTCTTAGGCACCTGTGTGACATCATGTTGTGATGAGACTATCATGATAACGACGAGTGATGCCTTCTTAATGTTTAGTGGAACATTTTGCTGTTGCTAGATGTCAATGTGTTTTAATTTTCATGACTGTTTGGTTAGAAAACATGAAATATTTCAGCAATTATACATCATATTTATTTTGGTACGAGTAATACAAATTTTGTTTGATTAATCATGCGGACAAAACTAGAGAGGGTCATCTTAGATGGTTCGGTCATATTATACGTCGACCGTCTGATGATCTGATTAGGAGAGTAGATATTTTAGATTCAACTTATTTTAAGAAAAGCAGAGGTAAACTTAGGAAGATTTGGGCATATTGTATAAAAAAATGATCTTAATTTATTAGAATTAAATGAAAATATAACACTTATTAGGACTCAATGGAGAAAAAGGATTCATGTTGCCGACCCCACTTAGTGGGATAAAGATTTTGTTGTTGTTGTCGTCGTCATCGTTGTTGTAATCATGCATTGCACTTATCTCAATCTCAAGCCAATTTTGATGGCTATAAAATCTACGATCAGCAATTTTAGATCAGATTATTCTGCTCTAATTTTCACTAATTTTTTCCTATTTTGGATGAATAAAATGTTTGATTTTTTCCATGTTTGACAGGCACGTTCCTTATATTTACAGTAATATGTGCAGCAGATGTTGTTTTTGTACTGATGCTTGTGCCAGAAACCAAAGGGCGCAGCGCATTTAGAAGAGATTAAGTCATCAATAAATTCTTAGTCATATTATTTACAAACAAAAAGGAGAACAATTTACTTGAACTCAAGGACTTTACTGCTTATTTTTCAGAAATTTGGGTCTAGTATGTAAATCTCTTTATAAATTAAATATTTATTCGATTCCTATATAAATTCGATCTGTAATTGTTTTCGTGCATTTGTCTGTAGTTGTTTTCATGTATATTTATTAATAATTGGATATTGTTTCTTTTGCCCAATTAATAATTATTTAAAAAAATGCGTAGCTGTTGTTTTATGTGAAAATTTGGGCGGTTGATATATGTTTTATACGTCATGTTATTGATTTTTTTTGCAACCACACTCCTACTAAGTCGTTGGATAATAAACTTCTTTTTAATTTTTGTTGCCATTTTTTCCTTTCTTTTCTAGTTCTTACTGAGAAAATTGAAGGTTAGATCTGATGCAATAACTATAAAAATTTTGTTGCGGTAATTTACTCTCTTAGATTTGGTAACTACAGTTTCTATTCTCACGTTCTAATTCAGTTCAGTAGTACACTTACAACTTACAAAATTTTAATAAAAAGAAAGTCAATATTGATCAATATTGATCAAATACAATATTTGCTTCTGTCTCGGGGATGATTTATAATAAAAGGATTAAAATAGTTTACTGCAGTCTGAACATATTCCTTGATGCCTTTAATTGTCATTATCATCGCCCTTCCCCAAATATCTGTGGTTTGCCACTCTAAAGAAGTACTCTATATCTCACGAATTCTACACGATTTATTAGGATGATTAGTTTTTTTATTTTTCTCAAGATACTCCTTGATTGTCTAATATTTCCTTATTATAATGTTATAATTTTGGATATTCTTAGCTATTTTTAAATCATTTTTTCTTTTTTCAGGTATGGCGCATCAACAATTTTCACTCTTCTCCAAGAAATTTCTCAGGCTACTGAAAAAGATGTAACAATAGATTGGAGGACACTTGTTAAGGCCACTTCCACCGGAATCTCTAATGCTCAAGAATATCAAATGCTATGGCGACATTTGGCCTACAGGGACCCCTTAGAAAAAATTGAAGATGGGGGTGATCCATTGGTGCATTTACATTTTGGAACATTGACATACATACCAATTAATTCTTATATTTTTACATATCTACATATATGCCACATTAAATTTGCCTAAATTAAATTTTTTGAATGAGCTTATAGGCTCATAGCATTAACTTTTTTTTTCTCAAGAAAAGAAATTCATCTTAATACTCTTGTAAAATTCTTTTAAGTAGAATGAAACCAAACTCTTAAATATTGAGGCGCCTTTTGGTTTAACGGTGAAATTTTCATAAAAACTTCAAAGTTGAGCGTGTTCGCACGGTGGCACTCCTATATGATGGGTGATATCCTGGGAAGTTACACCAACAAAAGCAAAACCGTTAGGCCACTAGGCCAAGCGGACAATACCTTGATGGGTGAGAGTTTGGGCTGTCACAACTCTGGTGGGATAAGTTTCGATATTCGTTTGATCATATTTCACTGAAGTTGAAGGCTAAACCAATTTTTTATTTTTTTTTCTGAATGTTATTTTTACTTGAGGAGATGTGAATAACTCTCTCTTCCGCAAGTTACTTATATTGCTGCAAGGAAATTAATTAAAATTTGAACGATCATCGCAGTCTGATGAAAGTGATTTAGAATTCGAATTAGAAGATACTCCCAACCCCAGTGAAGAAATATCAACGGAGGTGGATTGTTGTGTCAAGGTATAATTATGAAATTCCATATTACTGCTGCATTTATAAATTTTACATATGTAAGTTCAAAATGCTTAGATTTTTTGCCCTTTACTGAAGCTTACTTAACTTGCAGTCATGCTTTGTATGTAAAATTTCTGGCTGCTATTTATCTACCTTCATCGTACCCTTGAATTTATCCGAATTTTTCTTGCAAAAAGATAACGGATAATTGACTTGAGGAGGTGAACAGTGATATATGTAAAGAATATTCAGTTACATACATAACAAACAATTCTTATTTTTTTACATATCTCACCTAAACTTTCATATTTACACATACAACACTCAAATCTTTAATATCACATAAATAATAGCACTATTGGCACTTTTTAAAAGTGAAATATACCTTTTCATGCATAGGTTTGAAGCATCAAAGTGCTATTATTGCAAATATGAATGTTTTGGGTGTGAAATATGTAAATACATAAGAATTGTGGGCTAGGTATGTAAACTTTCCTTATTTAATTGTCTTGCCTTGTGATTGTTATTTCACCTTAACATTATTCCTTTTCCTTTTGGCATGTAAATTGTTCCCTTTTTTTATTTGGCATGTAAACAACGCGAGCTCTTGTGTAGCGATGTAACATGTGAGCGTATATGATAGAAACATTTTTGAGATTATTTTATTTTCTATTTATTGTCTGTTGTAGTCGATCCCTTTAAAATATTGTGAAACACAGGATATCACACAAGTATACTCGTTGATCAAAAAGTATATGGATTTAAAGTCCAAGTGTCAATCCCATGAGGAATTTTGTTAATTATCAAATAAGTCAAAGTATTAGTTTACTAACCAAAGTCTAGTTCAAAATGATGAAAATTTTGAAAATGTTTAAATCATAATTTTGCAAAAGTAAAATCTAATAAGATTGGGTTCTCTAATATGAAAATAATTCTTCTTTGAATTGGATCATGTGAATCCTCAATATTCTCCTAATGAATCTCCCAAACTTAATGTTGACAATCAGAGACAATTACTCATTTCTCTATTCCTATAAATAAAAAGCATTGGAGTCTAATATTTATAGTTAAGTTCTGCTTAATCCTACAAAGTGTCCCAAAAACACTCATTTTTCTATGTGACTGCAATCTCCTAATTACCATATTCTTATTCCACTAAGTGATTGAGTATTAGCTTGTTCCTTTAACCTATTGTCAATAGTCCTAGATTACTAGAGTTATTAACTTTTCAAGTGATTAATTTGAAAGTAAATTAAGTTTGAAAAATTAATAGACCAACATGCATTTGAATTTCAATTATTTTTAGGAAAATCTTATTGATTGAATAAGAATCATCACTCTACCAAATCAAAGAGGCATAAATTACTTGGTTCCTAAACATGTGGAAAGAAAACAAAGCAAACTTCATTGAAAGAAATTAATTCTTATACAAATGAAGAAATCAAACCCGATATGAATCTCTTTTTGCTCCAACACGATCCTTCCTCTAAGATGAAATCACATTTCAATTCACTCCGACACAACACAAATAAATCTCACACAGAATCACACACATATGCACTCTTCCTATTGTGTTCTCCTTTGCCGTGCTATGAGTTTTCCCAGAGCCCGAAGCCTCTCCTGATTGAAGATCAAGTGAATTTAACCATTCGGATCACTTGAACTACCAAGGGCTGTCTTAACTTAGTGGAGAGCGAAGCAATGCTGGCCCTGTGGCACTGGGGCGCTGGATGTAGCTATGGCGGCGCTGGGCGGAGTGAAAATTTTTGGCCTGAACTTAGAATAAATGGTAGCCATTCCATTTGTTATTGGCTTTCTTTTCTTGCTGAGTGGAGACTTATTTTGTTCTCTTTCATCTATGTTTTTTTTTTAAATTTTTAAGAAATGAAAACTAATTGTATTCTAAAAACCTTGGTAGGTTATACTTTCATCTGGTTCAGGGGATGAATGTAGTCCTGTTGCTTTAAATGTTGAAGCTCCTCCAACCACAGACACGCCTAGTGAGCAAGTTTCAGTGTTGCCATCAGATAAACAATACTTTGGTCGCTATAACCGAGCTACAAATGGTGCCGTTCTCAATGGCCAAAAGCAGCCATTATCAACTGGATTTTCTAATGAAGGATTGGATGGAAATGGCTCATTTCCTGAAAAAAAGAAGAGAAAGTTGTGGACTAAAGAAGAGGATACGGAACTGATAGCTGCTGTTGAGAAATTTGGTGAAGGCAACTGGGCTAATATTCTAAAAGGAGATTTTAAACATGATAGAACAGCATCACAGCTATCTCAGGTAGTCTTGTGCGAGCCTATTGGTTATATCTTATCTCATAATGCCTTTCGATAGTATCTCCCGCATATCAACTGTCCACATGATACATTCTTTAATTTCATCATGGAACTCATCTTTTTTTATTGCCATCATAAGAAAATCTTTTTTCTTTTGGGACATGTAGCTACAATTGATGATTTTTTGACTTACCGGTTAGAGAAAGAATCATGTGAAATTTATGATTTTGTAATGATTGAACTTTTCAAGTATTGAATATTGTTCTTCCTTCTACTACTAAGTCCTATCATCAACATTCTCATTACACTTGTCCACTCTATCTGTCATCTCCTCAAAACTTGAGTTTGGTAGAGATTGAGCTGGCTTCATTTGCAGTTATGAGTCTTTTAATTAATGCCAAGTCGGCTGCCAAGTTGACAGTCTGATGTGGTATCAAATAAATTGCTAGTGGAGTCTTTGAGGAAATGATTTGAATGATTTAGTTTTGAGAGGTATATTTTGAAAAATGAGTTTTTATCCTCAGAATTTGGTTCTCCTGGTTCTTCTTCCCATTTCCTGTTCCCTTCTATATTGATATCCATTTCATTATCCCAGCGAGATTAAGAGCTCCATTTGGCAATTGAGCGAGGCTTTCAGCAAGGGTCTCGGTCAAGCAGGAGGATGGACCGGTCGACTATTTCAAGGGGTGGGAACTACCGCACTCTTTCCCCCCTCCTATTTTCTTTTAGCACTATATATATGTTATTTGTATGTTTTAGGGTTCAACTTTGCTATTTCTCATTTTAGAGTCCAGCTGTCGGCGTCTCCTCCCTTGCTAGGGCTGTCTCCAAGGATAGGTTTGCTTCAGCTGTATCCTGCTCCGAGGTGGTGGTTATCTCTTCAATCCCTTGTCGCACTCCCTCTTCCCTGTTGCCGCCAACCTTCCCCGTGCCTAACTTGCTGTCACCAAGCTCACACTGTGCCTAAGCGGCTGCCACCAATCATGTCTGGGCCTACTTCATTGCCACTAGCCCTCCTGCACAGTCCCTGAGTATCGCTGACCTCACCAGGCCTTTTCCTTGCTGCCAGCTCCCTCTCTGCACCTAGCCTCACTGCCGACAGCCCCTTACAAGCCCATCCCTTTTGCTGCCAACCTCCTCTACACCCACCAAAACCTTCAAGCTGCGTGGCGCCACCGCTTCCTCCCTGCCCTCCACCTAATTGTTGACGTAGCCTCTCATACTACCCGCACACCTGTTGTCCAGCCAGGGTTCATCACCTTAGCCCTCGCCATTGGTCTTGTTTGCATCATGTTATTTTATTTCCAGTTTTATGAACCCTTGTTGTGCTTCTTTCTAAATCTTAGTAATAATAATCATATTTGATCGTTTTTAGGTTACTCCGGTATCAGTTTATGTTAGAGCTAGCCAACTCTAGTTCTCTCATATGGTTTCCTAGCATCCACCTTATCTCTCCACTAAAATTTTTTCTTTCCTACCCTCAACCACTCCTTCTAGATCCAAACCCAAACCCAAACCCAAACCTTAATCATGTCACCATGAAGATACATGTTAGAACCTATCATACAACTAGAAATCCATTTGTTTCAACATAGGCTCACTGAGATTGATGATGGAACACCGGGGGATATTACCCTCAACCTTGATCTAGAGAGTTGAAGGGGAGACATGGACAAAGATCTGAATCCGTTTCACAGGGAAGACATAAGTGACGAGGAATACCAGCCCGGCTGCTTTGGGATTCAGTATCAAAGGTTGCTAAGAGAGGAGCCTACAAATGGAGGATACAGTGACTTCAACATCAAAATGAATCTACTGGAATTCGATGGAGGCATGAATCCAGATGACTATCGATTGACTGCAATTTTTTGAGCTAATCTTCAAATATAACGAAGTGCCAGAGGATAAAATGGTAAAATTAACTGGCATCAAGTTGAAAAAGTGCGTCTTATTGTGGTGGAAAAACTTATAGAGACAGAGGAAGAGAGAAGACATTGATGAGATTACAAAGTGGAAATAGATGAGGAAAAAGATGTAGAGAAAATGCTTTCTGCCTCATTACCGCCAGAACATGTTTCTGAGACACCACCTGCAACAGAGATATCTTTCAATGTCCACCTCCTCGACAACGCCCTGATCTGTGAATGAGACAACTTCGCTCGTGAGACAACTAGAGGCTATGTGTTTATAGCCATGGCACCTAAAACACATCCTGGCAAGCACTGCACTAGAAGAACTACCCAATTTAGACTTACTTTGCACTTGAATTTACCTTGTCACTTGCCTACCATGTCTTGCCAACTCCCCCAGAGGTACCCTTGTCGGCCATTATAGCCGTAGATGACTGCCTGACTGAAAAATGTTATTTGAATGAAAATTGTTGTATGCTCTATTTTGGTTGTATTTTCACCTTCAAGGCTAAGATTTGAACATCCCCCATCGACCAATATGGTTGTACCTGCATGACATTGTTACAACAAGCTATAGGTCCCACCGGTACCAGACTAAGGTGTGTTCCTCTAGCTCAACTAACTCATACTTCATCTAGAACTGATCGAATTATGCTTTGCATCAATGATGGGTGTTGTGAAAATATGGTGTCCGCGCTAATGATGAAAAAATTGAGATTGGCCACATAGAAACATCCTTGGTCCTATTCCCTTAGTTGAAAATGGGAAATGAGATATGCGTGGATTAGTAGTGCTTGGTCAAATTTTCAATTGGGGATCAATTATATGAGCAAAATGGTGTGACGTGGTTCTTATGGACATGTGCTATACTCTGTTGGAAAGGCCTTGACAATATGACCGCTAGACTATGCACGACGTTTTTAAAAATACTCACTCGTTTAAAAAAGGTTGGGAAACACATCTTGTTGTTACCTGTTAAGGAGGTGAGAAGTGTAGGGGACAGCGAGGAGGCGTCAGTCTTAAGGGCCACTTTCATTTAGTCAGGTTGGGATGGTCCAGTGGCATTGGCATTAGTCCTACTAGAGGGTACTGAGAAGGAGAGTGAGACATCAACACTGTTACACCCATCACTACATGATTTCCAAGATATTTTCATAGACAGTCTTCCAGTGGAATTACCACTATTGAGGGACATTTAATATTCCATAGATCTGATACCAGGATCATTGTTGCCAAATTGTCTTATCTACAGATTGGGATATGCATAGTACAAGGAGTTGCAATGAGAGGTATAGGATCTCGTCGCGAGAGGGTTGGTTAGAGAGAGTAGTAGTCCGTGTGCTGTCCCCGCCCTGATGGTAGCCAAGAAGGACAGTTCATAGCAGATGTGCATTGACAGTAGGGCCATCAACAAAATTACCATTAAGTAATAGTTTTTCGATCTCGCCTAGACAAACCATCTTTTCGAAGTTTGACTTACAAAATGGGTATCTCCAGATCTGAATGAGGTCAAGAGAATTGGAATACCGCTTCCAAGACACGAGATGGGTTATGTGAGTAGATAGTTATGCTCGTTAGATTATTAAAAGAACCCAACACTTTTTTAAGGTTGATGAATCAGGTATTCCTAACCTACATTGAGAAATTAGTGATCTACTTTGACGACATTCTGATATACAACCGATTTGAGGAGGAGCACTTACAACACTTGAAGGCGGTATTCAAGATATTGCGAACAGAAAAACTATATGCCCATTTAAAGAAGTGTCACTTTATAACATACCGGATATCCTTTTCCGGTTATATTGTGTCTAGTGTAGACATTCAGATGAATCCTACAAAGATCAATGCCACTATGAACTGGACCGAACATAGTTATTCACAGAACTGAGGTAGTTTCTAGGACTAATATTTTTTTAGAAACGATTCATCAGGAGCTTCAGTACCATCACCACCACTCTGACAATGCTTTTGAAGAGATAGAATTTCCAATGGACAGAGGTAGTTTAGAATAGTATCGATGCACTCAAGGAGAAGGTGACCCAGGCACCAGCCTTGACATTACCTGATTTGAAGCAGTTGTTCAAGCTGTAATGTAATACATCATGCGTTGGAATAGGAGCAGTGCTAGGCCAGAGAGTTTACCCCATTGCCTTTTTTCAATGAGAAGTTGAATAATTCCAAGAGGAAATACTCTACTTATGACAAGGAGTTTTACACTATCGAGGACTTTTGAACACTAGAGCCATTACCCATTGACGAGTGAGTTCACGTTTTTCATTGACCACGAAGTTTTGAAATTCTTAAAAAACCAGAGCAAACTGAATGACATCATTCTAGTTCGTGCTAAAGCACAAGATAAGGAGTTAGAACCGAGTAGGAGCTGCACTGAGGCGTCGTCACTTGTTGATCACCATGATGCATGCTCGAATTGTGGGCTTTGAGGTAGTAAAGGAGCTATACGAGACAGACGAGACTTTCATGAAGATCTGAGAGCTGTGCCAGAAGAAGCATACCGGGCATTACTAGAGAGCTGATGGAGACTTGTTCTCCTAGAATAAGTTTTGCATTCCCAAATGTTCGTTAAGGGAGTCCATTATTCAGGAAAGCTATAATGGAGGACTCGCAGGACATTTTTACATGGTGAAGACTCGCACTAGTGAGAGAACACTTCTTTTGGCCTCGACTAGTGAAAGATTTAGAGCGGCACATCAAACAATACGAGATTTGTCAAAGGGCAAAATGCAGGGTTATACACCTCATTACAAGTACCAGAGGCACCGTGAGTGGATGTTAGCGCGTGGATTTTGTGGTGGGATTTTTGAGGACACAACGGAACAATGATTTAGTCATGGTCGTGGTGGATCGATTCTCGAAGATGATGCATTTCGTACATTGCCACCGGATAATGGATGTAACGCATGTCGCCTCCTTGTATTTCAAGGAGATTGTGAGACTGCACGGGATACCCAGGATCATTACTTTAGACAAAGATGTCAAGTTTTTGAGTCACTTCTGGAGGACTTTGTAGGCAAGACTAGGCACTAAGCTTCAATTGAGTTCAGCAACGCACCCCTAGACTGACGATCAAACAGAGGTAGTAAACAAGAGCTTTGGAAATCTGCAGAGTTGCTTTCTTGGGAAGAATATCAAGCAGTAGGATTTGCTTTTCGCTCAAGCCGAACTTGCCTACAACAAATCCATGAATCACATAATGTAGAGGCGAGTTCCAAGCACCATACGAAACTCTAATGTAAACTGCCTACAACAGAAGAAGCTTACTATTCATCCATTCACTCAACAAATCCCTTTATATTTTAATTTAGAGTGTGCTCAGTACTAGCGACCCTTATCAAAGAGAAAATAAATCTTGATGAAATATTCTTGTGTTTTAAAATCAGATGTCTTCCACTTTACATAATGATTCTTATTGAAGCTGTTCCCCAGTCAAATTTATAGCATCTACAACCTCCAAAGTGTTTAGGCCCCAATTTTAAATTAACATTACTCAAAGCTTGCACTAAAAGTTTGCTGTTTCTCTCAATGAACAAAGGCTCCTTTAAGGGAAACTCTAACTATGGATGCTAAAAATATTAAACACAAAAGACATGATATGGCTTGCAGTAGTGGTGAGCTAGAAATGCTTCCAGGTGTGGTGTTGGGTTTAAGATTCCTGCAACCTGGATTTATTGCTTAGACACGCATACATTGCCCAACTCACACATCATTTATCACTAAGAGTCTTAAAATTTTGTCAAAAAATGAGCACACCCCTAAATTCCTTTGAAACGATAATAGAAAGAAAAG
Source organism: Papilionanthe hookeriana x Papilionanthe teres (assembly GCA_022702705.1). NCBI lineage: Eukaryota > Viridiplantae > Streptophyta > Magnoliopsida > Asparagales > Orchidaceae > Papilionanthe > Papilionanthe hookeriana x Papilionanthe teres. Next base: position 39,695,193 of record CM040433.1, on the reverse strand, counting down.
AAGAAACACAACTAAGTCAGCCAATGAATCCGCTTAAACAAAAGATCCATAACTTATTAAGCAAATCTGCAGCCACAATCGATCAAAAATCAGAACACGTAACTTAAAAGGTGGAGATCTACAATGTGCTGGATATAAATTACACAAGCAGAATCCAAATCCAAAAACAGATATCCAAACCAAGTTTGACACAAAAGCATGCAAATGAACCACACTACCACAAACAATAAATAATTATCTTTGGCAATATTTACGATGAAAATATCAGAAAAAATAGCTGCCAAAAACAAAGAAAAATAAATGCATCATTAATTATAAAATCATAAAAATCAACTATCATAAAATGAGTACACTAAGATTTTTTAATTCTGATTCTTCTTTTGACATAAACAATAGATCAAACTAAAGTCAAATCACAAGCCAAAAGACTTGCGGATCCAGTAATAAAAATAAAACATGTATATTACCAGCCCGCATTGCTTAAAAACCAAATAACACCGTAAAAAAAGTGGCGAAGGCATAGAGCAAATAACCAGACATAACAATCACACAACATTCCTCTTCACAACACAAGCAACACCATATGATTACCGCGTATATGAAAACTAAAAATAAAGCATATTCTCAAAATACATCACCAGTGCCATGCCAAACTGACACACAATCACAACAGCTGAACCCACCACCTTCAAGGCTTGAACCAAGCAATGAAACACCTATTAAAAATGTGATGCCAAACAAATGTCATGCCAAACTGAGAAAACCGCTAAACATTTACCATATGTTCATAACCATAATAAAGTAGAGATACAAGAGACAACGATATCTCAGATTGAAACTGAGAAAATAGCTCGACATAATCGACTATCTCAGATAAAAAATGTAAGATTGAGATAAGAAAGTTACTGAATAGATAAAGAGAAAGTGAGGACAGAGAGATAGAGATCAATCAATGAGCAAACACCAAACCACACCACCAAATGCTTGTATCCTCTCAGAATGCTGGAGTGGTGGTTCCTCACCTAGGGTTAGGAATTTCAAAAAGAGCAGAGGGGAGACTGCAGAGTGCTAGCGAAGAGTAGAGAAGAAACGAAATGGGGTGGGGAGTGTGACTTGGGAGTGGCTTTGTGGCTGTGGTCTATGGGACTGAAAGAGTTTGAGTTTAGCGATAGATAACCAATACTTAAGTCGTGGCCTCCCGGGGTTCGGATGGTTGGATCCTAGTCCACGACACGGAAAGTGGATGTGAAATCCACTATAAATTTCAGTCGGACCGTAGCTTTGTCGATTCAATTCGACATTGGCTTGAAATCGGATTGAAAATAATTCGATCTAAAGGTTTGTCTCATACCTCGGCTCTCTCTATTCGATCCGATCTCGATTCAATCTAAAATTCAAATCAATTGTCGAGCGATTAACTATCTTCGAGCTAATTTCTCAGCCCTTAAAGAAGATTCTGGTTTCTTCGATTGGCGGATCAGCCTCCATTATAAAGAATAGCTGGATTTCTGAAAATTATGGCTTTTCAAACATTGATTCAAAAAGTGATGTATTATGACATTCACGATTTTTAAGGTATTTCTTGTCCACTTTTTATTTGCTATAAAAATTACAAATTTTTAGTGTTGCCTCTGAATGTCTCACTTAGAGGAACCAATCCCATTTAATGCAATTTTCAAAAGAATTCCAATCACTTTATCTAAGATTGTTTCCAACTCCAGGAACTTGAGTATCTCATTTTATTAGGACACTTTCGTGAGTATATACTACCTCTACAACAATATTTAACTAATAAACATCGAAAACAGAGATGCACCTAGATCTTAGCAAGTCAAGGTATTTTCAGTTCATTTTAATAAGATTCCTAACTTCTTATTAGGGGGTCCCCTATTAGTATCACCTATGCTTCTGTTCGTCCATATTGTTGTAATTTTTTCTTTTTGAAAGCAATGAAACAAATGCTTTGTATTGTTTAAAGTGTCATTACGTTTAATATATGCCAGCTAGCGGCTTCTTGAACTCTAAAAATAATATCTGAAGAGGACTCGTTAAAAGTTATTTTCTTTGGATTTTTCAAAAAAAAAAAATCTCTTATTCTATTTATTTGCGTGTTCATTTGCTCAAACCATGATAAACAAATTCATTTTTGATTTATAGAAATATTTTTGACACAGAACAAGCCTTATCCAAACCATACGATCATTAATTTCCTTCATTCCTTCTGAGTATACATGACACAATAATTTTTCTAAACAAATCCTATTTTAGGTTCCTTTAAGGTTTCCTCTATTTTCTTCTAGATCGTTCAGCATTAATTTCACGTGTCTGTCTTGTTGGTGCATATTCTATCTATTGCTGTATATGCAAAAACAATCTTAAGTTTAATTTCCACATACTTTTCTTTTCAATAAATGCTAATCACTTTCTCTTTTTACAATAAACATTTTTTTAATCTATCTTTATAGCTTTGCCACGCATCCTTTTTACATTTCAATCTTGTTTTTGTTTAAATTGGCTATTAATGATCTCTTTATCGTCGAATACATGAATTCATATAATATATTTTGCCTATTTTTAGGCTTATGAAATTCATCTTTTAATTCTCCATGATACTCTTTGCATGATACTTTTACCACATATCTCGATTAAACCTATCTAATTTTAACTCCAATAAATTAAGATCGTCTATATCTTTGTTATTCTATGTAATAGATATAACATATTAAACATTTAAACCTAATATATCCATTATGTATATGTATTATTTTATCTTCTTTTATAATTGCTTATCGCGCTCGAGTGTGTATTCTACTAATTGCATGATGTTTTATTATTCAAATGATTTATTGTTAGGGGTTTTTACATACTTACCACCCAATTCCTATGTGGTGCATATCTAACTCATAAATTTTATTTTTACATTTTTACCATGCAAATCTTTCATATGACATCAAAGATACAACCAATTTAATTTTTGAAAACTGAAACACTTTTTTATGCATAGTTAAAGTGGTATTCATGTAAAAATTGAGGTTTAGCTGTTAAATATGTAAATGCATATGACTTGAGTGCTATGTATGTAAATCTTCCTTTTTTTGTTTTAACCTTTCATTCATAAACATTTTACATTTGTGTAAACTGTCGAATGTAAACACTTCAAACTATTAAAAGGAATTTCTTGGTTTGACAAGAGAATTTGAAAATGTTTATTGATAATAACTTATTATTATTATTATTATTTTTATTTTGAATTGCTCCTTGGCCAACATGGAAAAAACCAATCCACAAATCACTTTTTCTTTTTGGTTAATTATTTGCTGATTACTAAGGGCTAAGTTTTTGTACTTTACAGAGGTGGGCAATCATCCGAAAGCGCCAGACAACTTCTACTCAAAGCAATGGCAGCAAAGCAAGGTCTGAGGAGATGTTGGCCGCACAGAAAGCATTTTCAATGGCTTTAAACATGCCCATGTCTGGAAGCTTGTCAACAATACTTTCAGGTTCTTGCAATATTCTGAATTAATTTGATCAAATCGATTTTTCAACCATTAGATTTATTTTGAAATTAGTTCAACGCATGAGTTAATTGATTCACTGTGGATTGCACTTATATCAAAGCATATCCAATGGTACAGCATTCATCTTTATCGAATTTAGCTCTTAAAACTTTTCATTTGAGTAAAATGCCAAAATAATCCGTTGATTATTTACATGGGCTCATTTTAGTCCCACAGTTATAAAAGTGACGTATTATTCGCCAGACTATTTTAATAAGGGCTGAAATAGTCCTCCGTGGGAACTATTCCAACCAATATTAGAAAAATCTGGGACTAAATTGACACTTTTATATACTTGTTGACCTCATTTTAGTGAGGTCTTAGGATATTCCTCTTAGACCCTAGGATCTAGCTTTAGGAGTTCCTTATCGACCATCCTAGCGGACTAGTAATGAAGCCCACCTCCCATAGTAGCTTCAAACCACTTCAGACCCATTTTTTTGTAAGGCACTCGCATGAGTAGTCCCAAGCACTCGACTCTTTGTTGCGAAGGCTGAGGACTAACATGTAGAGGCTCGAAAATGAGTTCCCATAGGATCAGACGGCCTTAGGTGAATCCTTCATGACTCGAATTCGCGCGCACCACGATTCGACACTTTTTAGCCCGACCGTCGGCGAACTTGTCCGGACGATCCCGGATGACGAAACGGACCACACGGATGCGTCCGGGACGTCGATTTTAGCTAGGAAGGATACCCATATTGCTGTGATTCCACGCTCGCACGAACGACACGAAAATCAATGCACATTTTTTTTAATTTGCGGGATGCGGATCCGGGCTCGACTCAGGTTCAATTCGAGCTCGTCGCAGGCTGAATACGAGCCTAGTTGTTTCAAATTTTAAAATTTGAATTTCAGATTTAACCACATAATTCTATCTTAATTATATTTAATTATGGGTTATTATTTTCCTAATGAAGCTGCCCCTGCATGGAAATAATTTAATAGCCCGCCTAATGTCCTGTAACGGACAATTTCGAAGCGCGGCTATAGAATTAGGCGGGGTGGCTTCTCCCTGTCATTCGACGTTAGTTCCTGCTCGCGAGATCTTCCTCCCCCGCTCCCGACCTCGCCTCTGCACCGAGCAGAAGCTGCTCGCCTCGCCATCTCTCCCCCTCGACACAGAGATCCGCATCTCTCCTCTCGTTCGCCTGCTAGCCCTCGACCCGCTCGCCAGTTCACCCGCCTCTGTTCCTCCCGATCGTCTGCTCCTTCACGCGACGAAGAGAGAAGCCCTAGCCGGTCGCCCCTTTTCCTTCTCCGGCTTCCTCTCTCGACCGGCTTCGAGGAACTTCCTGCCGGTCTTCCGGTAACCTTCATGCTTTCCGATCCACAACCGATTTTCTTGCCGGTTGCCTCGCCGGTAACCCTTCTGTAACAAACTTTCCCGCTTAAACTAATCCCTCTTCTCCCCTCTTCTTCGGCTATAAATACCCCCTCGAGTGAATGGTTTGGGGTGGATGAGCTTGCTCGATTCTCTTGAGCTCGGATTTCTTGTTTTTTTTAAGAGGATTTTGGGGCTGATATTTCTGTTCTTGCGATTCAAGAATTTCACTGGTTTTCTTCTTTGCTGAGTTCTTATACTTTCTGGAAGTAAGTCTTTCTTCCTCTTTCTCTACTCATTTAATGGGGTATTTTCAAATAGCCTTATGTTGATAATTGAGAATTAAGTGTTAGTTCTCAGTTATGAATTAGTAAAACTTATAATTGTTTTTGTGATAACTTTTTATACTCTTAATGGGTAAGAATTGGATCACCACATACCAAACCCCTCAGATCTTCTTCTCTACATCTATATTATACAAGTTTCTCACGATATCCCAAGAGGATTGAGTTATATACATATGCATACAAGAAAATTGGGTGGTATGTTTGTAAATTTTCATTTTCCTATTAGTAACTGGATTCGATTGTGGGAACTTCCTTTGCTTTGATTTGCTGGAACTTAACTTTTCAGATCTGAATATTCAAGAAAGCTTTCTTCTTATGTAGTTACCTGTCTAGTACACCTACCTCCCCTCTTATATTTATGCCAGCCAAATCGTTCATATTACATTGAAAATGGGGAATTATTTGTGAGCTTATATAAATTATATGGCAAACATATAAATCTATTCCCCTCATTTGATTTTGTTTTAGATAACAGCTGTATATATATGGATTCCCAATAATTTCAAGGGTGGTTCCCTTTAAAGAGAATACATTTGGAATGATATTTTGATGCTTTATTGCTTTCACAGAGGCAAGTAAATTAAATTTCTGGATGCTGTATGTGTAGATATGCAAGATTCCTTGACTCCTTATGTAATACAGATTGTAACAGCTTTGATTTTGCTCTATGTGTTGGATTTGGAAAGATTTATAATTATTTAATTCACGGCTTTATTTGGGGAGGAATGTTGTAGCATATTTTCTTCATTCATATAATTTCGATTTCAAAATTATGACTAGTTTGCCCTTGCTTCAAATTTCAGATTTAAGAGAAAATTTATAACAAGTCTATTCTCTCTTTTATAATGTTATCTTTTGGGTAGCTTCATTGTTTTGAATCCTTTTGGAAGTTGCGACAAACCATCTTTGAAATTAGTAACAAGCTATAATTGATAGGGAGGCTGAAATAGAAAATGAAGGTTAACATATGACTTATCTTGGGAATTTATACACTTCTACCTTTTTTTAAAAATAGCAAGAGTTCTTTTATTTGGATAAACATATGAAATTTCAAAGTGGGGCCATAAGTCGGATATGCGGGGTACAGGCAATGATGCACACTCGAATAATCGTGCTTTATAGCCGAGACAAATAAAAAAATAAAATCAATACTCAGAGATGGATGCCCATTTTACTTTGAGTTAGGTAGTTCTAATCCCTACTTTTAAGAAATCCGGTGAACCGATACACGTATACTTACGACGTCGGATATCACATCGATACAATAACGGATACTACTGACGACGGATACTTACATTACACTTCGCACGACAATAAACACCACGCTCGCACAATGTGATACTACGTCAACACATATCACCTCACACACATGTCACAACAAACACATATCACATCGAACACATACAACATATTAAATATCACACACAAATATCACCCATAAGACATCATACACAACACATTTAGATACTCAAATCAAATATGACATATCAAACACACCGCATCAAACACAACACATATAATTATCAAACTTATCATACACACCCTACACATTAAACATCACACACAAACACCATATATTAATTATTACACATACACATCACATATTAAATATCACACACACACACATACCACCTATCAAATCACATACACTACACATTACCCTACTACACACTATCCATTAAACACTATACACTATACACGCAGGTTAACACACATTACACATCATAGGACGGATACTTACAACGTACCGGATATTACACTCAGTAAAGAATTCGGATACTTGATAACGGATACTCGCACTCTCGAAATTCGGATACTACAAAGCCGGTTCACTCACTAATTAAGTGAGTAGGGATTAGGATTGCTTACTTCTGGGTGATTTGCGGTGACTTGATTCGAGATCGATACGAACTTCGATGTTCGGGTTGCTCGTGGGATCGAGATAAAAAAAGAAGTCTACGGGACCGAGCCTATACTCAAATAGAATTCTTATTCCCCACTTTGATATTTTATATGTTTATGGCTAAACTTGATTGTATAGTTGCTTGTAGCTATTAGCTTGCTTCCGAGGCATCGACGGAGTTGGTCAGGTACACATTTTTTATTGTACAGTTCATTTACTTTCTTTATTACATGCATTTGTTTATTTTTGTATATACATTTACCTGTATTCATGCTTTTCTTTTATGCTTGCCACTAGGATAGGCCATCTAGGGCATGGTTAGTTTCTTTTCATTACACATGTTTATTTTTGATTATTGCTTCTCTTGCATACTTGTACATACCCTTAGGATAGGTCGTTCGAGCGCATGATTTTCTCTTTTCTCTCCTATCTTTACTCTTTCTCGAGACGAGATGGCAGAGGACGAATGAAGGATCTTCGATCGGACTTTCGTAGATTTAAATAACATCTATAGGGCGTCGAGGTTGTCATTTGATATGGCATAAACCCTCACACTATCTTTTAGGACTTAGTACGATTGTGTATCGTACGATATAAGTCCTAAATCGTTAGGATTCGAGGTTGTCGTTTGACACGACATAAATCCTCTCATATCTTTCGGGTCATTTACATATGACATGTAGATATAAATCCCAAATCATCTAAATAATTTACGTAATTAAAATATTAAAGATAATTTCATTTTCAAAGATATAAAGCTCAACCATAGTTTAAGTTGAGATGTCATCGAATTTCTTTCGATATCTTCGACATCTCCTACTTTTCAATACATTTGGATTTCGAAAATAAGCTGTTCCACATTGAGCTCTCCCAGTTCGATTTTTCTACAAGCAATCGTGGAAACCTAAACGTTGATATTCTTGAAGACGAGCTCTATGATCCTTATCGAGAGTTTCTTAGGTGACTTTGCATTCTTAAGATGTAATTAACTATAGGTGCTTGCATCATAGGAATTAGGAACCAGATTAATCTAAACTCTGTCTAATCGTGTATTAGACAGGGGAATTTATCATTATAAAATACGTGACCAAAATAGAGTCATAAACCTTTAAGTTTAGATAGTTAAGCTCTACTAACAAGTGGTATGCTTCATCTTTCGGGATGATGTGTCACTTGTAGTATCGTGCTTCAACTATTTAAAACATTTGATATGAGATCTATCTGGTCTCGTTATTTTCAAAATAAAATAATATATCACCATTTTCAAAATCAAAATAAAATACTTTACATATTACATTAAATTTAAATTTTAAAATTTATTTTCAAAATAGAAAAAAAAATTAGCCGACAATTTCTGACGACTCACTGAGACTAGTTCTCTCTCCATTTTCGATCGGGAGGTTTTGTCTTCATACATCTAAGCGGTGAGCTATGTCCTCGTGTGAGCCGATTGTTATTCTCGTTGACATACTTGTGCTCATTTCTTCGCGAGCCAGGTATAATCAACTCTTTTGGATTCTGGAGCCATCTATTTAATCACTATTAAACGAGTGGTTCGAGAATCCTAGGGTTTAGTGGGGTGGACTCCGATAGGTGTGGTAGGTTAAGAGCGGTTTATCGAAACGTGTTCGATGCGATGTTAAACTCCTTCCAATCTCGGACCGGGTCCTACATTTCATTCCTCCTTGAGTTTGACTTGTTGTGAACAAGTTAAATTGAAATTTCTCTCTCACAATCCTCAATTTAAACTCCAACCAAAACACAAAAATTTGAGAAAGAATTCACATGAGTAAATTCACAGGATACCCAGTTTAAAAGACAAGTGTGTTTACTGAAGTCACTCCGTCGAAATAAAAAGCATGGGACATCGCCGACCTTCGAAATTCTTCGAATGACGAGTGAACAACGTCTTCACCAAAGTTGATCTTTTCTTTCGCCACCGGAATGGAGTTTATTGTTAGCAAGAGCGAGCTGCTCGACTTGCGCAGTCATAAAGTTTGGACAAGGATTCGAAGATATTGAAGCCGAGTTTGGGGGATGTCGCCGTCGCGATGAAGGAAATCGAAACGCGATAAGTCCGTCGAGCCCGTTGTGGAATTCAACCCGAAATCTTCTAAGGAATTCCCGCTCCAAAGAGGTGTTGATGGAAAAGAACCCTACCATCGTTGTAAAGTCTCGCCGCTATAAATGTTGGGATCGCTCCAGGATCGTTTTTCCTTCTACCACGGATTCACCGCTATCGCACTAGTTGCTCCGCTAAACAAAGGGAAGGAGATTCTACATGAAGAAGTGTCGGCCAATGCTTTTGCCCCACCGTCTTCCGTATTCGAGATCGGGTCCAATTCAAAGTCCGTGCGATCGACTAAGACACAGGAAAAGAGGCACAACGAGGAAGATTCGAAGGCCGAGAAGGTGAAAGCCACGGAGCGGCTACTATCGACACTGTCCTCCGACTGGATGAGGCAAGATTACGTGAGGCCTCACCTCTACTCAGGGGGAGTAGGTTTCACCAGTTGCCTGCTACCTACGGAGAGGATGGAGTCTATAAGGTTGCCACAACGTTACCATCACCATCTCTCCATAATGGTCCAAGGTCAATGATGACATTTCAAGAGCAATCTGATACAGTGACAGGAGTTGACAAAGACAATCAGTCGAGGCAGGATTTCCAACCTTCTCAACAATACTATCAACAATCATTCCAATGAGAGGCAGCCGGATGGATGAAAGACAGGGTCCATCCATAGCCAAGCAGTTGAACAAAGTATATTCTTTCAAAGAAGAAGCTGTAGCAAAAATGTTCAGGGATTTGCTCAAGAATCCTAAATTCAGATTAAGAGAACCAAAGAAGCCGGAGGAAGTTGACAAGAAAGATCATCCCAACTATCGCCTTATCATAGAATGCTTCTGACACACTTATAGAGAATCGTATAAGCTTCAAAGAATGGCTCGAGAAGAACTTTAATAATGGAAGGATAACTATCCCGAAAGAATATTTGAGAGAACTCAGAAAAGGTTTCATCAATATGATTTCGATTGAGCAATCGTTTCAAATGACTTCTACACAACTACTCCAATACTCGACGAAAAATATGATGTTGATAAAAAATTTCCAACTGACCTTAAAGTTATCAAAGGAAACTCGATTGGGGCTAAGTTGAAAAGGCTTCGAGCCGACATTGCGCGATTGTCTGAAGAACAAAGAAAAGATATAGGCGATGAACCCTACGATCCGTCAGATTATGTGATGGAAGATTTCGCAGAAATCCTTGTTGTTGAGACCAGAGCCTCATCATCACTGCGTGATGCTCCATTACCCGCTGAGGAGAACACTGCTGATGAGTGGCAATGTGTCATTCAACAAAGAGATGAACAAATCATGCAAATGGAAAAGGAAATGGAGGAAATGAGGGTTGTCATGACCGAACTACAAAACAGACCTCGGTCACCCAGGGCAGCGCTTTTAGAAGCAGGCCAGCCAGAAATCATTCATGTTACAAATGAAAATAAAGAGTCAACCCATAACACAATGCCGGAAAAAGATATCAGGCAAATAGTTGAGCGACGAAGTGAGAAGCCTTAACTCGACCTAAAGAGGAGCATTGGTTTTTAAGGGTAGACGCTACCGGAAGAATTTGATCGTCGTACGATACCCAAAGGGCTTCGTACCACCGTCGTTCGAAGACATTTGATGGGATGGAAACCCCAGACGACATGTTGCACACTTCCGAGCAAGATTCGTTGCAACGCGGGGGTAGTGATGCGTTGTTGTGTCGTCGGTTGTGAGCAGTCTTTCAGGAATTGCTTTTGACTGGTACGCCGAACTACCAAATGACTCAGTGAAAACGTTTGCAGAATTGGAAGACCTCTTTGTTAAGCGGTTCGCTGGAGCTAAACACCATATCACCATCGGTGATCTCGTGGTGGAACTGCGGAATGCTACCGAAACATCGACGGACTATATTCTGCGATGGAGAAATTTGAAGCATGAAATGTGAGCCATAACTCCAAGAAGCAACATGCGATTGAAATACTTCTAAAGAGCATCCATGGTCCAAGTGGGTTTATTACTCGAGGATTCACCATCAAGACATTCGAGAAGCTGCTTAAAAAGGTCGGAAATCTCCAAGAAGAAGCTAAGCAATTTGGTTTTCTTGAGAAAGTTGGGAAGTTAGAACCATCGAAGATATCTGAGAAGAAATTCGGGACAGTAGCAGTGGTTGGTAAGGGCAAGCGACGATTGCATATACTGGCCGAACAGTCTCGATGGATCTACCAACGTCCTCGGCGAACGGTCGACGAATCGTTTCGACAGAAGTCTTATCCAACGGATGGGGGAGACCCCGAACATAAAGAATCGTTTGAACAAAATATATCCTTTCGAGATGAAGCGATGAGAACAAATGTTCCGAGTCCGATAAAGAAACCCGACTTCAGCTCCCGAACCGAAGAAACCGGACGAAGTTGATGAAAAAGATCATCCAAGATATTGCTCATATCACAGTGATGATCGGACACACTATAAAAGATTGTTTCACTTTCAAAGATTGGCTCGAGGAGAACGTCGAGAATGGGAGCATAACGATCCGGAAGAATATTTGAAAAGAACTCGAAAAAGGTTCTATCAATATGATTTCGAGTAGATCCCAGATGTTTCGATTGACTCCGATCTAGTGACAAAGGATGAAACATCTCTCGATTACTTATCGTACTACTTTTGTTTTTGAAATGGATGTTAATGATATCAATATTCGTACGTCCCTTCCCTCCCACTCGCAATAAAATTAATAAAGAACTTGTTGTTTTTTGCAAAACTGTTCAATGTTTGAAAGCATGGTTAACAAAATGTTCAAAGCTTCAACAGAAGACAATCGAAAAAGGTAATCAAAGATAAAAAATTTCGGCGTTGTGATGTAAATTATGATTTCGAGGAAAATAAAATTAATACCCTAATGATCGGTCCTTCACTTTAAAAATTTCGGACGAGTCACAAGTGAAATTCAAAATAAGTCGGTGTGATCATAATACGAGTAATTGACTGAGATATCACGAGACTTTTAATTCTCTGTCAGTCGACTCAGTCTCGACTTTCGAATGAGTTATAATATCCCGGATTTATCTTAAGAGATATTTGAGAATTGTTAATCAAGGGAGTTCAGACATTCAAAATCTTTAAAAATGCTCTACCATTAATCGCTGTAGTAATTCTCAAAAAACAAAGGGAGCAAAAAAAAAAAAAAAAAAAAAGACTCCTTGGGAAGAAGCTTGAGGTGGATACAAAATAAAAAAATTGGTGTCTCAATTCAGACATTCAAAATTATTAACACGTGCTCTACCAAAAAAAAAAAAAAAAAAAAAAAAAAAAAAAAGACTCCTTGGAAGAAGCTTGAGTGGATACTAAAATAAAAAAATTGGTGTCTCGATTAAGACATTCAAAATTATTAACATGTGCTCCACACAAAAAAAAAAAAAACAAAAAAAGAAAAAAAAAAAAAAAAGGACTCACAGGAAGAAGCTTGAGGTTAGCAATCAAAAAATTGGTGTTTGAATTCTCTCCGAATTAATAAAACTTGAAAGGTCTCTTAAGAAAATTCTTCTGATATTATACTCAGGAAAGAGTTAAGTGATCTTGTGTCTTTTGGTCGACTATTAATTGACTCGTAAATAACTTCGGAGATAAAAAATATTTTGATCACATGAACTAAATTTTGAAATCTACTAGGCTCAGGAAGAAAGGATTAAAGAAAGGACCATGTTATTAGCGATTAATGAAATTCGATCCTGAAAGAATATCTCTCAATGCCTAGATGATACAACTCCATCCTCAATTTAAAGGACATTAAAACAATCTCTCAAATCAATGTGACTAATCTCTACAAAGCGGTGATAAGGAAGCGACGGCTGCTATGAACGAAGCTACAAAATGCAGCCTTTCAAGCTATGATGTCCTTCGAAATAACACATCTTTATGTGTACTTGAAAGAATACTAATTTTGATAGTACTGGAAAGAATGGGTTGTTTTACACATGTCTCCGCCCAAAGATAGTGTGAACATCTTTACTAAAATCGATGATAAAGAAAAGGCGACCGCCATAACGGATCTACAAACTCATGACCTTTGAAATGCTGTGATGTCCTTATAAATAAGCACATCTTTATGTGTACTTGAAAGAATACAATTCCGATAAGTACGTTAAAGAATGGGTTACTTTTGTACATGTCCTCAACCGATGGATGGTACCTCAAGAAGTCTTGTGCGACATGGGGTTTGAAAGACAAACCTTGTCTTTAGAAGCACCAACGACATACTTGTTTCAGAAACTGGGTCCAAATCCTAACAACAATACAACATAAAACTCACAAAACTTCAATGAAAATCACATCACACCGTGACAAAAAAAAAATGAACTCAGCATCAAATCAAAACAATCAAAAAATTCAAAATCAAAATCAAAATTTCAAACTTCAAATTCCGACCTGGATATGTTGAGTTTCCTCGACCCATCCCTAGCGTCGCTTCTCTCGGCCCGAAGTTTCCTTCCACAAGAACTCTGGGTCCTATTTTCCGTACAGAAGAGGCTAGCTGGCTCTATTTACATAGAACCACGCTCTTCCTTGTCTTTTGTCCGGTGTGAATGAGGGTTAGCTGGTTCCTTTGATATGGAACTGCACCTCTTTTCAGAAGGACATTTTCTTTGATCAGATCTTGAGTTGGATGTGAGTCCCTTGGCATTCCTCCTCAATCCGATTTCTTTCGATTCGACATTTTTTACACAACTCTCCTCGATTCCACAAGTTTCATAAGATTTCCACAAATTTCTCACAAATTCATAATTTCAAATCTTTGTGGAGTGGAGTAAGACCCCTTAAATGGATGTTAAGGCTTCCAACTCCTTCTTGCCTCTTAGGATGGATGTAAAACCCCCAGTGGATGTTAAGGTTTTCCTTCCTAATGCTGGTCTTTTCAAATCTTTGTGGAGTGGAGTAAGACCCCTTAAATGGATGTTAAGGCTTCCAACTCCTTCTGCTCTTAGGATGGATGTAAAACCCCCAAGTGGATGTTAAGGTTTTCCTTCCTAATGTGGTCTTTTCGAATCTTTGTGGAGTGGAGTAAGACTCTCTTAAATGGATGTTAAGGCTCCAACTCCTTCTTGCCTCTTAGGATGGATGTAAAACCCCAAGTGGATGTTGAGGTTTTCCTTCCTAATGTGGTCTTTCATAAATTCAAATTTCATCTTGGATCGGTATAAGTCCCCTCTAATGGATGTTAAGGCTTCCGATTCTTTCGTTACCTCTTAGGTTGGATGTGAGTCCCCCCCTTCAGCGGATGTTAAGGCTTTCTTTCCTAATGTAACAAATTCAAATCTTCCTTTTGGATCGGTATAAGACCCCCTTCAATGGATGTTAAGGCTTCCGATTCCTTCGTTACCTCTTAGGTTGGATGTGAGTCCCCTCTTCAGCGGATGTTAAGGCTTTCTTTCCTAATGTAACAAATTCAAATCTTCCTCTTGGATCGGTATAAGACCCCCTTCAATGGACGTTAAGGCTTCGACTCCTTCGTTACCTCTTAGGTTGGATGTGAGTCCCCCCTTCAGCGGATGTTAAGGCTTTCCTTCCTAATGTAACAAATTCAAATCTTCGAGGATCAGTGTGAGTCCCCCTATACGGATGTTAAGGCTTCTGATTCCTTCAAATTCAAATCTCTTTTTATTTCAACAAATTCAAATCTTCGAGGATCAGTGTGAGGCCCCCTATACGGATGTTAAGGCTTCGGTCCCTCAAATTCAAACCTCGAAGATCGGTGTGAGGCCCCCGTGTGGATGTTAAGGCTTCCGAATTCTTCGAATTTAAATTTCGGGATCGGTGCGAGGATTCGATTCCTTTAAATTTTATAAATTTTCCACAATTTCAAAAAAAAAAAAAAAAAAGTTCGAGGATAGGAGTAAGACCCCCTTTGATGGATGTTAAGGCTTCCGAATCCTTCAAATTCAAATTTCGGGTGTCGGTGCAGTGATTCCGACTCATTCAAATTCCATAAAACAATATCAACACAAAACAAGTCAAAACGACATTCAAATTTGAAAGCCCAACACTCAGCACTCAGCACATTTGGGATAAGGTTCAACCCTATTCTTTCTCGGCACATTTGGGAATAGGTTCATTCCTATTCTTTCTCGGCACATTTGGGAATAGGCTCATTCCTATTCCTTCTCAGCACATTTGGGAGAGGTTTAACCCTCATCCTTTCTCAGCATATTTGCACATTTATGATATGTTCAATTCTAATCATTTCAGTTACAACCACGACACTCCTTACAATCACAATAATCTCTGCAAGACAACAATTCAACCAAACAACACATCATATCGCAAATCCTTTCATCCCCAATGAAACTCTTAAATTCTACCACTCGAGTCCTTCCTTGAGTTGGGTTTTCCCGAGTGGGAACCTCGACTCAAATTCCTTTTTTTCGAACCCGGTTCGACGTTTCGTTGATCGCTCGGTCAACACCATACGCGCGGTGTGCATGTCCCGCACACCACACCTATCGGGGTCCTTTGTTGACCTCATTTTAGTGAGGTCTTAGGATATTCCTCTTAGACCCTGGGATCTAGCTTTAGTGAGTTCCTTATCGACCATCCTAGCGGACTAGTAATGGAGCCCACCTCCCATGAGCCTTCAAACCACTTCGTACCCATTTTTTTTGTAAGCACTCGCATGAGTAGTCCCAAGCACTCGACTCTTTGTTGCAAGGGCTAAGGACTAACATGTAGAGGGCTCGAAAATGAGTTCCCATAGGATCAGACGGCCTTAGGTGAATCCTTCATGGCTCGAATTCGCGCGCACCACGATTCGACACTTTTTTAGCCCGACCGTCGGCGAACTTGTCCGGACGATCCCGGATGACGAAACGGACCACACGGATGCGTCCGGGACGTCGATTTTAGCTAGGAAGGATACCCATATTGCTGTGATTCCACGCTCGCACGAACGACACGAAAATCAATGCATATTTTTTTTAATTTGCGGGATGCGGATCCGGGCTCGACTCGAGTTCAATTCGAGCTCGTCGCAGGCTGAATACGAGCCTAGTTGTTTCAAATTTTAAAATTTGAATTTCAGATTTAACCACATAATTCTATCTTAATTATATTTAATTATGGGTTATTATTTTCCTAATGAAGCTGCCCCTGCATGGAAATAATTTAATAGCCCGCCTAATGTCCTGTAACGGACAATTTCGAAGCGCGGCTATAGAATTAGGCGGGGTGGCTTCTCCCTGTCATTCGACGTTAGTTCCTGCTCGCGAGATCTTCCTCCCCCGCTCCCGACCTCGCCTCTGCACCGAGCAGAAGCTGCTCGCCTCGCCATCTCTCCCCCTCGACACAGAGATCCGCATCTCTCCTCTCGTTCGCCTGCTAGCCCTCGACCCGCTCGCCAGTTCACCCGCCTCTGTTCCTCCCGATCGTCTGCTCCTTCACGCGACGAAGAGAGAAGCCCTAGCCGGTCGCCCCTTTTCCTTCTCCGGCTTCCTCTCTCGACCGGCTTCGAGGAACTTCCTGCCGGTCTTCCGGTAACCTTCATGCTTTCCGATCCACAACCGATTTTCTTGCCGGTTGCCTCGCCGGTAACCCTTCTGTAACAAACTTTCCCGCTTAAACTAATCCCTCTTCTCCCCTCTTCTTCGGCTATAAATACCCCCTCGAGTGAATGGTTTGGGGTGGATGAGCTTGCTCGATTCTCTTGAGCTCGGATTTCTTGTTTTTTTTAAGAGGATTTTGGGGCTGATATTTCTGTTCTTGCGATTCAAGAATTTCACTGGTTTTCTTCTTTTCTGAGTTCTTATACTTTCTGGAAGTAAGTCTTTCTTCCTCTTTCTCTACTCATTTAATGGGGTATTTTCAAATAGCCTTATGTTGATAATTGAGAATTAAGTGTTAGTTCTCAGTTATGAATTAGTAAAACTTATAATTGTTTTTGTGATAACTTTTTATACTCTTAATGGGTAAGAATTGGATCACCACATACCAAACCCCTCAGATCTTCTTCTCTACATCTATATTATACAAGTTTCTCACGATATCCCAAGAGGATTGAGTTATAAACATATGCATACAAGAAAATTGGGTGGTATGTTTGTAAATTTTCATTTTCCTATTAGTAACTGGATTCGATTGTGGGAACTTCCTTTGCTTTGATTTGCTGGAACTTAACTTTTCAGATCTGAATATTCAAGAAAGCTTTCTTCTTATGTAGTTACCTGTCTAGTACACCTACCTCCCCTCTTATATTTATGCCAGCCAAATCGTTCATATTACATTGAAAATGGGGAATTATTTCTGAGCTTATATAAATTATATGGCAAACATATAAATCTATTCCCCTCATTTGATTTTGTTTTAGATAACAGCTGTATATATATGGATTCCCAATAATTTCAAGGGTGGTTCCCTTTAAAGAGAATACATTTGGAATGATATTTTGATGCTTTATTGCTTTCACAGAGGCAAGTAAATTAAATTTCTGGATGCTGTATGTGTAGATATGCAAGATTCCTTGACTCCTTATGTAATACAGATTGTAACAGCTTTGATTTTGCTCTATGTGTTGGATTTGGAAAGATTTATAATTATTTAATTCACGGCTTTATTTGGGGAGGAATGTTGTAGCATATTTTCTTCATTCATATAATTTCGATTTCAAAATTATGACTAGTTTGCCCTTGCTTCAAATTTCAGATTTAAGAGAAAATTTATAACAAGTCTATTCTCTCTTTTATAATGTTATCTTTTGGGTAGCTTCATTGTTTTGAATCCTTTTGGAAGTTGCGACAAACCATCTTTGAAATTAGTAACAAGCTATAATTGATAGGGAGGCTGAAATAGAAAATGAAGGTTAACATATGACTTATCTTGGGAATTTATACACTTCTACCTTTTTTTAAAAATAGCAAGAGTTCTTTTATTTGGATAAACATATGAAATTTCAAAGTGGGGGCATAAGTCGGATATGCGGGGTACAGGCAATGATGCACACTCGAATAATCGTGCTTTATAGCCGAGACAAATAAAAAAATAAAATCAATACTCAGAGATGGATGCCCATTTTACTTTGAGTTAGGTAGTTCTAATCCCTACTTTTAAGAAATCCGTGAACCGATAACAGATACTACGACGTCAGATATCACACTGATACAATAACAGATACTACAACGACAGATACTACATTACACTTGCACGACAATAAACACCACGCTTGCACAACAGATACTACGTCAACACATATCACCTCACACACATGTCACAACAAACACATATCACATCGAACACATACAACATATTAAATATCACACACAAATATCACCCATAGCACATCATACACAACACATTTAGTACCTCAAATCAAATATGACATATCAAACACACCGCATCAAACACAACACATATAATTATCAAACTTATCATACACACCCTACACATTAAACATCACACACAAACACCATATATTAATTATTACACATACACATCACATATTAAATATCACACACACACACACATACCACCTATCAAATCACATACACTACACATTACCCTACTACACACTATCCATTAAACACTATACACTATACACCAGTTAACACACATTACACATCATAGGACAGATACTACTAACGTACCGTATATTACACTCGGTAAAGAATTCGTATACTTCGATAACGTATACTCCACTCTCGAAATTCGGATACTACAAAGCCTGGTTCACTCACTAATTAAGTGGTAGGGATTAGGATTGCTTACTCTAGGGTGATTTCAGGTGACTTGATTTGAGATCGATACGGACTTCGATTTCGGGTTGTCTCGTGGGATCGAGATAAAAAAAGGAAGTCTACAGATCGAGCCTATACTCAAATAAATTCTTATTCCCCCACTTTGATATTTTATATGTTTATGGCTAAACTTGATTGTATAGTTGCTTGTAGCTATTAGATTGCTTCCGAGCATCGACTGAGTTGGTCGAGTACACATTTTTTATTGTACGATTCATTTACTTTCTTTATTACATGCATTTGTTTATTTTTGTATATACATTTACTCGTATTCATGCTTTTCTTTTATGCTTGCCACTAGGATAGGCCATCTAGGGCATGGTTAGTTTCTTTTCATTACACATGTTTATTTTTGATTATTGCTTCTCTTGCATACTTGTACATACCCTTAGGATAGGTCGTTCGAGGCATGATTTTCTCTTTTCTCTCCTATCTTTACTCTTTCTCGAGACGAGATGGCAGAGGACGAATGAAGGATCTTCGATCGGACTTTCGTAGATTTAAATAACATCTATAGGGCGTCGAGGTTGTCATTTGATATGGCATAAACCCTCATCACTATCTTTTGAGACTTAGTACGATCGTGTATCGTACGATATAAGTCCCAAGCCGTTTAGGATTCCGAGGTTGTCGTTTGACACGACATAAATCCTCTCATATCTTTGGGTCATTTACATATGACATGTAGATATAAATCCCAAATCATCTAAATAATTTACAGAATTAAAATATTAAAGATAATTTCATTTTCAAAGATATAAAGCCCAACCATAGTTTAAGTTGAGATGTCACTGAAGCTCTTTCAGTATCTTCGACATCTCCTACTTTTCATACATTTGGATTTCGAAAATAACTGTTCCACATTGAGCCTCTCCCATTTGATTTTTCTACAACGAATCGTGAAACCTAAACGTTGATATTCTCGAAGACGAAGCCTATGATCCTTATCGAGAGTTTTCTTAGGTGACTTCGATTCTTAAGATGTAATTAACTATGGTGCTTGCATACATAGGGAATTAGGAACCCGGATTGATCTAAACCCTGTCTAATCTGTGTATTAGACGGGGAATTGTCAGTTATAAAATACGCAGACCAAAATAGAGTCATAAACACTTTAAGTTTAGATAGTTAGCCTACTTAACAAGTGGTATGCTCATCTTTCGGGATGATGTGTCACTTGTAGTATCGTCGCTCAACTATTTAAACTGCTTGATATGAGATCTATCCTGACTCGTTATTTTCAAAATAAAATAATATATCACCATTTTCAAAATCAAAATAAAATACTTTACATATTACATTAAATTTAAATTTTAAAATTTATTTTCAAAATAGAAAAAAAAAAAATTAGCCGACAATACTCTAAAGACTAAAATGATCCCTGCAAACAGTAGATAAAGTATTTTGACACTTGCTTTTTCATTTCATTAGTGTATATTTTCTTCAATCTCTGTTGCTGTTAATTTCTTCCAATTTTTATGTAGATTTTGCTTATTTTTTTTGTTAAAAAAAAGACTCGAAAGAAAAGAGACATCGACATATATCTTGCTCCAAATTTTGGGGGATTTTGTGACTTAATTCTGTCCATGTCTTTCCTCCATTTTTGTTTTACAAATGTTTATATTAAAGTTGAGTCTAATTTTTTCATCTTATAGAGAAACTAATTAATTCCAGGGTTCAAAATGTAACAGGGGTTACACATTCATCCACAGCCATAGCTGGAGGAACATCTGGAGGAACAACTGCAATGGTTGATGAATCACAGCCTCCTGCTTCTCAAGCTTCTAAACAAAACCCGCAACCAATCACCACAACTGAAACCTCCTCTCAGAAACCATCCCCAAACCCTTCAAATAAGCCCAGAACCAACCTGAAGAAGCCTCCATCACCCCAACTGAAACCCTCCATCTGCCCTAATCCTCTCATAAAAGCAGCCGCCTTTGCCGCTGGCGGAAGAATCGCCACTCCTTCGACGGCCGCCTCACTATTCAAAGCTGCACAGTCAAAAAATGCCGTCCATATCAGACGCGGCGGCGGCTCTTCTCTTACAGGTTCGTCAGTTACCGGTACTTTATCCTCCTCCCCATCAGCCGTTTCCACCACCACTGCCACCGCCGCCGTTACTGGACCGCATGCTCTTAACACAAGGTTCGCCCCTCCTACATCCAAGGTTTCCCAAGTTCAATCAGGCTTAGCAAAAGCTTCGTCTCTGCCTTCGAACACGTCAACGCAGCAGCAGCAGCAGCAGCAACAGCCGCCGTCGTCGGAGTCAAAATTAGTGAGCTGTAGTCCGCATGTAAATGGAAAGCGGCGGCGAAGCATTGTTAGCTCCACCATTGATGTTGACGAGCTGTTAGCTGAAGAGGTTAGAGGTCAAGCGGACGACAAAGCGTCTGATAAACTGGTTCAGGCCACTAAAAATGGCGGCTCTGTCGCGGCGGCTGATATCGATGTTTCGCCGATCTGCGACGGGGAGATAAATGATCCCCAATGCATTGAAGCTGTAAAAGTTCAGAACAAGAACTTGAAAGATGTAGAATTAAGAGAAGTTAAGGGTACTGGTGAGGTAATGGATATGGATTTAGGTGCTTCTAAGATAGATGAGGGGAAATTTGGAGATGAAGCTGTGAGTTGAGAGGAGTTGTTTAGTGATTAGAGTTTGTACTGTAGAATGGATATTGTTTAAGTAAGCATTATTGGATCTTCATAATGCAAATTTATTTATAATGAGGGTATTTACATATATACCAAACGATTCTTTGTATTTACATGTCTGACCCCTAAATATTTACTTTTACATGCATATCATTCAAATCTTGCTCATGGGAAGGATTCAAGCAAATCCAGAAGGCAGTCTAGGAATTAAAAGGATGGAGTTGTGCAATTAGCAAGGGCGACACAACAGAGGAAAATTGCTGAAACGGAGCAGTGATTGCAAGTAGGGCTGTCAAAATGGTTCATTCTTTGCGAACAGCTCGTGTTCGATTCGTTCGCTGAGTTAACGAGCCAAACACGAACACTTTGTTGTGCTCGATATATAAATTGGCCGAACACAAACATATTTGTTCGTTCGTGTTAAGATAGTTTTGGCTCGAAATACTACTCATCCATTTTTTATATATTGACGAGTAGTATATTTAAATAATTTACTTGACTACAAGTCTACAAAGATTTATAATCAATTAAAATTATGAAGTAAAAAAAAAAAAGAATAAAAATATATTACATTATATTTAAACCATGTTTTGATATAAATAATAAGATGTGAATCTTGCCCCAACTCTTAATATCCTACGGTTGTATGATTAGGGTTGTCAAAATGACTCTTTGTTCGCGAACAACTCTTGTTCGGCTCGCTAAGCAAACGAGCTTAATACAAATACATTTTTTGTGTTTGAAATATAGACAAACCTAACACGAAAAGTGATGTTTTATAACGAGTCTCACTCGTGTACGGCTCTTTTACACCCCTAATTGCACGAGGGGAAATAAAAAAGGAATCACAAAAGTCTTGGGATTCGAGTGAGGCAATAAGATGAAAGTTGGTTCTTACATGGTGGCTATTGAACTTTCATTGTTTAAACCTAGAGAATTTATAATGCTTAGTAGGATGATGAGGGAGTGGAGTATCCTTGGAAAGATAAGTTCTATCATCTTCAAATGGAGGTAGACTAGTAACTAATGAAGGTAAGTAACATCAATGCTAAGAGAGTTGTAGCTTATTAATAAGCCATTGAAAGTAACAGGTTTTTGAATAAGCTGTCAAAACACAGTTTAACTAAATGGGTGTGGGTGCATCTTCAAAACGCACCGCCCCAAATAAGCTGCCTCGTTTGGGGCCTTAATGTTTCTAGAGGGAATTAAAAAAACAAGGAGTATTTTGTAGAAAATACTAAAAATTCTTTTGAATCATTCTCATTGCATGATCCTCCATACAATTCAATTATTTGAAAGTAACATAATCATCAGGTTGCACATGACTTATTGCGACTTATGGTGTCACCCACTTATGTTGTTTGTTTTAACGCAAAAATCATTATTAACAACTAGTAGTGACCATACGGAAATTATGGAAGACTCGGGAGAAGGATGAAGATGTGGCAAAGTCTTCCACTTACCGCACAAAAAAAGATGTCGATTTTTAAATTATTTAAAAAAAATACCTAAACTTTTGAAGAAATGAATTAAGCTTTAAGAGCTTGGGGAGATTGAGGATCTGTTTCAGATAGCTGTAGTTTATTAAAAAATAGTTGTGAAGTTGTTGAAAAATAATCTAATGCTAAAAAAATTATGGTGACTATTATAATTTTTTTTTTAATGAAAAAGTCAGACCGCAATTTGAAAGCCGTCACCACACCTAGTCAGGACTGATAGGAAAACACAGATTTCAGCGATAGTTATTTAAAAAAGTTGTCAAAACACGACTTATCTAAACAGACAAAAATGCGGCGTGGCACGGGGCCGCACCGTCTCCTAAAAAAAAGGCAAAATATTACATCTGGACTACGCACATAGTTACGTGCGGAGCTCAATCTATGAGAGACACGCGGAATCCCGCAATAAAGCAAAATAACATGGAATAACACGAAGGAATATTCTTCGTGTTATTCCGCGGTTAGCGGTGTTTTGGGCGGAATAATACCGGGAATAACACGGAATAACACGGGGAATATTCGTTCGTGTTATTCTTGTGTTACTCCGCGTTATTGTGCTGATATTGTAACACCACCACAATAACACATCAATACTACGTGGAATAACACAAGAATAACGCAGAATAACATGGATGAATATTCCCGGTGTTAAATACTATCGTAATAACACATGAATAACGCGGAATAACACGGAGGAATATTCTCCGTGTTATTCCGCCCAAAACACCGCTAACCGTGGAGTAACACGAGGAATATTCCTTGGTGTTATTCCCGTGTTATTGCGCATTATTGCGGGATTCCACGTGTCTCTCGTGGATTGGGCTCCGCGCGTAACTCTACGTACGTAGTCCGAATGTAATATTTTGCCCTCAAAAAGACCTTGAGAGAGAGGTTGGGTAAAAATAAATCTTTTACGAAAATTATTGTACAACAAACATGTTTGAACCAATGTGAACGAAGAAGGCAAATAAAACTGAGCAACAAATAGAAATTCAAAGATTCATACTAAATGGGATCTCTAGAGTTATTGGAATTTTATGTTGATGGGGTTCATTTTCATGCCCACACCCAAAAAAATATTATTTATAAGTAATTATCAAAATCAACATTATTAAATTTAGTTGCAAAGTATAATTAGACAACTAACAATATAAAGGAAGGGGTTTGATTTGTAGTCAGAGGACTAGTCAAAACTATGTTAATAGTCAATTCTAAGTCAACTCTCCATCAATAATTTTTTGAACTATATTCAAATTCTCCGAATAATTTGATTATTCTCGTCCTAAGTGATGAATCAAAGGGGGGTTTAGGCTGCCTGCTTTCCAACTTTATGAACTCTGCCGCTTGCATCCACGGCTCGTCCGCCTTTGTATGGTCATAGGCTATTAGTTAGCCTCCAGACATCTTTAATGTGCTTATAATTCGAGTATCACTCTTCTTAAGGTTAACTTCGTGAGAGGGAGATTTAAACCCCCGACATGAGGGGTCTTACACCACAGTTGTCAAACAATAAATCGGGACACATGATAATGCTACCATAAAAATAAGAGTATTAAATTTTAATATTTTCCGACGGCCGAAAATAGGTGATAACTGATATATCATCGATAAATCCACCATCTAACATGACTTTTGAGGCATGACACAGATCTCGAAGCAATTTTTTTAGCAATGAATGTTAAAACTTTGATTAAAAGTCATATAGAGCTCAATTGACTAGCTCGATGAGATAGACCCAACGATACCAAAATGGTTCAAATCTGAGTTAAACTAAGCCCCAATCAAGCCAATAAATCATTTTGGAAGCTTTTTGGACATCTTTGGAAGATAAATGGTTGTAGAATCTAGTGAGCTCTTGGCCGAATCGAGCGTCTTGATAAAACGAATCCAACGAGCCCAAATTCACTCAATTATGTCCATTAAACACAGTCTAATCAAAGGAAACTCTCCAGACCGTCTGATCAAAGTAATTTATATTTTTGCATTAATTGCACCTGGAACTCTATAAATAGAGCCACACCCTCTCTTGAAGAAGGGAGAGAGCTAGAAGCCCGAGGGAGCTTGATATTTGAGAAAGAGTTTGAAGTTTTGAGAATGAGTTGAAGTTCGACATCACTCCAACCGCCATCGTCCACCACCTACCGGCTGTCACCTATTATTATTGTTCGCCATCCGTTCCTTGCAACAAGTTCATCCGCTCACCAAAATTATATTTCGAGAGATTATGTAATCTCTTACTGTCTATGGGACAAGAGACTGTACGTGTTTCTAATTTATAGTACATTTCTTCAGATGGGTCCGGCCCCATGGTTTTTTTCCTTAATGGATTTTCCACGCAAGAGCTTCCGGTGACTCGACTGATTGTTTTTCTTTCTTTCAAGTGTGTGATAAATTCTCGTGCAATGCTAAAACGATTATACATTACTCTTCTGCCGACTCATGAAATACAATCAATATTTATACAAAATCAAATATTCTTATAATACTATAATGTTAAATTCCCTTCAGTTATATGGCCCGCGCTTTAATTAAAATATGGACACATTGAAATGTCCAAAAACATGTGTGGAATGGACTTAAATTATTGTTAGCCACCTCCATCTTTTCATTACCACAAATAAATAATAATAATAATAATAATAATAAATAATAAATAATAAATAATAAATTAGCAGCCCTTATTTTCATTATCGGTCAAAAATTTCGACTCCTATTTTACATTTATTTTATAAATTACATACATACCCTTCAATTTTTATATATTTGTATATTCACATATTTAACCCTTTTAATTTCATATTTATTAAAATAACATTCAAATTTTACTTTTGTTTTGTTTATAGAAATGAATGCAATTGTCCTTACATAATTTTATAAGAGCAAAGTGTAACAGATGTAAATATCAAAATTTAGATGGTAAATATGTAAATGCATAATATTTGAGTGGCGTGTATGAAAATTGTCTAATTGAAATTTAATTAATTTAAGCATTTGTTCTTATTAATTATTTTATTTGTTTTGACCGAAGAATAGTGTGAATGAAATCCAAAGAGATGCCAAAAATCTGCGTTGAGTTTTAAAAATGAATCAAATTAGGTTCATTAATTATAGTTTAAGAGTAATAGCGCCAAAATAGTCCCTTCTATTTATAGCCCATAAGTTATAGCAATGGCGACAAATAGGGCTGGTAATTTGGCTCGTTGTTCGCGAACAGTTCGTGTTTGGCTCGTTAAGTAGGCTCGTGTTCGAGTCCGTTCGTTAAGCTTAACGAGCCCAACACGAACAAATTTTTAAGCTCGAAATGTTAACGAGCGAACACAAACAATCTGTTTGTTCGCTCGTGTTCGGCTCAAATTAGCTCGAAATAAAAAAAATAATCATATAATTATTTATATAATAATTTATTATATATATTATTATATATATTATTATATATATTATTATATATTAATATATTATATATATTTATATTTAAGTTTAAATCATAAGCTAGCTTGTGTGGTAGCGTGGTTATGTTTACTTGTTTCCATTTATTTGGTTCGGGTTCGAATCCGTAGCTAAGCATATATTTTTCCAAATAATTTTAACGAGCCGAACACGAGCCGAACACGAACAAGCGCATTTCGAACACGAGCCGAACACGAACACACGCTTTCGCGAGCCATTTCGAACACGAGCCGAACACGAGCCGAAGCCGAGCTCGCTCGAAGCTCGGCTCGTTTACGGCCCTAGCGACAAAGAGGAGGACTTGTAAAATAAAACTCGTTCGTAGTGAATAGTTTGTGTTCGGTTCGTTAAAGAGTTCGTGTTCGATTCGTTCGACAAGTAAATGAGATGAACACGAATAATTTTTTTCGTTCGGTTAGTTAAACGAACCAAACACGAACAGTGATGCGCTCGTTCGTATTCGAATCGTTATTGTCCGAAATATAAAATAATTTAAAATAGTTAGATATAAAAAATTATGATATTTTAAAAATTAAATTTTCTAAATTATAATATTTAACAAATTAATAATATATTAATATACTATATTAGCAATATAATAATATAGATATTATATATTAATATAATATAAGTTATATAATTAATATAATATATTATTGATATATATTAATTTAGGGCTGTCAAGCTAGTTGGTCGTTCGCGAACATACGTGTTCGACTCGTTCATTAAAAAACGAACAAGAACAGTGACTTTACAAACAATTACGGACACGAGCTTATTTCAAACAAATTAAATTTCAAACGACTAAACACGAACACAAGCTCTGTTTGTTCGTGTTCGATTCGTTTACACCATTAACAAAAGACTATTATCGTACCTCGACTAAACCATGCGTAGTTCAGATAAGTCAAGTCTGTTGGTTCGTTCAGGTGGTATTCATTGCGTTGAGCGAGGAGAGCACCGATGGAACTCCAAGCCTGCCTTTGTCAGATAGCTAGCCGCACGAGCTTCTCTTATCCATCGGTCCAATGCAATGCACCGGGCTCAGCTCGTTGCAGAAAAAAATATCTCTGTCTTTATCTAGAGACCTTTGGTTTTTCATCATTTTTCTTTGAGTTGTGTCGTGGATCAGTTATCGATTCGTACAATCAAAGTTATGGAAGAAAACAACAACCAGAGCTGATTTGTCTCAAATAGGCTTTTGACGGCTTATTGATTATTTTAAAATTGAGCTCTAATAATCATTAATGTTGACTATTTTATCCACAATTTTAAGTGTGAGAACTATTTTGATACTTTTATAAATTCTAGAATTAAAACCTTAGAAATAATTAAAGACTATTTCACACTTTACTCATTAATTTAATTACTAGTGATTAATTGCATTAATCACAACAAATCTTAAATTAAATTATCACAATAGCCCTTTTTTTGTAATGTTTAACAAAATTTATAACAAATGATTAAAATATTAAGAAAAAAATAATTGCAATAAATTTTAAATTGGGTATTTTATAGAAAATAATTAGTTGATTATACATTATATTGGTAATTAAATAAATTTGATGATTAAAAAAAATAATTTTTGATTAGTTTTATTACTTAAATCATCATCAAACTTTCTTAGCGCAAAATTCTAATATTAAAATATATTATATTTAAAATAACTTTTTTTTTTTATTTCTAGTAATCAAACCAAAATATATTAAAATTTCCGCTTTTGTATAAATTAAGCCAATTAAATATGAAAATAAAATTGCAATAAATCATAAAATTCTATTTAAAAAGTGCAACAGTATATATATATATATATATATATATATATATATATATATATATATATATATATATATATATATATATATATATCTGTTGGCCGGCATTTACAAGTCAGTAGTATGTTGGCTGGCATCTGCGAGTCAGTAGTTGTAAGTCCGCTCTGATCGAGGGTTCGAATTCGTCCCTGTCTTGATCGTCTCATGTAGGGTAATACTCGAATGATTTGACATATTATGAGTGGTTAGAGGCTCGTATAATAGCCTTTGGCAATCTTTCTAATTAATATATATATATATATATATATATATATATATATATATATATATATATATATATATATATATATATATATATATATATATATATATTAAGTCCGAGGTAAGGGTTCGAATCCACCTCATGAGTTGGAGATTCGATCGTTTAGGAAAATCGATATTGGGCCTTCGCAAATATCGATTTCTTAAAAGGAAAAAATTAAATATATATATATATATATATATATATATATATATATATATTAAATGAATTGCTCTAATCAATCTCAATTTTGATTTTGATTACAAGATAATACAAAAAACTTTCTGCCCACTAATATAAAAAATATGACTGAGCATTTTTTAACTATTCCCATTTATTTTTTAAATATGTATTAAAAAATTGTATTTGACTTTCTATTGCCAAAAAAAATAGAAAATCACGTGATTATATTAACGAAAAACCCGTAATTAAGCAATAATTTAAAAATTATAATGTCAAATATAGCGCCGCATGTGAACCCAATGCCCATCTACTGAATAAAATAAACCGTCTTTTGTTTTTTTAGCATATTTTTTTAATTGAATGGATTAAATAATTCCAAAATATATTTTAAATTGAATGTTAATTATTTTTTTCCCTCAATAATATTATTTAATTAAAATTTAAAATTTATGAATATATGAATAATTAATTAATTATTTATCCAATTATATTATTTTCAAATTTGATTAAGTTGACCTTCAAAATTTAACCCTTATATCTATTTCTTGATGAAATTAATTTTATCGATTGCAAATAAAAACATATAATTATTAGTGATCTGTGTTGGAAAATTCGAGGCGTAGATTAATGGATTATCTTTTTAGTATTGTACAAGAATTCAACACACAGTTAGGTGCAAGAAAATAATCTGTAATGTTACCAAAAATTTTTATGTGAAAAAACTCTTAAAAGAGAAAAATCATGAGATCTGACTTAAAAAAAACAATATTTGGTGATTACAGATACCCCTGATCTCCAAAAGACAAATGCTTATTAGATATTTCAATTTACAACTTTCGATTGACGGTGTCCGGTCGGTAGTGGTCGACAATGATCAGCGAGTGATCCGACAATTGGTCGAGTCATGATCGATCACTATCGTGGTTGTTTGCGGTAAGTAGTCTTCGATAAGCGATCAACGATAGCCAACGACAATCAACTATTTTGTGGGCTTCATATTCCACATAAAATAAATCCTCAAATAATGATTGAGCAAATTTTATTTATCCAACAAAAAATTTTACTTCTAAAATCATGTATTTTACAAAGCGATAATTAAATTAATAAAAAAATAATAAAAATAAAAATATTATGAATGTTAATATGAATTTTAATATTTAAGTAAAAATAATAAGTATTGATTTAATAAACAATTAAAATATAAATATTATGTATGTAATTAGCCTTAATAAATTCTCTGAGACTGCTTGCCGCCATTAAAAGCTAGAAAGTTTCCCAACCGGAAGCCCTTTTCCTGATTCTTCTCCTTCCTCCTCCCTCCATCGCCGATCAGATTCCTTAATTAGGAGCTATTGAAAGCTATGGCGTTGACTAGGAGCTCAGAGCTCTAAGCAGTGAAATCCGAAGATCTCAAAATTCCTATTTAGCTGTATAGAGTGAGAAGGAGGACGAGGAAAGATGAGCGGGATGGAGAAGTACGAGGTGGTGAAGGACATCGGGTCTGGTAACTTTGGGGTGGCGAGGCTTATGCGGCACAAGGAAACCAAAGAGCTTGTCGCGATGAAGTATATTCCAAGAGGCAAGAAGGTCTGGGTTATAGAACCCTAGATTTTAATCATCAATTTCGACGCGACGAGCTTATGTCTTATGGTTTATTTTTCCAATTTTAGATCGACGAGAATGTGGCGAGGGAGATCATAAATCACCGCTCTCTTCGTCATCCTAACATCATCCGATTCAAGGAGGTGAGGTCGATCTATGGATTCGTTCAGATTTGAGCATCTGCCCTTTCTGAATTAACTTGTTTTTGGGTTTCTGTAGGTGGTGCTAACCCCGACTGACCTTGCGATTGTTATGGAGTATGCAGCCGGCGGCGAGCTCTTCGAGCAGATCTGCAACGCCGGCAGATTTAGTGAAGACGAAGTACGGCCTTAAACCTCCAAAACCTAACTTAAAAATCATTGTTCTTATATACTTTCTCAATCCATGCGCAGGCAAGGTATTTCTTCCAGCAGCTCATCTCTGGAGTCAGTTACTGTCATTTCATGGTAATTACGAATGCAATTATTTTACTTCATTTTTTGAGTGATCAATTATTTAGATCTGATTTTCTCTATTTCAGCAAATCTGTCACCGTGATCTAAAGCTCGAGAACACTCTTCTTGACGGAAGCCCTGCTCCACGGCTCAAAATCTGCGATTTCGGCTACTCGAAGGTCTCCATCTTCACTGATTTGATGTAATTTTCGCTCTGAAATCTTGTTTTTTAAGTAAAAATATACTGAAATTCGTTTGAACAGTCGTCGCTGCTGCATTCGAGGCCGAAGTCGACGGTGGGTACGCCGGCGTACATCGCGCCGGAGGTTCTCTCCCGACGAGAGTACGACGGGAAGGTAAGCGTCAATTTTTTTTTTTTTTTGTTGCAAATTTTATATTTACAGTTTTCACCTCCTCCTTCCACGCGTCTCTGTGAGGATGATGATGCGTGGCAATATTGCAAATTGCAGTATTAAATATTGAAAATTTCATTTTTGTTTTGTATGCTAATGGAGTAGTCGGCGAAATTTGACCTGTCGGAGGGGTCCTCGGCTAACTTTTGGCCTGTTGTTAGTGTCCCTTTTAACTCCTTTTAAGTATAGCATATGCTTATCTGCCTAACCCCAATTCTAAAGTGAGCTTTGAGAATGACTTGGCTTTAAAATATGTTTGAATTTATTTATTAATTTTTCATAATAATCAAGTCTAGTTAGTTATATGTGAGTTATTACATGATTAAAAAAAATAATTTTGCTAATAGTGATTAATATAGTCTTAATTTTTTTAATGATTAAATTAGCTTTAAAATAAAGTTTAATCTTTAATAACCCATCAATAAAGATGTGTTTTGTGCAGTAGTGCTATCATATATTTTTAGTGATGTGGGAAGGGAGAGGAGAAGGGCACTATACTATGGGTATGAGAGACGCGGGGGGGGGGGGGGGGGGGGGATGCAACAATGACAACAACAACAAAGCCTTAATCACACTAAGTGGGGTCGGCTACATGAATCCTTTTTCTCCATTGCGCCCTATTTAGTGTCAAAATTTCGTTTAATTCTAATAAATTAAGATCATTGTTTTATGCAATAAGCCCAAGTTATCATGGGTCTACCTCTGCCTTTCTTAACATAAGTTGTATCTAAAACCACGGCTGCATTCCGTCAAAAAAGGTTTTGGTTTTTTAAGATTATCCCACGTGATGCGATTTCCAAACATTGTTGCAACGCTTTCAAAATGCGGCCCACAACAATACACTGCCCCAAACAGACCCTAAATCATCATTAAATGAGCATTTTATCAAGCTCCTAGTGAGTTACTCATAAATGATCAAGTTAGCTAATTTTAATGTTTGCTCAGTCATCTAAATAAAATGATAGGCTTTTAGTAATACATTTAATTGAGCAGATTAAAATGAAGAGTGTCATACATTTTTGTCAAATGACGTGACATGGGTTTTTTTGTGTGTGTGTGTGTGTGTGTGTGTGTGTGTGTGTGTGTGTGTGTTATATATATATATATATATATATATATAATAACATTTCTAATTGGTTTTTAGTGCAACGTTAGGGTCAATTATTCGGCCCCACAAGTCCTAATCCACCTTATCCTTAGAATTTAATGAAGCCTCACAAAAACAGAATGAGCCACACAATTGTGTGAACGGTTTTAACTTAGCAACCTATGATCCCTTTGGAAAACTATAGTGTCTTTTGAAAATGATGAATAACAGTTTTGTTACAACTATAATAGTCTAGTGTGAGCGGTAACTTAACATCCTATGATCCCTTTTGGAAGCTATAGTGTATATTTTGAAGGCGACGAATAACAATTTTCTTACAACTTTAGCATATATCCGTCACAGAAAGTATTTGAAAAGTAATAAAACAAAGGGAGAAAGTGTTTGTTTTGTCCTCTCTCTTGACTCTTCTAATGGGGGCTGAAATAGTCTTTTTGAGGACTATTCCAACCCATATTAAAAGAGTATGGGAAGTAATTTGACACTTCTGTAGATTCTGAGACTGAAATAACCCCATGTCGTAGTTATAGGACTATTTTGGCACTTTACTCAAAAAAATAATTGCTAAATAGAATTGTGGCAGCTACATGAAAAATAAAATAGAGCATTAATCGCCCCAAATAGACCCCTAAATTTTGGAAATTTGAGGTGTGCTGCCCACCATACAATTTGATTTTCACAAGTTTACTTGAATTTTTGTTCTTGCAGCTTGCAGATGTCTGGTCATGTGGGGTAACTTTGTATGTCATGCTGGTGGGTGCCTACCCTTTTGAGGAACCAGATGATCCCAGAAACTTCAGAAAAACCATTGCGGTGAGCTCTCCATACTTCCCTTACTATTTCGTGTCATTATATTCGTGTGTGATCTGTTTCTCTACCTACAGGCCTGTGACTCACCCATTTGTGAGTCATCTTGTAACCGATCGGGCTGGTCCCATTTTGGCCTCATTTGATTCATGAGATAATTACATGCATAGCGCTCGAAACTTTGCTATTTACAGAAATAGTGCCCAGGGGTAGCAGACAATTCTTACGTATTTACATATCTCACACCTAAACTTTCATACTTGCATACATAACACTCAAATCTTTAACATCACGTCAAAAATAGCATCAAAAAGTTAAAGTTTCCTTTTCATGCATATTAAAGTGCCAAAGTGTTACGTATGTAAATATGAAAGTTTAGGTGTGAATTTTGTGCAATTCAAGTAAATGCCCCTTTTTGAATTACCAAACCGATGCATTTACGCTTGCCACGATCAAACTATCGAAAATTTGATAGAAGTGAAAAATACTGGTTGGGGTCTTATCGTGGATTTTGATATTTGAGTGAGAATTTGAAGAACAGTTGAAAGACGGTGTTAGTTCATGCATAGCAAAATTTTGAGTGGTATATACCTGCTGAGTGCTGACCATTAATCTTATTTAAAAACACTCTTAAATAATATTCTCTGCCTTTGATTTTTGTTGGGATGCAGAGAATCATGTCGGTCAAGTATAAGATTCCGGAGCATGTTCATATATCTCAGGACTGCAGGCATCTTCTCTCCCGCATTTTTGTTGCCAGCCCTTTAAAGGTAAATCTCCAAAATACTATTTTACATACATACCGCACAAATCCTATGTATTTACATATCTAACATCCAAACTTTAATATTTACATGTATGGCACTCAAAATAACCACCATCACCTACTTTCATAGAGTTTAGTACACCTTTTTCATGCATTAGTTTATCACACCAAAGCATTATAAATGTAAATATGAAGGTTTAGCTTTTAGACATGTAAATATAAAAAAATTTCATGGCATGTAGGCAAATTTCCCTTTTAGTAAAGATTCACAGTTTTTACTTCATTAACCCAAGTTCTAGTGTATATCACCACTTCTCATGAGGCCCTTCTTCTTTTACAGTATAAGAATCATTAAAACTTGCAATAGATTACTTGTAAATGTTAGATATGTAAATGCATTTAAATGTTCCAACGTTAAAATAGTGGCATTTTTGATGTGATACGAAGGATTCAGTGTCACAATGTAAAAAAATAAAGTTTAGGCATTAGACATGTAAATATATAAGAATTGGGTCCTACTTCTTCGTGCCTCAACCACATTCATCCTGATAATTACACATATCTGCGTTATCGAATAGATTGCTAATTTCTTTTTTAATGGCTTCTTCCTTGAAGAGGATAACGATAAGCGAGATAAGAAAACATCCATGGTTCTTGAAGAACTTGCCGAGGGAGCTGACTGAAGCAGCGCAAGCGGCATACTACAAGAGGGATAACAGTGCACCCATCTACTCCCTTCAGAGCATTGAGGACATAATGAAGATTGTGAAGGAAGCAAGGGTTCTTCCCACTTCCACTCAATCGCTAGGGTTTGGCTGGGCTGAGGAAGAAGATGAAGATGATGAAGCTGGGGATAGTAACCCGGAGGAAGAAGAGGAAGAGGAAGAAGATGAGTATGAGAAGCAGGTGAAGGAGGTTCATGCCAGTGGTGAATACCAAATTAGTTGATAGGAGAAGCTGTGAATGTTGTTTAGTGCCTTGATATGGTTGCTGCTTTATCATTGTGTATAATATAACTAAGAGGTATTTTGGAATCAATTTCAAATTTTTATGATTTTTATATAATTTATTTTGTTGTGTTTATGTTTCTATATGAATAAATGCATGTTTGGTGTGTACTCAATTGTGTTATTCTTTATTTTTATTGAATACTATATGAGATCCTCAGCATGGTTGGTGGTGGTGATTTTTATTTATAAATAAAAAATTAAACTTAAAATAATCCCACATATGTTTATGACATTATACATGTTTAATACCCTCTTGAATCTCTATAAATAGTGCATATAATGCTCATAAAAGGCTTTACATTACCAATTATGATTGATCAAAAAGTTTGAGGATAAATCTCACCTCCTTAGAAGTCATATCCCTAACCTTAAGTTTCAATGCGACACATGATAGGCCGACCAGTACGAAGAAGTGGTTGCCAGCATCGGCGGGCATTGAAGAAGACATCGGCGTCTACGTCGGCTTTCAAGAAGGCACCGAGGATGGGGTCGAGGTGATAGGTGGGGAGGAGCTACTTTGAAAACATAAAAAACAGATTTTTTGTGACTGGATTTGTTTAAAAGTGAAATAGAAAAACATACAAACAAATATTTTCTGTTTTTTGACAATAAAAAAAACAAAAAGGGGTCCCAAACAGGGCCTCAGAGAAGGCAGTCAATCTGCTTTGGTTTGTGCAGAGGCCTCCTTGCCATTTTGAGGCTCAATGTATCTCCAAATCAACCCTAAAATGCTCCCCATAATGTTCATGATCACAGCTGAAAGTGCAGCGGGTAAAGCTACCAGAGGCGAGGAGAAGTGTGAGGTTGCTAGAACAACACCCAATGAAGAATTCTGCATTCCAACCTGCAGCAAATGCATCAGCAATTTAGATTTTTTTAATTAATTAAGAAGATATAATTGTTTTTATTTTGATTTGTTTATGTTTTGATTTGAATCTTGTATACACCATAATCATCAGCACAAATGTCAAAGCATCCAAATAGCCTAAACGACAGTCAGACAAGACGTCTTACAGCCCAACTACCAACTACATGGTCGAGAATCGACCGACGCACCATGGCGAGAGACACGAGTGAAAGATCTGATAGACCGAGAGGCAGGTAAGAAGCCTTGATATCGACCCGCCTTTAACAAGGCGGACGAGATTGACGTCCGACCGAGCGCCTCGGCCGACAAACACATATTTCAGAGAGCACAGCAGCCACCTACCCGATCGCCTACGTCGGTCAAATTCAAACAAGCCGGTCAACCAATTACTGCCATGTTAAAATTCAAATTGTAAATACATATATGATATGAAATTCATACGATTAATAAGAGTATCCATTGTACTATGGGTGGTTTTCATAACCGTTCCCTCATTTCTGTAATTGTACAAAATACTCTCCTATAAATAGGAGACAAAATATGAATAATGGAAACACTTCCCTCCTTCGTCCAAACCTAACGCTCGAGGCATATTCAAAAATGACATTAAAATCCAACATCCTTAAAGATAGTGCGGTGAGCGTGGATATGCCTCAAACGAGAAGTGAGAAAGACTACGAAGGAGAAGTTTCCCAAAAAAAAAAAAAAACACGCATGGAACCCAATAGAGATACTACACAACCAGATGTCCATGCACAAGTCCAAGGCTGACAAGACCAACCCTCATGATGAAGTAATTCGAGATCCTCCGGGTAGCAATCACCTAGAGGAATGACCAGTCGCCATGTTTGGAGCTGGAACCTCACGGGGTCTACCCTCAACAGTCCCCACCGACGAACCAGTCTACTCTAGACAACCATGTCAGTGACCAGCGGATAAAGGGACAAGGAGAGTTCCAAAATACTGACACCGGAGCGTCTGCACAGGTGAACAAGTGATGGGAAGAGCGGGTGCGAGTGCCTATCCGACTGCTAGTAGGAGGCACGTTTACTCGCCAAATCAAAGAGGCGATACGTCCACCCAAACTAAGGATTCCTCGCCTGGATTGCTACAAAGGGAGGACCGATCCGATCGATCACACCACATCGTTCGAATCATCCATTGGTCTGCTCCAGATCGACGACCCTATAATGTGTCGTTTCTTCTTAATCACCGTGAAGGAATCGACACTTTGGTGGTTCAATGGTTTGACGACCGAAACCATCCCTAGTTACTACGAGTTTAAGAGACTCTTCGTTTCACACTTCTCAAACATGCAGAAGCTGAGAAAAGATTTGAATATCCCACTCGACCACATGCAGGGAGAGAATGAGAGCCCGCGAGCCTACATCACCCGCTTCCAAAACGAGATGCTCGAGGTTAGAGATCTGAAGCCTGATATAGCTGGAACAACCTTGAAATGAGGAGTTTGAAGCAAGCGGTTCAGATATGAACTAAACCTATTTAAACCCACTACTTTTGCAGAAGTATTGGAGATGGAGAACGAGCACATCCTCGCTAAATATCTTTGGAACTCTTCGAAGGGTAAGCCAAAATAATCCAATCATCTCTCGAAAAAGCGGAAAGAGCTGCAGAGGCAAGGGACAATTAGTCCTCTGTCGGTCACCAAAACAATAACTCTCGTCCCGACATCAGCGAGAAAATAACTGAGGGAATCATGATCGAAAACGACGCTCTGACCAACAGCCGACCCAATATTATGAGCGGCCGCATGTCTACCGGGATATGTAGGGTTTGACACCCCTTAACATGTCAATGGCCGAAATAGTCTAGGTCATCCAGAACAAAGACCATTTCAAACTGGCCCCACCACTGAAGGCGGCCCTAGCCTTACGAGATCTCAAGAGGTACTGCTAGTACCATCGCGACCATAGCCACGATACAGAGGAATGTCATCTCTGGAACTTGATTGAGGAGCTCATTTGCGCCGAGAAGCTTGGAGTTTGTTGCAATCAACGCACATACGCAGCGACAGGGCAAGATTGCGACAGGAGAACCATCAAATGACCTATCCGTGCCAACGAGGTCCATGTAGCCAAGATACTCCCGACCATTTTCGGGGGAGGACCCCGACCCTCCATTGGGAAAAAATAACATTCGAGAGAGGTATACTCTGTTGTCTCATATGCACGTAACCATTTGTCAATTGTCTCTACAGATGTGGATCTCCCATCGAAGGGGTAAGTAACCCTACAATGAAGCGATCGTCGTCACACCACTAGTTAAGAACTACTAGGTGGGTAGCATTTTTGTTCATAGAGGGAGTTTGGTCAACATCCAGTTAAAAATAGTGTTTGATAAGATCAACCTAAAAACCAACCGGTTGACAGCACCTACCGACCCATTGCTCGGATTTTCCTGGGAAGAGAATGATGCACTGGACCTCATCGCCTTAGCCATCTCTTAGAGAGAGCCCGGGAAGCAGTACAACAGTACAGAAGACATTCTCGTGATGGAATCCCCGCCGACCTACAATGTCATCTTCAGTCGCCCACTCCTAAACAGCTATCGGGCAATGACCTCCACCTACCATGTGACCATAAAGTTCCAGGCAACATGGAGATGATCACGGTTCGGGGAAACTTGGAACAGTCCAAAAGTTGCTATTTGCGAGTGGTTTCGAATGTTGACCATGAACAACTTGACATCCAGATCCAGAGGGAAGGAGGCCTCGAGAACATCCTCCAAGTACCTGTGTCTGACAAAGAACCCCGTAACTTTTCCTAATCAACAAGTCGACTTCAGATTAGACATTTTGACCCATTTAATAAATGAGTGGGCCAAGTCAAATTTACATCAAACCCAAACGTGACTGAGTGGTGAGTGCACATTAATGAATACTTATCAAACTAGTATCAAACCATGAATGGTGTTAGTCACATCGATACCGCATTTTTCAAGCAGTTCTCTCAAATAAAAGCTACGATCGACTTAAAAATCTTGTTAAGAGCAAAAATGCAGCATTTTAATTTCTATGAAATATGCATTCAAAGAAATATGGACAAAAAAATATATACGCAGATATAGCTTCTTGTGAACTCATTTATGAGCTTCACTATCTTATGGTTAACTCTATTGGTTTAATAACAAATACCTCAATGGAGATAGCCCGCCGTTGCTTTTCTCTAAAACCGCCAACAGCTGCTGCCAAATAGCTGTCGAATGAATGCATGCATTAAAGGTTTGTTTGAGATCACTTCTATTTTTACTCATATTTAAAAAAAAAAAAATTGCTTAGTATATATTTTTATTTTTATTTTTGAGAACAAATTAGCTTTTTCTTTTAATATTCAAAACAACTAAGAAATATTTTAAGAGCTAAACATGTTATAACAAACAAAACATATTTTATTTCAATTAAAAACATAAAGAGAAAATACGATCAAAAGTGATCCCAAATGACCCTAAGCAAACTTATATACAAGAAAAAACTATACCCTACAAGGAAGCCCGCAAAATGCAGCAATAAGACGGAGAGTATAACGAGTCCCAGCTCTCCAGAGAGTATGCCATGAAGTCCACGAAGAAAACCTTGGTCGAACGACCGAGAAACATCAACGATTGATGATTTTAGGCGAACTACGTTTTCTGAAAACACACTAAAATTTGTAAAACACAAAAGTTAGTGCACAAAGATTTGAAGAATAGAAGAAGAAGAATAATAAAATCACTGAAACTTAATTTATATAAGGAGTAAAGCACCAAATTAGCCCAAGAGTTTATAAAAATGTCAAAGTAACCCATAGAATAGGGGCTAAAATAGGCTCCATTGAGGACTATTTTAACCCATATTAGACATTAAATTGACACTTTTATAAATTTTAAGACTAAAATGACGCATTGCAAAAAGTCAGGGACTATTTTGACACTTTTATCTTTCTCTAAGTCACACCTGCTTGCAAGAAGTGAAGAAGCTAAAACTGCAAGAAGTGGAGCAAAGGGTGTGATAAGCTTTACAGAAGATGGAAATCTGCTCTGCATATAGGAACCTATCAAAGTTGGAATTACCACCACCTGAAAGTAAATCGAAGAATTCATGAATGCTTAGGTGCTAGATATATAAATACATAGGAATTGTATGGTATGTATGTAAAAATAAGGTTCAACACCTGTAGGGTACTAAGAGATAGCTTTGCAGCATCTACAGGAACATAAGTTCCTGCCAGAATTTTGGTTAGAAAAGGAGTGAGGAGGACTGCAGCCAAAGTTGTGCAGACAGTCATCACTATAGATAATGGCACATCTCCTCTGGCAATCAATGTTACCTGCAATGCTATTTGAAATGAATACATAAATAACTATGAAAATTACATAAATCTTATAAAACTATGTGGGAAGTTGATTTATATGTTTGATAAGTTGGTATTTATCTGAAATTCTTATAATTATTTTCTCTTTTCTACAAATAAAACTATATTAAGTGTTGTTGAGATGAGAATGCTTAGGTGGATCGGTGCCTGAGTGGCACAACACTTTAGAGACAAAATGTAAAATGAATGCATTTTTGAAAGGGTTGGTGGAGCTCCAGTGGCGAGCAAGATTAGAGAGAGTCTTCTTAGACAGTCTAGTCACGCGAGTAGATGTTTTAGATTAGACTTTTGTTAAGAAAAGCAGAGGTAGACCTCAAAAGATTCGGGCATATTGTACAAAATTTATCTGAATTTAAATGAACATACGACTCTCAATAGGACGCAATGCAAAAAAAGGATTCATGTAGCTGATCTCACTTAGTAGGAAAAAAGATTAACGAAAAACCCGTAATTAAGCAATAATTTAAAAATTATAATGTCAAATATAGCGCCGCATGTGAACCCAATGCCCATCTACTGAATAAAATAAACCGTCTTTTTGTTTTTAGCATATTTTTTAATTGAATGGATTAAATAATTCCAAAATATATTTTAAATTGAATGTTAATTATTTTTTCCTCAATAATATTATTTAATTAAAATTTAAAATTTATGAATATATGAATAATTAATTAATTATTTGCTCAATTATATTATTTTTGAGAATTTGATTAAGTTGACCTTCAAAATTTAACCCTTATATCTATTTCTTGATGAAATTAATTTTATCGATTGCAAATAAAAACATATAATTATTAGTGATCTGTGTTGGAAAATTAGAGGCATTAGATTAATGGATTATCTTTTTTAGTATTGTACGAGGTGTGTATGATTAGGTGCGAAAATAATCTGTAATATTCACAAAAAATTTTTATGTAACTTCTTAAAAAGAGAAAAATGTCATGCAGAATCGCTTAAAAAAGCGATATTTGGTGGAAATTCTGAATCTGCGATGCCGAAAAGGCAATCTTTGTCAGATATTTGATTCTGTTTCGATTAATGATGTCCGATCCGGTAGTGGTCGACGATGATCTGGCAAGTGATCGCATGATAATTGACGGTCATGATCACCGCTAAATTAGTTGTTCGTAGTAGTCTTCGATAAGCGGTGGCCGTTAGTGACGACGATCAATACGTAGGCTTCATATTCCACACGTAAAATAAATCGCCGAATAATGATTGAGCAAATTTTATTTATCCAACAAAAAATTTTACTTCTAAAATCATGTATTTTACTAAGCGGTAATTAAATTAATAAAAATAAAGATATAATGAATGTTAATATGAATTTTAATATTTAAGTAAAAATAATAAGTATCGATTTAATAAACAATTAAAATATAAATATTATGTATGTAATTAGCCTTAATAAATTCTCTGAGACTGCTTGCCGCCATTAAAAGCTAGAAAAGTTCCCAACCGGAAGCCCTTTTCCTGATTCTTCTCCTTCCTCCTCCCTCCATCGCCGATCAGATTCCTTAATTAGGAGCTATTGAAAGCTATGGCGTGTACTAGGAGCTCAGAGCTCTAAGCAGTGAAATCTGAAGATCTCAAAATTCCTATTTAGCTGTATAGAGTGAGAAGGAGGACGAGGAAAGATGAGCGGGATGGAGAAGTACGAGGTGGTGAAGGACATCGGGTCTGGTAACTTTGGGGTGGCGAGGCTTATGCGGCACAAGGAAACCAAAGAGCTTGTCGCGATGAAGTATATTTCAAGAGGCAAGAAGGTCTGGGTTATAGAACCCTAGATTTTAATCATCAATTTCGACGCGACGAGCTTATGTCTTATGGTTTCTTTTTCCAATTTTAGATCGACGAGAATGTGGCGAGGGAGATCATAAATCACCGCTCTCTTCGTCATCCTAACATCATCCGATTCAAGGAGGTGAGGTGGATCTATGGATTCGCTCAGATTAGAGCATCTGCCCTTTCTGAATTAACTTGTTTGTGGGTTTTTGTAGGTGGTGCTAACCCCGACTGACCTTGCGATTGTTATGGAGTATGCCGCCGGCGGCGAGCTCTTCGAGCAGATCTGCAACGCCGGCAGATTTAGTGAAGACGAAGTACGGACTTAAACCTCCAAAACCTAACTTAAAAATCATTGTTCTTATATACTTCTTCAATCCATGCGCAGGCAAGGTATTTCTTCCAGCAGCTCATCTCTGGAGTCAGTTACTGCCATTTCATGGTAATTACGAATGCAATTATTTTACTTCATTTTTT
Organism: Papilionanthe hookeriana x Papilionanthe teres; assembly: GCA_022702705.1. Taxonomy (NCBI): domain Eukaryota; kingdom Viridiplantae; phylum Streptophyta; class Magnoliopsida; order Asparagales; family Orchidaceae; genus Papilionanthe; species Papilionanthe hookeriana x Papilionanthe teres. The sequence goes on along the minus strand of CM040433.1, from coordinate 39,652,736 downwards.
GAGTGACCAATTATTTAGATCTGATTTTCTCTATTTCAGCAAATCTGTCACCGTGATCTAAAGCTCGAGAATACTCTTCTTGACGGAAGCCCTGCTCCACGGCTCAAAATCTGCGATTTCGGCTACTCGAAGGTCTCCATCTTCACTGATTTGATGTAATTTTCGCTCTGAAATCTTGTTTTTTAAATAAAAATATACTGAAATTCGTTTGAACAGTCGTCGCTGCTGCATTCGAGGCCGAAGTCGACGGTGGGTACGCCGGCGTACATCGCGCCGGAGGTTCTCTCCCGACGAGAGTACGACGGGAAGGTAAGGTGCAATTTTTTTTTGGTGCAAATTTTATATTTACAGTTTTCACCTCGTCCTTCCACGCGTCTCTGTGAGGATGATGATGCGTGGCAATATTGCAAATTGCAGTATTAAATATTGAAAATTTCATTTTTGTTTTGTATGCTAATGGAGTAGTCGGCGAAATTTGACCTGTCGGAGGGGTCCTCGGCTAACTTTTGGCCTGTTGTTAGTGTCCCTTTTAACTCCTTTTAAGTATAGCATATGCTTATCTGCCTAACCCCAATTCTAAAGTGGACTTTGAGAATGACTTGGCTTTAAAATATGTTTTGAATTTATTTATTAATTTTTCATAATAATCAATTCTAATTAGTTATATGTGAGTTATTACATGATTTAAAAAAAAAAAAATTTACTAATAGTGATTAATATAGTCTTAATTTTTTTAATGATTAAATTAGTTTTAAAATAAAGTTTAATCTTTAATAATCCATCTAGCATTTGTCTTTTTTTTTTCAATATAAAATGTAATAATAATTATGTCTTTTAATCCATCAACAAAGATGTGTTTTGTGCAAGATTGCTATCATATTTATATTTTTAGTGATGTGGGAAGGGAGAGGAGAAGGGCGCAATGGTATGGGTAAGAGAGACACAGGTTAGGGAGATCAAACGCAACTAGGGCTAGCAATAGAGACACGGGAGGGTAATTTAAACTCGGGCTGCAGGGGCGGTGGGGTAATATTTCATTAAAGGAAAACGCGGGCTGCAGGGGCGGTGGGGTAATATTTCATTCAAGGAAAACGCGGGCTGCAGGGTCAACCCCGCGGCCGAGTTCCGTCGAAGAAGGTTTCGGTTTTTTACGATTATCCCACGCGATGCGATTTCCAAACGCTGTTGCAACTCTTTCAAAATGCCGTCCATGACAATGCACTGCCCCAAACAGACCCTAAATCATCATTAAATGAGCATTTTATGAAGCTCCTAGTGAGTTAAATCATAAAATAATAACATTTTTGCCAAATAAATGATCAAGTTAGCTAATTTTAATGTTTGCTCAGTCATCTAAATAAAATGATAGGCTTTTAGTATTGTTACACTCCTCAAATAATTTAAAATAATTATTTTGGGAATATGTTTTAAGTGAGCAGATTAAAATGAAGAGTGTCATACATTTTTGTTCAAATGATGTGACATGGGTTTTTTGTGTATTTTTTTATATATATAATAACATTTCTAATTGGTTTTTAGTGCCACGTTAGGGTCAATTATTTGGCCCCACAAGTCCTAATCCTAATCCACCTTATCCTTAGAATTTAATGAAGCCTCACAAAAACAGAATGAGCCACACAATTGTGTGAACGGTTTTAACTTAGCAACCTATGATCCCTTTGGAAAACTATAGTGTCTTTTGAAAATGATGAATAACAGTTTTGCTACAACTATAATAGTCTAGTGTGAGCGGTAACTTAGCATCCTATGATCCCTTTTGGAAGCTATAGTGTATATTTTGAAGGCGACGAATAACAATTTTCTTACAACTTTAGCATATATCCGTCACAGAAAGTATTTGAAAAGTAATAAAAAAAAGGGAGAAAGTGTTTGTTTTGTTCTCTCTCTTGACTCTTCTAATGGGGGCTGAAATAGTCTTTTTGAGGACTATTCCAACCCATATTAAAAGAGTATGGGAAGTAATTTGACACTTCTGTAGATTCTGAGACTGAAATAACCCCATGTCGTAGTTATAGGACTATTTTGGCACTTTACTCAAAAAAATAATTGCTAAATAGAATTGTGGCAGCTACATGAAAAATAAAATAGAGCATTAATCGCCCCAAATAGACCCCTAAATTTTGGAAATTTGAGGTGTGCTGCCCACCATACAATTTGATTTTCACAAGTTTACTTGAATTTTTGTTCTTGCAGCTTGCAGATGTCTGGTCATGTGGGGTAACTTTGTATGTCATGCTGGTGGGTGCCTACCCTTTTGAGGAACCGGATGATCCCAGAAACTTCAGAAAAACCATTGCGGTGAGCTCTCCATACTTCCCTTACTATTTCGTGTCATTATATTCATGTGTGATCTGTTTCCCTAACTACAGGCCTGTGACTCACCCATTTGTGAGTCATCTTGTAACCGATCGGGCTGGTCCCATTTTGGCCTCATTTGATTCATGAGATAATTACATGCATAGCGCTCGAAACTTTGCTATTTACAGAAATAGCGCCCAGGGGTAGCAGACAATTCTTACGTATTTACATATCTCACACCTAAACTTTCATACTTACATACATAACACTCAAATCTTTAACATCACATCAAAAATAGCATCAAAGAGTTAAAGTTTCCTTTTCATGCATATTAAAGTACCAAAGTGTTACGTATGTAAATATGAAAGTTTAGGTGTGAATTTTGTGCTATGCAAGTAAATGCCCCTTTTTAAATTACCAAACCGATGCATTTACGCTTGCCACGATCAAACTATCAAAAATTTGATAGAAGTGAAAAATAATGGTTGGCGTCTTATCGTGGATTTTGATATTTGAGTGAGAATTTGAAGAACAGTTGAAAGACGGTGTTAGTTTCATGCATAGCAAAATTTTGAGTGGTATATACCTGCTGAGTGCTGACCATTAATCTTATTTAAAAACACTCTTAACTAATATTCTCTGCCTTTGATTTTTGTTGGGATGCAGAGAATCATGTCGGTCAAGTATAAGATTCCGGAGCATGTTCATATATCTCAGGACTGCAGGCATCTTCTCTCCCGCATTTTTGTTGCCAGCCCTTTAAAGGTAAATCTCCAAAATACTATTTTACATACATACCGCACAAATCCTATGTATTTATATATCTAACATCCAAACTTTAATATTTACATGTATGGCACTCAAAATAACCACCATCACCTACTTTCAGAAAGTTTAGTACACCTTTTCCATGCATTAGTTTATCACACCAAAGCATTATAAATGTAAATATGAAGGTTTAGCTTTTAGACATGTAAATATAAAAAAAATTCATGGTATGTAGGTAAATTTCCCTTTTAGTAAAGATTCACAGTTTTTACTTCATTAACCCAAGTTCTAGTGGATATCACCACTTCTCATGAGGCCCTTCTTCTTTTACAGTACAAGAATCATTAAAACTTGCAATAGATTTCTTGTAAATGTTAGATATGTAAATGCATTTAAATGTTCCAACGTTAAAATAGTGGTATTCTTGATGTGATACGAAGGATTCAGTGTCACAATGTAAAAAAATAAAGTTTAATTGGGTCCTACTTCTTCGTGCTTCAACCACATTCATTCCTGATAATTACGCATATCTGCGTTATCGAATAGATTGCTAATTTCTTTTTTAATGGCTTCTTCCTTGAAGAGGATAACGATAAGCGAGATAAGAAAACATCCATGGTTCTTGAAGAACTTGCCGAGGGAGCTGACTGAAGCAGCGCAAGCGGCGTACTACAAGAGGGATAACAGTGCGCCCATCTACTCCCTTCAGAGCATTGAGGACATTATGAAGATTGTGAAGGAAGCAAGGGTTCTTCCCACTTCCACTCGTTCGCCAGGGTTTGGTTGGGCTGAAGAAGAAGATGAAGATGATGAAGCTGGGGATAGTAACCCAGAGGAAGAAGATGAAGAGGAAGAAGATGAGTATGAGAAGCAGGTGAAGGAGGTTCATGCCAGTGGTGAATACCAAATTAGTTGATAGGAGAAGCTGTGAATGTTGTTTAGTGCCTTGATATGGTTGCTGCTTTATCATTGTGTATAATATAACTAAGAGGTATTTTGGAATCAATTTCAAATTTTTATGATTTTTATATAATTTATTTTGTTGTGTTTATGTTTCTATATGAATAAATGCATGTTTGGTGTGTACTCAAATTGTGTTATTCTTTATTTTTATTGAATACTATATGAGATCTTCAGCATGGTTGGTGGTGGTGATTTTTATTTATAAATAAAAAATTAAACTTAAAAATAATCCCACATAGGTTTATGACATTATACATGTTTAATACCCTCTTGAATCTCTATAAATAGTGCATATAATGCTCATAAAAGGCTTTACATTACCAATTATGATTGATCAAAAAGTTTGAGGATAAATCTCACCTCCTTAGAAGTCATATCCCTAACCTTAAGTTTCAATGCGACACATGATAGGCCGACCAGTATGAAGAAGTGGTTGCCAGCATCGGCGGGCATTGAAGAAGACATCGGCGTCTACGTCGGCTTTCAAGAAGGCACCGAGGATTGGGTCGAGGTGATAGGTGGGGAGGAGCTATTTTGAAAACATAAAAAACAGATTTTTTGTGACTGGATTTGTTTAAAAGTGAAATAGAAAAACATAAAAACAAATATTTTCTGTTTTTTGACAATAAAAAAACAAAAAGGGGTCCCAAACAGGGCCTCAGAGAAGGCAGTCAATCTGCTTTGGTTTGTGTAGAGGCCTCCTTGCCATTTTGAGGCTCAATGAATCTCCAAATCAACCCTAAAATGCTCCCCATAATGTTCATGATCACAGCTGAAAGTGCAGCAGGTAAAGCTACCAGAGGCGAGGAGAAGTGTGAGGTTGCTAGCACAACACCCAATGAAGAATTCTGCATTCCAACCTGCAGCAAATGCATCAGTAATTTAGATTTTTTTTAATTAATTAAGAAGATATAATTGTTTTTATTTTGATTTGTTTATGTTTTGATTTGAATCTTGTATACACCATAATCATCAGCACAAATGTCAAAGCATCCGAACAGCCTAAACGACAGTCAGACAAGACGTCTTGCAACCCAACTACCAACTACATGGCCGAGAATCAACCGACGCACCATGGCGAGAGACACGAGTGAAAGATCTGATAGACCGAGAGGCATGTAAGAAGCCTTGATATCGACCAACCTTTAACGAGGCGGACGAGATTGACATCCGACCGAGCGCCTCGGCCGACAAACACGTATTTCAGAGAGCACAGCAGCCACCTACCCGGTCTCCTACGTCGGTCAAATTCAAACAAGCCGGTCAACCACTTACCGCTATGTTAAAATTCAAATTGTAAACACATACATGTTATGAAATTCATACGATTAATAAGAGTATGCATTGTACTATGGGCGGTTTTCATAACCGTTCCCTCATTTTTGTAATTGTACAAAATACTCTCCTATAAATAGGAGATAAAATATGAATAATGGAAACACTTCCCTCCTTCGTCCAAACCTAACGCTCGAGGCATATTCAAAAATGACATTAAAATCCAACATCCTTAAAGATAGTGCGGTGAGCGTGGATATGCCTCAAACGAGAAGTGAGAAAGACTACGAATGAGAAGTTTCCCAAAAAAAAATAACACGCATGGAACCCAATAGAGATACTACACAACCAGATGTCCATGCACAAGTCCAAGGCTGACAAGACCAACCCTCATGATGAAGTAATTCGAGATCCTCCGGGTAGCAATCACCCGGAGGAATGACCAGTCGCCATGTTTGGAGCTGGAACCTCACGGGGTCTACCCTCAACAGTGCCCACCGACGAACCAGTCTACTCTAGACAACCATGTCAGTGACCAGCGGATAAAGGGACAAGGCGAGTTCCAAAATACTGACACCGGAGCGTCTGCACAGGTGAACGGGTGATGGGAAGAGCGGGTGCGAGTGCCTATCCGACTGCTAGTAGGAGGCACATTTACTCGCCAAATCAAAGAGGCGATACGTCCACCCAAACTAAGGATTCCTCGCCTGGATTGCTACAAAGGGAGGACCGATCCGATCGATCACGCCACATCGTTCGAATCATCCATTGTTCTGCTCCAGATCGATGACCCTATAATGTGTCGTCTCTTCTTAATCACCGTGAAGGAATCGACACTTTGGTGGTTCAATGGTTTGACGACCGAAACCATCCCAAGTTACTATGAGTTTAAGAGAATCCTCGTTTCACACTTCTCAAACATGCAGAAGCTGAGAAAAGATTTGAATATCCCACTCGACCACATGCAGGGAGAGAATGAGAGCCTGCGAGCCTACATCACCCGCTTCCAAAACGAGGTGCTCGAGGTTAGAGATCTGAAGCCTGATATAGCTGGAACAACCTTGAAATGAGGAGTCCGAAGCAAGCGGTTCAGATATGACCTAAACCTATTTAAACCCACTACTTTTGCAGAAGTATTGGAGATGGAGAACGAGCACATCCTCGCTGAATATCTTTGGAACTCTTCGAAGGGTAAGCCAAAATAATCCAACCATCCCTCGAAAAAGCGGAAAGAGCTGCAGAGGCAAGGGACAATTGGTCCTCTGCCGGTCACCAAAACAATAACTCTCGTCCCGACATCAGCGAAAAAATAACTAAGGGAATCATGATCGAAAACGACGCTCTGACCAACAGCCGACCCAGTATTATGAGCGGCCGCATGTCTACCGGGAAATGTAGGGTTTGACACCCCTCAACATGTCAATGGCCGAAATAGTCCAGGTCATCCAGAACAAAGACCATTTCAAACTGGCCCCACCACTGAAGGCGGCCCTAGCCTTACGAGATCTCAAGAGGTACTTCTAGTACCATCGCGACCATAGCCACGATACAGAGGAATGTCATCTCTGGAACTTGATTGAGGAGCTCATCCGAGCCGAGAAGCTTGGAGTTTGTTTCAATCAACGCACATACGCAGCGACAGGGCAAGGTTGCGACAAGAGAACCCTCAAATGACCTATCCGTGCCAACGAGGTCCACGTAGCCAAGATACTCCCGACCATTTTCGGGGGAGGACCCCGACCCTCCATTGGGAAAAAATAACATTCGAGAGAGGTATACTCTATTGTCCCATATGCACGTAACCATTTGTTAATTGTCTCTACAGATGTGGATCTCCCATCGAAGGGGTACCCCTACAATGAAGCGATCGTCGTCACAACACTAGTTAACAACTACTAGGTGGGTAGCATTTTTGTTCATAGAGGGAGTTTGGTCAACATCCAGTTAAAAATAGTGTTTGATAAGATCAACCTAAAAACCAACCGGTTGACAGCACCTACCGACCCATTGCTCGGATTTTCCTGTGAAGAGAAGGATGCACTGGACCTCATCCCTTAGCCATCTCTTAGAGAGAGCCCGGGAAGCAGTACAACAGTACAAAAGACATTCTCGTGATGGAATCCCCGGCGACCTACAATGTCATCTTCAGTCGCCCACTCCTGAACAGCTATCGGGCAATGACCTCCACCTACCATGTGACCATAAAGTTCCAGGCAACATGGAGATGATCACGGTCCGGGGAAACTTGGAACAGTCCAAAAGCTGCTATTTGCGAGGGGGTTTCGAATGTTGACCATGAACAACTTGACATCCAGATCCAGAGGGAAGGAGGCCTCGAGACCATCCTCCAAGTACCTGTGTCTGACAAAGAACCCCGTAAGCTTTTCCTAATCAGCAAGTCGACTTCAGATTAGACATTTTGACCCATTTAATAAATGAGTGGGCCAAGTCAAATTTACATCAAACCCAAACGTGACTGAGTGGTGAGTGCACATTAATGAATACTTATCAAACTAGCATCAAAACATGAAGGGTGTTAGTCACATCGATACCGCATTTTTCAAGCAGTTCTCTCAAATAAAAGCTATGATCGACTTAAAAATCTTGTTAAGAGCAAAAGTGCAGCATTTTAATTTCTATGAAATATGCATTCAAAGAAATATGGAAAAAATATATATACGCAGATATAGCTTCTTGTGAACTCATTTATGAGCTTCACTATCTTATGGCTAATTCTATTGGTTTAATAACAAATACCTCAATGGAGATAGCCCGCCGCTGCTTTTCTCTAAAACCGCCAACAGCTGCTGCCAAATAGCTGTTGAATGAATGCAAGTATTAAAGGTTTGTTTGAGATCACTTCTATTTTTACTCATATTTTAAAAAAAAAAATGCTTAGTATATATTTTTATTTTTATTTTTGAGAACAAATTAGCTTTTTCTTTTAATATTCAAAACAACTAAGAAATATTTTAAGAGCTAAACATGTTATAACAACCAAAACATATTTTATTTCAATTAAAAACATCAAAGAGAAAATACGATCAAAAGTGATCCCAAATGGCCCTAAGCAAACTTATATACAAGAAAAAACTATACCCTACAAGGAAGCCTGCAAAATGCAGCAATAAGACGGAGAGTATAACGAGTCCCAGCTCTCCAGAGAGTATGCCATGAAGTCCACGAAGAAAACCTTGGTCGAACGACATAGAAACATCAACGATCGATGATTTTAGGCGAACTACGTTTTCTGAAAACACACTATAATTTGTAAAACACAAAAGTTAGTGCACAAAGATTTGAAGAATAGAAGAAGAATAATAATAAAATCACTGAAACTTAATTTCTATAAGGAGTAAAGCACCAAATTAGTCCAAGAGTTTATAAAAATGTCAAATTAACTCATAGAATAGGGGCTAAAATAGGCTTCATTGAGTACTATGTTAACCCATATTAGACATTAAATTGACACTTATATAAACTTTAAGACTAAAATGACGCATTGCAAAAAGTCAGGGACTATTTTGATACTTTTATCTTTCTCTAAGTCACACCTGCTTGCAAGAAGTGAAGAAGCTAAAACTGCAAGAAGTGGAGCAAAGGGTGTGATAAGCTTTACAGAAGATGGAAATCTGCTCTGCATATAGGAACCTATCAAAGTTGGAATTACCACCACCTGAAAGTAAATTGAAGAATTTATGAATGTTTAGGAGGCAGATATGTAAATACATAAGAATTGTATGGTATGTATGTAAAAATAAGGTTCAACACCTGTAGGGTACTAAGAGATAGCTTTGCAGCATCTACAGGAACATAAGTTCCTGCCAGAATTTTGGTTAGAAAAGGAGTGAGGAGAACTGCAGCCAAAGTTGTGCAGACAGTCATCACTATAGATAATGGCACATCTCCTCTGGCAATCAATGTTACCTGCAATGCTATTTGAAATGAATCCATAAATAACTATGAAAATTACATAAATCTTATAAAACTATGTATTTATCTGAAATTCTTATAATTATTTTCTCTTTTCTACAAATAAAACTATATTAAGTGTTGTTGAGATGAGAATGCTTAGGTGAATCAGTGCCTGAGTGGCACGACACTTTAGAGACAAAATGCAAAATGAATGCATTTTTGAAAGGATTGGTGGAGCTCCAGTGGCGGGCAAGATTAGAGAGAGTCTTCTTAGACAGTCTAGTCACGTGAGTAGATGTTTTAGATTCCACTTTTGCTAAGAAAAGCAGATGTAAACCTAAAAAGATTCGGGCATATTGTAAAAAATTTATCTGAATTTAAATGAAAATACGACTCTCAATAGGACGCAATGCAAAAAAAGGATTCATGTAGCTGATCTCATTTAGTGGGAAAAAAAGCTCATTGTTGTTGTTGTATCTTACACAATGATCAAAAGGATTCATGTCATGATTTTTTTCGACAAGTTTTACGCTGGCTGTCGACTACCTAACGCAACCCTCCACTTTTCACATCCGGGCTTGGGACCGGCAACGGCAGTGTTAAAAACTGAATACATGGAATTATGGAAAAACTTGAATTATGGAGGTCTACATTGGAGTCTAAAGGTCTTCGTTTGAGTAGAACTAAAACTGAATACATGGAATGTAATTTTAGTAATAGTAGGTCTAGTGAAAGAAGTGTAACTTTGGGTGATCAAATTATTAAAAGGTGTGAACGATTTAGATATCTCGGGTCCATTGTTCAAAGCGATGGTGATATAGATGGGGATGTTAATAGTAGAATTCAGGTTGGTTGGTTGAAGTGGAGGAATGCGTCCGGCCTATTGTGTGATAGAAAAGTACCGCTTAGACTGAAAGGAAAATTTTATAAGATGGTGGTGAGACCTTCAATGCTCTATGGTGCTGAATGTTGGCCTTTAAAAGAGAAGCATAATGTTAAGTTAAGTGTTGCCGAGATGAGAATGATTAGATGGATGAGTGGCTTTACACTTAGAGACAAAATGCGAAATGAATATATCCGTAATAGGGTTGGAGTTGCACCAGTGACGGATAAAATTAGAGAGAGTCGCCTTAGATGGTTTGGTCACATTAAACGTCGACCACCTGATGATCCGATTAGGAGAGTAGATGTTTTAAATACAACTTATGTTAAGATAGGCAGAGGCAGACCTAGGAAATCTTGGGCTTATTGCATAAAAAATGATCTTAATCTATTAGAATTAAACGAAAATTTGACACTAAATAGGACGCAATGGAGAAAAAGGATTCATGTAGCCGACCTCACTTAGTGGGATTAAGGCTTTGTTGTTGTTGTTGTTGTTGTATCTTAAATCCACGGTTGTTTAAATTAAGAGAAAATCAGACAAATTCAAAGATGACTTTTATAAAATTATAATTAAAACAACTTTATTAAATTATATAAATTTTGAGCATTAAATAATTTTTTGATAACTAAACCAAGAGTGAAACCGATGCATGAAACTATGTATTCGACTTTTAAAGTAATAGTAATTGCGATATTTTTGATGTGATCTTAATGATTTGAGCAGTATGCATGTAAATATGAATGTATGTGTGATTTGTATGTAAATGCCCCAAAAGAAAAAAAAATTGTAGGCCTAACATAACGGAAAAATATTGCGTCCGGACGCCCAACCACCGGCCGCCACGTCTCCTGCCGATGAGGTGTATGGCAATGTAACGGCTGGTGGTTGGCCGTTCAGACGTGCGGTGTTCGGGCGCAATATTTTCTAGAAGCTGTGGAAAATTTTACGAAGAAACAGATTTACCAACTTATATAGAATTCAAATAATAAGAAAGGAATAATGAGAACTCCAAACTTCACAATAATGATAATAAATAGAGATTGAATAAAGTACCACATTAGAAGCAGTTCCACCAGGGCAACAAGCCAGTAAAATCAGACCAACCGAAAGAGAAGCAGGAAGACATAGTGCTTTGCTAACAATTGCTCCAAATGCTGGCATAATTGTGTACTGGGCAAGGCATCCAAACAATACCTACTCACAAAAGTTTGAACTTTCTATTTTGTCATGTAAAATTCAATATTTACTTATATACCATCCTATAATTTTTAAGGGGCACTTACATACATACCAACCAATTCTTATGTATTTATATATATATATGACACATAAACTTTAATCTTTAGATTTATACCACCCACATGTTTCATATCCCATCAAAAACATCACCATTTTAAGTTTGAAAGAGTGAAATACACTTTTTAATGCAAAGGGAAGATGGGCATATATGTAAAAGTTGAAGTTTAGGTGTTAGATATGTAAATACATAAGAATTGAGTGGTATATTTGAGGCATCTAAACTTAACTTTTACATACATGCTAGCTTACTTATGCATGAGAATAGGGAAAATTATTTCATACGGACAACGTACGCAGTGCTGCGTACGGATCCGCAAATAACCGCAGAATAACCATCGAATAACCCATAATAACTCTGTGAATAACATTAAAATGAAACCGTGGGGTTATTGGCAGGTTATTAGGAAGTTATTGCAGTGTTATTTGAGCAGTAACCTCACAATACCCTGAATAACAGATAAAAAATATAAAAGTGAAACCTTGGAGGTTATTGGGGCTTTATTATGAGGTTATTCTCTGGATATTCGGAATAATACCGCAATAACCTCCTAATAACCACCCAATAATTTTGAAATACACAATCTCAGAGATTATTTCCTGGTTATTCGGTGTTTATTGTGGAATCCATATACAGCGCTGCGTACGTTGTCCGTATTGAATAATTTTCCTGAGAATATGGGGCGGAATTAGGTTTTTTTCAAAGTAGCAATTGCTCCCCTCTAGAATTTGCAATTGCTCTGTATAAATAATAAAATTTAATATTTTTCTTATATAGTTTAGATAATTTAATAATAAAATCTGTATCACTCATCATAGAACTCACTGATAAAGGCTTCTGCCTCAGAACTCCGAGCAAGTCCTGGAGCTCCAGCGTCATGCCCATGACGAGCATTATGAACCCTAGAGAACAGGTATAGGAAAGCGGTGCCTTGTTCACGAACCAAGAGAAGGCCGAAGGTTTGAAGATTGCAATGGCTCCGCCGGCCGTCACATAAAGTGGATAAAGGCTGGCGGCGGAGGACAGCCATTTCTCCCATCGCGGGGTTTCAGGCGACGCATCGTGTTGACGGGCGGCGAGGGATTTGAGGCCGGCGCGCTTATTGGGGGAGGTAGAGAAACCAGGTTTTGGGAGCAGGTGAGTTCTTGGTTGGGTGAAAGGCTTGTGAAGATGGATTAGGGGATAGGAGAGGGGGATGGACATGGGGGTACTGTTTCGAAGAATACTCTTTTGAGCTGGGAAGCAGGAGGCTTCTACATGTTGATTAGTACAACCCTATGTGTCAATTCGGGTATGCCAGTCCGGTCAGGTCGGGTCGGGTCAATTTATTTTGACCCGAAATTGACACGGCCCAAATAGTTTCAATCCGAACTTGAATCCAATGCTATTTGTTTTGAAAATCTCAACTTGAATTGGGTAAACCAAACCCGACCTGTTTAACTAGTGTACTATAAGTGATAATAACTATTTGGATCAAATTTGAGTCAATCTATTATCAAATTTGAGTGAATTTTAAATTGGCGGATGAACTTGTATTGATATGTCCCATAAATTATAGTATTAGAGATGTCAAAAATTCATCCCGATTCATCAGCTCGACCGGAAACCTGGCTCGAAAAATCAAAATGCGAGTTAACTTGATTATTTTCAGGTATGATTCTAGTTACACTTATTAACTCATTTACTTTTTCAGGTTCATCCGCCAATTTAAAATTCACTCATCCCTAATGCACCATCCCCACTAGGTTTGGAAGCCATGGGGTGTGAACACTCGAGCACCACACCCGACAAACGGGAGGTTCAAACCAGGGACCTGAGAAGACTTATGACTTTCAGAGAGACTGCTCTACTAAAAGCCTCCACAAATAGATATATATATATATATATATATATATATATATATATATTGTGTGTTATTTCCATATCTAACCACCTAAACTTAAACTTCTATATAAATGTTTTGTAATCTATATGGGAAAATGTGTAATTTGCTATTTAAGAGTTACAATAATAAAATTTTAATATGATGTGAAAGACATGAGTAGGGTTGTCAAAACGGTTTTTTGCTCATGAATAGTTCTTGTTTGGTTCGTTAAGAAACATGTTTAATTTCGCTAATCTAATTAATCAAACACAAACAAATATTTTTTTGCTAAGTTAAACAAGTTTATAACATGTATGAACTTGTCACAAGTAATACTTCATCTTATGTTATGCAAATATTATTTGATAATAGACTCAACTATTCACATTTAAATAATTTAGGATATTTACTTGGTCTGTGAAAATTTTCTCATATCTAGCTCGAAGACTAGGAATTGTTTAAATTATCTGGGTTATTAATTCTCATATATACAAATCTATAGTTAATTACATCTTAAGCGATCAAAATAACTTAAGAAAACTCTCGATTAAGATTGAGATTTTGTCTTCAAAAATTCAAAGTTCAGTTTTTAAGAATTTTCAAAGAAAAATCAACTAGCAAAGACTTAAAAAGAAACAATTATTTATAGAATCCGAATGAGCTAAAGTTAAGGGATGTCCCAGATACTAAAGCTAAAACAGGCAATGTAAACAGTTGAATACTGTTTTGACATTTTATTATATATATATATATATATATATATATATATATATATATATATATATATATATATATATATATATAACATTCAAATTATATAATTCACGATAGACTTTGAAGTGATTATTAAAATAAATTTTAGGCAATAGAAATATATTACAAAAATTAAATAAACGGGGGAAAGTGTGAGTAATACTCCGCCTTAAAATTGGTTGGTGAGAGCGGGTAGGGCGGGGGTCTCGTCGGAAAGGAGTAGGTAGCTCCCACGAGCATCACTGCAATCTCTTCCTCGAGGACAATTCCCCTATAAATACCTGACGGTTACCCCACTTCTCTGATTCCCTTTCTTTACCCGTCTGATTCGAATACTAGTAATGGACGCTGCCCTCACCACCTCTTCAACTCAATCATCCCTGCGCTCCTTGATCTTTCTCCGCTCATCCGCCTCCTCTTCCTTGCTCGACGCTCCAAGAACTGTTGGCTGTTTCAAACCCAGGCGACTCTCCGGTTCCCTCAGGGCTGTTGCAAGCTCGGATTCCTCCACAGATCACATGGCTTCTCTCGATCTATCAGTTAGTCCCCGTGTAAACGCTGTCAAGCCCTCCAAGACTATGGCTATCACCGATCAGGCAACTGCGCTTGTGCAGTCTGGAGTTCCCGTCATCCGTCTCGCCGCCGGTGAGCCGGATTTTGACACTCCCGCGGTCATCGCTGAGGTAGATCTAACATCTCACATCTCACAATAGTGGTGGTTAATGATGTTTGGTTTTTTGGCTGATTTGAGATTGGTTTCAGGCTGGTATCAATGCGATTCGTGAGGGCTATACGAGGTATACTCCAAATGCTGGGAATCTGGAGCTCAGGAAAGCTATTTGTCGTAAGCTGGAAGGTGTGATTGCCTTTTTGTTTGATTTTAGTTGATTTAGATTTGTGTTTGGTGGGTGGGTGTGAGGGGTTTGAATGTTGACGATTTTGTGATGGCAGAGGAGAATGGGTTGAGTTATAAGCCGGATGAGATCTTGGTCAGCAATGGAGCTAAGCAGTGTATCATGCAAGCTGTGCTGGGTGTTTGTTCGCCAGGGGATGAGGTGAGATTTCTATGGCTTATTTGAATTATTGAGGCGGGAATTTCTTTCATTCTGCGGAAATTTCGCTCGTTAGCTTTGGAAACAGAGATGATATGTTTAATTGATTGAGTTATATGCTTGTCTTGATGTTCTATGGAATGATATGAAATTGAACATGAGCTTGATGCCGCTCGTTAGGCATTTTATCAGGTTAGCTATTGTGGTAAATTCGATGATCTGTGGTTTGATGATGCTGCAACATCATGGTTAATATTTGAATGATTAACTTGCTATATATTTATGAATTCTAATTTTTTTGTAACTTGTCTGACTGAATTTTAAACTTTACAGGAAACTTGAGGAGATGAAATTTCATTTCCTATAATTATTTGATTATTACCATTTATAATTTCACCGACACGCCATTCCAAATGTTTTATATATATCTGAGCATATAAAAATAAAATTAGTAATGAAAGAGGAATGTTGACCTCTGCTTTTGTTGCACTCACAAGCTCAGCATCTACCATTAGTTGACCCAGTAGATTCTTGTATACGGACGCATCAACTCTGTTGATCCCAACATACAGGCTAGTTTTGATGCATGCCAGTACCCTCGTTTTAGCCTAGTTGGTTTCAACACACTTTGATCAGAAAGAGGATGTGGGTATATAGCAATCGAAGATGGAATGGAATAGAATCTGGCACGCAGATGGTGGCTAAATCTCAAGAAGAAGATCTGCTGAATGATGCAATGAAAGCACCATTGATAGGATCCAAGATCCTATTCTAGTTTTTCAAGCTGCCCAAACTTCCAAAATTTAGGAAAAAAAGGACCAATACAATAAATGCTAATTTGATTCATTTATTTCATATCTCAAGCCTAAATGGGGATATTTATAAAATGCAAGAACTAACTAATGTGTTCACAACAAAATGCTTCAAGATGATGCATAATTAAATAGTTTATAAAGAAACACTCCTCTTGGTAGGAAGGAGAAATGATGGGCGACGGTTCCTTAGTATATACTGCGAATTAAATATTTCAACCAGAGATAACTGTTGGCTCTTGGGGCAAACTTGATCCTCCAATCATGGGCATAAGGCCCAGGTCCGGTTTGCCTGAATTCCAGCATAAACATTAGAAAGAGATCAGTAGTGCAGGAGAAAAGTTCATCGGAAATCAGATTTTGGGCTTCAGGCTATTGTGCCCTAATAAACCTTACATGTATCATTGGAATGTTATATATATGGATACTTTTATTAAATTTTTGAGATATTGAAATTTTATTTGATACTTGAATCCTTATATCTCACAGTTCTAATTATTCATTATTCGTCTAGGTTATAATTCCAGCACCATTCTGGGTTAGCTACCCTGAGATGGCTAGGCTAGCTGATGCAACTCCAGTTATTATTCCTACAGACATATCAGACAATTTTCTTGTAAAACCAAAGGATCTTGCCTCGAAACTTAATGAGAAATCAAGGCTGCTCATTCTTTGCTCGCCATCTAATCCAACGGGATCAGTTTATCACAAAGAGCTACTTGAGGAGATAGCTGATATTGTTAGAAAACATCCTAGGCTTCTGGTAAGCTTTCTGAAATGTTCTAATCGTATTGCTTTATATATATTTAATGTTTAAATTATAGTTTCACGATAAACTGCTTATCCCGTTGTGTTGTGGTACAGGTTTTGTCAGATGAGATATATGAGCATATCATTTACCCTCCAGCAAAGCACACAAGTTTTGCTTCATTGCCTGACATGTGGGAGAGAACCCTGACTGTCAATGGATTTTCAAAGGTACGCATTTACGTGAAGGCATTGAGTATTTTATTTGTTCGGGGCATTTACATATATACCACCCACTTTACTTATATATCTAACACCTAAACTTTACCTTGTACATTTACACCACCCTAATCTTTCTGATCTCATAAAAAAGATCACCATTTTACCTTTTAGAAAGTGATAGACACCTTTTCATCCATAGGGAAGGCGGTATGTATGTAAAAATTGAAGTTTAGGTGTACATAGGAATTGGGTGGTATGTATGTAAATCTTTATATTTGCGAATGAGCTATGTTTGATATGGCTAATGATGATGATATAATGATCAAGAACAAGCTATAATGATCTTGCACCAAGTCAACTATTTAGTTTCACATCTTATTAATAGAGAAGAACTTAGAACTTTACTGTTTGATGGCCAACTAAAGGTTTTTTCTACTTATTTTTATCTGATGATATGCTTGCTGTTTTTTTTAACTAACATCAGGAGTTTAGCTATCCTAAGCATTTTTTCTGTTTAACTAAAAGCTTGTTTGGCATCAATTTTATTTTATTATTTAATTTTTTTTCTTTTATTTGTAAAAGCCTATTTATCTTGTGTGTTGTTACCTAGTATTATTTTTTGTTTTTAAAAATAGATTAACATATTTTTAAAAACACTCAAAAATTTTTTTAGACTACTCGTGTACTTTTAGAAATAACCATACCTTAATCAAATAAGGAGATATGTTTTTTTTTTTTTTTTAAAGTCAAAACATAAATAAAAATAAAAATAAAAAATAAAATTGATCCCAAATAAGCCCTGAACTTTTCGGTTTAGAAGGCATGATGCATGCTGGGATTATATATATGAACTAGATGCGAGAGATTATTCTGAGCTTATGCATGAATTGTAGGACGATTTTCTCAAGTGTGCATGATTACTTGTAGGCATTTGCAATGACCGGTTGGAGGCTGGGATATCTTGCCTGCCCCAAGCATTTTGTTACAGCATGTGGGAAGATCCAAAGCCAGGTATTTTTTTTTACTCCAGCCTTTAAAGTTTTTGTTTTTCATGAAGTAAAATGAAAGCATATTTAAAGAGAGAAAACTGAACATTCTGCCTCCACTATATATAACACAAAGCTGCAAACATGGAAATAAGTTAAGCAGAAGGATTCCTTACTAGGAATAACTACATGATACAAAAATAACATTTTCGATTTTTTTAAATCATTTTTTATCGCAAATGTTGATGATGGAAAATTATTAATGCTTCTGATATTGGTAAAACTCCTTAGGTTTTGCTTTCTACTATAATTTGATAAACCGGTTCTTTTCTAATGCTCGGTTGGATTTTGCTGAAACAACAATGCTGTTTGCTCTGGCCATCATAGGTCAACACCATGCAGTTACTTCAATAGTTCAATTTATATTTTTTGAAGGGGGATAATGTTGATCTAAATTTAAAGAGTGCATTCTGGCCCTTTTTCTTTTTTTTTTAATATATAAACAAAATGAACTAGTTGCATGAGGGATACCATAGTTAACCCAAACAACAACGAAACAATAATATCATTACTCAAAGGAAATAGGCGCTTACAATCTTACACGCTTGAAAAATAAACAACACTAACACGACGAGGGTTGATCCTAAAAGAGTGGGTGGTGGGTTGTCGGCTGAAAGGGTGGTGGGAGTTGGCGGTGGAGCAGTAGGCTCAAGGTTTGTGGGGCTGGACTGCAAGTAGATTGCAGGTAGGAATAATAGTGGGTTGTGATAGCAGATGATAGAATAGATGTATGGTATGAGGGCTTCGGTTGGGTCGTAGGATAGATAAACACTGCCTCGAGATGAGTTATAGACAGAGCACCTTATTGCCATCAAAGTAATTGCCGACCTAGTTGTCCGTAAGTGGCATCTTCCACTCCTCGTACTTGACTAGATGTATTTGGTAAACAAGTATGTATGGATGATTTAACTTTATGACGAACTCTATGACAAGCTAAACAACTCTCACTAGCAACCACTCAAGATAGGTATCCTTTTTTTATTTGTTCTGAGCCCCTGGGATAACTTCCAAAGTTATGTTCCATCCTTCCTATCTGATTATATGTCGGGGGATACATTGCTGAACAGATTTTAACACTCAATTGAATCCATCTAATCTTCCAAAAGTGACACAAAAGAGTCTCATCTCTGACATGTTGAACCTCCCTTAACAGGGGCAACTCAGCAAGGAGCCTATCTATTTGACAAGTCTGAATTTCTCTTATCTGGGGTTGTCAAGTGTTTGATGTCGGTTCCTCGGTCTTTTAAAAAGTGTAATACATCTTTTCATGCCACATAAGAAATATCATCATTTTAACTTTTAAAAAGTGAATACATCTTTGCATGCATAGGGAAGGTGGCATGTAAGATTTGATATTAAATATGTAAATACATACGAATTGAGTGATACGCATGTAAATCTTTCTAAAAGAATTTATCAGATTAAGAAATCTAAGACTCACATTAGTACACAAAGTTAACTTCCTCTACAATTAAGTAGTTATGCTCATACCTCATTCGAAGAAATCACACATTTAACCAATAAAGACTATATTTTGAGAATTGAAAATAAAAATAATAATTAATATTTTAGAACATCTTATTGGGTGAGAAGTGAGAAAATTGCGGAAATTGATTCAAGAAACCCGAAAACAAACTTTCAAACAGATGTGCACAATATAAAAAAATCATAGAAAACACAAAAAACATAAGATTTTATATAAAAAATCTAAGAACAGGAAAAAATCACAAAACCACACCACATCAAGAATTCACTATGAAGAAAATTAGGAGAATTGTACAAATTACACCTCACTCAAGCCTCTCTACACTTTGAAACACTTCAACACATTCATTTTCTTTACACAAAAGAAAACTCAAAATTCAACTTCAATCTTGTCAACAGTGACCACACAATAAGTAGGATGATGGGAAGTCCAACTTCATAAACCACTACATGTGGCTGGTTATTATTTAAACTCCCAATTTCGCTTTGTGGATAATTTTTTTAATGATGATGAGGTAAAAGAAGAATTAATTGCTTATATGAAAATAAGGTTGGATTATGAAGATCGTATTAGAAGTGATATTCAACTAGACTTGTATGATAACGTAGGAGGAAACTTTGGGAGTAGAGTGTCGGCCGTTGAAATGTGTGGGGTGTTGAGACTTTTGAAAAATGTGACTTGTTGTTTTATAAAATAGGGTTTTGATTTAATTTAATATACATATATATTGATTTTTTAAAATAAAATTTTAAAATTGAAAAATGAGAATAGACGAATCTCATTCATTTAGTAATTTGAAATGAACGAGCACAATATCGCAAGCAATGCATCTATCCCGAGGAATAGACACACTGCTTGATGGTACGATTCGATCAAATAAACTACAGAATTTATGACATCCATTCTGGTCTGCGAACCTTTTGTATTGACCGACAAATTCTTCTATTTAATACAAAAAGAACTAAATAGGGTTCATATTACCTGGGTAATTAAAGCTCCCTATAGAGGCAAACCCCTATAGTCAATTACCCCTCAAATGACCGAAGTCACCTGAGAGAACTCTCGATTTCGATCAGAGATATTTATTTTCATGAATTCAAAGGGGTAGGGTTTTCAAAGTGGTGTGGTAGTAGAGAATCCAATAGGTGAGTGACTCGAGATTGGATCAGTTTTGATAGGAATCCAAAGGAAAGAGTAGGGGATGACACGGATCTCGAGGAGGACCCCGATGATATCCCAGACCATCCTACTGTTGTGCTTTAAATCTTGGAAATGAAGTTATTTAAATTTCAATACTGCCAATTAATTACAGGGATTACATTTACATAATCACCTGATTATGTAAATAACCTGGAAGATGAGAAGATTTATGTCGTACCAGACGACAATTTCGGAATCATAAAGTGAATTAGGGCTTATATTGCACGACATGGTTGTGCAATAGCTTAAAAGAACAAGTGAGGATTAATGTCACACTAGGCGGACTACCTCGAAGTCCTATGGATTGTTATTTAGACTAAGAAATTGTTTTCTTTAGTGTAAGCAAAGTTTTCATTGTTTGTCGGCGTTGTTTTATGCCGGCTGAAGTGCCGTAGAAGGTCTGCTCGGTCGCGGAATCGGAATCCCGTCGCCCGCTTCGGAAGGATCCTTCAACGAAAAGAAAGGAAGTGCAACCGACCTCATATTTTCATAGGTTGAATGAAGAAGCTGCTACACCTCAGTCGTACGACTTATCCCGAAAGACAAACACAAGACTTAAGGGTGAGGCTCGATCAAATAAACTAAGAAATGTATGACGTCCGTTTGGTCGCGAAACCAATTTATTCATCGACAAATTCCCTTATTTAATATGAAGAATTAAATAGAGTTTATTTTAAAGCTGGGTTCGGAAATGCTTACTATAAGGTGAGCACTATAGTTGATTACATCTTAAATGACCGAAATCATCTAAGAATACTTCTTGATAAAAATCGGGAAATATTATCTTCGAAGAGGTCAAAAGGATGGGACTTTTCAACGAAATAAGATGTGGAGGTGTGCAAAGGAGTTGGCTCAAATTTGGAATGCGAATCCAAAGCGAGAGGACCAGGGGATGTCGGAGGTCCGAAAGCGAGCCTCAATAACTTCCCGAGCTATCCCATGGTTTTCGTGACGACGACAAGCTCCATCGTTGAAGACGACCGTTCCGCCCACTATACTAGCTCCGAGCTCCCTTCATGTGAAGAGATCGAGCTTTCTAAGGTGCGAGTCAAAATATTCAATCGAGCATGTCTATGGTCGAAGTTCTTCTAAACATCCTACGCAAATATGTTTAAATGTTGTACGGTTTATAACGGGATATGATATAAAGACAGAGAGTAACAAGATAGAAGACGTCAACGAAGTATATAACGTAACGTGCTTAAACGAGGATAACATGCAGATGGCAGTATGACAGCATGTAACACGCGCAAACGTAAACAAACCCGTATACCCGGAGGCCGTTATTTTCTTTCTTCTAGCCAACGAGGTGCTGCATGAAAACCAAGCGAGCGAAAGAAAAGGTCGTCGAAAAGCTCGAGAAAACAAAGTGACCGACTCACAACGGAAAGCTCGAGAAAAGTAGTAAAAGTCACCAAAACTCCGAGAAAATCCTAAAAAGACCACGAGTGCTCTATCAAAAATCAAATGAAAACCGAAGAAACCGCAAAGACTCGGTCGAGGCTGAGCTCGTAACCGTGTAAGATCGCTCGAAGCGGTCGTCGAGCGCTACTCGGTCACACGAGTGTATAAAGCTCGCCACTCGACAGTGAGCGCGTCCAACTAAACCCGACTCGGAGAGTGTTCCCCTACCCAAGACTGACAATCAACGAGTGGACAATATAGTTTTGAAATTTATATTTTAGCATGCACATGGATTTCAGACATGCAAAAGAAAGTTTATATATTAAGAAATGTATGACGTCCGTTTGGTTTGCGAAACCAATTTATTTGCCGACAAATTCCCCTATTTAATATGAAGAATTAAATAGGGTTTATTTTAAATGGGTTCGGAATGCTTCTATAAAGCGACAGCTATAGTTAATTACATCTTAAATGACCGAAATCATCTAAGAATACTTTTGATAAAAATCGGGAAATATTATCTTCGAGGAGGCTAAAAGGATGGGACTTTTCAACGAAATAAGATGTGGAGGTGTGCAAAGGAGTTGGCTCAAATTTGGAATGCTGAATCCAAAGCGAGAGGAACTGGGGATGTCGAGGTCCGAAAGCGAACCTCAATAACTTCCCGAGCTATCCTATGGTTTTCTTGACGACGACAAGCTCTCATCGTTGAAGACGACCGTTCGCCCATTATACTCATCTCCGAGCTCACTTCTTGTGAAGAGTACTGAGTTCTAAGCGTGGCAGGTCAAAATATTCAATCAGTAGCTACATGGTCGAAGCTTCTTCTAAACATCCTACGCAAATATGTTTAAATGTTGTACAGATTTATAACGGGATATGTATATAAGACGCAGAGAATAACGTAGAAGACGCAACAATATATAATGTAACGTGCTTAAATGGGATAACATGCAAGATAGCATGTAAAAAGAAGCGTAACATCGCTGCAAACGTAAACAAACCCGTATACACTGGAGGCCCGTTATTTTCTTTCGTCTAGCCAGATGAAGTGTGCCGCATGAAAACCAAGCGAGCAAAGAAAGGTCGTCGAAAAGCTCGAGAAACAAAGTTGACCGACTCACAACGGAAAGCTCGAGAAAAGTAGTAAAAGTCACCAAACTCCGAGAAAATCCTAAAAAGACCACGAGTGCTCTCATCAAAAATCAAACGAAAACCCGAAGAAACCGCGAAGCACTCGGGTCGAGTGCTAGGCTCGAACCGCAGTAAGCATCGAAGGGTCGTCGAAGCGCTACTCGGTCACACGAGTGTATAGAGCCCGCCACTCAGCCAGAAGGGTGTCCAACTAAACCTGACTCGGAGAGTGTTCCTACCCAAGACCGACAATCAACGAGTGGACAATATAGTTTTGAAATTTATATTTTAGCACGCACACTGGATTTCAGCATACGCAAAGAAAGTTTATATATTAAGAAATGTATGACGTCCGTTTGGTCTCGCAAACCAATTTATTTCGTTGACAAATTCCCTATTTAATATGAAGAATTAAATAGGGTTTATTTTAAATGGGTTCGAAATGCTTCTATAAGCTGAGTTCTCATAGTTAATTACATCTTAAATGACCGAAATCATCTAAGAATTTCTTGATAAAAATCGAGAATATTATCTTCAAGGAGGTTAAAAGGATGCGACTTTTCAACGAAATAAGATGTGGAGGTGTCTGAAAGAGTTGGCCGAATTTGGAATGCTGAATCCAGCGGAGAGGAACCAGGGGATGTCGGAGGTCCGAAAGCGAACCTCAATAACTTCCGAGCTATCCTATGGTTTCGTCGACGACGACAAGCTCTATCATTGAAGACGACCGTTCGCCCACTATACTTAGCTCCGAGCTCCTTCATTGTGAAGAGGTCGAGTTTTCAAGGTGGCGAAGTCAAAATATTCAATCAGTTGCTACTATGGTCGAAGCTTCTTCTAAACATCCTACTGCAAATATGTTTAAATGTTGTATGCTTTATAACGTAATATGTATATAAGACAGGAAGTAATGATAGAAGACGTCAACAATATATAACGTAACGTGCTTAAACGGGATAATATGCAAGAAGAGAGTAAAAAGAAGGTAACACGCCGCAAATGTAAACAAACTCGTATACTCCGGAGGCCGTTATTTTCTTTCGTCTAACCAATGAAGTGTGCGCATGAAAACCAAGCGAGCAAAAGAAAAGGTCGTCGAAAAGCTCGAGAAAACAAAGTGATCGACTCACAACTGGAAAGCTTCGAGAAAAGTAGTAAAAGTCACCAAAACTCCGAGAAAATCCTAAAAAGACCACGAGTCGCTCTATCAAAAATCAAATGAAAACCCGAAGAAACCGCAAGCACTCGGTCGAGGCTAGGCTCGGAACCGCAGTAAGATCGCTCGAAGGGTCGTCGAAGGCTACTTCGGTCACACGAGTGTATAGAGTCCGCCACTCGCCAGAAGGGTGTCCAACTAAACTCGACTCGTGAGAGTGTTCCCTACCCAAGATCGACAATCAACGAGCTGGACAATATAGTTTTGAAATTTATATTTTAAGCATGCACATGGATTTCGTACTATGCAAAGAAGTTTATATATTTTGATTGTAGTAGTGATATATTTTTTATCGCGAAATGTAAGTATCATATTCTTATCGGATTTTGAAAGATATAATTGTCCACGAGTCAATCATTTCGTTGGGTAAGTGATCGCTAACAATCCTAGAAGGTACGGTGCCCCGCTCGCGCTCAGTAGCGGCGAACGATACCGTCATCCTACGGTTCACGCGGCCTGTGAGCGTATCCTGATGTCGTAGGATGGAATATCATTCTACTCTATCACTGGCGTGCCTTTTGCATCATCGCCGTCATCGCCCCAAAACAAAACAAAAAAAACAAAACCTACTCCGAGTGAAGCGGGGAACACATGTAAATCAACAAGAAGGGAAAATGAGGGGATTAACCCGCTCCGTACCCGAAAAGACTAAAGACTAAGGCAAAGCTTAATCCACTCACCCCTAAAACATATAACAACAGAACGCTGAAAGCAGAGCCCGAGATCCTTGAATCGGTCCTGGGTACGTCATTTTCTCCCCCGGGCACAATTGGATTATCCCTGAGATGGACATCCCTGCATTCAGATGGGACTGAACATAAAGCAGTGACCCTCGAGAATCGTTTAAAAATCGATAAATCAAACGAGAAAAAGAAAAAAAAATGAAAAAGAAAGACTCCGAGAAAGCCAACTGAAACTCCGACCTATACTAAACTCCGTACTTCCCGCTCCTCAACCAAACCTCTCTCTCTCTTTCTCTCTTTTTTTTTTATTTGGAATAGAATCCCTTTCACATAAGTCCACTCTCACAACTCCGGATCGGACTCACAACAAGGTAGAGTGAATTGCGGGACGCAAACACATAAGAAGGTGGATATGCACACCCTCACAACATCTCAAGCCGCCTTCAAATTCATCAGACAAGTAAAGAACTCACCAAACACTCAAATTCAAATAAGGACCTTACCAAACACCACCATTTCCACCATCAAGCCAAGCCACCAAGTGAAATGAGTTTAAGGTAAGTGTGTAAGTAATGTCACAATTCTCATATGCTTAAAGTTAAGCCAAGCACAAATTGATCCACTCATCAAATAAAAAGGAGGAGGCCTTGATGGGGTTCGGCCAAGTCAGCACAGGGCCCCAAACCCGAGCCCAAAGGAGGCCACACATCAAATTCGAAGCTTAGCTTCAACATACCTCACCAAACTCCAACAACAAAGCCTTACACGAGTCACTACAATCCAACTCCAAAGCTCAATTAAACATCCCTCATAGAAACAGCCACCAGCTCGTGGAAAAGCCAAACCCAGGCCACCATGACTAGGAGAAACAGCCCATAGCTCAATCCAAAACAGCCTCAACACGAAAGAAAACAAGGTCCAACCCATGCAAACCAGACCCGAGCCACCTTGGCTAAAAGACAAACTCAACGATTCAATCTAAGACGGCCCCAACACAAAACAAGTCGAGGAGCCATCCATAAACGAAAAGCCGAGCCATAATAAAGTAGAAAACGAGCCCAATTATAAGCTACAAGCAACCTCAAACATAAAACTCGAAATCAGGAATGCTAAAACATCAAAACCGAGCCATAAGGAGGCTAAAAAAGAATAAGTTCAGCTCCGAGTTATAGCAATTCCAACATGAAGCTAAATCAAGAAGCATCAAGAGAATCAAAACCGAGCTCGTACAAAGGCTAAAACCGAGCCGAGCAAAGGCGGAACAAGTCTAGCACAAACTTAGGATTAAATCCTAGTGTAGATTTAAGACAAAGGCTCATCACAAAATAAAAATCCAACCAAGATCTAGCTCAAAAATCGAAAAGAACACCAATGGAACCATAAACCGAGCCTAAACAAGGATTGAAAACAGCTCCAGTCACATTTAGATTCAAGTTCCAGCATGAGGCCAAGACAAAGGCTTCTCAAAACTCTATCAAATAAAGCATGTGTATGTATACATATGTATTCCGAGCATAACTTCAACTTGATATTAGAAGAGAAAGCTAAACTTGCATTTACAATAACACTTCCGAGCTTTCATGCATCGATTCATGAAACTATGACATGCTTGCAAGCAAGAATAAACTTAGAAAACTCGTCCATATCCATTCAACATGCTTTTATGGAGGGCAAAGATGCAAGGAGCCCAAGAATTAAACTCCCATACATTCAAAACATAGAGCCACCATATGCTTCATATAAGAACAAGTGTGAAACTTCTCAAATTAAACTAAGCTTCTTCCTAGCATGATATTTTGGTAAGGAAAAGCTGAATGAGCAAGAGATAAGCCCCACATACATATTGAAAAAGCTAAATGAATTCTTCCATTTCTTTCATCAAGCCAAAATATGCAAAGGACCTCGAGTCCTAACTAAATATATTCAATGTACTCCCTAATCATGCTTCAAGCTATAAGAAGAGCATTTCCAAGACTTACATAATGAAATAAAGCTTCCCTTAACACATGCTCGCCCAACCGAAAACACCAAAACGAGGAAGGCTAAATAAATAACAGGAATAACAACTTCCCGGGCCAAAACCGAGAATAAGAAAGGGGTAGAGGAGAGTTACCGGATTGTGTAAAACACACGAGAAGCAAACCGCGAGTACAGGAAACGTTCCAACAAAGAACTCCCTCTCTTCACAAGGTTTCGGGCCAACCCCAATCCCACCCCAAATGGGGTTTAAATAGCGAGAGAAGGGGAAGCGAAGTCAAGAGATCAACCTACGGGATCGGGCGCAAGTGGGACCGCGGCAAATCGCCGCAGGAGAGGAGCGAGAGAGATCGGTATGGGGCGTACGCTGGGGCATGTTGCTCGCACTGGGATATGGATAGGATCGCGAGCGGCTCGAGGAGCAAACGGCCGCCAAGGGAGCACGCTCGAGCGCGGGAGGGACGAAGCTTCCATGGAGCTCGCGCGGGAGAGACGAGCGGCCGACGGTCGAGCGTGAGGAGAGTTAGGGCAGATTTAGTTAATTAGGTTTTTTTATATTTTTTTTATTCTTTTAAAAGAAGTTTTTTTTTTTTTAAATATATATATATTTTTTTTTATTAAAAAAAAAAACTTAAATTACGAGTTTTGCCCCCCCGACAGGCTATCGTCGCAAGCTTAACGTCGATTTTTAGTGAAATCGACGTTCCGGACGCATCGGCGCAGTCCGTTTCGTCGTCCGAGGTCGTCTGGGCGACCTCGTCGACGAGCGCGTCAAAATTGCGTCGAAATTTGGTATCGTCGCAAAATTTTGACGCGAGCACGATCGAAAGCGAGGTCAACACTGTTGAAGATGGTCGTGCCGCCCTCAAAGTCGTGTCCCGTACTCCATGTCGTAACAGTGTTGCAATTTGAAGTGTAAAGTGGACATGCAATTGTTAAGTCAGTAATTTATTTCATTTTTAGGTGTGTGCTCAACAATAAACAGGGGTGACATGCTATAGTGAAAAGGAGCAGTAATAGCAGGAAAGCAGGAGTATGCTACACTAAACAGTAAACCAACATCACAAACTTATTGTACTAACATGAGTATGTATTGAAGAAAGTAAAACATGCTACACTAGCAGGTTTATGTCTTAAAGAAAGTAAAACACGCTAGACTAGCAAGTGTATGTACTGAAGAAAGTAAAGCATGTAGACTAACAAATGTATATACTGAAGAAAGTAAAGTATGTAGTGCGATAAAGAAAAGAGGCAACGGTGCTATAAATGTTCCGTAAGCGCTCATTACCCGCAATACATTGCTACCTGTTATTATTATCATTTTATTGTTTTTTGCAAAAAAGGCGTCAGCACCGAAAGATAACAAGAGTAGACGTAATAAGGAAAGAGCCTAATCAACCAGGGGGGTACTACTGTATGTGTGAAGAAACCAGGGGTAGGATACCGCACAGAAAGCTAAAAGAAAAGAACTAAAAAGAAAGGAGAAAAAAAGGAAGAAAAGCAAATCCGTAGGGAAATTGTAGAAAATCCATATAAAACCATAGAGAGCGGACTACAAGTCCGGGAAGACCGTAAGCATGATGGCGGGGAGGACTCAGAGCTAGGCTGCGTGCGTCCCAATCTTGGATAAGGGCTACCAGACCAATACCCTACAAAGGGTAGTCCTAACCTCGACTTGGGTAATTCACCATGGACCTTTATAAATTTTCATTCATTTTAGTTTGCATGCATGTAAAATTTATGGATGAAAGGCAATTTTTTTGTTGTAGAGGAAATTTTATTTTAAAATATTTATTTTTTTATAAAGTAGTACAATACACAGGCCAACCACCCTAATTGAACTAGGACTACTAACGACCTAAGAGTATTGGTAGCAACAGTCTCACCAAAAATTGGCGAATAGTATCGTCGGTCCCTAGCCTCGCCTTCAGTGAAGGTCTATACTCAAAGGCAGGGGATACTATTCTAATAATTCTTCTTTTTAAGCACACATAAGCACCGTCATCAACGTCCTAACTCCTAACCACCCTACTTACAGCCTTGCTTGATGGCCTAAGTATAGCAAAAGGCTATACGTGTACACTTATGTCTCGTATATAAGTGCAGAAAGACTCGACCAAGAAGCAAGAAGAAACAAAAGATAGAGGGGACAAGGACAAGGAGAGAGGAGGGAACGATCCGCCTAAATCAGTGTCATAAAGAAGGCGGATCAATCCTCAAAACCGGGTAAAACAGACGATCCCGACATTTTGACGACTCAATCCCGACAGACACCTACAAGTTCTAGGATCTCCTAAAAGAGACTCACCCCTATTTAAGATGAGCAACTGAAGAAAAAAAAGAAGGGAGAACCTTAGAAAACTGTATCACACTCTATACTGGCCACATATCAAAGCAAAGCCCTAACGAGGCTAAATCCAAATTCCTGCAAAGCTCAAAAAAACATTGGCACACTAATTTTTAAAGCATGTGCCACTTCAAGCCCAAAATTCAACTTCTTTTGTAGATTTGAAAATCCATGGCACCTCATGTTAAAATTGTAACTTCTCAATATCATAGAAGCGGGCCCGAACAAATATTAAACCCTGAGCCAAACATATCATCAACAACATTTCAAATAGATGCCACAACCTGAATCATATAAAACCATAATCAAGTCCTCATTAAACCTAATACTAGGCCTCAAAATGAGTGCAAAGGGGGTAGCTGAAATGCAGCAGACAGAACACCAAACCGACCCCCACATAGATGCAAAGGGGGCAGCTGCAATGCAACAAACATAACACAGAACCGAGCTCCCATAGGTGTAAAGAGGGTAGCTGCAATGCTGCAAACAGAACACATAACCGAGCTCCCATAGGTTCAAAAAGGGCAACTGCAATGCAGCAAACAGAACACAAAACCGAGCCCCCACATGGTGAAAGAGGCAGCCACAATTGCAATGAAACAACAAAAACTGGGACTCCATACAAGATGCAAAAGAAAGGTGGCTATAACATAGTTAAACAACAAGACCCGAGCCATAATCTGCTCGAAACGGGACTAGTACAAAACAAGGAAACAACAGAACCGAACCCCCCCCCCCCCCAATAAGGTACAAAGGGGAAGCTGCCATCAGATCATTAACAAGCTCAAAATAAAGCCAGCACAAAAGGTAAAATAGGGCCTCCACCTGCTCCAAACAAAGCCAGCACAAGGGCAAAGAAAACAACAAAACCGACCCCCCCTCCCTCCCTCTATAAGGTGCAAAGGGGAAACTGCCATAAGGTCATTAACAAGCTCAAAATAAAGCCAGCACAAAAGGTAAAACAGGGCCCCCACCTGCTGCAAACAGAGCCAGCCCAAGGGCAAAGCCGAACTTTCAATCAAGGCAAAATCCAAACCCAAGTACAAAAGAGACTTCAAACAGCATAAGAAGCCCTCCCCAACTCTTCTCACCTTTGTATATCTCCCAATAAACACAGGATCTTTCACATTTGCAAGAGTATAATAAGAAAAATGCAATAAGAAAAAATCACAATAGGTACCTCTCAAAAGCACATTCTAACACATAGCCTTACCAACCAATGCTTCCCCTTTTTAGCATATATTGAACATGATAGAGATAGAAGAAAAGGATTGCATAAATATATAAGTAAATCATCTCAGAATGGCAGCCGAGAAGGCTCCCGAGATAGGCTCAAATTACCTCCAATTTATCCCCACCATAGGGCTAAGCAGCTACCCTATTAAGCTCCTTACTGCCGAGCCAAATCGAGCCACCAAAAAGGATGGCCCAAATCACACGGGGTCCTCCAATTCTCCCCCACTTCTCTCTTTATTTTTTTTTTCATTAAAAGCAAAGCAATATACTATCCTCTACCACATGTTCAGCCCTGTAAAAGAAAGTAAGGAGGAGGAAAGAAAAGAAAACTGCTTTCACATGCATCCATTTCTTAAAGAAGTAAACCTACCACATTTCAAGCAAAATATCACGAAGAACATGTTTCACAGCCAATAAGCATGATAAATTAAGGAGCTAAGCTAGCTCATACCTTAGTGAGTAGGTAAACAACCAAGCACCAAACTACACAGCTCACTGTGAGACCACAAGAGAAGTAGACCAAAACCGAGTAGTTCAAAGGCTCGGGTAAGCCCCAGAACTCAGGCGGCAATTCTCCAAACCTCACACACACACACGGAAATTCGAGCAGAGAACCGGGAAGAGAGTGAGAGAGAGAGGGGAGTTCAAGTTCAGGGCATCCAACCTCAAGCACTCCCCAGATTGGGGTTTAAATAATGAGGAGAAAACCACAAAAGCCAAGCCAGCTCCACCCCAATTCATCCAAAAAACCACCCAAAAACTCACCCGTGCCTACAGATGTAAGGGACGGGTGAAATCCATCGCAAGAAGCCACGCACAGGGGGAAGCATCGAGAGAAGAGGGAGGGAGAAGTTTTGGGAAGGAGAGAAAACTTCCCCATTTATGCTAAGGGGCAGGTGTCGCAACTGCTCGAGCACCAAAAAGGAAGCACAAAGCTTCGAGAGAAAGGAGCTCGGGCAGAGGTGCGTGGGACGTCACCGTCTCTTGCGTGAAGAGGGGAAGCCACGGTACAACCAGACGAGACGGGGCGAGGGAAAGAAACCCAGTCAAACCAAGCTAGGGCAGAGGAGCACGACCCCGTGGGAGGAGAAGAAGGAATGGCGCGGGACGAGCCAGAGGCGGGTGAGGTTTAGGGTTTAAGTAAAATAAAAAGAATTTAAATTAATTTAATTTATTTAAAACACACCGAATTTCGTGCCGCTTGCTCGTGCTCGGAACCGTGACAAATTGCATGTCCTTTCCTAGCAAATTCGACGTTCCGGACGCACCGGCGCAGTCCGTTTCGCGATCTGATGTCGTTCGAGCAACTTTGTCGTCGATCAGGCCGAAAGCTCGTCAAATTTGATTCTTCTCGAAATTTTGACTTTGATGTCGATTGTCCTGACATTCTGACTTTAGTTTTGATCCATTGCGAAGTAATTGAAGGCGTCGAGGTCGCGAATCAAGAAATTTGTGCGCGGTGGTGCAGGAACGTGCACGAGGCTGCCCTAAGGTTCGGTGGTCCTATGGGGACTCCATTTCGAATTCCTGACGTCAATTCCAACCTGCTATAAGCTAGAGGTACAGAATCTCGTGCGGGACTTCAAAAAAGTAACGAAGTGGCTTCAAACATTCTAAAACGAGGTGGGCCCCATTGCTAGGCGTCTAAGATCGTTAGGGAAGCTCCTAAGGCTAGAACCCTAAATCCTAGGAGAAAAACTAGACCTCAACAAAAGTGAGGTCAACATAGAGCTGCTATGGTCGCAAGAAAGTTGAGTTTTTCTTCTGATTGATGGATGAGATTTGGAGATACCTGAGTTAATGAATTTTGCTATTTGATTTCTTATTCTCACATGCAGTTCTTTAGCTTGTGAAAGAAATTGGAGCACTTTTAAATCGATAATATTTTTTTTAATTTTTAAAAGTTAAAATTATTATTATTTGCTTTTATAATCAACTTTAAAAATAATATTTTTTCTAGATTCATACGAAGAGGAACATGTTGGAGCACAAGAGGTTGAATGCTCTGATATATATAAGATATAATACTAGATTGGGGGAGAAAAATATAAGATGAAAACAAGGCTTAGATCTAATATTTATAAATAATATAAACTCTGATGATGAGTGGACTGTTGAGAAAGAAGATCCAGTGCTTCCAAAATAATCTTGTTGGATGAATGAAGACAAACAAGTATTTGATGTAATTAGAAATGTGCCCACGATTAATGCAAATGAAGAAACACAAAATATTACACAAGGAAGAAATGTCATTTTTTAACATATCACAGGACAAAGAAGGTGAATGAAAGAACAAGTTTTATATTTACATTTAATTGTTCTTTACATGATTATACATTCTTAATTTCTTATAGAAAAAATATCCTAAATATTTATGAATGTTATCTTATTTGCGTTTATATTTTAGACAATAATGATAAGAAGAAGGAAATTATGAATGCACCTGAGATTGAGCATGATGATGATTTTAATGGAGTGAACAATGAATGCAGAGAACATGAAGGACCTAGTTGTGATTTGGATACAATTATTGGTGATGAAAAAGATTTTGATGATGAATATGAAGAATGAATAAGCTTCAATGATTAAAATCAATTGATCATAAATTTATTTTTTTTGCTTGAACATGTTCACTTATTTTTATATGTTTCTACTTTTTGTGGTGAATTTTTGCTTATATCTTGAATATTATAATTTTAGAAGAATTGTTTTGAAATTGAACGAGTATGAGTTATTTTAATACATAGGAAAAAAATTTTTATTATGCGCAAATAGTTTATTTTTTATCTTAATATTTATTTATTTTCTTATTATTTTTTTTTAAATTGTGGGACTTACACCGGACACCTTGGGGCTTACTCCTCGCCCCATAATAGCTAAAACGCCCTGCCCAACACCTACGCCTGCGCCTTTTAACACATTGTGCAACGTAAAAAAATTTAGGGGCATTATGTGGGGGACACCCATCCATACACCCCCTCAGAAAACTCACCGTCAAGCTTGATTCACGAAATTTAGTGCTAGAGTGACCAATTGATTAATACAATTAGACTCCAAATAATAACAGATCTAGTTAAATATTCCTAGTTTAGTTGGTGCCTTTTGCTAAAGATCAGCTTTGTTTATATTACGAAAAATTCAAAACTTGCCATAGTTCTTGTTGTATTCATTCTTTAAAATTATCTGAAAACAACCAATCGCTATATTATTTTCTATAGAAACCCCGAGTTAATATCCTCCACCTGACAATAAATAATAGCATAATGCCAAAAACTGCCGCTGACCTTAAGCCAAAAACTGCCGTTGATGTGGAAAATATATACTGTGGCAGCATACTGAAATTAACGGTGAAACTTAGTAAACCGCAGGACATCACACCACACCACTCCACCTCCACCGCTTAAGCAACAAACATAGCAGTTTGTACTTTAAAAGCTTCCAAAGCCATTGCTCAAGGTTAAATCCAATCATATTAATCCAAAATCTACAGGAAATATCGCTTTCTCATAATATTGCTAAATTGTCAGTAAATGAATTACACCAATGTTGCCTCAATATTGATTATTCGTTGTTAATTGAACTAACAAAAGCTAATTCACAAAGATAAGGACTCCCTGCCAATCCTTAGTTAGGGATTTTTTTTTTTTTTTTTTTGAAGGACATTTACGCACTTACCACCCAATTCCCATGTAATTACATATATAATGCCAAAATTTTACTTTTTACATTTATACCAATGTTGAAAAAGGCAATTGAATTGAGGTGCACAATAAAGCCTCGAGGCACGCGCCTTATTCAATTGAGACTCATGCCTTGAGACTTTAGGCCTTAAGGCATTTGAGGCATCTTGATTGAGTTATGCAAGAAAAAAGTAAAAAGTTGTATTTTATTATATTTAATATATCTAATATAATGTCTCAAAAAGGTCAAAATATAATTCAAGTATGATTACTTGCTTATGTGATTAATTTATTCTTTCATTTTAAATTATATTAAATTTAAAATTAATTAATAGTAAGAAGAACGTTATAGTAGATGAAGATCATTTTAAAATTGTCAATGAGACAAAATTAGTGATAATAAATACGATGATGTTTTAAAGAAGATGAAAGCCAAGATGAGACTAATATGAATTTTGAATCACATGTAATATTTAAATTTTAAGCGAATATTTAGTTAGAAGCAAATCTCAATTCTAGTTTCTATCAAGATTTACATTAAGATTTGCGGTTTATGTCTTTATGATAATAAATTAAATCGCTATATCAACGGTTTGTCATATTTGTGAAGTTTTTTTCTTTAACTTACGCCTCGATTCGTCTCATCTTGCTAAAGCAGAATATCTCGGTTCCGATTTTGCCTTTTTAAATTTGATTTTTACCGCCCAAATCTCTTTTCACATTAAAAATACCCTCATTTAAACATTTAAAAATTGAAATACAATTTTTCATGTATGGCTAAGATGGTTTGTTTGTAAAAATTAAAGTTTAAATGTTAGATATGTCAATGCTTAGGAATTAGATGGTATGAATGTAAATGCCCCATTTGTTTCTTATATATAAATAAATCTACTTCACCCTGAACTTCAAATATCACTTCTCGTTAAGTCTGAAATTTTTAAAGAAAGAATAAATATGTATTCGAGAAATGAATCAACTCTTATGCTATCCTATTATCCTTGTTGTTGACTAATCTATTGCATAGCAGATTATTTGAATGATTATTCTGTTCCAATATTATCTTTAAAACTGATTATATTTTTTATTGGGTTGGTTACAGTCTACATCTGGTGCTAGCAGTATTTCACAGAAAGCAGGGCTTGCAGCTCTAGGTTTGGGCTATGCGGGTGGCGAAGCCGTTGCTACCATGGTTAAAGCTTTCCAGGAACGGCGAGATTTCCTTGTTAAAAGCTTCAAGGAATTAGACGGCGTTAAGATATCAGAACCCCAGGTGACCAGACAAATCTTCTTCTCAAATTAGGGTTTGATTAGGCATACTGTGAAAATAAATTAAGAGTATTTGAAGGTGTTGGTATTTTAGATTTTATTTTATCGTAAAAATTATAGCAATTTTCTTACTGCTAACATATTTAAGAGTATGACCAAAATGATCACGACTATGTGTCATTTTAGTCCCACACTAAAGAAAATTTTCATTTAATTCTTGAAATTTTAAAATATGAGCAAAAATGAAACGAAAATTGAAATTGAAGTTGACACTGTTATTAAAGATGGAGAAATTATTGTATACGGAGCACGTACGCAGGCGCTGGGTGCGGAATACCCTCCCAATACCCTAAAAAATGAGTGTATTGGGAGGGTATGGAGGGGATATTGATTATTAAGGTATTTACAGGGTATTGGTTATTGGGTATTGATAGGTTATTACAAGAGTACTGGATGGGTATCGAAGAGCTGCGTGCGGACTGCGTACGTGCTCCGTATGCAATAATTCCCTTAAAGATGAGGCAATTTTAGAAATTTACATCTTGAAATTTGTATAAAGTATAATATCTTGTTTGTCTTGTTTGGGATATAAAATTTTCGGTAACATTTCTATTCTCTTACATCATTTTCAAATATATTGTGATGAACTGAATACATATTAGATTTAGAACTTTGAGCAATTTTTATGAATAAATTTCTTGCAAACTATCTGAAACTTGAACAAATCATTTATTACATTTGTAAAAATTTCAAGATATAAATTCTTAAAAATTATGACTGATCATTTCGACTTTAAATTTAAAGATTCAAAGGCTAATTTGACCCCCTACATGATTGGATGATTTACAGTTCACATTAAAAATATATTTGCTTATGTTAAATATATACAAGTTACTCATAATCAGAATAGCTGGATTATTTTTTTTGTTTTTCTAAATTTTTATAAACCATGCCTTTTACAGGGTGCATTCTATCTTTTCATTGATGTGAGCGCTTATTATGGAACTGAAGTAGACGACTTCGGCATTATCAACGGCTCAGAATCCCTTTGCAGATTTCTTCTAGACAAGGCAAAGGTGAAGTACAGCCTCTCATTCCTCCGCTGTTATTTAAATATAGGGACATTTACATACATACCCCACAATTTTTATGTTTTTACATATCTAACACTCAAACCTTTAACATCACATCACAAATATCACAATTATTGACCCTTCTAAAGTGAAAAACTCTGACTATTTACTTGAGTTCGTTTTAATCTCAGAGTTTATAAAAAATGTCAAAATAGTTCCAAATTCTTTAAATTAGGGTTGAAAAAGCCCTTACAGAGGACTATTAAAGCCCAATTTTAAAATAGTTGGGGATTATCTAGGCACTTCTATAAACTCTTGGATTAAATGATCCCACGTAAATAATCTAGGACTATCTTGGCACTTTACCCTTTTTCATGCATCCGTATAGGGCACCAAAGTATTATACTAAATAGGACGCAATGGAGAAAAATGATTCATGTAGCCATCCCCACTTAGCGGGATAAAGTTTTTGTTTATTGTTATTGTTGTTATTGTTGTTGGTACATGACACCAAAGTGTTACAAGTGTAAATATGAAATTTTAGGTGTTAGATATGTAAATACATAAGAATTGTGTGGTATGTATGTAAATTTCTCATAAATTAAATGGAACTAATAATTGAACTCAGGTTGCTCTTGTTCCGGGAGACGCATTTGGTGATGATAAGTGCATAAGGATATCTTACGCAGCATCACTCGCGACGCTGCAGGATGCATTAATTAATATCAAAAAGGCTTTGCTGTCTCTAAGGCGTCCGGTACCTGTCTAAACGGTAGATGCTCGCTCTTGCATCCTGTTGTGTTGTTTTTGTTGTATTACCTATTTTTCCTTATTATTAATCAATGAGGAAACAAACTAAAGTTTTTCTTTTTGATAAATCCTGCTATTGATTTAGCAATGTTATTTAGTATGAAATAAAGTCATTTTTAATTTCTCAAGTATTTGTTAAGTTGCTCAAATTAGTGTTTAAGCTATGCATTATTGAACCCTCTTGCATATATTCCTATATATTTACAGACCTAACACCTAAATTTTAATTTTTAAGTTTATATCACCCAGTTTCTTGATATCACATCAAAAATACACATTTTCATCCATAGTTAAGGTGCTATGGATGTAAAAATTGAAGTTTAGGTGTTAGATATTTAAATAAGAATTGAGTGGCATGTATGCAAATCTTCCTTTTATTAATTTGCTTTGTTTGAATGAGCAGTGATTTCATATTGAGAGGATGTTTGTGGAATCTTTTTAATCCGAAATGGAAGGGTAGATTTGTTATTATAATATTAAAATTATTATTATTATTTTAATCTTAGCTCTAAATGTATTGATTACAATTCTGGTGTGCAAGATTTTATGTAGATTTCGATCCTTCCAACTTTTGTAAATCTTGGATTACTTCAGGGTAACTCTCTAATCCCTTATCCTCTCCTCTATGAAAATTCAAGTTTGATATTTTCTTTTACCTTGAGTGAAGAAATTAGGAGAGAGAATTGTAAAGTTTTATCATTGATTGTAGGCAATCTAGTTGCCATTTTAACTCACTTGCAATTAGGTAATAGTAAAAATGGTTGTTGGCAACGCTGCTTGTTGACTTGTGGAGGCACCACAACTTCATTTGAGTTCCTTGATCCACCTTTAACTCGACCAGCAAGACACTTAGCCACATCATCTCAACAACTCTCAAGGCCATGGCCCCTATAGATCTCAATGAATAATTACATGATATTCCCAATGTTATGCCTGTCAACAAGGCTCAATGTCAGCACCTCGTCGGAGAACTCATCCACTCGATCATACTCGCCCCAACACATGCCACGTAATTGGTATAGTAAGTCAATTTATGCATGACTTCGTTAAGCACCATCTCCAAGCTGTTTACTGGATTCTCCACTATTTAAAAGGTATATTGAGCTCTGATTTGTTTTTCTCTCATCATACATCTCAGATTGTTGTTGTTTACACATATGTTGATTGAGTCGGGTTGATTCATGATTGACGTTCCACCTCAGTGCACTGCTCATTTGTATGAGAAAATATTGTCAGGTGGAAAAATAAAAAAAAAAAAAACAATCCGTGGTTGGCCAGAGTAGCGTTGAAGTTGAATTTTGGTTCATATTATTGAGAATCCGTGAATCTCTCTAGTTACGCATCATGCTCCATGAACTTCGTATGCCAACCACTATCTCGCTGTAGATATACTGGGATAATAAGACCGCCATTAGCATTGTTCACAATCCATTCTAGCATGATCGTATCAAACATATGGAGATTGGCATACACTTCATTAAATAAAATATTTGAGTTTGGAAAACTTTATGCTCTAAACCCTAAACCTAAATATATTTAGGGTTTAGTGCTCCTTTTGTGCCCCAAACCCTAAACCCTAAATTATGGGTTTAATAAAACATATAGAAGAACTTGCCTCTAGTGAGGCTACAATCCATGTAAAAAATAAGTTCAAAACTATAAGAAAATTTGGTGTATGCAGATGATACATAACTAAGAAAACACTTTACATCATAAAAATATTTTAAAATCATCAATATTCCATTAATACTAACAAAATAGTTATGACTAAAATATCAGATATTTTGATATGGAATTTGACATCTTCAAAATTTTTCTTGATCATGTCATCTCTCGATATTTCTACATTATCATCATCAAATATTGCATCAATCATTCAATCCATCCATTCTAAATAGTTGCAATTTTTTATTAACAGTAAAATTTTATTATATAATTTCTATATTTATAAGACGTATATATTATACACAATAAATTGTATTTACGACTGATTCTTATTGATTCCATGTGATATTGATGAATGAACTGAGCTCATATTTATTATTGTTCTGTTAGAAATGAGAAAAAAATAAAAAATTAACATATATGTAAAAAAAAATAAATACACATTTTCATGCATAATAATAACAAAGGATTGAGCTCCACATAAATTTACCTGTTTAGGGTAATCAAGAATTAAGCTCACATTTCAGATTGTATAAACCACAGAAATACCCATATCAATATCAAACTTATAATATGATCCGGTTTTCAATTGTTGTTTTTGAACATTGAAGAATTAGGTTCAACAAATAAGAAACTTATAACCTCATCTAAAACAAATAAGAAAAGAAGAATATATGAACCTTGAGATAAGTATAAGGTGGTCTCGTGCTATAATTTTAAATAATATTTATCATGATTTTAATAAAACATATAGAAAAACTGACATTTATTAAGGTTACAATCTATGTGAGACTTCACACCGTACAAATATTTTACAACTCTTATTAGAATTTCGTTCAGAATCACTGTTAATGAAGATGAATAATTTTACATGCATATCACGTAATTCTCATGTATTTACATATGTAACATTTAAATATTTATATTTACTTACATACAATTAAATATGTAACATCACATGAAAAATGTCATCAATTAATATGTTATACATTTATGATACTAAAATATTATAAATGAAACTATCAAGTTTTAAGTGTTCCATATGAAAAAACATAAGAATTGTGTGATATGTATGAAAATCTTGCTTAAAAAACCAACGGAAAAATCTTTAAGTTGACCGTCAATAGGCCACATTAGCTGCTGGGGCCCAGATGCATGTTTGCAGGGGAAGGAATAGCTGGCCAAGTGGTTGCAGTCGGCCTGCTACAGAAACGGCCACAAAAGAGGACACGCTGTCGCTATACGTTCATCTTCGTGTTGTCCGGTAGCACTTCCAGCTCTCCTACAAAACACACCTGCAGGCTGCTGCTCCGCCATTAGTCATCAGCGAGGAAAGCGTTTGCGAAGAGGTAAATTTCTTTTCTTCTGCTTCTTCTTTCAGATCCGATTTTGTTCAATTTGGTTCGGAATATGAAATTTTAATTTGGCCCTTTTTTATATTTGAAGTTTTTGAATTTTTCCTTCTTTTTCTTACGGAGATTTCTCGTTTCTGTATTTCCGGGTTTGGCGATCTGATGGCTGAGTAACTTTTGGGTGCTACTGCTTTCGTATCTTTTATTTTGGGCACTTTGGTTCGTTGCACATAGAATGCAATTAGGGTTTAAATTGCCTTATCTCTTAAGTTGTGGACCATATTTTTGTAACAGTAACAAAGACTCATCTAATAGACTTTAGTTACAAAGTCAATCTTAGAAGGTAACGGATTTAAGCAGAATTTGAGTTAAATCTTGCAAAAAAAAAATTTTGCCAATTTGAAAGCCAAGTTTTAGAAAATTCAATTTCTTCTCAATTTCTTTCAGTTTGTCTTATTTAGTTGTTGGCAGGAAATCTAAATTTACAGGATTTATTCAGCTGCTAAAGCCGTTATCATACAGTCACTTAGGGGCTGTTTGGTGGCAAGATTTGAGGAGGATTCAAGTAAGATTTAACTTAGATCTTGTCAAACGTATAAAAAATGAAAAACTTTATAAGTCCCGCATTTAAATTTGATTGATGGGCGAATGTATGGGATTTAGAGGTACTAGAGAGCGCAGAGTAGGGTTGGGAGAAGACAAAGTTACACCATCATGTTAGAACCTCCCTTCTTCTAAGCATGCTGCGCCTTCAAAGGCATCTGTAGCTCGATCTGGCCGAGACTTGCTTGCTCAAAGCGAGGAAAAGCCGATAGGGTTTCAATGCTTTGGGGTAGGAGGGAAGGAGAGACACTATGGAATAAACAGCCGATAGGGTTTCAAAAATTTAAATACTAATTGGTATTAATTAAAATAATGTTGTTAATTAATCTTACTTTTCTTAATCAATTCAAACAAATATAAAAAAAAACAGTATTTATGATTGAATTTGATTAATGAAAATATTATTTTATATTTGATCTTTTTCTTATTTGATTTAATTCAACAGAATTTATTTTTTATTAACATAGTAAATTCTTAAATTATGATTAAATTTATCTCAGATTGAAAAGATTGGAATAAACAGCCAAATAAGTTATCCTGATTTAACCTCATCATACCAAACAGATTTCAGGATTTTCAATATTCAGCGATTTGTATAACATCTAATTTAAGTTTCTTCTTCACTGGATTTGGTCAGATCGTTTTGTCGGCATTTTTATTACTTCTTCTTTTAGCGAATCGAGTTATAGAGTCATGGTTTGATTAAAAAGTGATATTCTTCATGGTTTTCTTTGCAATGCATCCCCTGCCACTCTTTTTATCTAAGTGTTAAATAGATGGAGCTGATGAGATATGGATTATGGAGGTTTTGTTGAAATTATAAGGAATTAATCTATGGGGACAATCATAATAAATGAAATTTCGAAATTCATGCATATATAATACTTACATATTTGATCATTACTAAAATTTTAAATTATTTGAAGCCATATATAACCAATAAATCAATTTTTATATGTTACTCTTTCAATATAGTTTTCAGATTTTTTTAACTTTATCTTGATTCTAATTAATTAAATTTTAATCAGAATTCTGTCATCTGATTTTTTTTTTTTTTCACTTGTATTTTTTTGCAACTCCTTGATTGCTACTCAAAGCTACATTAAAATCTTTTTAAAATAATGCTACAATACAACTGAGAATATATGTATATATATAGAGAGAGAGAGAGAGAGGCGCATACTAATATTTTTTTTTCTCTTTCCCTTCCCTTCCCCTATCTTATAAGACAAACTCTAAGCATATCTGCATATTTTCTTCGGGATGCTATACCTAAATCTTGAAATTTTTTTTATTTTTTAGATATGTTGGGTTAGTTGGAAAGCTATATGTAATTTGGAGGAGTTGATTAATAAAGAATTGAGTTTGGCGTGTATTGGCATGCTAATAGCATGGAGAGCCCAACTCGTATCTTGCGAAGCTACTCGGCCTCCAGCTCAGACAATGAGGGCCGATGTGCTGCCATGGTGAGCTGCCTTAGGCTGAAGGCTCATCCCACGACTACGGCGGCTAACGCAGGGAAAATTACGTCCGCAAAGGTGGCTCCTGCGCTGGCCGACATCACAAATGGAACTGAGGCGCCTCGCCTCCTAAGAAGCAGAGCTGTTACAAGAGACTTTGTGCGAGACTGGAATTTTGACCAACACCTTTAGAGTGGGCCTC
The DNA here is from genome assembly GCA_022702705.1 of Papilionanthe hookeriana x Papilionanthe teres. Lineage (NCBI taxonomy): Eukaryota > Viridiplantae > Streptophyta > Magnoliopsida > Asparagales > Orchidaceae > Papilionanthe > Papilionanthe hookeriana x Papilionanthe teres. The sequence continues at coordinate 39,610,023 of CM040433.1, read as the reverse complement.
ATTTATATTTTTGTTGATTTTTTCTTTTTTTTACTTTTTTTTTTTTTTTTTTAATTTTTGTATGTTTCCATTTGAAAGTAAATATGTTGACAGATGTGGGCCGTGGCGGTTTTTGACTAATGATTGTGGTTTTTATTAAAAATAAAAGTTAAAAATAATTCAAAATCATTTAATATCAACGTTTAGGCCTAATATTTTATATCATATCAAAAATATTAATATTTTAATTTTTTAATAAGTAACATATATTATACGTACAAAGATTAAAGTTTTTAGCGTTTTTAAATTGATGTCATTTTAGATAATATGGTTATTAAGACATGTCATGTGATGTGTCCTTAAAATTCTGCGTTATTTTAGTTCAGGACAGGTAGAATTATTCCATCCGGAGCACGGATTTTTTTTGTACTGGATGGGTATGAATGGGTATTGATGTGTATTGGATATTGGGTATGGCTATTAGGTGTTTATTGGTGGGTATTGGAGGGTACTGGATGGGTATTAGGAGGGTATTGGATGGGTATTGGAGGAGATGCGTGCGGATGCGTGCGTTCTCCGTGTGGAATAATGGCTCTCAGGACAGGGTATCAAAATGATATTTTGATATAAATTATATATAATCTGCTTAATCTAAATATTATCTCTTGAAGTTTGTTAGCCGCTAAAATATATACAACCTAAGATGTTACCATAATTCAGTTCTTTTTAAGTATTGGAAGACGTACTTACATTATACATAACCACTCCAATATTAGTATTTAAATATCTCACACTTAAATTTTAATTTTTATGTCATTTTTTTAATATTAAATGATAATATTTCTGATTTGATGTGAAAGATTTAGATGGTGTAAACATAAAAAATAAATCTTAGGTGTTAGATACCTAAATAGATAATAATTGGGTGGTATGAATGTAAATGCCCCTTCTATTTAGCAGGGGAAGTGAGAGGGCTCCCAGCCTCCCACCAAGAAATCATGGGATTGAGAATTGAGAGTATACGTATTCCAGAGCATGTATTTATTTACGTCAACATAATTTAAGATTAAATTTGTCTAATGTCCCAAAAAAATAATAATAATAATAATGTTCAATTGCTTTATTTGAATAACTTTTTTTTTCTTTTTTTCTTTTTTTTTTTTTTTTGTGGAAAAGGAATGGCCAGAGGCTAGCTTTCAACCATCCTAATGTGTCTAACAATTCTAGTATCACCTCTTTAAGGCCAAACAGAGGGGATTCGAACACCCGACCTAAAGGGATGCCAACCAACAAGTCGGGATACGCGGCACATTTGAATAACCTTATTGGTTGGAAAAAGTCAGCGTGAAGATGATATACACAATTCGAAAACATTATATTGAGGGTAAATACACAATAATTCTGTTTGTGTCGAACAGCAGAGGATTATTTTGATCTACTTTTGATTATATTTCTAGTCTTTTTTTATTACACTTAATGATATGAAATTTTGAAATATATGATAAAGTAACCCAATAAAATCAGGATATCTAAAGAGGCCCCAAAATTTTCTTTAACTACACTAGCCACAAAATCCAATCTAATAAGCATTGCGGCCTATGTTTTCGTCCCGAAGCACATGAGCGATAAAGGTAAAAGAAGGATTGAAGAACTTACCGATGGAGTGGAAGCCAAAGCAGGTTCAGCAACTCCAGGAGGCTGATCTCTTGAGTGCGGGCTTCATGGCCTTATCTTCCTCAAGGGAGATCATTCCGACGTGGGAGGGATCCTCCAGCATCATCTTGGAAACCAGGTAGCCAGCCAGGGACCAAGTCTGGAACTTCCTAGCCTGCTTCCCAACGTACTGTCCCAATTTCCCATCGTAGTATTCGGGCCAACCATCCTTCAAAAGACGTCTCTCCGCAAGTTCGATGGCTTTCCTTGCTACTTGTGGCCGGCCTGTTTTGATGCAGGCTGCCGTCAACATCCAAAGGAGAACTGTAATGGAGAAGTAAAATGGTTGGGTATAATTGTTGATTCATGCTTAGTAAGTGATGAAAATTTAAAAGGCAATTTACATAATTGTAGGAGAATTTTTATGAATTTACATATCTAAAACTTAAAGGTATGATATTTACATCTATAATCAAGTAGATCGGTATCAGATTTACTAACCAGGCCAAGATCCTCCATTGTGGTAACTCCATCTGGTATTCTTGGGATCACAACCCGTCACAATTTGCCACTCATGGCTCTCAATAGCAGGGTAAGCAATTTTCAGGGGCATCTCACCGACCAGCTCCTGCCAGCGTTCTTCAACAAGATCCATAACGGCAGTAGATTGTTCAGGGGTGGCTAAACTGGACAAGATGGCGAAAAAATTGCCGAGTGCGAACCATCTGAAGTCCATTCGAGCGGGACTAACATTTCCTATGAAGTAACCACCGCGAGTGGGCATGAAATCAAATAACCAATCTGGTATGGAATCAGGAATGACATTAAACTTGTTTACTGCTGTGTTGGAGTACTCTTCTGTTTTGTAGCGATATATGCAGTTGAGTTGCTGGAAGTCCAGCCAAAAGTATGTTCGAATGTGGTAACTTAGAGCGTGAACTCGCTTCACGATTCGCTCGATAAATTCCTTCCCTTCTGTGTCTTGTTTAACCAATTCGAAGGCGCACCTCAGTGCCATGAAGAAGAGGGCTTGGATTTCAATCGGATAACCGTAAATACCCTGTGAAATAAGGAAAGAAAAGGCATAGTAATATTAAGGGAATTGAAAGTAGGAATGATGGAAAATGGCATAAATTTTAATTAGTTGAAGCTAAGAAAATAAATTAATAATTCTTTTATTTTTTTTCTCTGCATATGCATGCTGTTCCATTGGCTATATATGGAGAAGATATAAAAAACATGGGTTATATTGTAGTTGGTAGCCAATTCTTTCTGTGAACTAACAAAGATTAAAACAACAAACATGTCTTATTGTGCAATTTAATACCATTGTTCGCTGTGTTCTTTGTTTTTAAATATTTAATTCATACAAACACAGACCTGTATCAGAAAAGGTGAAAGTAAATCTCCACCCTAAAAAGAGTTTTTGGGGACTCAACAATTAACTGCTGCTACAATACTACCCTTTTTCTTAAGTGACTATCATATAATAATTTAAAAAAAAAAAAAAAAAAAAAACATGTAATCTAAAGAGCTTTTTTGAGGCAACTGCTATTGTTTGTAGAAGCAATTGTGAAGCTACTCACAATAAATTGTTGTTCTTAAAGTTATGGTATTTATTATAAATTTATTTTGTTTTCAAAAAAATTGACAATAGCTTTCTGATAGTCACCACACATTAACAATTTAGATTAAAAAAACAACTTTCTACCACAAAAATCTATAAAAAAAGAACAAGAAAGCAGGTCCCCGAAACATAAAGTTATCTCAAACGGACCCAAAGTTTTGTGCTAAGTCATCCTATCGTGAGGTTTAAATGTCATCCATTCAAACCAATATATACAATGGGCAGGTTTGAAGCAATAGTTAGGTTCTCTATTGTGTATAGTGATTCAACTGAATCACTATAAAATTGAATGTAATCTTTAACCAATAAAATGGCATAATATTTCTAAGTCTTATATTGCTGTTTTAAGATGCAGATCAAAACTCCAACCTAGTAAAACAGCAAACAAAACTCTAGTAGGTAGTAAATCAATTCAATTAAGCATCATCCACATAAGCAAGAGACATTTTGAGAATATATGATCGAAGAAAAGACATTATTTTATCAATACCATTCTTCGATCGATCATTGAGCAACCATCAGCACATAGTAATGTTGGAAAAGTGTCAAAACCCTCTGACAAGCATAAAGATAATATAAGCCTCATTCCCTTTTGACAGTCAGGAGATTCTGCCAAAGATACGTCTCCAGTTGACTTTGTATAAGCTCTGAGAAGTATAATCCACCAGAAGCCAGAGTCAACGGGTGCCACCCTTCCAATGGCACTTTCACCAAAATCTGCAACTACTGTGTCAGTTTTCCGACTAGGGTCATGAAGCACTTTGAAGCTCGCTGGCATAGCACCTTCTCCAAGCTTGAAGCGGTCTATCTTCTTCTCCCAGCTCTGAAGCTGCAGAGTTTTCAATAGAAAATTCTTGACTACATAAGACTCCCCATTCATTAGAAAAGCCATTGCACTGGGAACAAAGTCACGTACAAACACCTGTTCACCAAAGTATGAAACTAGTCAAGAAAACCAGCTTTCAGCTGATCCCCTAAGAAAAATTCAACACTAATCTGCTACAAAATTCCCTCCATTCATCCTAACTCATGATTTTGCTTTTGCTTTTGTTTTTCATTAATGTGGTGGCTACAATGCTTTCCACTACAACCCTGTTTTCTTGCGTGTCCTTGTTAAATAATCAACAGGAAATATGAAGCGACAAAGATTAAAATATCAATTAAACTGCAATACGGTAAAATAAAGGCAAAGTACATGACTGAAAGGCCAATATCACATGATGTTCCGTCAGGCTACTTTATTATTATGCTGGGGAAAAGTTAATAAGAATTCTTCGAATCCGTCGTCAACAACCACATGTTCGAAGTCTCAGATTACAGTGGGAATATATGTGTAGTAAAGAGCTTCGGTTTCCTTATCGGCACCCATTAGAACGCACTCGCTCATTTCTGATTAAAAAAATGCAGTGTAGTGTTTACCACTCCAAAATAATAATAATAATAATAAAAGATATTACAACGTTAACTCATTATTAATTTTGTCAGAGAATCATTGGTGATTTAAAAATCCCCCGTCTCAGAGACAGTGGCAATCAGCTATCCCAGTAATTTGGATAGTGGGGTTGTCTCTATAGATTTTGAAGATGTCAGATGGAGTGAATGAACTAGGATAGTCAATTTCACCAAGTAATCGTGGGTTTTAGTATGGTATCTAAAATCCGAGCACGAAGTACGCTGCTAAAAGCGAATTACTAGACTGAGAAAAACGACACTTAATTGATATGTAAAAGTAAGCAAGTGTCTATAGTTCGAACCATGCAAAGCACGAAACCATCTTGACAATTCTCACAATGGCCAACACCCATCAGCGCGATCATAACGAGAATGGTGGTGACTAGCTACTTGGAGTCATGTAGGCGATTGAGACTCGGCAATAAAAAAATTATAATGACAATGATTTGATTTGTCTCTATGGAGATTCATTGTCTCCTCTCTGAGATCCAAAAATGCGCAACGTATTGAAATCTTAAATTATGTTATGCAAAGGTATTTTGGCTTTCAACTGAAATTGACATCTGTTACGGAACGTGAATGTGAACAAACCTGATCATAATTTAAGACTTCTTCAGATTGGTAATTGACGGCAGCAACAGTTCCAACAGGCTGCCCCCGAAAATACACCAACGATCGTCGGAGAGCCTCCCAAGCATCGACGACCATGGGATGCGGCTCGGAGCACCTTGGAGTCGATACAACAGGCGTTTGGAATCCCGACCTTGTCCCCATTTCCACAGTCGAATAAATGCTCTCATAGCTGTCAACAGCTTTCACATTCCCCACGACAGAGTGCTCAATCAACGACTGTTCGTCTAACGATCTATGCCGGTCCATGCTCAACGTCCTCGGCTTATCGCGCAAACGCAAAATATCAAAGACTTCAGTGTCAATGGATGAATGAGATCCAACCTTCCGCATTCCCGGTTCCCGCACACCGTCCATTACCCCGTCTTGTCCCTCTGTTCTGCACAATAAGAACGATTAACCATAAAATCAAACAAGCTGGCAATCCACATCTTCTTCCTGCTGATTACTCAAAAATAGTACAACTCAGAATCGATCCGAGTTCAACCAAAGAAACAATCTCTAGAAACCGAAAACGAAGGCGGATAAATCGAAAATAATCATCGAAACCGATAGATATGCAAATGAGACAGAAAAAACGAACCCTAGAGTTACTCCTCGGGGCGGTGATCGAGCAACGATCACGAACGGAGAAAGCAAGCGAAATCACGGAGCCGAGACCGCAAGAGAGGGGAACTGAGAACACGGGAGAACGGTACTTACTATTTATAGAGACGGAGGGAAGCCCATTCGCTGAGCAAATCCCGTGTAACAATACCCTTAGTGCGACATAACAATCTAACTACATTGATAATCTCGAAGCATTTCGACGGTAATAGATCTCTTGCACAATGTTCAGTTAACCGATGCTGCATAAGATATTCAGGGTAAACGAAGAGCGACCATAAATAGTTGCCGGGATCCGTGATGTGGGGCCGGAAGTTCGTTAATTGCCGCGCATGGTTAGTAAATTTATTCTGTTAATTAAGAGGTGATTAGTTTGGAGTTAAGACTGTTAGCAATAACTTCGGCTTATGCTTTTCTGTTTTTCATTTTTTATTTTTTATTTATTTTTTATTTTTTATTTTTTTTGGGAAATAGTAGCTAGAGGTGTAAATGAACTGAACACGAATGAATAGAGCTTGTGTTCGTATTCGATTCGTTTGAAATTTAGTTTGTTTAAAATAAGCTCGTGTTCGACATTATTCTTAAATTCACTATTTGTGTTTATTTCTTAACGAACGAGTCGAACACGAGCTGTTCGCGAACGAAGAGCCAGTTTGATAACCCTAATATTAACATATATAAAATAATATATTATATTAATTATATAACTTATATTATATAAATATATAATATCTATATTAGTATATTAAAAATATAGTATATTAATATAATAATATTATTATTAATTTATAATATATTATAATTTTAAATTTTTAATTTTTTAAAATATCATAAGTTTTTTATATATAATTATTTTAAATTATTTTATATTTTGAACAATAATGATTCGAACATGACCGAACACATCATTGTTCGTGATTGGTTCTTTTAACTAACCGAACGAAAAAAAAAAATTTGTTTGTATTCGTCTCGTTTACTTATCAAACGAATCAAACACGAATTCCTTGATGAATCGAACACGAACTATTCGCGAACAACGAGCTTTTATGACAGCCCTAATAGTAGCCCATCTTTACTGAATAAAAAACATAATATAAATACAAAACGTCAGACAATAAGAAATAATAACGATAAATATAATTTATATAATAATTGAAACACAACTAAAAAAGATAAACAAAAAACTTCAAATAATAAGTGCAATTTTGGATCCCCACAAAACATCTCTTAAAAAAGAAACTAAACAGTAAAGACTTCGAACAAAACCTACAACATGATAAGAAAAGAAAATATAATATGATAGAAATTGAAGAATAAAAAGATTAAAAGATTAAGCTCAGCTAATCCCAATTCAGCACAAAATAACTCCAACAAAAAACTAAAGAAATGGCTCAGCATTATTTCCTAGTTTGGTCGGACTGTTCATATATGTCCCTCAATCAAACAACATTTAAGGAGCATTTGAGGGTCTTAATGATGTCGAAATTGAACGATTTTGGACTCGTTGGATTCTTCTTGTTGAAACGATCGATTTGAGTACATGCTTGCTAGTGTCGACATCTGTTTGACCTTCCAAATTTATCCGGAAATCTTCTAAATGTGGTTTAATGACTTGATTTGGGCTTGATTTGACTCGGATTGGACTAGTTTTTATATCATTAGGTCCGTCTCATCTAAATCGGCCGACTTGACTATAAATTTGCTGAAATCAGAGTTCTGAATGAATTTTTATCAAGATTTGAATGTTTCTTGCTCAAAATATCATCTCGAGATCCTTGTCATGTCTCGAGATTTGTGTCGGAGGATGAAAGTTTGTTGGTGGCGTATCAAACATGAAACTTACACGCTGTATTAACAATATTTAAAAAATCAGGGCAAAAGCTCCAATAGCTCTTATACATGAATCTACAATGAATATTAAGATAGCTACCCAAACAAACCAAAATAGGATGATGATCCGAGGAATAAGGGTATAAAACAAAGAATTCGAAAAAGAATCAACCCAAACAGAATTATAAAAAACTCTATTAAGATGATAGCTTATAGCATTAAATAAACTGGCTATTATACCAACTAAAAGAATAAACAATATTATGCAATTCTATAAGCCCGGAGCTATGAATACAATTATTAAAATCTAAAAGTTTAGAAGGCAAAGGTGAAACCCCTCCAACCTTATTCTCAATTTTGACAATACAATTGAAATCTCTAATGACCATCCAAGGACAATTCATAGAAATAGTAATATAAGTAATTGAATTACATATATTCTTCCTTATATTAGCACAATTATCAGCATAAACAATAGTCATATAGAAATTGACTTTAGAAGAGACATAGACATGACAATGAATGAATTGATTATCCATTCCAATAACAAAAATATTTAAAAGGTCAATATTTCATTTAATCCATATCCTCCCATGATGAACAATATCAAAATTATGAATATTTATTTCAATTAAAAAAATTTAATGATTAGAAACAAGAGGATTAGATAAAAATGATGAATTTAATTTAGTTTCCAAAACACAAATAATATCAAACTTAAAATCATTAAAAAAAATCTTTACAATCAAGTAAATGGGTTTCACTATTAAACCTCCGTACATTTCAAGCAGCAATTTTGGGAAAATATATAAAAGCAAAATCGAAGAGAAGAAACATAGTAAAACGGGTCATTTAGAACGTCCTTTCTTACTTTTAACGGTCACATTAGAAGTAGAAGTTACATTCAAAGAAGCCATATTAGATGCATTTCCACCATTATTAGAATGTCTTGAAGAGACCAAATTATCAGTAGGCACGATGTTACTATTGCTAATATTACCATCACTGCGAGCACCAACAATACTATTAGCAAGTAAAATATTGGCATCATCATTCGTACTTTCTAAAGAAGATAAATTATGAGAGATATTGATATTATGAGATACCAAATTGTTGGCACGTACAATAGAAACATCCAAGTCTTAAGCATTTATCTCATTCTACAAAACAAATGCATCATTATCCATAGAAGTAACATCAACTTTGTCCATATTATCTGAAGAGTCATTATTAATAGATAGAACATGAGCTACAACATTAAGATCAATAATATATAAAATTTTATAATATTAATAGGTCTTGGAATAGATCCAATAATATTAACTGATCTACCTCTATTCCTCATATTACCATCATTAAATCTAGTTTATTTCCTCCCTCTAAATGAAGGAATAGCATTAGGTGGCATAGAAGAATTTTTGGGGCAATTAGAAGGATTGTGTGAATAAATAGAACAAGCCTTACATGGAATAGAGTTCCACTCATAAACCACCAGAATAAAAAACACTAGTTTTAAAAACAATGGTAATAATTTCAGGTAAAGAAGAATCAATATTAATTTGAATGTTAACCATAGCAAAAGACAATCTAGAATCTTTAGTAGTCAAGGCAACCACTGTAAGATAGATACCAAATTTACCAGCGACTCTAGAAATACATTTTTCAGACCAACAAAACAAAAGAAGATTAGAAAATTTAATCTATATGTGAATTTTCTTAATGTCTTCCCTAATAGGCCAAAAATCTATAGACCAATTCTTAAAAAGAAAAGGTTTATCAACAATAAACCAAGGTGCACCCGAAAGAACCATCTCAACATCATTATGACAATTGAATTTGAACAGAAAAGAAACCCTCAGTAAAAGAAAGAAGTTCCATATAACCTTTTATGTTCCATATCTTACATATATTTTGTATAAGCCTTTCATAGAAAGGCTTTCTACCCGAAGCTTAACCAACAAAATAAAGATCCTGTTGTTTCCAGCCAATATCAACTTCTTCATCTGAAGGGACTACTATATCATTTGCACAAGGGACATATGACAAATTAAAATCATTCGCGGAGGTAACATTAGAAGAGATCAAACCTTTCCAATTCATAGTAGGTGTCAATCCAGGGGCAAATAAAGAGCTGGAAGAGGAAGGAGGTAATGGAGGGAAAGAGAAATCCATAAGGAAAAATAAAAAGAAAAACAAAAATGTATGATCACATAACTTTCCCAAGAGAGAAGGAAAGGAAAAGAAGAAGTAAAAGTAAGAACACCAGAAGTCCTAAGCAACCCGAAGGGTCTCTTAGGAAACACAATCTTGCCAAAAAGAAAAAAAACTAAAAGAAAAAAACTAAGAGGAGAAAGAAAGTAAACAATCCAGGAGACAGGGAAGCAAGCCACTAGAAAACATGAAAGGTTTCTAACACACAACCTGAACAAAAAACCCTAAAAACCAAAACAAGAAAACACATAATAAAATGAAAGGAAAAAAGTCACGAAGGTTTCCCAAGAGAAAGAAAAAGGAGGCAAACCACAAGAAAAACCTGAAGGTCTCTCACAACACAACCGACCAAATGCTCAAAAATCTAAAGAAGAAGACGCAATAGAAAAAGAAAGTAACAAAGATCGCATGAGTTTCCCAAGAGAAAGGGAAAGGAGGCTAAGAAGAAACACGAAATGGAGGAAGAACCCAACCACCAAAGGAAACCCTAAATGGTTTAAAAAATTGTACGAGAAAACCACATTTGACTATTACTATGACAGGACTGATGGTTTTTATTTTGGAAGTTTTGTATACATACAACCACTCAATTCTTATATACATGTTAAGAAGTTGTGTCTCACTTTGTAAAAATTAAAATACTGATTTTTTTTTAGTTGATTTAAAAGATTCTGTGGTATAAATATTAAGTTTTAAGTGCATGAAATGTAAATACATAAGTATTGGGTTAAATACAAGTTCCCAATTTTTTTGGATTAAATTTAAATTTGGTTCTTCAGAAGTTGATTCCTGATACGCCACCAACAAATTTTCATTATCTAACACGAATCTCGAGGCATGACAAGGATCTTGAGATGATATTTAGAGCAAGAATATTCAAAATCTTGATAAAAAGTAATTTAGAGCTCCGATTTCAGCAAACTTATAGTCAAACTGATCAGCTCGATAAGACGGACGCAACGATATCAAACTTATTCCAATTAGAGTAAAATCAAGCCCAGATCAAGTCATTAAAGCACTTTTAAAAGATTTTCGAACACAATTGAAATGCCAAATGAATGCCGACACTAGCAAGCCTATACTCAAATCGAGCGTCTCGACAAGACGAATCCAACGAGATCAAGATCACTCAATTCCTACATCATTAAGCCCATCAAATGTCCCTTAAACACCATCTGATAGAGGGAAGTCTTCTAGACCGTCTGATCGAAATGACAGCATTAATTGCACCAAAAACACTATAAATAGACCCCCAACCCTCACATGAAGGGGGGCGTAAGCCTAGATAGAGTCTGATGCCTTGATGAGAAGCTGCAGCTTAGCACCACCGCCGACCGTCGTCGACCACCGCTGACCTTTGTTGATCACCGCCGACCGGACGCTGTCAATCGACACTGTAATATGAAGAATATAATTACCCTTTCTCGTCTGTGGGACAAGCGATTTCTGTAATCATCAATTAATGGTGGATTTTCGCAACTGGGCCAAGCCCCGTGGTTTTTCCCTTTACGAGTTTTTCACGTAAAAATTTCTGGAGTTATCATCACTTATTTCTTTTTCACCTGTGTGTGTGCTGAATTCTCGTACAACGCTAAGACGATAATCAGTTACTCTACCACCGCAAATTTTCTAGCACGCATCAATTCCATTTTTTACTTAAAATGTTATATAATTTTTTTTATGGACTAAACAAATAGGGGCATTTATAGGCATAACACATAACAAATATATATTTACATATTTAATATTAATATTTACATTACTCAATCTTTCACATCACATAAAAAAAATCAATATTACTATTTTTAAAAGGTTAATACACTTTTTCTTGTATAAATAAAATACTCAAAAAGGAAAAAATTAATGAAGGTGTTAGATATATAAATACAAAAGAACTTTATGATATTTATGTACATCTTCCTCATAGATAGAAGAGGAGGACATAATATCCAATCCAAGATAATTGGACTTGAGAAAAAAAAGTTGTCTTATGTGAATATTGCATGGCTTACTTTGCTCATTCTAATAGAACTCACAAATTAGAAAATAATATGATTTGTGCTTGAATTAATAAAAAATTAAGCAAGAACTTATAGAATCATAGCAATATTTGTACAAAGTGACAAAACAAAATGTATGATAGATAAAGAAATATTATGTGCGGATAACTTACGTGCGGATTTATGGTATTGTGCTGATATTGTCAAGAATGGGCACCACAATACCATCAAATCCACACTTATTCGCTTGTAATATTTCTTTGATAGATAAACACATCAATTGGAGAATCGGGCTCAAAATTTCCTTCTCGTGACATGAAGACTCAAATGACGCCCCGCACACAAATTAACACATGAAAACCAACTGACCTCCACTCATCATTAAGATGGTTCATGTTGCGACCAATTTCTCTCATCTCAAACCATGAGAAAAATTTTCCCAAAATATTATGAAAATGCAACGATAATATAACTTTCTTAAAATAAAAATATTTTAATTTTTTAATTTTTTTTCACTCATTTCTTTTCATTCACACAATGACCCCTATTGAGAATTTAGGGCAAAGAAACACAAGAATCGACACAAATTCAGAAGAACACAAAAATTTAACGAGGTTCGGCAAAGATGTCTATGTCCTCGGGAGCAAAGCGGTGACTTTCCTTTTACTATTCAGAAAATAGTACATAATATAAAACACTTTCCTAAGGTTACAACAAGTCCTATTTATAACCCCAAAAAGAACAAAAATGAAACATTTGAGTACAATATATAATTACCAAAATTACCCATGTACTGAACTGTGGGGTCATGCCCCCGCACCCCCAACCCAAATAATAAACTCTCCCGATTCGCTCATTCTACTCCAACATCTATTCCTTATTAGATATATGAGTCATACCTAACAACCCCCATCATGTCTTTCACTATTTACATTATGTTCCTTCTTAGAATCCTCTTCCATTATGACATACTATTCATTTCATTAGTGTTGAAATGAGACGATCTTTGTCTTAGTATTTAAATAAAAATCACAAAAATTATGTAACAGTGCAACACCTATTTCATCTCATCCCCTACATAATTTAAATAAAGATCAAAGAATGATCGAGCGTCAAAAAAAGAGAGAATATTCCGTCCGGACAGCCAATCGCCGGTCATCGGGCTCCATACACCCAGCGGCGGGCAATGTGACATCCAACAATTGACTATCCTGACGTGCAGACGTCTGGACGAAAAAAATTTTGGTCAAAAAGAGTACTCCTGAACATAAACTGACCCTACATTTCAGTTTATAAACCAAAAAAGGGGCATTTACATACATTCCACCCAATTTCTATGTATTTAAATATCTAACCCCTAAACTTGACTTTTTACAATAACACCACCCAAATCTTTCGTATCACATCAAAAAAGCCGCCATTTTTAACTACTAGAATGTCAAATACATCATTTGATGATGCATAGGGAAGTTGGCATGCATGTAAAAATTGAAGTTTAGGAGGTTAGATATGTAAATACATAGAACTTGAGTGGTATATATGCAAATCTTCCAAATAATATATACAAGTTTAATTAATTTATGAACTAGATTTAACTTAATTTCACCTTCTAATTCACATTATCAAAGCATGAAAATGTAAACTTCATGTACACTTCAATGAGATTGATCTTATAATCCTTCCATCTATACATAAACATATATATTCACTTTCTCTGATGCCACCCAAATGGCTCTATTCAAAATATCAAAAGTAAATAATAATAATAATAATAATAAAATTAGAGGAAGAAAAAAAAAATCATAAATTAAATCAAAAACTATCTGCTCTATCCACTGCTCCAGTTAAAGATTCCCACTGCAGTATTGCTCCTAATTTCGAAGAAATATTGAAGGGGTCTGCTTATAACTGCTGCCATTAACTTTCATGGGATGTGTAGCAACTTGCCTTTCATGACTCTCTTCTGAAACATTACTGGCTGCAGCATCAGAGTTTGATTGGCTGATGATGATTTCGGTATTTCCGGGTCTGGACCAGATTTTTATGTGTCCTTCGCGGCAGATCGTGACGACGGAATCTTCGGTGAAGATTAAACCGGAGAGAGGGTCGACGTGGACGCGATGAACGGCGAGAGGAGAGAGCTTCGGAACATCTCGCGTGCTCGGAGACAGCTGAAGAGTGCCGATAGGGGTGATGGTATCCCAGTGAGCGGAATTACTTCCGCTGCTGAAGGTCGGCGAGCTGCCGGTTGGAGGGTACCGTAGAGGCAGAGAAATTTCATCCATTTCAAGGTCCCAGAGAAGTAATTGAGTGTCCTGCAAATAAGTTAAGCTCAACATGTTAATCACAGATAATAAGCATTTACACTTTTCGGAATCAATTCTTATGCGTTTACCTTCACGTCTCTCGCACCAAAATTTTAGTAGAAAAGTGTGATTGGTGCTATTTTAGGAGTTGTGTTTGTAAAAATGGAAGTTTTGGTGTGAGATATGTAAGTGCAACTCAATTCATATGCAATTACATATCTAACACCTAAACTTCAACTTTTCTATCCATGCCACCTTATACATGAAAAAGTATTTTTCAAAAGTTAAAATAGTGGTATTTTTTATGTGATATGAAAATTTTGGGTGGGATAAATGTAAAAAGCTAAATTTTAGGTGTCAGATATGTAAATAAACAGGAATTGGGTGGTTTATATGTAAATGCCCCTTTTGTTTTTATTTTTAAATCAACTTTTTTTGGTGCCATTTTAGCATGGTTTTCTTTTTTATTTTCAAAAATAAATTAGTTTATAATTTTTAAATACATTCAAAGCATCTAAAAATTATTTGAACATTGTAAAAAATAGCTAAACATGTTATTCCATATCAAACATGTTCTATTTCACGTACAAAAACAAATACAAAATAAACTAAAAATGAAAAAAAAAAAAAGATCTCGAACGTCCTGTAAATAAATCTAACCAAAGGGCAGCGTATGTTAAGCTCAATTTGTTAGGAAAGCAAGACAACTATCGCCGTGATTGTCCTGCTTTAATGAAGCTAACTACGAAGAAGATTAAGAAACAAGTTGAAAACAAACAATCTACCAAGTTGATTTGGTCCATCGAAGTCATTATCAGTCCCAAATAGATGTTGTTTTGATAACTACTTTTCCTGCCATACACAGCATATGAATTGAATATGTTGACAACATTTTCACAGCTTTACTTTAAATACTAATACTGCTATCACGCTTCTATTTATCATTGCATCCAGTTAAGTATATGAAGATTGATGGTTGTAGAGCATAAGATCGCCTGGGATGTGAATTCCATTAAGGAAACTGTAATAATCTCTTTTAATTTTTTATTTTTATTTTTTCGAGTAACGCGAGTGCTCGAACACATGTTGCAATTTCATTTCTTTGTTTCAAACCAATGCGTTAAGCATCAAAGGACAAGTGTAATATGCTTCAATCTAGTTGTGACAAATTCAGGATGGCTATATGTTAGTTATCTAGCCCAAGCGGAGCAAGGAGGCTTGATAGTTGTGGCATCGACCAAGTTCTTCTTATGGTTATTCTAAAGAAGTCAATCTTCATCGAATTGAACAATTATACGGCCAAATCATTCGGATTTCACCTAAGCCAAGCTGTTCATTGTCCCTACTACCGATCAGGTCTCGAGCAGTTGGATCTATGTCTAATGCCAGTTGAACTAAATTAATCAAACTTTGTTAGTTGAGTTCAGTCTCTTTAAGATCATGTGTAAGTATAGGTGTCAAAAATTGACCCGACAAGCCAACTCAAACAAATATCAACTCTAAAATTTAGTATTTGGTTAACCAAAATAATATTCGAGTAAGTTTCATATTAGGAAACCTAAGCCTTCTATTATTTTGGTTCAATTTTGGGTTGACCAAATAACTCGAAATTGAGCCGAAACCAAACCCTAACCCAGGCATGTCAGATTTGGGTTTGGTTTGGACTTCTTGACCGGTTTTTACAATAAATCAATCACTCCAAGATCACACTGTTTCAGCACTAAGAGCTGAAAACAGAACAGGCAGCAGTGACAAAACTCCTCCCTAGATCCCACAATAGATAGAAATAACATGAATTAGGTACACCCATTTTTATTAGATAGCTTGAAAAATAATCATGGGGCAAAGAGCCAAAGTAATCGTTGTACTTGGTTAAATGAATAACAACAATAATTAAATGAATAACAACAATAAATCAAGTGGATCTCTCGTTCACAATTTTATCATTATTGTAATTATTGTTCTACAAAGTTGTTTATAACAAAAATAGGGCATCAAAAGAATGAAGCGCTGACAAAAGTCAAAAGCACTCATTTAATCTAAGAATGCCAAAATATGTGTGATTTCTAGGGAAGAAAAAAAAATATATATATATATATATATATATATATATATATATATATATATATATATATATATATATATATGTATGTATGTATATATATATATATATATATGCACTAATTTCTCTGAAAGGAGCAACGACAACAGCATGGAGGAGCTTTAGAATTCATTATCATCTGGTCTTTCAACTATTTGTAAATTTAGTAGGGGCATTCATAGGCATGAACATATCTAACACCCATACATTGCTTTTTAGATTTATACCACCAAAATCTTTCATAAAACATCAAAAATATCACCATTTTAACTTTTAAAAAGTGAAAGATATCTTTTCATGCGTATGTAAGGTGGTCTGCATGTAAAAATTGAAGTTCAAGTATTAGATATATAAATACACTGGAAATGAGTGGTATGAATGTAAATCTTCCAATTTATTTTGGTTCTCATGCACCAACACGCTGTTCTATAATAGTTCAAATTAGCATAGCTACGGTCGAAAGAAATAAACTAACAAAGTTTAATTTGAGTTTCCTTGATTTGCATAGATTATACCTGGCCAACAGATCCAAATCGGTACATAGCATTATCTCCCTTTCCATCTGTATTAGGAGCTGACCAATAGGAATCAAAAGAAACTCCACTTACCTGTTTAATTAGCCCATTAGGTAAAACCCTTACAAGACTAACTCAAAGAAACTGAATAAAAACTAACCCAAGAATTGTGTCCCTCGCCCCAAGCCATTATCTTCCGTTCTTCCATACTCCAAACTTGTACAAGATCATCTTCGCCGCCGGTTAATATGTATTTACTATCGGGACTAGCAGAGAAAACAAAAGGTGTAGAAATAATTAGATTAATAACAACGTTTCTTGGTGAAAGCATACTCAAAGATGAAAGGGGCCTAAAACTAGTCCGTGAAGCTGGAGAAAGAATTAAATGACAAAATGGTGTGTCAAATACATTATAACAGAAGTAACTTCACCATCACAATCATTATTATTAGCCTTGTCCGAATATTTGGGTCAGCTTTTATTAATCCTCATTCATATTTCGCAAGAGGTGTTAAAACTATTTAGCATAAATCTATTAGTACAATTATCATCCATTTACCTTAGGTCCACCCCTCCCATACCAATCCATCCATGCTAATCGGTGCATCTTGTACTCTCCATTATATAGATGCCCTAAACAATGTAACATTTTTTTTCACTACCTTGATTTAAGTAGGCGGTACCCTCACATTTCTACCATTAATTATGCCATAAAAACTTAACATTCTCAATTAAATCAAACTCAGACTGACTATCAATAGAATATCTTCACTGCTAAAGACTTAAAGCCATATAATATAATGATATAATTTTAATCGTATAAGATTTATCACAGTATCCATACATAATATTCTTTTAGTACATGATATTTTTGAGCATTAATTCATTTTAACAAGGAAAACCCTTAACTCTAAATTAATGCATAAATCTCATTTTAAATATCATTTGTCATTAACTAAATCATCAAAAGGAGAAGATGTTAAATATCATTTGTCATTAAATAAATCAGCAATAGGAAAAGATGTTAACTTAATGTTGATCTTTGATGCAACCTTATATTTTTTATAAACTCTTCATTTTGATCCATAACTAATATGCTAATCAATGCTTTCAAATATAGATATATAATAGCCTCAACATTAGAGGTGTCAAAAATTGACCTAACACGCCAACACGACTCGAACTCGACTCAAAAATCAGGATTATTGTTGACCCGAATATAATTTGAGTCGGGTTTGAATCAGAGAATTCGACACATTTATTATTCGGGTAGAGTTCGAGTTGAACCCGAAATCCCCAACATGACCCAAATAAGCACAAAGTTTGGGTCGGTTTCGTCTCTTAGTTTTCGACCCGTTAATTATTCGGGTCAGGTTTGGGTTGACTTTATTCAGATCGGTTCATTCTCGGGTTTGACCCAAACCCGACCCGCTGACCCGAATTGACAGAAATCACTCTTTGGTGGACCTTCCTAGTAAGGGTTCACAATAAATATCCAATACAAATGTGATTTTTTAAAGCTTATGGCTGATAACTCAACCCCATAATTTCAATCTGCGAACAAAAATAAAATAGTCCCCCAACCATTTGCCAGGAGCCAAAATCATCCTACAGTATATAAAAGGCCAATTTAGTCAGCTAACTATTTAAATAGGTAAAAGGAGACTAACATAGTCAAGGGAACCATTTTAGTCCTATCTAAATTGTCTGACCACTAAATTGGCCATTTACATAGTTTGGGGCCATTTTGGCCACCTGCAAATAGTGGATGGACCATTTTTTATCATTTTCTCATCTCAATGTATTGCACATTTGATTCTCCTATGATGATCAAAGTTTTGTCAATCTCATTTGCTATTAAACATTGGTGCCAATATGTTGTTTCTCCTATCATGTGTCATCCTTAGTGATTCATTAAGGAAACTATTACTTCTAAATACAAATCTCAACAGGTATCACATTTGAGACCTAAAGCTTTATCTTGCTGAATCTTGATAAGAGTTAACCAGAACTTTATGATTAAATTTATAATTTTTTCATTCATTAAGTTATTATAAAATGATTTATTTTCAAAGCACCCATGCTATTTCTTTAATATTTCAAATTTTAATCATAATCCTATTATCTTAACCTCTATCGCATCTAAGTTGATAAATGTTTTTAGATCTCTAATCATTTATCTTAATTGTTATATATGTCCCATTTTCTAATTCATTGATGCATACTTTATCATATAAACCTTAAAAGCTTATATCTTTTACCTCGGCTAACTACTTCGCATTTTGAAAGTTTATTAAATTTTTATAATCATTGTGAAGATCAATAGTGAAGATCAATAGAAATTATATTTCCGCTATTTAAAGTCAAATTTACATTCTTTAAGTTTGCGTACCTCCTCACTCAAGCATCAGGACATTTTACCAATACGCAAATATGCAATCTATTTCTAGAATCCAAAAATATTTGTGATAACCTACCTGGTGCAACTATCTAACATTAAGATTGAATGTTTGATTTAACAATATAATTACATTTTTCTCTCTATAAATAACTTATCTTAAAGGATAAGTAACTACTAACTTTTAAATCCAACCATTTCGTCATGGGTCCTTTTTTATGCCGGGCAGGTCTAACATGGAAGCTATACATTTATTGAGAGGTTTGATGGAGAAGTACAGAGATAATAAGGAGGATCTACATTTGATTTTTATTGATTTAGAAAAAGCTTACGATAAGGTTCCTAGAGATGTTCTTTGGAGAGTCCTTGAGAAGAAAGGTGTTGATATGACTTATATTCAAGTCATTAAAGATATGTATGCTAGAGCTGTTACATGTGTTCGAACTGAAGGAGGATTGACCAAGTATTTTACTATTTCTGTTGGTTTACATCAAGGATCGGCTTTAAGCCCATATCTTTTTGCTTTATTTATGGATGGTCTTACTGGGCATTTACAAGAGGATATACCTTGGTGTATGTTTTTTGCTGATGATATCCTCCTCGTGGATAAGACAAGAGAAAAAGTCCAGGAAAAACTTGAATTATGGAGGTCTACATTGGAGTCTAAAGATCTTCGTTTGAGTAGAACTAAAACTGAATACATGGAATGTAATTTTAGTAATAGTAGGTCTAGTGACAGCAGTGTAACTTTGGGTGATCAAATTATTAAAAGGTGTGACCGATTTAGATATCTCGGGTCCATTGTTCAAAGCGATGGTGATATAGATGGGGATGTTAATAGTAGAATTCAGGTTGGTTGGTTGAAGTGGAGGAATGCGTCTGGCCTATTGTGTGATAGAAAAGTACCACTTAGACTGAAAGGAAAATTTTATAAGATGGTGGTGAGACCTTCAATGCTCTATGGTGCTGAATGTTGGCCTTTAAAAGAGAAGCATAATGTTAAGTTAAGTGTTGCCGAGATGAGAATGATTAGGTGGATGAGTGGCTTTACACTTAGAGACAAAATGCGAAATGAATATATCCGTAAAAGGGTTGGAGTTGCACCAGTGACGGATAAAATTAGAGAGAGTTGCCTTAGATGGTTTGGTCACATTAAACATCGACCACCTGATGATCCAATTAGGAGAGTAGATGTTTTAAATACAACTTATGTTAAGAAAGGCAGAGGCAGACCTAGGAAAACTTGGGCTTATTGCATAAAAAATGATCTTAATTTATTAGAATTAAACGAAAATTTGACACTAAATAGGACGCAATGGAGAAAAAGGATTCATGTAGCCGACCCCACTCAGTGGGATTAAGGCTTTGTTGTTGTTGTATCCTTTCAATCTTTGCAAAGTCAATTTTTTTTTTCAACTTAAAGCATGAGCTATTTCAAGGTCAAGCCAATATCAAATCAAGAACAGCATGTCACTGCAGATTTCTAACCCTTATATCATACCCACCATGAATCATCTCAAAACCCTTCCTACTAGGACTCAGATTTAACTCAACACAGACTCTTCATATCTTTCCTCAAATATACATTCTAACAATTTACATATAGCTTCAAAAAATTGATTTTTAAATCATCTTCTAATAAAACTTGAGGAGCATAAATAATTAAAATAGTTAATGCATCTCATCCATAATTAACTTAACACTCTATCATCTAGAACGAGCCCAATTAACCTTAATAATTTATCTTTAAACTTTATGACAATCATCATGCCAAATTCTTGTTGTTTAACTTCCCAATATTATAACATTTTTCGATATCCTAAGATTTTTCATCCACACATTTAGCTCCATGCAAACATGAGTTATTAATTTTTCTTCTAGAGCTCATTAATTATTAAATAGTTTCCCTATAGTATTTAAATTTGATATAGCATATCTAACGTCAAATTTTAGACCCAGCCAACTCTTGCATATTATTTTTTCACCAAAATTATTTGAAGTAAAGATTCATCATTTGTAGGAGCTAACCCTTGCTTATGATTCTCACAATTAAGGATCACCTATAATTGATTTAGCACATCATCAACATGAAGCCAAAAGTTCACTTACAAGAGTCCAAGCAAGAGCCAGAGAGAGCGCCCAATTAAGAGCCCATTCGAGGCCCATCAGAAGAGCCATAACAAAAAGAAATAATTGAATTTGTAATTTATTATTTATATATCAATTTAAGATTCTAAAATATTTGAATTTTTCAAATTTGCAGACTTTTATGGTTGGTAAAAAAATAATAATAATAAATTAGGACAGTGGTTAGCATCTTCCTTCAATAATGACCGCCTACCACCCTTAAGAAGTACCTCCTCTTTTTATTAACTTTTTATCATTGTAATCCCTATAAATAGGGCTAATATGTAATGTTTCGAATCAGTTCTTGAATGAAATATTTGAGTGAGAAATTTCTCTTGTCGTTTGGTAGCTTCAAGTGTTGCTTTTTCTTTGGAGAGATTAGGTATTTATCTTTGGTTTTCTTTTATGCTATTCATTAATCCTCCATAACACTTGCTCTTAAATTCTTCACTACTCTTCATCCACATCCTAAGCATCTTATAATATCAATAAACAACAAACAGCCAAAGCCTCACAACCATTTTATTCATAGCCTTGGACCAATTAAGAGCATATTAATACCTAATCTTATTCCCTAACCTTAAACACCATTGTAAACCGAACCAAAACCACCCATCTACTCCAAATCATAATTAAATATCCTAAGCTAACCACCAATAATCATTTCTAGCGATTTACCCATTCTTAAGCCACATTTCCAAAGAGATACTTTAAATCAGCCTAAATCAAGACTACTCTTGGTATTTTAGCCAACATTCCCTCAAAAAGCTTTTAACATTCCACCAAAACATGCAGATCACATCTTTAGACATAAAACCAAACATCAATAGCAATTTTTAGTACTTTATCTCATCAAAAGGCCACCCACCTCCATGCATAAATGGCATCAAACTAAATCCATGCCAAAATCAAGCTAGGATGTGGCTTGTCACTTGTAGTGAACATAATAAAATTAGCAACGTTCAAATTTGAATCCAATAGATTAGGAATCTAGAAGAAAATGTGGATAAATTAGAAAAAAAAAAAAAAAAAACTTTTGTGCCAATTAAGTTGGAGGTATACGACTAAATATAAGATACAGTGAAGCAGATTAGGCAAATGAAAGTCTAGAAGGAACATTGATAGAACCATGTTTTACAAGGAGTAAGGAAATAAACATATGTCAGTGTATGCATTTGCACTTTGAAAATGCAATGCTCAAAGGATCAGGGTGCTTGGCACTTCTTTCATAAGTTAATTAGCATCTATGGTTTAAAATCATAAGTGGAATAAAAATATACTTGTGTCGCAAATGTTCTATCATAGCATTTACAACTGAAAACATTATCTTGAATATAAATGAAATATATCTTAATTGAGTATACATTATTTTTTTACCTCCAGGCACAGCAAAGCAAAGCACCATAATAGCTTTTTCCACCAAAAATAAACTGCTCTTTGTGATAGTCAAATACTCTCAAATAGCCTACATGAAACAATCCATCTCCAAAGAATATAAACGATAGAAGGAAAAGAAAATAGTAATAATAAGGAAACTATTTATTAATTTAAGGTCATACCATCTCTACCGACAGTTGCTAAATATGTACCGTCTGTTGAGAAGGCAATATTGTTTATGAGCCCCTGATAAATATGCCACCTAATAATTGGGTTGCACTGCAACAAAAACGGTAAATATCAAGTCAACAAAGGCAAACTTCAAAAGTTTGTACCAAAATAATAACTTCAAACAGAAGCTAAAAAGGAATAAAGTAACATCTCAAGTGATTATTGAGACTCTATAGAAAGATGGACTAAGAGTAGTGGTTAAGTTGCCTCTAATATCAAATCAAATAAACTTCATTTATGTTCTTTAGAGCAATGCGTGTTTCGATATGACTAGCACGTTGACTTGAATCCTCCGCATTTTGATTAGGATGTTTGCACATGCACGGCCTTCACCCCACTATCTTTTAAAACTAATTAATAACCTTTAGTTTAGGTGTGTGTGTGTGCGTGTGCGTGTGCATGTGTGTGTTCGTGTGGGACTTGGTGATTAAAATTATGAAATGTCTCAATAGTATTATGCGATAAAGGGTTATCACGGATATTTAAAGATAAATTAATAAAATTAGCATTGTAAGGATCAGAGTGTTAGCAATAAAAAGTCATTGAAATTTAAATTTAGCGTGGCAAAAATGCAAATGCTAAAATGGATGTGTAACAAAACAAGAATGAAAAAATAAAGGATATTGAAGTGATTTTATTGAAGAAAATAAAACATATAGTTAGGAAGTTTGAACAGCTACAATGAATGATTGAAAATAAACACATTCAAAGATAAATAAAATTAGTTTCAAAGAATTAGGAAGGAAAATGAATAGATCAAATATAACATAGATATAAACTCAAAATGATTAGTGAAAATATTTATTCAACAGCTTATACAACTCAAATTATATAATTCCATACTTGAGGAATAATTCTTTGCCTAATCTCAGCTTAAACTTCAGCTTTTGAACGCCGATATGTAAGCTATGGTCATCTCCTTCCCTCCTATCCCTTCATTGCTGGGAAAAACAATATCACTTGGAAATGCCTTTTTTTTTGCCAAATTTTAGATAATATAATCAATTTTTGAGAATTTTATGAACTGCAACCAACAACTATTTGGAAAAAAAAAATCAAATTTCGAAAGCTAAATATAAGGATTATCAAAAAAAAATATCAGCAAATATTTTTTTCTTAAAACTCCTAAAAGTTGTATTAGGAGTGAATTTTTTTTTTTAATAAAGGACCTTGACCAACTTGTAATACCTCGTGATACCTGATTTTCTTAAAAATCCTGGTCCCTTGTTCCATTTTAATTATCATGTATGTTCTCTTATTGTTGGAGTTGTAAATAGTATTTATTATTGTTGTCGGAATGATAAATAGTACTTTTAGCTATATTTATTATTTTTAAATGTCATTGAGTGTTACTAAATAATTTATCTTTCTAGTGCCTGTCAATAAAATATGTAGGCTTTTCCTCTCATTTTTTTATGTATATAAATCAAAAAAGGAAACCCTAACTCACTCTAAAGACTGAAACGCATCCTCTCTCTCTTTCAAACACTATCAACATTATCATTATATTCTTCTTCTATGACAAGATTGCTACTTCCAGACACTCATTAATTTTAGATATTTTTATTAGTCCTTCATTATATGGTTGTAGAAACCAAATCTATCATCTCTAATAAGCCAACAAACACACGCACCCATGCGCTAGCCTCCTAGTCAACATGAATTTACATCCATGTCGAGCATGACGTCATATTTGATAAACTATTAGCTCCCTACTTAGGCCTCCTCTAATCCTTAACATGTGTTTGCCTCTAATTGTCTACCAGATCACCATCGCTCTTCACCTTTTATTCTTGTCGAACCTAAAGAAAATAGATAACTCACCTCCTACTCCAGTGCATTACCAATCATGATCATGCCTCCTGCTCACTCATATCACATTGCTTTTAAAAAAGGAGGCACTCTTTTGCTCGTAAAACTCATCCTATATAATTTTATGGATTATCATTGCCTATTTTCACCCCTACTATGTCTTTGTTTTAAACTTTTCTTCCATTTTCATTCCAAAGATAACATATAATGCCTTTTCATCGAAGGTGGCATCAGGCAGTTGTTGACCTCATTTTCGGTAAGGTCTAATTCTTCTTCCGATAGCTTAGGATCTAGCTTTAGAACTCTTTTATTGACTATTTGTTAATGGGACCCATCTTTTTAGAAACTCAAACTACCTCCTAGCTCTTTTTACCAGGCCTCATATGAGTGGTCTCAATAACTCAACTTTTAGTTACAAGGGCTAAGAACCAGCATGTGGCGGCCCAAATAGAGTTCCAGTAAAGTTTAAAAGTCTCGAGAAACTGTTATGACTTTCGTACATTCGACACACACAAATATCACAATCACATCACCTACACCTGTAAATGCTTCATAATGAATCAAAACTTAAATTAATTGTTTAAACAATCGATCACGGACCCAAAATTTGAAGAAAATCAAATTTGAGACATTTTTTACCCGATTGTCGACGAAGTTGTCCGAATGATCCCGGACGATGAAACAGACTTCGTCGGCGCGTCCAGATTGTCAATTTTACCTAGAGGAAACATCCACATTGCTATGGTTCCAAGAATAAATAAATCGCGCGCAAATTAATATATTTAAAAAATAATATAATAAAATAAAACAAAATAATAAAAAATAACAAAAATCCTTATTTTAAACCCACGCTCACGCCTCTCCCTCCTCAGCTCTTCTCCATTCGATCCCCACTTCCATTACGCAGGCTCTAGCATGTGACTGAACCTGATTCTCTCTTCCTCCCCTTCGGCCGATTCCTCTCGCCCGAACCCTAGCGTGCGACCCCTCCTCTTCTTCGTTGTTGCCCGGCTGACTCTACCTCCATTTGCAAAGCGCTAGCTGGCCGACCCCTCATCTTCAATAGGTTGCATTATCTCCCTCCCTAAATGCATTTCTCCTCTATCGTTACCTCATTCGAGCACTTCATCACGGTAGGTGTGGCTCCTCCTTTCTTTGCATATAAGTACCCCACTTAGGGGAAGGTTGTTGCGGTTGAAAATTTGGTGCAAAGGGGAGGCGTTGCCAAAATTTCGGGAGGTTTTATGCTTGATTGGTTCTGCCCTAGTGTGCTTGGTGTTTGCTTTTTCTATGTTTCCCTTGAACAAGAAAAGCAAGGCGCCCTCTTCTTAACCTTCTTCTTCTCTTTTCCTTTTCTTTTGCCGCCAAAAAAATTGTGACAATTTATATTCTTCCTATCTCATTGTTCTTGTTAAAACCTAATTAGAAGCAATATGGAATTTCAATTTAGCATGCTTACAGTAGTGGTTTTGGAGCTTGTGGTCACTTATCCTCTACTTGGTTGTTTCTGACTAAAGCATGTTAGAGGTATTTTGAATTTCATATTTGCATGCTTAAAGAATGGGTTTTAAAGTTATTGTGACTACCTACTCGCTCTCTACTTTGCTATCTTTTAATTAAAACATGTTGGATATGCTTGAAATTTCAGTGTAGCATGCTTAGAGTAGCAATTTTGGAGCTTTATGGCAAGTTATATGATCTTTATTCCACTGTTTTGCTGAGCTATGTTTAAGTGCACTTGAAGGTTTATGTTGGCACGATTAGGAGAGTATATTGGAGCCTTCCTTGCGCCTTACTTGTTATGTACTTCACTGTTTTTGCTGAACCACGCTTAAGTGCACCTGGAACTTTACGTCGGCATGCTTAAGATAATATCTTGGAGCCATTCTTGCTCCTTACCCATTCTTTACTTCGCTGATTTACGTGTAAGAATATATTTTTGGCATGAGATTCGGTATGTGTGGAAGGGAAATATTTGGAGCCTTCCTTCGCTCTTAATTTTTACTGATTTGGAAAGTAATGTGTTTTTGCTTATTTATATTTCTACTATGATAATTCGGAGAGGATTTGGGCCTCCCCTTTGCTTTCTTTGAGCCATTATTGTTGAGCCTTTGTTTTGGATTTACCCTTTACGATTGGCTCTTCCTCTTACCCATTACATGAAGTCTATCCGGCTGCAGTCTTTGAGGTTGTTGGCTGAACGCTTTGCATACGTTTTTTTTGTGATTGTTGGAAGGCTAGTTTTGCATGCGGTTTTAGTATTCCTAGGTGGTCTATTTGACTGCGGTTTTGAGGTTGTTGGCTGACCTATTTGCATGCGTTTTGAGGGTTGTTGGGAGGCTTGCCTTGCTGCCCCTTTTACATGTGAGCCATTGAATGCTCCTCGTTCTGGTGAGCTTCCCCTCTACTTCCCCTTCTCTCTGCTTCCCTTACATAAAAACTATTGGTACTTCCTTGCAGCATTGGGAAGAGGTTTAAATGTTGTATTTTGGAATGTTGGGATAAGGCTAGTGATGATGATAATCCAAGAGCTCGCTTTACACTTATCTCCTATCAGCCATTTGATCCAATTATGTGACTCGATCCTTTCAAGCCTTCTGTAGGCATTGTATTTAAAATATGTGGAGCATTAAATAAACTTGCTAAGCGTACGCTGGCCATCTTCGACTTTTAACTAGATCAGTTTGCCCTAAACCCTGATAAAACAAAAATACATCTATTACGAAACAAATATTTTTGGTCGGTACAAGAAATTCTACTTTTAAATACATGACCAACTGTAAACTTTAAATGATAGAGTTTAAATATTCACTTGTCAGTTACCTGTACTGGGTTAAAAATTACCTCCTAAGATTGTCTTGTTGAAAATTTCTAGTTGAGGCTTTATGTACGCAGATGACCGTTGGTTGCCTTCAATTTTTTTGATTCACTTTCAATTTTCTTCGAGTTTTACATGTGATGTTTTGTCATTTATTCTTTTATATATAAATGCATGTTTGCCCCCACCTGTTAAATTCTTTACTATACTCGTTTACTTTTACATACAGCACTAAACCTATTTACAAAAGCAGCAGACATGCCAGGTACTACATTTTAACGCATTTATGGCACTTTCTTATGACATGTCTTGTTCATGCATGCTTTAAATTAATTCCAAGACATTCAGGATAGAGAATAATAGATAGTTTACCAAGGGTGGATTAATATGAAACACTAAACCTAAAACTGCTACTACATGAATCATGGAGCAAGCCTTCGTGAGCAGCACGACGAAAATGTAGCTGACGGAGGATAACGATCTGCAGCAGCAAAACAAGTCTACATCAGCTAAATTTTCCTTATAATTAAATAACATAACTTCGAAGTGATCTGCTTAGCGTAATGTAAGTCTCCATCTTGTCTTTTAGGTTTTTGCACAACCATATTGTGCAATATAAACCCTAACCTTTTTTAGGATTTCGAATTGTCGTTCGGTACGACGTAAATCCTCATATCTTCCTAGGCTATTTGTACAATCTGATATCGTGCAAATGTAAGTCATAAACTCCAAAATAAATTGCAGGATTGAAATACTAAATAATATCATTTCAAAGTCATAAAACCAAACATTAGGATAGTTGGGAATTCACCGATATTTTCCTCAGATTTGTGGCATCCGCTACCTTTTACTCATTTGGACTCCTAAAATAAATGTTCTTATTTTAAGTCATTTCCTTTTAATTTTACTATGTACAACCGTGAAAGCCTAAACGTTGGATTCTTAAAGAGAACTACTGATTTTAATCAAGAGTTTTTTTAAGTGATTTCAGTCATTTAAAATGTAATTAACTATACGGGCTTGCCTCTGTAAGAATTAAGAACCCAAGTAAAATAAACTCTATCTAATATTTATATTAGGTATGGAAACTTGTCGGTCATACATAAAAGATTTTCAGATCAAACGGATGTCATAAGTCGTGTAGTTTATATAATCGACCCCTGTTGACCTCATTTTTTTACAAGGTCTAGTTTTCTTAGGATTTATGGTCTAGCTTTATGATTCTTCCTTTGACTATCTCAGAGCCTTAGTAATGTGATCCACCTGATTTTAGAAGTCAAAATCGCTTATTTACTCGTTTTAGAGTTATGCATGTATGGTTCTTGACCTATAGCACTTAGGAGGTTGAAACTAACATAAGGGAACTCAAAAAAAGTTCTCATAAGACCATTAAGTCCTATGATTGTATTATGCACAATTTGCACCTTCACGCACACAAATATCACAATTCAGACAGTCAACACGCTTAAATATTACAATTCACATCATCTACACCTGTAAAAACTTTATAATTAATTAAAACTTGAATCGACTTTTGAAACGGTCGATCGCGGACTCAAAATTATAGAAAATCGAATTTGACGCACTTTTGATCCGATCCTCAATGAAGTTATCTGGACGACCCCATATGACAAAACAGACTGCACCAGCGCATCTGGAACGTCAAATTTACCTAGAAAAGACATTTATTTTGCTAGGACTCTGTGCACGAATAAATTGCACGAAATTGGTGTGCTTAATTAATTAAAAAAAAGTGAAAACATATAATTAAATCCCTAATAAAACACACGCACACAACCCCTAAATCCTTAAATCACGCCCTCGAGCCCTCGCCCTACTTATTCCTCTCGCCCGCGGCTCGCCTCTTCTTCCAAGCCACGACCCATGCGAAACACTAGGGTCGAATTTGCCCCGGCAAACTCCCTCTCTTCTTCCCGTAGCTTCAGCCCAAGGTCCCCACGGTAGCCCTCGACTTTTCCCCGCTTCCCCTGGCTAAAGCATTTCCCTGTCACCGCTTCCCCTGCTCCTGTTGCCATTTCATATGTGTGTCTTTGTCTCCACTCCCCTCTACGATAAGTCTTAGGCTCACTCCCCCTAGTAAGTGGAGGTGAACCTTCTTCTTCCCCTCCTGGGTATAAAAACCCCACTTGGGGAGGCTTTTCTGTTGGTTAAAGTTTTGGAGAGGGGGAGGTGCTGCAAAATTTTTCTTTGAGTTAGTGTTCGCTGCTCTTAGAATCATGTAGCTTGTTCCCTATTCTTTCTTCTAGGTTAACCAAGTGAGGTATTTGTGGCTCCCTTTCTCCCTTAGTTATTCACTGATATCACTACTTGTTGGTTGGTTTGTTTTGGCTTTAATGCTCCTCTCGGCTGAGTTAAAAAAAAAGAGAGAAAGAGGAAGAGGAAGAAGAAGGAAGGGCTGGATGGTGGGGTTTTGTGTTAGTATGCTTAATGAATATCCTAAAAGTTTTGTGGCTACCTATTTGTTCTCTACTTCACTATTTTGGTTGAAGCATAATGAGTGCACTTGGGGATTCATTTTTTAGCACACTTAGATTATGATTTTGGAGCTTTTATGGTAGCCTGTACTCTACTTACTCTCTAACTCACTGATTTGTTAAAATACATTTAGGTATACTTTGAGCTTCATTTTGACATGTTTAGGATGACGTTTTCTTTTTTTGGGAGCTTCTCTTGCTCCTTATCTGCTCTCTAACTCATTGTTTTATTGAAATATGTTTAAGTATACTTGGAACTTCATTTTGGTATGATTAAAAGAGATTACGCTAAGAGGCTATCCATTTTAGCCTCCTATGCTTTGGTAAAATGGAGGTGCACAACAGTGAAAATGCTTAATAAGTTAGAGGACTTTTGATTTGTTTATTTGCTTTTTATTATTTTGGTAGCTATATGTCTCAAACGCTCCGATGACAGAAACATAATGTTATGTTTTAACTTGATTACTTTTGAAAATCTCTGGATTAATGCATTTGTTTGAATCAATCCTGATTTGAGTAGGTGGGCTTCATTCCTAAAGTCTCAGCAGGTTCATTTTGGGCTGCATTTTTTTTTTTTTTTTTGGTTCGTTCGATGTTTTGTTGTATACATTGCTATGGTTTTGGCTGTTTTGTGCACTGCCTTGCTGTTTAAAAAATGATGTTGTAAGCTTCTTTAAACATTATTTTGGAGCAGCTTTTGGGCATATGATTTCGGACACCTTTGAAGCTATTTGGTTGTATCCATTATTTTGAGAAGTTTTAATGTTGTATTTGAGGTTGTTTTGGACCCATTCGGCTGCAGAATTTTAAGCCGGTTTGGTTCGGCTTTGTGAAAGAGTTTGGGCTGCGATTTTTTGTGTTTCAGTGGCATGTTTGACTGTCTTTAGAAATTTATGGAATGGTTTATTGGCTCATTTGCTGCGGCTTTGGGATGTTTTCCCTGTTGTTCCTACTAACGATAAATGTTGCTATTTCATTTTATCTTGGGTTTGGGCCAGTTTTGATGTCCCTATTCGTGAGGTTGTTGGGTGCTTGATGTTGGGCTCGGTTTGCTCCTGCTGCCGTCCCTACTCGTGAGGCTATTGGGTGCTTGTTATTGGGCTAAGTTTACTCCCTGCTGTTGTCCCTACCCATGAGGTTGTTGGGTGCTTGTTGTTGGGCCGGTTTGCTCCCTGTTGTTGTCCCTAGCAGTGGACTTTTGGGAGATGTTTCCCGTGAGTATTGTTGTGATGCTCGTGTTCCCTCTGCTGCCCCTGGCCCCGAGTTCTTAATTTTTCTTTGTCGTAATAAATTTCTCTCTCATCCTCTCTCACCCCATTTTTTTCTTTTCTTTTCTTTTTTTGCTTCTTGGTTTGGTTTGGGTGCTTATGTTTGCAACATAAGCGTACATATAGTCGTGGCTATATATAAACCATCAAGAAAGGTTGTAAGTTGGACGGTTGCATCCCGGTGGTAGAGCAGAATAATGTTGCATCCTACGGTAACGGGACCTGACCCAAGGACTCGATGAAATGTAGGATGACAATATTATTCACCGACGCTAGACTAGCGAGACCCCTTGCCTTCTTATGTTGTTGGCAGTCCTAGCCTGACGGTGTAATTGACTCGTGGATAATAAAATTTATGAAATATGACAGAACAAATACATTACTTACAAAAATATTTTTGATTATCAAATAGAAATCCACCTTTATGCTTATATACATGAAGCTTATATGCATGACAAAACAAACTTTGAATAACAAAAATTTGATTGTTCACTTGTCAATTACCTGTACTTGGCTAAGAATTATTCTCCTAGGATTGTCTTGTTGAAAATTTCTAGTTGAATGTCAGACATTATACACTAGAATGACCGATAGTTGCCTATAGAATTCTTCGGAAGCAATAAATTTGAGTCTACCCCGACCTGAATGTTTACGATTTTCCTTAATTTTTCGTGCATTTTCTACGGCTTTCTTTGAATTTTTGTGGGTCACTTGTGATTTTCTTCGAATTTTATGTGTGTGTTTCCTACGTTTTTCTTCGAGTTTTTGTGAGTTACTTGTGGTTTTCCTCGAATATTTCACGTGATGTTTTGTCATCTATTCTTTTATATATAAATGCATGTTTACGCTACCTGTTAAATTATCCACTATAATCATTTACTTTTATTTGCGATGCTAATCCAATTTGCAGGAGCAGCTGACCCGCCAGGTACAGGTTTATTTTACATTTACAATATTTTACCGTCTCCACTGCACATCCGCTACTCTTCCTTACTGTACATTTTAGTGTTTTTTCTTTAATGTATATTTTAGTGTTTTTTCTTTGCTGCTATTTTTTTATTGCATTTTATACTGTTTTTCCTTTACTGCACTCCCTTATAGCATTTCTTGTTCATGCATGCTTTAAATTAATCGGAAGACCTTCAGGATAGAGAACAATAGTCGATAGGGTGGATCACTATAAAACACTAAACTTGAAACTTCTACTACATGGAGCGTGGAGCAAGTCTGTGGGCAGCACGACAAAGCCGTAGCAGGCGAAGAATGACGATCTACAATAGCAAACAAGTCTACATCAGCTAAACATTTATCTAAGTTTAAATCACGTAACTCATAGGACTTCGAAGTGATCTGCCCAGTTCGACATAAATCATCACCTTATCTATTACACTTTTGCACATCGTGCAATATAAACCTTAACTCGCATCCGGATTCTGAGTCGTCGTCTGATACAACGTAAATCCTCTTATCTTCCATGTTATTTGCATAATTGAGTATTATTTATATATATGACATAAATAATAAAATTGACATGATTAAACACCAAATAACATCTTTTCGAACTTAAGTCCAACAATAGGATAATATGGGAAGTCATCGAGGTTCGTCTTTATTCAGTGACATCCCATAGTCCTCACTCTTTTTATTTTGAAAATAAATGTTCACATTTGATCTCTTTCCCACTTGACTTTTCTATGTCCAACCAGAAAAATCTAGACTTTGAATTCATGAAGACAAATATCTCTGATCATCCTCGTGAGTTCACTTAAGTGACTTTAGTCATCTGAAAAGTAAATTAAATATAGAGGTTTGCCTCTATAGGGAGTCTTAAGAACCCGAGTAATATAAACTCTATCTAATTTTCAATATTAGGTAGGGAAAATTGTCGGTCAAAATAAAAAATTCACAGAACAAGAACGGATGTCATCAATTTTGTAGTTTATTTGATCGAGTCTCATTATCAAGTAATGTGTCTATTCCTCGGGATAAGTGTGTTACTTGTGGTGTTGTGCTCGTTTACTTAAACTATTAAATGAATGAGATCCTTCCATTCTCATTTTTCAAAAATTAAAATATTATTTTCAAAAATCAATATATATATATATATATATATATATATATATATATATATATATATATTAAATTAAATCAAAACTACCTTTATTTTTTTCCAAGAGATAAAAATTTTAACGACCAACAAGCCCACTCTCGAGTAGTATATCTATCTCTCGGGATAGTGTATTACTCGCGATGTTATGCTCGATTATTTAGACTGTCAAATATATGAGATCAATTAGGTCTTATTTAAATTAAAATATTATTTTTAAAATCAAAATCACACATATTTATATTAAATTAAATTTTAATTATTTTCAAAATTTCCGGCCAACAGCGGTGATTGAAAAAAATATATATATATGTATTGCAATATAGTTTTACTAGAGAATTGGTTTCATTGACACTAAATTAATATAGAATTAGTTCTCATTGGTTATACTATCAAAGTTGGTTACGTTTACTTATTTTTATACGTAGTTATTGCACGTCATAACTCTTTTACCACTTCAACATTAAAAGTATATTCCTCCATGCTCAAGAAAGACGTTAATATGATGTAACTACATAGTTTTGTTTCGCGAGAGGAGTTTGAACTTATATGTAGATTAGCAATCACATTTTTGCTTGAAACATTCTATGTGAACTTAGTTTGGAAGGTTCAACACAAACAGTTCAAATTTTTTGTACGATCTGTAGTGGGGTAGATCACCTTATTTTCTATTGGCACATTTCTCATTATCAAAGTATCCATTGTAGAGTATGCATGGACGTCAAATCATGTGATCAAGGTAGTACTAATTCCTTAAAACTATCACACTCCAATTACTTTCAAACAATAGATTCAAGCAAATTCAGATATTTTATGTGCAGTGAGGTGACTTGATTGAGTAGTATTGTTCTTATTTCTCAAAGAAAGTATGTATTAAGCATATTAGAAGAAGCGTGAATTTTAGGCTACAAGGCCATTAAACGAATTTATTCTAATGGACAATATTGATCAAATCAAGGGGAGCCTTTATCAAGATAAATACTGAACTTCTCGATAAACAAAACTAAGTTTGTATTCTCATAAATCGTACAAATAATTTGCTGCAATTGCAGTCAACCGATTTTTGTAATCTCCATGAGATATTCATTTAATTTATCTCATTTGTATTCTCATATACAACAACGAACTAAGTCAAAGCATGTTATGTGAATGTAAATGAAATAATCAAGTGATTAACAATAAAGCAAATTGGGCAAAGTCTTTGTGTCATTTCCAAGTCAATTTCTGAGTTTGATATCGAAACATGACAATGGCTAAGTGTGAGATAACATTATATGCTGAGGCTTTTCTTTGAATGTATCTTTCTTATAATGGTCACTTAAATACATAGGTTATCCCTTTCCCTTCTCTCTTTCTTCACTTGTCAAGAATGGATGTGGAATTACGCTCATAATTACCCTTTAATACGTACTATATTTAGACATTATTTTAATTCCTGAATTTTAGCTATTTATGTTATTCCGTAATTATAGAAAGGACTTAATTCCTTTCCTTATTCTTGTACTTGTAATCACCTATTTATAGGTGAATTCTCTATGGAATCAATAGAGCATAATTTAAAATTCACAATGGATTTTATACAACTAATTTTTTATCTAAGAAAATAGCATATATCATTACTTCATTAACTTGGTATAATTGTATAGCATTCAAGTATTAACTTAATTCATAGACACACAAATATTAATCATCAATCTTGCATTCATTGACGATAATAGAATTACTATCTGCTAAAAATAAATACATATAACTTGTTATTTTCCGAGCAAATCTGCTTTGGTCATGTAACTAATTCAAAATACTATCACAATAGGTTTTATCAAACAAGTTCATCTATCATACTAATTCAGATGGAATAACATTACAACACAAGCTAACATTACTGAAAAAGTCCTAATTAAAAGACAAATGAAAGGATGCACATTTTAGTATAGAAACCATTATTGTAAATTGAAGCAACTGCTCTTGCCATCAGATAGCCTTCATAAAAAAATTAATGAGGCCATACCAATAATAGCCTTCAGAATAATGAGAAGGTGACGCTAGTTTCTCAAATAACTAGTTGGTAACAAATGTTTGTCAATAAATATAGAAATATCTAAAGGAGAAAACCACTGCCAGGTTACCTTACTAGATCGTGCATGAGTAACAGTGAACTGAGTTGGATCTTTGATGGCAGGAAATGATGGATCAATAGCCCCATCCTTATTCTAGGCAGAAAGATAAATAAAATGAGCACAAATTAAGAAAAAAGGAAGATTTACATAGATAGCACTTATTTCCTAAGTATTTACATATTTAACATCTAAACTTCAATTTTACATGCATACCACCTTACATACACATGAAAAAATGCATTCCACTTCCTAAAAGTTAAAATGGTGATATTTTTTGTGTGATATGAAAGATTTGGATGGTATAAATCGTAAACGAAGAATTTAGGTGTCAAATAGAAAGGAATTGGGGGTATTTATGTAAATTCCTCTAAAACGACATGTAATAGATAGAAATTGTGCTATATGACTTACTTTTCCATACACATATAGATTTCCATCAGCATGAGCAGAAACAAAATTGCCATCACCATCTGGTACCCATGCAACACAAGTACAGCGACTGCAAAGTGACATAAACAATCCACAACATGAAGAAATTTAATGATTGTATATAAAAGTTTGCTTTGAGCACCATCACTTATCACGTGAGAAAGCTAACATATGTATCAAACAAAGTATTGTTATAATTAAACTTCCATATTTACATACAGAGCACACAATTCTTAGGTATTTACATATCTCGCACCCGAACTTTCATTTTCAGGCACATAGTTATCAAATCTTTAACATCAAATAAAAAATAGTACTATTACCACTTTTTAAAATTGAAATGGACATTTTCATGCATAAGCTTAAAGAACAAAAGTGTTGTGTCTGCAAATATGAAAATTTTGGTATGAGGTATGAAAATACGTAAGAATTATGAGCTATGTGTGTAAATTTCCTTTTTTTTTCATTAAAATATATAAAATACATGCAGTTGCAGTAGCTTAGTTACAAATAAGAAACATGCAGTGAAAGTATAAAACTTACATTCTTCAATAAACTAATCCAATTCAAACAATTAAAGCTACAATTTAATAACACCAGCAAATTAAAAATTTTATGTATGTGCCCGTCAGTTGGGTACTATTCTATACATATTTCATAAAAGCAAAGACATGCCTGTTGTTTATTGCACCATCTTTATTATAATGTTGAGCTCCCACAAGCTTCTTTCCAGGATCCTGCAATTGCTGCCTCAACGATGCCGTGAAAACTTGAGGTGTATACAGGCATCGTCAACAAAATCATTCAATATTCACAAAAAGTAATAGGGACAATTACCTAAATACCTCGCCAATTCTTATGCATTTACATATCTAACACCTAAACATTATTTGTTTATATTTATACCAAACAAATCTTTCATATCACATCAAAACCATTTTAACTTTTAAAAAGTGAAATACACATTTGGATGCATGGGGAAGGTGGTATGTATGCAAAAATTGAAGTATTGGTGTTAGATATGTAAATGCATAGGAATTGAGCTGTATGTATGTATATCTTCCAAAAAAAACATACAGAAAGAACATACAAAAGTAGCAAACATGGAACAACATAGACTGAAATTAATGTGAAATAACTCACTCTCTCCAGAATGAAGCCCAATAAGTAAATCGTGCCCATCTTTTGCATCGGAATCAAATGCATGGCACAAAGGGATAGAAATGCTAAAATGAATACACTTGATTGGATCCTACAAGGATTCCATAGTCAAAATAATAGATTACAGAATCCCTTAAAAACAAGGAAATATTTAAAAATAAATAAAGGAATAATGGTAAACCTTATTCTGCGAATTCAGATCACTGATGAACAACGAGTCACCGGCATTAAATATTAAAAAAGTGCCTTTACCATCGTAATTTGCTGCAGAAATAGAGCCGCCGGATCCAGCAGAAGCCCCAAACGTTCCTCCGAACCTGCTGGCCCCAGAAGCTGTCTTGCTCCCGCCATTCGATCCACCAAACGAGAATGCCTTGCTTCCATTAACACCAACAAAGAGCCTAGCCGCGGCCGACTTCACCACACCGCTGGAGACCGGCGTGGAAGGCGCGCTCGGCCCCTGTAACGCTTGTTTCTCCTTAAGATACGCGATCGTCAGCTGAAAATTCAAATTACAGATCAAAACCTTGACACATAACACCACCAAAAAAAAAATAATAATAAACCCCTGCTCTTGACCTACCTGAGATACGGATTTGCCCTGAGAATAGTGAATAATGCCGGCGGAATGAGTCTTCTCATACTGAAGCTTATATCGGCCTTCCGGGGTCTTGAAGTATGTCTTCAGCCCCGGAGACGACGGGTTCATGGAAGATGACGAAGAAGCCATTGCTATCGAGAATTAGGTCTTACCGAAACCGAAGTATGGGATTGTAGACAGGCAGAAAATCCTTCATATCACTTACGATAACTCCTTTCCAGCGAAGCAAAGGAGGTTATCTTCCTTATCTAATCTCGCCGGCGAGGAGGAGCAGCAGATAAAACAGAAATAGGAGAAGGAGAGGAGGTGACGGAGGGATAACAAATTAATTAACTGTTTGACCTGGGGTTAGACAGATCTGACTCAAAATGCACTATGGGCGCATTGATATCTGTAGGGACAATCAGAACCGTTCGTTTGAGGAAATTTGACGGTCAGATAAATTCGTTGTTTTCTGTTATCATTGATAGCGAGCTTGACCCAAGCTATAGATTATAAGATTTAATGCAAGTGTTGTCAGTCCTTAGTTCTTAAGTGTGAAAATTATCATGAAAATGAAATTCATGTGGCTATTTAATAAGTGACGATCAGTTTTTTTTTTATTCCGTCCTCTCAGCTCGATCGATTATGCTGGTTAGTGGGGCTCGATAATCTCAACTAGATAACTTGGCTTGATCGACTTGGCATTGTTCGACTTGAGTTGGTTGGTTCAAATGTCTTATTTCGGCCATGAGTCTTTTGGTCTCTGATAAATGATCGAGAATTATTTTGAATCGATTTTCTATCTGGTCAACTCTCTTGCAAGGTAAATTTTTGTGTTGAGTCGGTTTTCTTCTGCCTTCAGTTCAAATTGTTCTTTAGATTTTGATTTGAAAACTCTTTATATTTGTGATGTAGAGCATTCGGTGCAGCTAAATATGAACAAGGGTCTGACTTGATGGGCAAGGAGTAGAGATTGTGTTATAAGCTTTATAGCGAGGATGATGGAGTTGATCATTCCAATAGCCTTTCTCGTCCCACAAGACATGCGAGGAATTTTCGGGACGTCACATGAAGTGTTGGTTCGTTTTTTGGATGAGATTAAAATCGCTTTTGCTCGGACGGTCGGGATTCAACGAGATAGGGAGATTTATCAGTTGTTGACTCCCGGGGCTAAGATGAAAGAGACAGTGATGGCCCTTCGCTAGGGTTTTTATACATGCGAGAGAGGTTCCAAGTTTTCCATAAGCATGTCGAGTTAGATCGGTCAAGCCAATTTATATGGGGTGTGTTAATTTTTGCATTAGAGGCTGCTTCGGCTGGGGCATGTCTCAGAAGAAGCGACTTCAAATTTCCTTATAAAATATTTTATTAATGATTATTACTTTAATTTTTCAATATTATTATGAAATAAAGATATTTATATTATTTTTTTCTCTTTTTCTTTTCTTGATTTTTTTGTAAAGATTAACGTTCACTCCTATTTTACTCCTGTGTGATCGTTGGACTTTCTTTGCTTATGTATAAAGGGGTTTAGAAGTAGTACACACTTTTCTGTGTATTTTCTTTTATCACTGTGTATTTTCTTTTATCACTTATTTTGATTTTTCTTTTATAATTTGGTGATTGCCATCATTATTCTGCACAGTATTTTGGATCAGTCGCTTTAGATGACTAAATTAGAATGAATCAGAAAGATGTCATCTCACTACAACAAAGTCATATCGAATGTTTCTATCACAATTTGGATTGTCGACAAGGCACATAATGCAGCCTTGCTTTATGGAAAACACATTTTGTTCTATAAGAACCCACTTTGGCCAAATCAGTGTTTGTCATTGTGACCTGAGCTGTGTTCCATCTTTACTAATTATAGAGTTTATCTCGACTCGTGTGAAGCCAAATTCCATTGTGATAATAATGATCTTGGTCATTTAGCGCTAAAAAATTAATTTGCACAGCCTAAAAATACTCCTCATCAAGCAGAATGATCGGCCACAAAAGACGAACCAAGAGACGAGTGACCGCCGAGCGGGCCATCTCCACACTGTCGTCCACCTCAACCGGACGAACTTCTCCGATCGGCCACACTATCGGTCGCCCACAT
The DNA here is from genome assembly GCA_022702705.1 of Papilionanthe hookeriana x Papilionanthe teres. NCBI lineage: Eukaryota > Viridiplantae > Streptophyta > Magnoliopsida > Asparagales > Orchidaceae > Papilionanthe > Papilionanthe hookeriana x Papilionanthe teres. Next base: position 39,570,086 of record CM040433.1, on the reverse strand, counting down.
CCACTCACCCCGCCTAATTGAGTCGAACACATTCGTCGGTTGCCCCGTCTAATCCGGTCAGCCACTTCCTGTCGGTCGCCTCGCTTAATCGAGCCTGCCACTTCCTGTCGGTAGACCATCTCCACCCGGTGGTTTCCCCCTCCACCCGGCTAACCTACACGGGCCTGCCATTTCCTGTCAACCACCTTCGAGCAGAATGATGACTTGACCGCTTGGCGCTATCAGTGTCAGATAAAGACACAATTACCCCTCGCTGCCGAGGGTGTGGATTTGGCTTGAAGAATGTTAATCGCTCAAAAATGATTTGAATTTGAGCTCGGATCAAGATCAAATTGAAATGAATGAGCTGATCTACGAGCCATAATTTTGGATCGAATTTTTTAAAGTCGACTCCATCTCTGCTCGAAATCGGATTGTTAATACCTTAAAGATGTTAGAGTTATGAATTTAGCATATTTAGTTCGAAGATCATTAATCGCTTGAAAATTGATTCAAATTTTATCTCAGAAAGAGATCAGAATGATTTTTTTTTCAAACCAAGCCTACCTTAGCTTGAAATCAAATTCTTAATAGTCCAAGTCACAATCGTACTTTAAAAAGGGGACATACTTATGACTTCCTCTAGCCCTTCTCTCTCCTCCATATAAATAGATGACTCATTGAGCCTAAAAGGTGTTCTTTTAGGGCTCTCCTTCTCTCCCCTTCATGTAGGAAGCTTGTTGCATTTCTTTCTCACTCTTCACAAAAATTTTTATGGAATAAAATGGGCTATTGAGCCAGAGGGCCACATCTATTTGCTCCCCGACGATGCAACCCACTCTCCTTCTTCACTTCCCGAAATCCGACTACATTCCTCGGGCACAGTTCAAATGAAAGATTTGGATTTAACATCGTAAAAATGTATGGTGAGCGTGGATTGTGTTGCGAACAAGGAAAAAAGCCTTTTTGGGTCAAAGAAAACTAAATTACATAGAAATTTGAATATAAAAAAAGAAAATGAGAGAAGAATATTGAAAGAAAAATATGGAGACACAAAGTGACAAGACATAAATTTGATGTGACAAGTCAAAAAAAGAGAAGGAACTAAAAAAGTAATAAAAATAAAATTGTGAGAAGACACAAACAAAGAGAAGAAAGTGCCCCTCTCGTAACCCAAAAGTCAGAAGACCAAGTACCAAAAAATAAAAAAAAAAGATAAGCACCTCCTCATGTATAGCCTAAAAAAAACTCCTCATCAAACAGAAGGATCAGCCAAGCCGGGACATGTGAGACCGTTGAGCTTGAGAACCACCCATATTTATCCCCTGACGGGGCAACCCCCTCTCTCTTTTTGTTCCTCTCATTTTCCACCCCCTAGAATCCAGCTATATTCGTTGAGCAAGGTCCAAATGATATATATGGATTAAACGCCATTGGAGGATCAAGTTGTTCAATTATTTGTTTTCTTCATAGTCTGGGCAGGTTGGGTTCATACAACTCTCGTCCACTTTGCAAATAAAGGAAGAAATTCATACCACTTCTGATGCATGCTGGAAAATTCGTGGTTGTAGAGTAATGGATTATAGTCTTAGCGTTGCATGATAATTCAACACACACTCAGGTAAAAGAAGAGAAGTAAACAGGATGAGACATCTCGATTTTTTACGTGGAAAACCCTTGGAAGGGAGAAAAACCACGAGTTAAAATAATCTACTATGAATGATGAATGCACATGTTCATTCTTCTCCTAAATCAGGGAAGATGGAGTTACAAAGTTGCGTAACAATAATCTGGCTATAGTTATTGGTGACATCAGTTGCAAGAGTCATTGCTGATTGTTGCAGAGGTAGTGGTTTGTAGTGAGTGTTGTAGATTGTTGCTCCAAAAGCGTTGATTGATCAAAGAAACCATAGTAAGCAGCAGTGGACCACGCAGGATGTAGACGAGTATTAATAACGTATATAGGCCGCGGGGGCCGAAGTCGGGAGTTGCACGAGCTGTGAACTACGTAGTCCGTTGTGGCGAGTATGAATGACATCCGTAGCTCGCGGGGGCCGGAGTTGTAAGCCGCACGAGTTGATGATCACGTATATCATTTTTTGCCACATGAACTGTGGTGATGAGCTTTTGTCCTACAGACGGGGAATGGTTATTAGATTTTTTAAGTTACAACGTCGACTGACGGTTTCCGGTTAGTGGCGGTCAACGATGATTGGTGGTGATTAATGACTGTCAGCGACAGTTGACGGTGGTCCATGGTGGTCGACGTCGATACTAGTGCTCGACGATGTGGGGTGGTTGACGATGATCGCGATAGTCAACGACGGTCGGCGGTCGCCGACGGCTGCAGGCGACGATCGACGATGGGATGGTGCTGAACTTCAGCTCCTTCTCATAGCTTTGAGTTCTCTTTGAAGCTTCCAACATCCCCCTCATGAGGGGTTGGGGCTCTGTTTATAATGTTTTGCATGCAATTAATGCATGAATATGAACCATTTTGATCGGATGGTCTAGAGAGCATCCTTCGATCATACAGAGTTTAATGGACATTTGAGTGCCTCAATGATGTTATAATTGAGTGATCTTGGGCTTGTTGGATTCGTCTTATCGAGACGCTCGATTCGAGTATAGGTTTGCTAGTGTTGGCATCTGTTTGACCTTTCAAATGTGTGCGAAAATCTTCCAAGAGTTGTTTGATGACCTGATATTGACTTGATTTGACTCGGATTGAACTAGTTTTTATATCATTAGGTCTATCTCATTGAGCTGGTCAGTTTGACTATAAGTTTGCTGAAATCATAACTCTGGATGACTTTTTATCAAAATTTGAACATCTTTTGCTCAAAAAATTGTCTTGAGATCTGTGATGTGTCTCAAGATTCGTGTCGGATAATGAAGATTTGTCTGCGGCGTATCAACTTCATCGGACAAACTAAGAAAGATTCCCCTTATGGGATATTATTTGATAAATATATGAGTGTCTTAATGATGTCTGAATTGAGCAATCATAATCTTGTTGGATTCGTATCACCGAGATACTCGATTCGCTATAATGTCATCATATTAAAATTCATTATGACCTTCCAATCATGCACTGAAAAAGTAAAAAAAAAAGTGATTTAACACCTTGATCTGGACTTGATTTAATTCAAATTAAATCAGTTTTGATACCATTGAGTCAATCTCATCGTCCCACTTACTTTAACCACGAGTTCACTAAAACCAAAGTTATGGACGACTTTTAATAAAGATTTAAATATTTATTTCTCAATTATTATTTGGAGATTTAAATTCGTTCTAACATTCGTGTCAAATACTAATAATTTTTTGAAGGTTATTCATAGATTATATGAATTACAACAATCTATAAATATTTTTTATAATTTGTTTTATATTTTGAATTATTAACATTTGAATCCAATATTATTATTGCAATATATAAACATGAAAAAAAATCAAATATTAGTATTTAATGTAGATCGAAGATGTTATTTAAAGTAGTTATTTAATGACTTAAAGCACAATAATTAAAGCGTAAATCTTAGATATTTGTTAATAATAATTGAATTATTTAAATTTGGAAATTCTAAAAACACAAAAATAGTAATGATTTTTATTTATTTTTTCTGGTCGGGAAAAATAAGTAATATTCATAATCAGCTGATCTCATCCCCCGAGCTTGCCGCTTTCGTCCATGCCGTCCGTTCGAGCTCCTTCAATTTCTCCTGCATGGCGTCTGCCTCGACAAATCTCTGCAATTTCTACATCTCGGGAGTCGATGGATTACTGCGAAGGTCTTCTCTTTGCTCACTTTCTTATTCAAAATTTGTCTATCGATCGATCCCAGATTTAGTGTTGATTTATCTATGAGAAGTTCTGTAATCTTACAGGATCAAAATGGCGACTTAAGATGATGTATCACAGTTGTCGTTTTTGAGCTAATCGGACGATTAGGGTTGACACCGGCTTCCCTATCTGCGAGGTAGGATTTTCGGAATGGCTTGGACGAAGGTTTTGGGAGCTGGGAGGCGAGATTTGTGTGCCTGCGTTGTGCTTTTTCTGTTGTTGAGGTTCGCTGCTGCAAATGTTGTGTTAATCGGAAGGAACGTATCGAAATCCTTTGTGGATGTTGAAGCGACCTTTAGTGAGTTCTTATTTACATTTTTTTAATTGCTTATAATGGTTTGTTGTTGAATCATATTCTTCATGAGAAGTTGATTGAGGACATCATTTTAGACAAATCCGTTCCAGTCTTTATATAAAGAAGCTAATTGTTTTTTGCTAAGGGTGCATGGAACGCTTGTGCTTGGGGGCGAATGATTTTGAACTGATAGAATCTGTTCAAAGATAATTGCTTTCTTTGTTATAAGTTTAAACTGTCTTGTCTTTTGTGTTCTTTGATTTGTGACTTGTTCATATGTAAACCTTACCTTTGAGGTATCCGACAAACAGATAAAAATTTTTAGAATTTAGTAGCCCGTTTCTGCAGGATAAGTGCGAGGAGGCAGTAAATCTTTTTAAATTTCTTAACCTACCCTTTCAACAAACTTTTGTTCTGTTGCTGCCCATGAACTTACAGACAGCATTGCTAAATACAAAGTATCCTTGGATCATAAATCAAAGACATCATCAATGGTGATTGACGTTTAGGGTGTGTTTGGATGCCTTGTAAGATTTAGGTTATATACGATTAGTAAATATGGTAAATCAGGATTTATTAAATCCAAATGTTGTAAATTCAAAATAGTGTTTGGTTCAATTTAAGGTTGAATTCATTAGATTCGTTTATCGTGTTTCGCATAATACAATCCACTCTTATACTTTCTTCCTAAGCTAAATCCTTTAAACTCATGTAATGATCGATTTAATAAATTCTGTTTTACATTAAAAAAGTAATGGAAGGGAAGGAGAATTGGATTTAGCGAAGTAAGATTTAATTTCTTTGATTTTTTTTTTTTGGTTTGGCTGAAGTTACGTTAAATAATGTCATAAACTTGCTCAAATTCGGCTACCAAACACCCCCTATTATCCTTTGCCAACTCGAGTTAAAAATTGTGAACCCATGGCTAAGACATTTATCCTCATTGTTTGCATTGCTTTAAGCGGGTTTGTACCACCTCAAGTCACTCCGTTGTTTGCTTCGCCACATGTATTTTGTGGCATTTACGTACATATCGTACAATTCTTATGTATTTATATTTCTATCATCTAAACTTTCTTATTTACCCACATAACGCTCAAATATTTAATATCACTTAAAAAATGGTATTATTAAGTAAATTACACCTTTTCTAAATATGAAATTTTAGTTGTGAAATATGTAAATACAAAATAATTGTGTGCTAGGTACGTAAATTTTTCATTTTCTTCATCTGCTCGTCTTTACACATTACTTGTATCTCTTACTTTAGTTTCATTGCCAGCTTTGCCAATCATGTCTCTTTCATTGTGTCATGTGCTTTCTTTGCATTTTTTGTAACTAGCTTAATTTCCTGAATCACTACATGTAAGTTCATACTTATGCGGTTGTGTTGTATGCAACTCTACATCCAATTTCATTCTCCACTCTTTAGTTAGTTATGCTGCCCGCACTTCTACATGCAGCTTCACTTGGAACTTAGCCAACTTCATTGCCTATTGAAGTAGTCTAGGTGTTAGATATGTAACTACATACAAATTGTGTGGTAGTGTGTAAATTTCTCTGTTTTTTGTGTATTGGAATATTGAATGCCAGTGCTAAAATTTGATGTAGGCGGGATTCAATTCCCAGACCATGGCAACCACTTCTAAGATTTTTACCGAGTTAGCTTGCATCCATTACCTTTCCACTTAATCTATATTGTATGATCAACAGAATCATGCACTATTTTCCTTAGATTATGATTGTCTTATTTTTTAATACTAATAATCTATTTAATTAATAAATGCTGTAAAAAATTAGTGATATGTTTAGATCAGTGCATCATAAAGTTCTGCCAGTGCTTGCCACTTAAGCATAATATTTGAAGAACTGAGCGAAAGTTTATTTATTTATTTATTTTTATTTATACTGAGTGAAAGTTAACGACTTTATTGAAAATTTTGTGATTTTATGATTCACATATGTGTGCCTTATTCATCTGATGAGAAATTAATTTATTAGTTTTTGGGACAATCAAATACATAACACTCAGAACATTGGTATTTACAAATATAACTTCCTCTTTCATCCACTTTTTAAATTCTCACTTGAAAATCAAAATTTAATATAATACCTCAACTCCCTTTTTTCATTTTTATCAAATTCTCAATTGTATGTTCGTGGCATGTATAAATGCATCGATTTGATTGTTCAAAAAGTTACCTTGGAAGCTCTCTTTGTAAATAACAATGTTTAAAGTTTTTTGTATGTAATTATCTCTTAAGACTTTCTTTTTTATCTTCTGGAAATTTACTATTGTCCTTATTAGGTATAAATCTAGAGCTCATACCATAGTGGATGCGTAATTCATATGTTTACAAGCAAATTCTTTATTGTTCCTTCTATTGATATTATATAACTTCATTGTTTTTTTTAAATAGCTGCGCCTATTCGAGAATCTGGTGAGGTTGGGTTTTTGCATCTCGCCGAACCTCTAGATGCGTGCACTCGATTAAAACATTCTGTGGCTAACAGTTCAATATCTCCATTTATTTTGATAATAAGAGGAGGCTGCTCATTTCGTGATAAAGTTAAGAATGCACAGAGTGCTGGATTCAAAGCCGCCATCGTATATGATGACAAATATAATGGTGGATTGGTGACAAGTAATGCTTTTTATCATTCATTTATACGTCAACCTTAAATCTATCATTGGTATTATATTCAAATTTTTAATTTGAAGAATGAAATTGTGATATATGGCTTTGTAGTCTTGAGTGTTACTAGGCTAGTAGATGTGATTCCATTGTTTACATTCATAGAAAGCATGCTTGTCTTTTATAAAACCGTTAAAAAAAAAGGGGGGGGGGGGGGGGAAGATTTATAGACATACCACTTAATTCCAATGATTTACATATCTAATACCCAAACATTAATTTCTGCATAAATACCATCTTACCGGTGCATGAAAAGCTGTATTTTACATTTTAAAAGTTAATCTGATAGTATTTTTAATGCGATATGAAAAATTTGAGTGGTAAAAAATGCGAAGTTAAATCTACGTGTCGGATATGTAAATGCATCTTGGGATTGGTTGTCTAACTATATGGGATGGTGAGCTTTTTTTCTTCATATATTTATTTGGATTTTGTTTAAATATTCATATGGGCAACAAAAATATCATCTTTTTGAAAAATAAAAGGCCGTTGAAATATTATTGCACGATAGCTGCGTGAATTTGTTAACCCATCATCTTTTTTAATTGCCACATTGGATGCCGCCATCATTGCACCTTGTCTGTTACATACTGTCTGTCATAGAAAAAAATATTAAGTCCGGAGTTCGGATACAAGCTGCGTCCGGACAAAGACTGCGATCTACTGGAGGTCATTTTTTCTCTCCTCCGCTCCTTCCGGTGGATCGCAACCGTTGTCCGGACATAATATTTTTTCCTGTCATAGAGTCATTTTGTTTACTTTTTCTTCTTTTTAAGTTTTTGTTTAATTACTCATTTCATATATGTAATGAAATTGCTAGTTTTATGCCAAGAATATTAAGTATAAGGAAGATTTACATGCATACTACTGAATTCTTATGTATTTACATATCAAACACTTAAACTTCAATTTTTACATATATGGCACCTTACCTATGCATTAAAAGGTGTATTTCAGTTTTTAAAAGTTAAAATAGTGACAATTTTGATGTGAAATGAAAGATATGTGTGTTATAAAATAAAGAAGATTTACATATCTAATACGTAAACTTCAATTTTTACATATATGTCCAATTTACCTGTGCATGAAAAGTTGCATTTCACTTTTTCAAATTTAAAAATGATGTTTTTTTATTTTTATTTATTTATTTATTTATTTATTTTGTGCTATGAAAGATTTGGGTGATATAAATGTAAAATGCAAAGCTTAGGTGCTTGATATGTAAATTGTGAGGAACTTGGTCGTGAATATGTAAATGCTCAAAATGTAAAAAAATAATGTATTGGTGTTATATATGTAAACACATAAGAATTGTGTGATTATGTATGTAAATGCGCCTAAAATCTATATATAATGTACTCCATCCAAACATTACAGTGGCAGGAAAGTCAGAAGGCATCAGCATTCATTCCGTCTTCATCTCCAAGGTCTCAGGTGAAGAACTAAAGAAATATGTTAATCATACTGATGTGGAGCTATGGATCATTCCATACTTTCAAAATTCACCTTGGGCTATTTGGGCTATCTCTTTCGTATCACTGCTCGCTCTGTCTGCTGTGCTGGCTGCTTGTTTCTTCGTGCGTGGACGCCGCATCACGCATGTTCACCGGGGAATTCCTCGAGTTCATGTTTTCCATGGAATGAGCAATCGATTGGTCGAAGCGATGCAGAGTCAGTTGTTCTCAGAAGTTTTGCGCGGCGACAGCACGACGAAAACCTGTGCTATTTGTCTGGAGGACTACATTGTTGGAGAAAAACTTCGGATTCTACCCTGCCATCACAGTATGTGCCTTCTGGTTTAATTAGCATTTTGACTCTTTTTTAATGTTTGGTAAATTATAGTTTGTTACTGTTTAGAACCCCTTTTGCAAGAAGAAAAGTGAATTTTCCAAAATAAAAATATGTAAAAAGTACACTAAATAGATATATTTCTAAAAACAAAAGCATAACCAAAAACAAGAATAGAAGGGGCATTTATATACATACCTCCCAATTCCTATGTATTTATATATCTAAACACCTAAATTTTGCTTTTTTACATTTCTACCATTTATACCATCCGATTGTTTTGTATCACATAAAAATACCTCTATTATCATAGTTAAGGACCTTAAGGTTGCATATATCTGTGTGTGTGTCGCCTACCGTGACTCTTTGATTGGCAGAATTTGTAAGACCCCTAAGGTCACGTGTTCGATCCCGCGTATGTGCGAGATGGAACTATTAGGCGCATGCGGTTGGTCGGGAGGCTCCTCTAATAGCCTCTGGCCAATATTTACAACTATATAAATATGTGTATACGTGTGTGTGTTTGTGTATAAAAAATGAAGTTTACATGTTACATAGGTAAATAAATAAGAATTGAGTGGTATGTATGTAAATCTTAATGATCCCAAACTCCATTAATAAAAAATGATTGTTACATTCTCTTTTGCAGGATTTCATGCGAAATGTGTTGATTCATGGCTTACCATGTGGAGAACATTCTGCCCCATGTGCAAGCAAGATGCTCAAACAAGCCATGGCATTCTGCCAGCTTCTGAGACAACTCCATTATGCATTCCAAGTGCTTCTTCTTCAACTAATCCTTCTCCATCAACTTTGTCTTCTTTTCCTGACCAGCTGTGCTGACCAAATCCTTATCCAGCTTTCCTAACACCCTCTTAATTGTTTAGATTAAGGCTATAAATATTTTCGTGCCACGTACCTCGGTCTGTTAGTTAGTATCCTCGGTGTAAGACCACTCGGGTCGAGGGTTCGAATCCCTTTTGGCTTAGTTGGACTTAAGGAGGTGGTACTCGAATTGTTAGGCACATAGAAAGTCACAGAACTTCTTAGAAAAAGTTCAGAATTAATCACTTGGGTACTTTGTCGTTAGATTGAATCAAAAGTTACAGAACTTCTTGACTGAATGATATTTTTTTTAAGGGGGCATTTACATATTTACCACCCAATTCCTATGTATTTACATTGCTTTTTGCATTTATACCATCCAAATCCTTCACCATTTTTAACTTTTAAAACATAGGTAAGATGGTATGTATGTGAAAATTGAAGTTTGGGTGCTGTTTATGTAAATACATGTGAATTGAGGGGTTTGTATGTAAATCTTCAATTGTTTTTAGGGAAATTTACATAACTGCAATGCAATTCTCATGAAGCTATTTATCTAAATCTGATAGCTAAGTTTAGATATTTTTATTTATGACTCCTTGGTGTTATAAATCCAATGCATGTGACTTTAAGTTAATGAAAGTGATATTTTTGTCGTGATGTTAAAAAGTTTTGAGTGGTATGAATGTTAATATTAAAGTTAAGGTGTTAGATATGTAAATATATAAGATTTTGTGTGGTATGTAGGGGTTTAAACGAGCCGAAAATGAACAAAAGTCTAGGCTCAGTTGGTGTTCGGCTCATTAAAAAATATCACTGTTCGTGTTCAGCTCGTTTACATTTCAAACAAAAAAAAAAAGTATTCGTCTTACGCTTGTTTGCTTAGTGAACCGAACAATAGCTGTTCGCGAACAAAGAATCATTTAGACAATCTTAGTTACGCAACTGTAGAATGTTAAGGGTTAGGCAGAGATTTAAATATTTATTTATATTAAAATATTATTTAAATATACTTTTGGATCTTTTTATTTTTTTAATTAATAGTTTTAATTGATTATAAATCTTTGTAGCATTGTAGTTGATTAATTTTTTTTTTAAGTACGGATCAATTATATTTACATATTTTTATGATTTGGAGCTAAAATGAGCCAAACACGAACAAACAAATCATTGCTCGTGTTGGGCTTGTTTATATATCGAGCACAAAAAATCTATTCCTTTTCGGTGAGTTGAATACGAATTGTACGCGAACAAATATTCATCTTGACTGCTCTAATGGTATGCATGCAAATAAATAAATAAAACTGAAATTTTAATATCTCCCATTTTTATGTAAATAAATAATTGAATTTTATTTTGTGTAAGTATTCTCAGTGAGGATTGTTTATTTCTTTTTTTTTATTATTTTTTTAATTCTTGTTCGTGTTTGGCTCGAAACTGACTTATTAAAATTAATTGAAAATAATAAATGTGGAGTGTTGAATTCGAACCCGGATTAAATCTGCGAAAAAGAAAGTGCATGATCACATTATCACACAAGTTTTCATGATTTAAACATAGAAATAAATATATATAATATATTATTATATAAATGATTATATGATTTTTTTAGATAAAACGAGTTGAACATGAGCGAACAAAGAGGTGTGTTCGACTCGCTTATAATTTAAGCTTAAAAAATTTGCTCGTGTTAGACTCGTTCGTTAACTAAACGAGTCGAACATGAGCTACATAATGAGCCGAATACGAGCTATTCGTGAACAACGAGTTTTTTTGACAGACCTAATCATGACAACATCGAGTATGATATATTATTTAAATTGTTTATAAATCTATAGCTCCACCCAATTAATTTAAAAAGGAAAGCAAGAAGGAGCCTTTATTTGAAGTTCAAGAGGTAATTTAAAATAAATGCATTAATTTTTTATTTTTATTTTTATTCTTACTTATTGTGCTGAATTCGATTTTATAATGTAAGACTGCGACGAAAAAACAAACAGACTGGTAGAGAGAGAGAGAGTGTGTGACTTCTTTGTTGCCTAAAGAGCAAAGGGTGAGAGTTGTGAGATAATGATTTCATACATTTTGTTGTGTCTTCAGTTATATATATAAAGTCAAATTGTAGATGTTTTGTGGTGGTATATATATAAAATAACGGAAGAATCGACAAAGTGAAAAATAGAACGGGAAAATTCAAATCAGAAAAAGTAGGCACACAGATTTACGTGGTTCGAAAATTTTTATCTACGTCTACAGAATTGTAGAAGATTTTATTAATTAAGGAAATTACATCACCGTCGTTTTTTAGTGATTACAAGAAGTTCTCTCACTCCTCTCCCTCTCTCCTCTCCCTCTTTCTCTCTCCTTTGTCTCCACTGAAATTCATAATTTAGAAGGAGTATGGGAATCTTACTATACGCTAGAAGAACTTTGTTGTTCCTCAAAAGCACCACGTGAAGAAGAAAATCGGAGAGAGCAAAAAATTGCTTCTTCTGCTTGCAAACCAAAGGCGAATCCTTCCTCTTTGCGAAGTTTTGAACACCGGATAATGCAGTAGAGAAACAAATAGGGAGGGAAGAGCAGGCTCGATTACCTTTCGCGAACAGAGAGAGCGCCAGTTAAGAAGAAGCGAACTGCACTTCGCGGCAGGGAAGAAGGCAGGAGCAATTAAAAGGCGAGGTTTTTTTTTTTTTTTCTTTAAACCGGGCTCCACTCAACAAATGTGGTTACTACCCGCCTTATGGGTTACTACCCATACATTTCACGCCAAATGTGTCGACCTTGGGATCCAGTGGTCCTTCATTCAGAAGACAACTTGTTTTCTTCTAATTTATGCTCTTCAATTTTCCATTGCAAATATGGTTTAGCAAATGTGGAGCCTCTGTAGGCGCTTCATTCGAAGAGAACCACAACCAAAGACTTGGTTGGTTTCTTATGAGGAAGCATAACAAATGACTACAATCACATGAGATGATCGAGTCTTATCTTCTACTGTCGTGAATATGATCAGGTAGAGATTCTTATCGTTATTTCATTTCGAAAGACATGTCCGACAACTTGATATGTTGTTGTAAAGTCTCTGCTCTCTTTCTATATTTGATATGAGTCATAGTGCATTTTTTCTATAATATTCGGGTTCTGTGTTTTGTAAATCCCCATGTTTTTCTTCCTGTCACAATCTTCCTTGGCTAGTCATCAAGCGGATGTGAGTCCCTTGGCGTATTTGCTCGAACTAATCACCTTTTAGGATGGATGTGAGTCCCCGGGCTCTCCCTCTTAGTTCATCCAAGCTCCATGCCTCAATAAACATTCAGGTCATAAATGAATCCTATCAATTTCTTACCTGATTTGATCGTCCTCAACCAACTTCCGAGATTGGATTTGAGTCCCCCGACTTTCCTCCCTGGACTAGTCACCCTAGGCTTGATATGAGTCCCCGCGCACTCCTTCCTAGTGCATGCAGACTTTATGCCTCATCAGCTGTCACGAATACGCGGATGTTGGACATGTTATGCACTCGATGAGAACCACAACTAGAACATTGGTTGGTTCTTTATGGGTAAACATAATAGACGACTGAGTTACACGAGATAACTCAACATTCTTCTATACCGTTTCAAATGTCGTCGGATAAGAGACTATCACGGGCTCCAAGCCTCGATCAAATATTAGGTTGGCGTTTTCCTTCCCGATACGATCACCTTACTAAATCTCGAGCGGATATGAGTCCATTGGCACTCTTTCTTGAACTAGTCACCTTCATTGGTCCCTCAGCTTTTCTTCCTAGTCTTTACAGGTTTCATGCCCCGATCAATCCCCATTGTTTTCCTCCTCAATATGATCACTTTGATTAACTCTCAAGTGGATGTGAGTCACTTGGCGTTGTTACTCGACTAGTTACCTTCTAGGTTGGATGTGAAGTCCAGAGCTTTCCTTCATAGTCTATCACGGGCTTCGTGCCTCGCTCGATCTCATGTTGGATGTGAATCCTAGTGTTTTTTTTTCCTGGTAATATCATTTTGATTAGCTCTTGAGAAGATGTGAGTCCCTTGTCATTCTTATTCGAACCAATCACCTTGCATACTTCCTAGGGTGAACAAGTCTCAGTGCATTCCATTACAGGGAACACATGTTTTATCCCTCCTTTGTTGTTGTGAATATGGTCAAGTAAATGTTGGGTAAGTGTTTTGCTCAACGGGAACCACACCTAAAAGCTTGATCGGCTTCTTGTAAGGAAGCACGACAGATGATTGGGTTACACAAGATAACTCAACCTGCTCCTCCACTGTTGCGGATATGGTTAGGTAGAGGTATTTATTGTTATGTCGTTTCGAAGATGGGACAAATGCATCCGCCTCAGGTTAGATGTGAGTTCTAGTGCTTTCCTCACAGATATAATATTTTTTTATTAGCTCTCAGGTAGTATATGAGTCATAGTGCATTCCTCTCGATCTAGTTGCACTGTCTACATCCTACGTAGGATCTTAGGCATATTGCATTCATTCATAATCTGATCACCTTGACCAAGGTTTCAAATGGATGCGAGTCTCTTGACATTTTTTCTTAAAGTAGTTATTTTTAGGCTGGATGTAAGTCCCGGAACTTTTCACCCTAGCATAGTCATGTTCTTCCTCTTTTAGTAAATATAATGCTTATTAGGGATAAACAATGTAACTGGCTAAATTTTCATGACTTGATAGCTAGTTCGCCGAGCCATTTTGGTAGACAAAACTGTGTTAGGGATCCAGTTAACCTCGATACGTTAAAAGATTATCTGCCTCCAACAAGCACATTGTGGCTCAGCGGTGCAACGCATTTGTTGGGGGTCATTTATTGACATCAAATTTTGATGTATTCTACATTTAACACAAGTTTTTTATGACATGAGACCATACTTTCTAATACACATGTTCTCGTGACTCAAAAACATCGACAAAATTCATTTCGATGCGAATCAGTCTCAAATTTAACCTGATCATCAACAAATTCGTCTGAATAACCTCAAATGACAAAACAGACTGCGCAACCCCGTCCAAAATATTGATGTGTTTTCGTGCACGGGTCTCATTCGATGCGATACATGCAGATCGAGGCCAAATCAACATGTCCATCAACAAAATTTATCTGAATGATCCTGGACGACAAAACATATCGCACAAGTACATCCGAGATGTCGATTTTGCCCATGAAGGACTTCCATATTGTCGGGGTTTCGTGCACGAGTCTTATTCGACACGACACACAAATCGAGGCCAAATTAGCTTGATTGTCGACAAATTCATCTAGAAAATCTCGGATCACAAAACAGATTGTGCGATTGCATTCGAAATCTCAATTTTCCTTAAGTGTAACACTCATATGGTTATATTTTTGGATATGAGGTTGGTGACACATAATTCGAAAAACCCAAATTTAAAATATTTTTAATATATATATATATCTAATAAATTGCACAATGAAAATGAGAAAATGATAGAAATATATATATATATATATATATATATATATATATATATATATATATATATATATATATATATATATATATATATATATCTAAGCCCGAAATCATTTCAATATCTCATCACATGCTATCATTATTACATTTACAACGTAAAAAAAAATCCTATCTATAGGGGTATGAAAAAGATAACGAAAGGGGAAGACATCAAAATAGGTCATATCTAATGCTATCCACTCGAAGTTCACTTTACGAAAGTCTTTTATGTTCTTTCTCTCGTTCCTTTATTGCCTGTCATATATCATTCCTTTCAATTCCGCCTCACTTTATATCATTTATTTTATTCGAGAAAGCGATTTACACAAACAACTAAAAAAAAGGACGATTATAAATAGAAAGGATATGGCGACTAACGTGCGCTCAACTGCGCGAACTGCCGGAACATGCTGCTCGAAACTGCTCCTGCGCGAACCGTTGCGCTTCAAATGCCTCTCCAAACTGCACAACTCCGGGCCTCTGTCGCGACCTGTCGCTCGTCCTGCAGCCTCGATCTCCGCAGACCGAACTGCTCTGAACTACCGCGAACTTCTGCAGTTCGCGTATGCGGCCGCGAATCCTCGCCTCTGCAGCCCGCGACACTCGCAGCCCCGTTGGGTCGTGAACTCCACCTGCGACGCCGAACTCCCGGGTCGCTGCTTCACCGCTTCCCTGCCGCAAAGCCTTTCGCGGTTCCGGAACTCCTCCTCTGTCAGGAAAGAAATCTCACCTTTCGCAGAACCTTGCCGAACTGATCGTGAAACCCGCCGAGCATTGTCGAACTTGAACCGAACTTACTCTTCGATCTCACACATCGATTTCCTGCTGCTCCGTTGAACGAGTCTCCGATATCAATTATTATGTAATTTAGAGCGAAGTAACATAGAAATCAACACAAAAACAGAAGAAAACACAGAGATTTAACGAGGTTCGACAAATAATTACCTACGTCCTCAGGACCGAGCAACAGTTTCATTATTTCAGAGGAGTTGCAGAAAATAGCGATAGGGTTACACACACACACACACACACACACACACACACACATATATATATATATATAAATATATATATATATATATATATATATATATATATATATATATATATATATATATATATATATATATATAAACATATATTAACATCACAAATAAATTACTAAAACACCCTCACTCCCTTTATTTCAAGAGACACTCATTTTCATCAGGAAACACACCTCTTCACCAAAAAACTTCAACTCCCGATATGAGCCATACCCAGAACTTGAATTCGTTTTATTTTGGGTTAAGCTGAGCTTAATTTTTATCCCTTCTAATTAATTCTCTTTTATTCATACATGCTGCACAGTTATTCCTTCATTCCTTTCAGGTTTGCTTGCCTCAGATTGCTGTATGGTTCATTTGCTTTGAAGCTCATAATGAAGATCAGACTCTAGCTTCTCCAGGCTGTTCCTTATGCGAGATTACCTGCACAACTATTTGGAGGTAGCTGCAGCTTAAACTGATTAAAAATAATTTACTGATAAGCTAGATGCGGTGGCAATTATAAATTCTTATTTTTTTGGAAAAGTCAGACTGCAACCAGAAAACTGCCACCGCGCACCTAGATAGGTGCAGTGTGAAAACACTGTTTTAAGCGTTTTTAAAACGCATAACCTGTCAAAACACAGTTTACCTAACCAAGTCAGGTGCGTTTTCAAAACGTCACCGCAACAAATAAGCTGCCCCAAACGGGCCTGCTCGGTTCAGTCATCCATGTTTCATTCATAAAAGACTCTTTATTTTCATCTTTTATGCGTCCGTGGTGATTACAAGGGATATGACGCTCTTTGCCAGCTTTTATGGAAGCTTTGTTGTGTGGCTCCAGCATCCTGCATTTATCAAGTTTGAAGATCGTATTTTGTATTTGTACTATTTTTTACATTCTATAAAGTTAGGTAGTTTTGTATCAGAATTCTAATTAGAAACTACCACGTGTACAAACAGACTCTTAATTTTATATATGATTTGATCTTAATTCACACGTGACAGATCTTGATTGAAGTCATAATAAAAAAAATCCAATTTCATAAATAAGAATAATAAAACAAAAGTGCCTAAGCGGTAGTATTCAAAATGAGCAGGCACCCACGCCTTCTCATTCATTTCATTCACGGTTCAGTGATTGCATTGATTGCACTGAGAGCTCTCCAAAGGCTAAAAGACCAAATCAAACTGCTTTTACCTCTCTTTCTCCATCTATCTCTCCGCGTCTCTTCACTCTTCAGTCGTCCCGTTCCCACTTTGCGGCCCTCAGGACTCGGCGAGGGTTCTTAGAGCTTCAGTTGGAAGTCCTCTCCCGCGCCTTTCTGAAACTTGTAAGAAAGTGGCTTCCGAATGAGCTCGGAAGTCGGGGGGAATTGCTGGATCTGGACGGCAGCGCCAATGGCGATAAGAATGACGGCGCAGAGGGTGGTGTCGGGAGGAGGAGGGAGCGGTGGGGAGAAGTCTCCGTCTGCTTCGCCGAGGGCCGGGGGGAGGAGGAAGTCGAGCGCTGGGAGGGGAACGGAGCGGTGTCTGCATGGGGTTCTAGCGACGGTGCTGAGGCGAAGGGGATGGTTGCTGGCGGCTCCGCTGCTGTACGTGACGGCGATGCTTATGCTTAGTTGGGACCTCGAGGGGGTTCCGGTTAGAGTTGGGGTGGCGATTCTCCGGCGGCCGCCGCCGGGTTCGGTTTACCGGAGTCCCCAGGTGTTTCAGAAACTCTGGCCCTATATGCAGGCAGATGTCAATCATTCTAATGCGGTGAGATTTGTCTTCTTATTTATGCCGCATCTGGTTTTAAGTTTAGTATAGATTTGGAAAAGACTTATCATTCTTTGCCGGGAAATCAAGAAATGTGCATTCTGGGAGTGTAAATTGTGGGATCATAACCTCATTTTTGTTCATTATGTGAATTGAAGGCGCGCTGGTTTTTTTTGGCTCTGCTGATTCGTTTGCCCTTTACTTCATCTGCTGTTAGCTATTATTATTACTATCAAGCATAGCTGCAATATAGTGTCATATCAATCAAATAATATTCTCTGACCACCTTAAGATGTGATAAAATCTCTACCAAGCAAGTCTACTGCTGAACAGAAAGTTAGGTTTAGGCAGCTGCGGCTCTCTCTCCAATGCAGCTTTGCAGCCCTTTCCCTGCTTTTAATGTTATTTATAATGTTGTTGCTCTTGAGATTGTGCAGATGGAAACAGCCTGGAATCATAAAACAAGTCATAGATGGAAGCCTTGTTTCAGAAAGAAGTTATCTCAAACAGGTTGGTAGCGATTTTATAATTTATTGTTGTTCTGACTAGCATTTACTGGTTGGTCGTGATTTTGGGTGAGCTGTATGCAAGTGCCCCTAACATTTTTTATTATTTATTTTTCTCTATTAGGCTGTTATCTCCAGGAAGTTTACATAATATCATCTAATAGTTTTCTCATTCATGTATTACGAAGAAGCTGGGTTACAACAATTGCTATCCAATTGCTTTAATAACAATGACAAGCTTATGGAATGTGTTCTGATTCTACAGGCTCTTGATAGCTTTCAATGGTAGCTTTCAATGGATTTGAAAAAAAGCCTGCTTGTAGTATTGAAAAGCTGGAATTTCTCTATTAGAATTGTTCTATTCTGGAATCTTCATAGGAAATTAATCATTCATGTATGATATGCATGCCTTAACTGTATAATTAGATGGGAGCTGTGATGCAAATTGATACTTTCTGATATAGATGCAATGCAGTGTTTTAAAAAGTTTCTTTATTCATTTGTTACTTATTAGGAGCATTTACTTACATACCACTTGATTCCTATGCATTTATATATCTAACACCTAAACTTCAATTTTTACATAGAATATTTATTTCTCTTTTTAAAAGTTAAAATAATTATTTTTTTGATATGACATGAAAGATTTGGTGGTATAAATGTGTGAAAATGTAAAATTTAGGTGCTGGATATATAAATACATATGAATTAGCTGGTATATATGTAAATGCCCTTGTTAATTAATTAATTTACTTAATTTTGAGTGGAGGGGTTGCTTTCTTGGGGGTTACAGGCCCATTATTGATCTTTTTGGCGAGCATTTAATCTATTAGCTTGCTCCTTTGCTTTGCATATTACCTATCTGTATAACAATGACTTCCAATATGTTATCCTGGCTTTATCCTCATCGAAAAATCTTACTAATTTCTGTTTTAGGGTTGCCACCTTCAAATGGTTATCTCATCATTGAAGCTAATGGGGGACTGAACCAACAACGTCTTTCGGTATGTTCATGTATGAAAATAAGCTGACAACTTATTTCATGAGGTTCGCCATTACGCATTGCATTTCTTACCTTTTGTTTTCTTCTAGATAGAAAACAATCTCTTTACTTTTTCCTCAAGGAGTTGAAATAAGGAGTTGCTAACGAGGTCTAAGGGCCATAAGTTAGGTTTAAGGTGATTTACAGTTTGGTGCCTTGTCAAGGAGAAAATTTGAATGCGGGGAAATACATGTAGGAGCAACCAATTCTTCTCCACAAAGTGTGCTGTTCTTGCTCGCGCGCTTTTTCTTTCTCTATCTCTATCCTCATCTTTAAACTTTGAAGTATATCCACAACCAAATTTTGTGCAGCTCTCCCTGAAATTGAAACCTAACTGTAAACAGCAAGGTCACAATATATAGCCATCTCTTTTAGGCCAACCTTCTATGGGTAACCAGCTAACTGCATGCTTGTTTTGGAGATATTTGTATTTTATTGCTAATGTTGTGCTAAAATTTTCTCGGACAACATGTTTTTAATTTCCACAAAATATACATATTTGCAGTCTTTGAGCACCACTTGTTGTAAATGTTGCTTTTATTATAACCGGAATAACACTAAGATTTAATCATATTGTGCAATTGACACATGCATAAATGGTTCTAAAACTAGATATTTATTTCTTTCTTGTGTTTAGGATCACATGTTTATAGTGAATATTATCCGGTTACCTGGCTGTAATCAGTCTTCAACTAAACAAAAGGAGGTAGCTTTTTTTTTTTTTTTTTGGTTCCGATGTTTGGTAAGGAGAGCTTTGATGTAATACTTGTTTGCATTTATTAGAGCTCTGTTTTTCCTTAGCTTGATATATTGATCGCGACTCAATAAAATCTATTTGATTCTAGCTTGTGATACGGAAAATGACGATCATGGTTTTTTTGTGAATTTACAAAGATTTATTTAAGAAATTAGGAATTCATGAGACCGACCTTAAATAATTGAGATAAGGCTAATGATGATGAAATTCATTTAGTGTTTTTTTTTTCTTTTTTTTCTTTCGCCTTACTATTTTATGTATTTTCACCTTGTTTAGCTTTATTTGAGATGATAGGGCCAATTACAGCCTGATATTTTTTTTTGTGAAATTGTGTTTTATTGTCTTTATGAGGAGAGTTTTGCCATTGTGCAGATATGTGATGCTGTTGCTGTTGCTGGAGTTCTAAATGCAACACTTGTCATCCCTTTTTTTCATTTAAATAGTGTTTGGCGTGATTCAAGGTAAATATGTAACTTCACATTTTTATTCCTTTCTGAGCTGGTTCTATTTAAGGAAGATTTACATACATATTGCTCATTTGTTATGTATTTATATATCTAACACCTATAATTCAATTTTTATGTACATACCACTTTATCTATGCATGAAAAGGTGTCTGCCAAATTTTAAAAGTTAAAATTGTGGTAATTTTTATGTGATTTGAAAGATTCAGGTGGTACAAATATTAAAAAAAAAACAAACTTTTGGTGTTAGATATGTAAATACATAGGAATTGGGTGGTGTACGTAAAAGCCCCCTTCTACTTAATGCTGCACATATCCTGACATAGTCTATCCGTTGTAGTAATCCAATCATTGGTTGGTTAATTATAGAAAGAACCCAAATCTTCGTTGACATTTCTATCTTGCAAAGCACCAAATTTTTGGTAAATTTTTTGTTGTTTGGTACATCAGTAGCATTATAATTACGTTTGATATATATTCTGGGTCAAATAATAACATTTTAAGACAATGGACTGCTGAAATGCTTAGTAACACAAGTAAGAATGTAAATGCATGAAGTTCACATAGCCTTTTTGTCTAAGATGAATTTTGCTTCTTAAACCTACAAAGACAATATACTTGTTTGTATATAAATTTGATGGAGTATAGTGCTAAGACATGGTTAAATGCTCTGAATATTATTTTGCTAGATGAATCCATTCGTACAAAATTTTATTAATTTAAAACGTCTTCATTCGAAATTTAAAATTCTAGGAGTTTGATGGTAGTTAGGTGAATCAAATTAATATGCCAATGTTGTCTAAGTTTTTTGTTTTTTATTATCGTAAGCTGAATGAATGACGTAAATTTCTTCTTGCCAGACTTACAAGTGAATTTTAAATAGTGGTATATATTATGTAAAGAAAATACGCCCATGCAGAATTTACTAATCATTATATGTCTCTTCTAAATGCTTGAATATATAATTTATTCCCTACAATGCTCCAAAAAAAGTTCCTCAAGCCATATGTATGTTTTCTTCTAAAAGGTTTCCAGATTTTGTAAAAATAATCAGCTTATTCATACGCCATTGTAGCAGCAACAAAATAATTCTTTTTTGTAATAGCTGGTGTCCATTAATCCAGATTTAGCTGATTTAGGGCTACATATATATATGTGTGTGTGTGTGTGTACGGCATTAATCATTTTCTAACATTCTCTTATTTCTCCAAATATTTTCAGCAAGTTTGGGGACATCTTTGATGAAGATCACTTCATTGAAACTCTCAGCGGGCATGTAAGAGTGGTTAGAGAACTTCCAGAAGTGATGCTACAACGCTTTGACAATAATATAAGTAGCATAGTTAACATGAGAACAAAGGCTTTATCATCAAAAACTTATTACTTGCAGAAGGTTCTTCCAAAGCTATTAGAGTTGGGGTATCTCCTAAACCTTGCAAAAATCGACTTTTGTTTGAAAGGCATCTTTGATTTCTTTATTCTGCAATACTTCATAGCAAAGGCCAGAACTGTGGTTTTTTATCAAGTGAAGGCTGCATGTATGATATTATTATTTCATATTTTTTACACGGTAGTCAGTGGAAGCAAAAATCACTTCATAACAAGTGGTGTATGCCACGCTAAGCATTGTTTTGATTGTTTCTTGAAAAAAAAAAAATAATTAAGACGGCATATTGTTGACTTAAAAGTTAAGTTTTATAAAATTTTCACTATGATAGTAGAAGACATGGTCATCTAAGTTGAGAGTGAAAAAAATGAATACTAAAAGGCATGTGTGGAAAAATTAGAAAAGATAAATTAATGGATGGTCGATAGCAGAGAAATTTTTGGAGTGACATCTCTTAAAGATAAGATGAAAAATAGATTTTGTTAATGTAGGGCTGAAATTGTAAAATTTTAGATTGAATTTTGGTGGTCCAAATTGGCTCTAGTCTGATTTGTTCAAATTTTTATTGACTGATTTGACTTAAAAAAATCTGATCGATTATTTGATCTGATGACTTCTGCTATCACTACTAAATGAGGTTTGCTTAATCCTAAGTAGGGATCAAGTTGATTGTTATATCCTTGATCTGAAGACTTTGATGATACCATATAGAGGAACATTCCTAATTTTCCTCGTTCTCCTCTCTTCTATTTAGGTAAATATTGATTTTTGTTGCATCCAATCTCCACATCATGTCATTTTCAATAGGATGAAGAGTATTTGTGATTGAGGATTGATAAAAATGATACCAAATATCCTCAGTCATCATTAGTCATGAATGACAGCCATTTCATCATCTAACTTTTGCAATTAATCTGAAAATTTAATATATTTTTTTAATATTTAAAATATTGATGAGATGATGTAAGTTTTAAATGACGAGTGAGGAATGTTTGGTTGAGATGCGACTTTTTCTTGCATTTGAAATTCATCCTATTTGGGCGAATTGTAAATACCTAATAAATAGGAGTTATGAGGGCATTTCAAAATCTTTACCTAATGCTTTGTATTAAAATCAGAACTTAGTTGACATCCTAATACTTGCAACTAAACAATCCCTTAAGTTCACCTAGAAATTTTCTTATTTGGGCTTGATTGGGCCTGCTAATTAATTTAATTGGGACCTATTAAGGTTCTGTTAAGCTTATAAAGTTAGGTCGATTGGGTTTGACCCTGTTGGTTGGGGTAGGATCTAGTTGGTGCAATTTTATCAAGTTAACTAGGATTGGGTTAAGCTTCTTGATTCTGCTTCGAGTCTACATGTAATTTATCCAAGATTATGATAAAGGTCTTGGGGACTATGAGGGACATGCGTAGGTTAACTCCAAGTCTCAATTGATCTCTATTGCATTGAAATTGAATTATTGCAGTCACTTAAAATATGAATATAAATTGAACAAGGTCGTTGCTGAACCCTTTAGTGGCCACTCACAATCTTTAATTTACTATCAACGACGCTTGCTTATTTGAGGCCTTTTTTTATGCAGATTTTTGTTATTGAACCTTGCTGTGAGTTGATAAATGACTTGCATGATGCTAGCTTGGCACACTCCAGATTACTTAGAGGAGGATAAAAATGATTGTCAATGAAGCTTTTTGAATTATGCTACCACCTTATCCTCTATAGGTTTTAGAGTGGGTCCATTAGATGAACTTGGGATGATGGAGTTATATGATTTTGTTCTTTTTAAATGTTCATCTTTATTTATTCCTCTTGTGATATCGAACTTGAACTGCTATTTAGACTGCAATGACAATTTTAATTGGGAGTATTCGTAGTTGTTAAGCTTAAGAGGCTGTTCGGTTCCCTGCATTAGTGGTGTAAATTAGATCAAATGTATGGGGTTTCAAAATTCTAGTGTTTTGTTGGATGAAAATATAATGCTGTGTAAAATTTTGGTGAATTTGAAATGCAGTACGCAGTTCAAAATTGCTGTATTTTGAATTCATTAGATTTGTGTGATTTTCAAATATATTTTAGTTAGTTGTCGATGTCATTATTGCTCGCCGGCAACTTGGCACATGCTTGCTGCCCACCGTTGCCTCCACCGCCTGTCTTCGATTCCCCCCACCCCCGCCCCCGCCCCCGCCCCCGCCCCCGCCCCCGCCAAGTGTTGCAACCATTGATCACTTCAATCGCTATCTCCGAGCATATTGTACATTTATTTCCTTATTTCTTTTTTTTTTCCTAATGAATTATAAAAATTTAAATTTTTGCATTTACTTCGGACAAAATCAAACAACTTCAAAGTTTTTCAAATAAATTACATTTCAATTACACCGTATTCTTTTCACACAACATTTTTTGTTTAATTTCAGCAAAGTAAACAACCCCATAAAATTTAGTGTATAATGGACTTTTGTACCCATAAGAAACTTCAATCCGCTTGATTTGAAAGAAAAAAAAAAACATATTGTTAGCTCAGCTTCTATCTAGAAAAAAATATATAGAATCTTATAGTAATATATCTAAAACTCTTTAACACACTAAATTATTTTCTGAACTTCAAGTTAAAGTGAAAAGGAGCATCTCTCGAGCTTCTTTAAGTGCTTTTCCTATAATTTAAAATATTTTTTTTAATAGTAAACTCCTTCGGCTAGAGATAATATGTGAAACAAATATATCCATAAAAGGTTTATGTAGCTCCAGTGGCAAACATGATTAGAGGGAGTCGTCTTAGATGGTTTGGTCACATTAAACGTCGACCACCTGATTATCCAGTTTGGAGAGTAGATGCTTTACATTTAACTTTTGTTAAAAATGGTAGAAGTAGACCTAAAAAGATTTTGGGCATGTTGTATAAAATGATGTTAATTGATTAGAACTAAATGAAAATATGACATTCAATAATACACAATGGAGAAAATGGATTCATGTAGCTGACTTCATGATACGCATGGGGTTGCGTGAACCAGTCCATGTCTAGACCGACTAGAAGGAGCCAGACCAGCGAACCCAGCCTAGATCTGATCCAGGAAAGCCCAACGCCTGGGTAGGGCCCTCCAAGCTGCCATGGAAGGGAATTAAGGGGGCTTTTGGGGGGAAAATTGAAAGACTCTTTGGGAGTTTGTATTAGTGCCTAATGGTTAGGTTTTATTTTTTATGCATGTTTGTTGTTGGTTGAAGATATATTTTTTTCTTCTAGTGATATATTTCTAACGACGTCTAGGGTTGTGGGAGAGACGATCCACCTCTCAAACAGTAGATCATTCATGTATCTTGCTTGTTTTTCTTTGATTTTCGTAACATTATCCCTCATTTTAGTTTTCCACCTTTCCATTGCAAGTTCATCGCTGTTTGCTCACTGCTTTTGTTTATGGATTGTATCGAATTGGTATCAGAGCAAGATCTTGGGGGAATGAAGGTAAAGAAGGTGGATGTGTTGGAAGGGGAAGTATAGCAAATTAGATCGGGAGTGGAAGAAATGTTCGCCGCCATGGAAAATAGTTTTTCTCCATAAAAAACTAAATTAAGAGCGATTTTGAGAACATAAGAGAAATGCAAGAGATAATGAATTGACTTATGGAGATGCAGTCCAAGACTCTGCTGACCGCTCAGATGATAAACCCTAACCAAGTGTTGATCAGGGAATTCGTGGTCAGATTAAAAGGGAAGGAGATCGAACGGTATATAAGTCCTGGGCTGCCCACCTCTCTTAAGAGCTCCTTTGAGAGCGTGACAAGTGATATCAGAGCGGGGTATTACCTGCCAGGTGTGGGGACTCTCCATGGTGTAGGGCCCTCGGTGGAGCCGATCCGTGACGAGGGCGTCACGTGATTGGGCGGAGGAGAATGTCAAAGACATTTAGTCCCACATCGGCTAGATGTAGGGCCGAAAAGCAGTATATAAGTCCTGAGCTGCCCACCTCTCTTAAGAGCTCTTTTGAGAGCGTGACAAGGAGGACATCGAGTAGGAAATTATCTACCACGAATAGCATCCTCCTCGACCCTGAGGGGAGGAGTGGAGACTTGAATTGGAGTGAGGTGGACCGAAAATTGGAGAGGGGGTGGTGCAAGGGGCACAGAAGAGCACGAAGAAGGAAGGAGGGAATCGAGAGTGGGTTATGGCTATAATTGAAGGAGGAAGTTTTACCCTAGATACATGGGAGGAAATCTTGGAGGAAGATAAAGTTGGGGCAGCGATGCTAGGGTCCGTAAATTGAAGAGGCCAATCTTTGAAGGGGAAGATGCACATTGATGGCTATATCGGGTGGCATACTTTGTGGTAAATGGGGTATCGGGAGAGGAGAAGCTCTTGGCGGAAGGATTATGTCTGGAGGCAAAGGCTCTAGCGTGATTTCAGTCGATGGAGGCGATGTTTTCGATACATTCGTGAGAAGAGTTTAAGGATTGTTTGTTGGAATGTTTTCGTGCCACTTGGGAAAAAGATCTCCACGAGCAATTTTGTTCTCTAACTCGGCAGATGACAGTCATGGAATACAGAGGGAGGCTTGAGCTCTTATCTGGGCGACTTAGTGGGATTTTGTAGTAGGATCGAAGGGGAACTTCTTAAAGGGCCACAAGCCCGACATCCGAGCGGCCTTCAAACCATTAAAATCGCATGATTGAGGGAAATGATGGAGCTCACATGATGGAAGACAAGAAATTAGTAAAAGGGATCAGTAAGGGTGGCATGATGGGAGGATTTTACAAGAGTGCCATGACGTCCACCAAACCGAGGACCCAAACAGTGTCATTTCAGAAAGAGGCATCAAAAGAAAAGAATACAAGGCCTCGTCCAGGGGACAATTTCCAAAACCTCACCGATGCAAAATTGTAGGATAAAAGAGTGAAAAGATTGTATTTCAGATGTGAAGAGAAGTATGGCCCATATCACCATTGCAAGGAGCGCACACTTCAAGTCCTTCTAGTTCATGAGAGGGGGGACAATTGTTGAGTAGACAGAGGAAGACGCAGTGGAGGAAGATGAGCATCTGTTCTTGGATTTAGCGGAGATGTCACTAAATTCAATGGTGGAATTTACTTCAAGTCCCACCACGAAGGTGAGGGGGTTGATCGGTGAACAGTTGGTTGCGGTGTTGGTGGATAGTGGGATGACACATAACTTCTTCTCAAATCAGATAGTGGGTCCCGCTAGGGTTGGAGCTGGCAAATATGGGGAGCTTTGCCTCACGATGGGAATAGAGAAGGTGGAGAAAAGTCGGGAATTTGTAAGGGATTGGTTCTGGCACCACATGACTTACAGGGGGTGAAGGACTTCCTTCCCTTGTACTTAGGCAACACGGATGTGATTTTTGGGGATTAAGTGGTTGTAGACGTTGGAGAGATAAATGTGAATTGGAAATCCCTGATAATGGAGTTCCAGGAGAAGGGTAGAAAGGTGGTGTTGAGAGGAGTTGCTGGCTTATGTAAGACCATGTTCTCACTCAAAACCATGGTCAAGGCGATACCAGGAGCAAAGTGAGGGCATTTGGTGGAGTTACAGAACATCGAGGAGTTCCAAGTCCACGAGTCGGCAGAGTTGCCCGAGGAGTTTCAACAACTTTTGTAGCAATTTACTGACATTTTTCAGCAGTCGAGCGAGTTACCACCACCGAGGGAACACAAGCACGCCATCACATTAAAGGAGGGTGTCTCTCCTATTAGTGTCAGACCATACCAGTATCCTCAGATTCAAAATTATGGGATGGAGAAATTGACCTAGATGCTCGAGGCAGGGATTATCAAATCCAGTGTTAGCTCATTTTCCAGTCTAGTCCTATTGGTGAAGAAGAAAGATTGGAATTGGCGATTTTGCATGGATTACCTGGCGTTGAACAAGGAAACTATCTTGAAAAAATTTCCTATCATGGTGATTGATAAGCAGCTAGATGAGCTTTACAGGGCAGTCATTTTCTTGAAAATCGATCTGAAGTCGAGATAACACCAGATCAAGATGTGCCCAACTAATGTGCACATGATAGCGTTCAGGATACATGAGAGACTATGAATTCTTGGCGATGCCATTTGGTCTCACCAACACGATCTCTCATGAATCGGGTCCTTCAACCTTATATCAGAATTTCGTTCTGGTCTTCTTCGATGACATTTTGATCTACAGCTGTATAAAAGTGAAGCATGTGGGGGCACCTGAGAACATTATAGGAGACGTTGAGGGAGCACCAATTGAATGTCAACCGGAAGAAATGTTCCTTTTTACAGTTACAGATGTAGTACCTAGGAGACGGGAGTGGGGGTATGATGGATTGGCAGTTAGCAAGGAGTTTGAAGGAGTTGAGAGGATTCCTGGGTCTCATCGGCTATTACTGGAAGTTTGCGAGAGTATATGACACGATAGCATGGCCACTGACGGAGTAGATGAATAAAACAAATTTCAAATGGGGGGACCAGCAGCACAGACATTTGTGTCATGACCAGCTTTACAATATTATCACTCATATTTCAGTTAACTATTCGTGGCGGAAACAGATGCGTTAGGGTGCGGGTTGGGAGTAGTGCTCATGCAGGACCAGCGGCCAATTGCCTACTTCAGTCATGTTCTCACAGCCATGGCGAGGCTCAAGTCAGTATATGAGAGGGAATTGATGGTGATTGTCTCGGCCATTCAGAAGTGGCGACACTGTCGGTTGGGTCAACATTTTCTGATCATGATAGATTAAAGTTTAAAGTATCTTCTAGAGCAAAGGATTGTAACTGAGAAGCATCATAGATGACTATCCAAGCTACTGGGGTATGATTTCAAGGTTTAGTATCGACTAGGATTGGAGAACAAGGCAATCGATGCATTGTCGAGAAAGTGGGAGGAACCCATCTGATGGCTTTATCGATACCCTTGGTCCTAGATTGGGAAGCCTTGAGATAGGAGAGAAAGCGAGATGATGAGTTGAGGAAGGTAAGAGTCGAGTTACTACAAGATTGGAACAGTCATCCAGGATATGCATTGAGGGGATAACAATTATTCTACCAGGGTGATTCGTGCTACCTAGGGCATCAAAGTATATTCCCAAACTATTTCAGGAGCTTCACCATAGTGCGATCGAAGGACACTCAGAGATACATAAGACCTACAATTGTTTAGCGACAAAGCTTTATTGATTGGGGATGTGTAGAGACATAGAAGACATGGTGCAAAACGCAAAGTGTGCCATTGACACAAGTACTTGACAATGACACTATGAGGGTTATTGCAGTCATTAGCATTACTGGAGAAGGTTTGGGAAGAAGCGACGATAATTTTATCGAGGGGTTGCCACAGTCAGAAGGTTTTATTATGATCATGGTGGTTGTAGATTGCTTGTGTATGTATGCACATTTCATTCCTTTATGGCGTCCTACATTGCTGTCTCACTCATGACAGTGTTTATATGAGAAGTGGTTCGTTTGCTCAGGGTTTCGGAATCGATTGTATCAGATTGAGACAAGGTGTTCTTCAACCATTTCTGAAAAGAGTTGTTCAGGTCGCAAGGAACCGTCATTAAGAGAAGCACCACATAGCATCCCCAGACCGATAAACAGCCGGAAGTGCTCAACAAGAGTGTAAAGACATACTTGCGTTGTTTTGTATTTAATATGCTGAATCTATGGGCTAGGTGGATTGCGTGGGCTGAATATTGATATAATACTTAGTATCATACAACGAAACGAACCACTCATTTCAAGATATTGTATGGTTGGGATCTACCTCACTTGATACATTATAGGCATGACGCTACACCTGTATCCATCTTCGATCAGTACTTTGAGGAGAGGGGCAGAATATTGGTTGAGCTCAAGAGACATTTACTGAGAGCTCAACAGGTCATGAAGAGGAAGACAAATGAACATAAAAGAGATATATAGTTCAAGCCTGTGGACATGGTTTATTTAAAGCTGAGGCCCTACTGACAGAAGATATTGACAAGACGGAGTAAGAAACTCTCCATGGTTTTTTGGGCCCTATGAGATTATGACACACATTGGGGCAATGACCTATCGTTTGAGGTTACCAATAGCATAAGTAATACATCTCATCTTTCATGTTTCGCGGCTAAGGCATGCTATCAGAGACAATAAACCCTCATAATCGCTGCCTTTGAGACTAACAGAGGACATGAAGGTTATTCTGGAATCTTTAGAAGTTACTGGAGTGCGGGAAGGGTGGTGGCTGGAACAAATGAGGTTTTGATTAAGTGGAAAGATCTACTAGATTATGAAGTTACGTAGGAGCCTTACGAAGGGATACAAAAACTGTTTCCTGCTTTTCACCTTGAGGACAAAGTGTTTCTTTAGGAGGGGAGTATTGATACGCACGGGACTGCTCCCGTTACCCAAGATCACACGGGACTCCTCGCGTGCTACGTGAACCGATCCAGGTCTGGACCGGCCAAAAGGAGCCAGAACAGCTGGCCCAACGTAGATTTGGTCCGAGCAATCCCAACATCTGGTTGGAACTCTTTAAGCCGCAGATCACGTATAGAAGGAAGGAAATTATGGGGGACTTTTGGGGTAAATTTGAAAGGGACACTTGGGAGTATGTATTAGTGCCTAAGGGCTAGGATTTATTTTTAATGCATGTTTTTTTGGTGGTTGCAGCTTTCTTTTTCTTCCGATTGTACCTAGCAACATCTAGGGTTATAGGAGAGACGATCTTCCTCTTGAACAGTAGATCATCCTTGTATTTTGTTTGTTTTCTTTTAATTTTTGTGAGAGCAAACCTCGTTTGAGTTTTCCACCGTTTTATTGTCAGTTCTTTGTTGTTTGCTTGCTGATTTTGGTTGTAAAGGCTTCTTCAATTGCATCTATGCTCATTTACAGTACTGATGTTTTCCATCGAAATTAAATACCTCATTTTTGAAGTTTGACTTTTTATTGAAAATGCTATGGTATTCTCATCAACGCCTTTTTAGTTTTGTTATTTATTGTTTTAGGCTTTTAGCTTAATTGATGTTTTGAAATTTCATGATAATTACTTCTCTTTTTGAATTTTGTATATTTCTCACATTTTTATTTTTCAGGGCTGTTCGTATTGCACCTTTCTCGAATAGATTGGCTCAATCTGTTCCATCCAACATACAGGCATTGAGATGTCTATCAAATTTTGAGGCGTTACGGTTTTCTGAACCAATACGTCTTCTTGCAGAAAATATGGTTCAACGAATGGTGAAAAATAGCTCAGCAAGTGGTGGAAAGTATATTTCTGTTCATCTTCGATTTGAGGAGGTATTTTTGCTAATGCAGTATAAGTTTTAGATTTTACCCCCCTTTTGTATATAATGTAAATTAGAAGACTTAATTATTTTTATTATTTTACAGGATATGGTAGCATTCTCATGTTGTACTTACGACGGTGGTCAAAAAGAGAAAAAAGAAATGGATAAAGCTCGTGAAAAAAGTTGGAGGGGAAAATTTAATAGGCCGGGTAGAAAAATTAGTCCTGAGAATAATCGGAGGGATGGAAAATGCCCATTAACTCCATTAGAGGTTTGGAACACTTCAGTTTCTTTTACCATTGTAATAGTCTTTAAGCATAATTGTATGCGGGCTTCGGGTATTATGGAGCATCAGTTTTATTTATTCTCATACTTTCACTGTTGCTTCTTTTGTCAAGGCCTCGCATTTGAACAACCACTTATCATCTTCCATTGATTGTTTCACTAAATCACCTAATAATGTATAATTTTTTGCTTCTATTCTTTTGAGTTTGTACAACCGTAGTTTTCCACGACTCTTACTATTCTTCTTTTATTGCAATACATCGAGGATTTTCAGTATTTATGCATCATTTAATTTAGATCTTACTAATTTTTTAAATCAAATGTTGCACACTGTTTTCTCTAGAGGATTGCCTTTCTTTCTCATTGTAATTTGCCTCACCCAATACATCTAGGGTTTAGGTTCTTGTATGATTATTTGTTCAGTGATATGCTAGCTAAGGTATTATTTGTCTGGCATTAAGCGGTTTATGTGATGCCTACTTCGAAAGTTGGGTTTTGGAGTGATGTTTTCCCTATTGGCTGGTCTTTGAGGATGGTAAATTTCTTTTTTGTTGGCTGCAACACCTTACTAACATGATAAAAAATTATCTTCTTATTATTTTTTTTAAATGAGTAAAAGCCTTTCGGAACTATAGCTAACTTGCTCTTATTTCCTCACCTCTCTCTTCTTCTATTTCTTCTACATCCTATTGTTTGTCTTACCATATATCTTGTATCTCTTGATGTCTTCATTATTATTGAATCATGAAGTTCATAACGTTGAACTCTTGACGTCAATTTTATGTGTGGTACAAGATTTGCTTGGGAGATGTATCATGAACCCTCTCCTCAAATTTGGATGAAGGAAATTTTTTATCTTTTGATGATCAAGGCTATGTATAGTTTTAATTCTCGGACTAAATTTAGGTTATTTGTTGACCAAGATTATGAAAGGCTATTCTTAATTCCAAATGAAAGATGGAAGGATGAAATTATTAGACTTTTTTTATATAATAATAGTCCTAGCTCTTATTTTATGAGTTCAGAATGATGATGATACCTACTCTTGCCATTAAAGTTGAACAAAAGTAGTTGTCCAATGAAGCTTAGTTAGCCCAATATGGGATTAGGGAGATACGTCGTTCTTGTAGTGTGTTTGTAACCATCCAACTAGTGTGAATGGCCCAATGTGACATGTTGCCATATTTCTTGTATACTAGCAAACACCTTTTAATGTACCATGAACTTGTGTGGATCCATCATTTTGAACTTTGGTTGTGATACTGAAGGTAACCAAAGATTGCAGTGAATTGAAAATATTATTCTAGAATATAGGGAAACTACAACAAAAGGGTTCTTAGAACAAGAATAAACAACAACAACACAAAAAATACCTTAGGGTGAGGACGATGGTACTGGGTGGTGCCTTGACAGCAGGTATAGGGGCTGCTTGGAGGCTGCCGACAAAACAAAAGGCTGTAATGGCGTGGCAACACCATTGGAAGGCAAGAATGAGGGGGCGACAATAGCATGTTGGTAGGGGGAAGGGTGGCGGCATCTAGCTGGGAGCTTGGAGGGTTGGTGCCTGCAAGCTGGGAGGGAGGAAAGGTATTACAACAGCAGTTGGGGGTGTTGTTTGGATTGTGGCAGTTGCATAAAGGGGGATTAGGGCTAGCTGCAGGGAAAACAAGAGAAGGGAAGATGTGCAGATGGAAGAGCAGCGATCGGCAGGTTGCAGGGAATGGGAAAGTCAAGGATAATCACCATCTTGGAGCAAGATACGGCCGAAGCATCACTCATCCTCGGATACAACACTAAGAGGGAAAATTGGGGATGCCGACAACTATTCTGACAGAAAAATGCAGCAAAAACTGACCCTAAACGAAGAAAAGAACATATTTATAATGGTTGATAACTAGGAGGGGAAGACTCTCCCTTTGGGCGACAACCCTAAACTGGAAAGGGCTGGCCAACTTCCTTATCAGCTTGGCTAAATCAGCTCACCTTTGCACAATTGGTTCAGTCCCTCCCCCTAAGCCTCGCGCCAGTCTCGTGAGGTTGAGGGAGCTTCGACCTCATTCTTTGAAGCTTTTATTTGTACGTTGACGGTGATTGTGTTGTTGTAATTTCCGAGACTGAAGAATCTTCGACTGTAACCCTAATAACCTGTATCTCACTGTGAATGCATCGTCTCTCAATACACCGAGATAGTTTTCTCCAATTGTGAGTAAACATCTATATCAATCCTATCTTTTATAGGTACACTACTGAACTGGGACTTAGTGTCACACACCATCTATTGAATCCTCCCAAGCTAATCTATGGTTGACTCAACCTGAGCTGAAGTGAGAGTAAGCTGAACCTCCTCGGACGGTAGTGGCCATGGCGTTAAATTATTGATCGTGATGTCATGAAATTCTCTTTGTCGTGGTTGTTCCATATTTGAAATCGTTCTCACAGTCCTATTATTCTCTATCATCGTCAAAACTGATCTTACTGAGGCTTCTCAACTGACTAAGAAACCTGTGGTCTTAGATTCTGTAGAATTGTGAAGGACGATACTCTAACCATCTGAAGGAGTAGACGTTCATTTACCTATCATGTCGAGTCTTACGGTCATACTGCCAAAGTCCCTCTAGCAAAAGGTGGCAGTCATCTAGGGGCACTACATCACACCGCTCCTAATCTTGCAACTGGCTTTTGATTGACAATTTCACTAGACACCTCCTCTCAATGCCGACCCTGTTCTCCTTCAACCACGTCATAGAATAGGTTGAGAATCCTTATGAGTCGCGAGGCTCGATTTCTTCATGATCTATGTGGACGTCGCGTACTTGTTGCTCTCTCCATTGACGACGAGATTGCACACCTTTTCGTTCACAATGCAACAAGTGTATAATATATATGATTCCCTCGTATCCCCAGTCCATAGGATTCGTCAAACCACGAGCATCTCATCCTCATCCGATGAAAGATGATACACCTTCCCTGTTCTTCAGTCGCTTCTTCATCGCTAACCTTCTCCACTGCACCCAGCTCGGTAAAAAACATGACTTGACTCGTAGTCAGCAGGAGGTGATGTAACTAAATTTATGAAATCTAAAATATTTTCGGGCGGAGACTGTAGTAGGCATGCTACTCTTCTTAGGTTTTTTCTCACTCGGGATGACACTGTACTTATCAGAACCAATTTTCTCATCTGCCTGAGGCGTGCTTCTGTTGATATCTCCAACTATAGCTGGTTTCCTGAATGGTGGTGGTTGTCTGCTCTGTTTTGGTTGTATCTCCACCTTCAGGGCTAACACCTGGACGTCTCCCAATAACCAATAAGGTTGCAAATGCAAAATGTTGTTGACAGCGGGTTTCAAACCCCTTAGATATCGGGCTGTGAAATGTTCCTCTGGCTCGACCAACTCACAATTTATCTGCAATTAGTCAAACTGCGTCGTGAACTCCTCCATTGATTGACCTCTCTGTTGTAGTTAGTGGAGTCGTAGAAACATATCTTGATGGTGATGAGGATGTTTGCATTTTCTTTACCTCTCCTTTCTCATCTTCTCTCACCTTGTAATCTTATCATTGCCCAGTCTCTTTTTCTTCCTCTACAAGTATTCCCACCACAAGGTGGCTCTTTTCTTCAAATTGATGGTTGTCAGCTTCACCTTGTTATCCTTCGACACTTTTTTGTACTTTAAGGGGCTCTCAATTGATTGCGGTTGTTCGATGAAATCGACGGGATCCATACTTACATCGAACTCCGGTAGGCCCACTTTGGTTTTGAAATCTCCGTGTCCTCCATATGGTGCCTCCTCTCTCGGTCTCCTCTGATACTGAATTCCGAAATATTGTGACCTATCTTCTTCATCACTGAAGTCTTCCCTATGGGAAGGTTTCTTGTTCTCATCCCTTTCTCCTCTTCTACTATCCCTATAACAACTCAGGGTAATTTTCCCCTGGTTGGGTCATCCATGTTCGTAAGCCTCTGCTGACATCGACGGATCTCTCTCTCTCTCTTCCTGGGTAGGCTTGAGCATGTATCTCCTTAGTGGAATGACTAGGGTTTGGGATTTGAAAGGGGGTATTGGGTATAGCAAAGAAAATATTTTTGGGGTGGAGGATTGGGTAGGAATGGATGCTAGGAAACCCTAGAATTGAACTATTGATGCCAATTCATACCAGAGGTAACCAAAAATCGCAGTGAATTGAAAATATTATTGTAGAATTGCGGGGAAACTACAACAAAAGGATTCTGAGAACAAGAATATACTGCAACAAACACAAATAACACCCTAGGGGCTGGTTGGAGGTTGTGGGCACAACAGGAGGCTGAAATGGCTTGGCTGCAGCACTAGTTGGGAGGAATGAGGGGGCAACAACAATAGGTAGGCAGGGGGAAGGGTGGAGGCAGCAACCTGATGGTATTACATTTGCAAATGGGGGTGTTGAATGGGTTGCGGCGGCAGCAGGAAGGGGAATTAGGGCTGGTGGCAAGGGAAGGCAAGGGAAGAGAAGGGAAGGTGCCCTGGTGGAAGATCAACAAGTGACAGGTTGTAGAGGATGGGAAAGTCGAGCATAATCACTATCTCGGAACGATTCATCCTCGGATACAACCCTAAGAGGGAAACGTGAACGCCGACGACTCTCTTGACAGAAAAAACAAAGCGAAAGCTACACCATATAAAGAAAAGAACATATTTATAATAGTAGATAATTAGGAGGTGGTGATTATCCTAGATTCTTGGGATTTTGCGTGTTCTTAAGGACAGAGTTATACGTGGCTGTGATTTTTGGTTTTTTAGTTAACTTTATTTTAAGGGGTTTCTTCATTTATTCTCGCTTGGATTTTCTTTTTTCTGTATTCTTTGCTTTCTTTTCTCTTCTTGTTTACTTTGTTTACTTGCTTCTCACTCTTCTCTTTCTTTGATATTACCTCCTTGTGATGTAGGATGACTTTAATAAAAGTTTTAGAAAAGATAATGTAGAGGATGGAGAAGATTTACGTGAGTACTAAGGTTTTCATGTCTTACTCCTATATGAAGAGATAACCTATCCCAATATGCTCTGAGTTTCATATGAACCGAGGGTTGATATCTTAGAGGTGACAAGGGAGAATGAATCTTTTCATCTATGATAAGAGTTTATTCATTCCACGAACTGCATTTCAAAATTTCATATTTATGAACAAGCAAGAATAACAAACTATTAAGAAATTAGTGAATTGTTAAAAAAATAAAAGACTACTAATAAAGTAGTAAAATTGCTAACAAACTCAGTGACATTGCCTAGATCAATCTTAATAAAATGATGAAATCTTAAAGATATAAAATAACTTCATGATCCATGAAAAGGTGACAATTTTTGAACGTGTGGATCATATTTATATGTATTAGGCACCATGTCCATGAAGGAAAAATATATTTTATCACCATGTCCAAAAATGAATGAAAGCAGTATTTCAACTTTGATCCGATTGATGGTGACTGATAGGAGGTTAAGAGATAGTCTTAGTGTCCACTTCATAGAAAATGTGGAAGAGAAGAGAAAATGTGGTCCACCAGATTCTGAAGAGCTTTGCTTGCAGTTTGCTCTGTATTCATTTGTTCACCATTCTCTTACAAGTATTCTCAAATAAAATGATATTAGATTACATCGTCACTATGTAAATTATTTTTTTGGGTAGGTGGAATCAGAGGTGATCGTTACACAAATCAATAGTTCAACGAATAAAACCCCACAACTATCTAATTAAATTATTATGGGTAATTTAAAGGTGTTGTCAATTAGCTATCGTAATGATGGAATTGGTGCAAGAAATCGTATTTGTGGGCAAATGTAAGATCCAATCTTCTAGACTCTCAAGATTTATAAAAGTATTTTCTAACTATTTGCTGATCAAGAAAACTGCTTCCTTAAAAAGAGTTTTTGGTCCATCTTTTGATGGGTTTTGATAAGTTAGTGTATTTGTCCTTTCGGCTTTTATATAGAACCGCAGATAGACGTAGTTATTTAATAAAATTTCATATTTCCTCTCATCGGATGTGAATTCTTTGAGTACCTTAGTAGTTTTGCTGACTACTTTTTGTGGAAGACTTTTCTACGTGAAACCTGGATTTTCACTTCAAGTACAATGTCACCTTTCTTTCTTTTCTATGGATTTGTACGAGTGTGCAATTGTAATGTTGTCAAATGTGATGTTTATTTGATTTCTTTTTGTAGTGTAAATCTTGATTTTTGCTGAGATTTTATATTTGCACTCATATTTAATGTTTTTATTCTTTTTATTTTAGCGGCCATTACATTATTGGTTGGAATTAAATAATCATGTTTACTTTTTTTATCAGATGTCACTAAACTTTGCAAAACTCGAGTGTTGAAAAGCTGCCAAATTTAATGGAATCTTCCTTTGCCTCAGAATTCTCATTGAATGTTTTGCAGGTTGGAATGATGCTTCGAGGCATGGGATTTGACAACACGACCTCAATCTATGTTGCTTCTGGTATTATCTACAATTCTGAGAAGTATATGGCACCGCTTCGGCAGTTATTTCCTCTTTTGGAGACGAAGGATACACTCGCTTCTTCAGAAGAGCTTACCCCATTTCAGGTTCTTGCTCTAGCAAACTGTTCCTTGCAGATCCAAGTTTATCTCAGCTTGTAATAGAAACTTGAATCTCTTGCGGTCCGGAGCACATTGCTGCTGTTTTTTCCTCTATTGGCTCCTTTGTTTTCCTCCTTTTAGCTAGCATACTATTTTTCCTTGGTCATAATATTCCCAAGTTTACAAAAAAGTTCATGACCTACGCTCTATTTTGATGAATATTTTGACTCTTATCTGGCAGTCATTAGGGGCCATTTGGTTATATTTTTGTTTTCTGTTTTATTTTTGGGAGATTTACATACATACCAGTCAATTCCTATATAACTGCTTATCTAACACCTAAACTTCAAATTTTTTACATACATGCTACCTTATCAATGTATGAAATGGCGTACTTCGCTTTTTAAAATTTGTAAGTGATGGTATTTTTTGATGTGATATGAAAGATTCGGTTGGTATAAATGTAAAAAGTAGTTTAGGTGTTAAATATGTAAATACATAGGAGTTGGCTGGATTCTTTGTAAATGCCCCTTTATATATTTATACATATATATATACATATATATATATATATATATGTATATGTATATGTACACCTATATGTATATGTATATATTATGTTTTGATTTAAAGTAAAAAAAGTTTGGTGAGTTAAAATAAAGCATGGTTATTTTTTTTAAAACACTCAGAAAATCTAAAAATTATTTTGAGTGTTACAAAAATAATAATGTAAAAAAAAAAAAAAATTCAAGAACAGAAAGCAAAATTGATCCCATGTTTTTCTTTCGTGCTCCATGCAGGGCTACTCGTCACGATTGGCTGCACTGGACTACACTCTCTGTGCTCAAAGCGAAGTATTTGTATCTACTCAAGGAGGCAACTTTCCCCATTTCTTGATTGGAGAACGGCGGTTTCTTTATGGAGGCCATTCCAAGACCATTAAGCCTGATAAGAGGCGATTAGTTTTGTCTTTGGACAACCCCAATATCAGGTAAATTTCAATAAAATTTTAGTTTTTAAGTATTTGTTGGCAATGCATATCTATCCCTTTTGAAATTTTTTGACTTAAGAGAGGCAGAGGTAGACCTAAGAAGACTTGGGCTTATTGCATAAAAGATGATCTTGATCTATTAGAATTAAATGAAAATATGACACTAAATCGGACGCAATGGAAAAAAAGGATTCATGTAGCCGACCCCACTTTAAAGCTTTGTTGTTGTTGTTGTTGTTCCTGTGAAATTTGAGGTCTTAGAGATATAAAAGTAATATGGCTAATGGAGAAAAATATTTATGCCATGTGTGCCGCGCCCCATAATACTTTGATCAGTGTATTCCTATTAAATGGGTCTCAAAAAGTAATTCAAGGAATAAGGTTCGGCACAACAAAAGGTTTCTTCTGCAATTACTTAATTCTAGGATTAAATAATATTTTTGAATTATGTTAGAATTGTTGTAGAATTAGCATTGCCACAATCATCTTAGACTGATGCCTAATTTAGCTGATTCAGTTTTACTTTTTGGTGCATAAGTAGGTAACACATATGCCACAAATTGTGGCTTACATAATCAGCAGATCTCTGATAGTTAAGGGGAGAAAATTAGATGATCTTATTCACTAAACAGAGAAGCCTATTTTTAGTTGTATAGTATGAATACAATAGAAAGAAAATAATGAAGAGAATAAATGTCACTTTATCCTAATAAATGCATGTTATCCCAGATGAAAATTCTCCTAATACAATGATAATATTAAACTGCTTGTTTTACCTCTAATTGCTCTGAAATTGTCTCAGCAATTTTATTGATGATGCTTTCAATCTGGAAAATCGTTTGAGGTTTCCTTTCATAAGCTGCAATCTCTCTTTTTGGTCCTCATATTTATCTAATTTTCAGATGGGACAAGTTCAAGCGGAACATGCTGGAAATTCTCCATCATAGCAATGCGAAGGGTGTTGAGATGCGGAAGCCGAATGCATCATTGTACATGTTTCCAATGCCTGACTGCATGTGTGCACACTAACAGACAAGTCTCCTCTTCATGCAATGGTTGGATTTGTAAGTATTCTCAACTTAGAAATTATTTCAAATTCTTTGAATCCTTGTGCAGTGCAGTTAAAATTGTCACAATTTAGTTGTTCATATATTTAATTGGTTTAGGATTCCAGAAATCTTACTATTAGAGTCCATTCTAGTATGAAGAACAATCAGATCGATTTATTGTATAACATTAGTTGCTAAATCTAAAAAGTAGTCTGATTCTAAGTTTTGTAAGAATCACATTTTATGCTGAATGGAGGATTTTCATCTTCTTATCGGTTTAATCAAGTTATTCAAGTTCATGCATGATACATATTACTTTTTTCCCTATTAGATCTCTTTTACTTAAAATTGACTTCACTGCAAGCTCACCAATTCTGTAGACAATACTTTTGAATTTGCTTAGATTTTAAAGCATTAATTTTATGGGGCAATTACATACAGACCACCAGAAACTTACTCTTTACAAATCAACCACCCTCTTTCATCCATTTTTCAAATTCTTTTCCCAAATATCAAAATTGATGGTAAAACCCCAACCCTTATTTTTCATTTTTATCAAATTCTCAATCGTTTTATCGTGGCACTTGTAACTGCATCGGTTCGACAGTTCAAAAAAATCAACTTGGTGCTTAATTTATAAATATCAATGCTTCGGGTCGTCTGTACGAAAATCTTCTTTTTTATTTATTTTTATTGAGAGAAAATTTTTGTGTGAATAAATGAATTAGCTAGCTCATGAGTTAGGTGGAGCTTCACTTGTTAATGAGCTTGTGAGCTGCGCTAACCGACTCTAATTAAACAAAGCTAGCAGACTTGGTTCATTCATTTTTCGGCTAGCTTTAATGTTTATTAAACCAAATCATTGTGTACTTGGTATTAAAAGTTTTGTGGGGGCATGAATCTCGGTGCATTTTGGATGAGATAACCCTTGAGGTCAAATTCATGTTCATTTAAGCTCCAATTTCAATAATTTTATAGTCAACTTGTACTTTATGGCCAAATTATTGTGTGCTTCATATTAAAATCTGCGAAGTATCATAAATCTCGGTGCATTTTGAACGAGATAATATTCAGAATCATATTAGTGTTCATTTGAGCTCCAATTTCAACAAATTTATGGTCAAACTATACTTCACGACAATTTAAGCACGACGACACAACAGTTATTCGGTCTGTGGTCAAATGAGATAAAATTAAGCACTTGAGTGTAATTAGAGTATTCAAATCATTAATTGAAAGTCGTTTATAGTTAAACTGAACATATTGATGAAAAAATTCAAAGAGCCCAAGATCTCTCAATTTTATGGCCATTAAGATAATTAAGACTTCGTTTGAGAAGACAGTGGAGCTTCATTCCCTTGTAGTGAACATCAACACGTGAAAAAGCTTTCATTTGGTGAAGTAGCGTCTCTCAAACGTCTCCCGAAGTTGTTTCACAGGAATGACAATTTTTCATCTTTTTAGATCTCAATTGGCCTTCAAACGAAAGCCTAAATGATGATAGAATGATTTATAATCATAAAGTATTTTGAAATCTAATCTCAATTTATCAAAATGTCATTCAATAAAAGTATAGATCTCCATTCTTCACATAAAAGAGGGATCAAAGTGCTGATAGAAAAATCTATAGCACAAAGATAAGTAGAATTCAATAATAATATGCAATCATTGGGTAACACCAGCGTAGTTGTATTCCAAGTCATTGTGATTGAATTATTCTAACACTGTCACGTGTTGCACCAGATGTTACATAAATTAATAAACTATCAACAAATGGCGTTCAATAGGTGTGAGATGTGTTGCATGTTGCAATTGTGGAGATCCATCAGAATCTGTCTGTATTATGTGATTTCTTTTTTTTATGATTGTATATAATAATGATTAGTTAATGGCATATTCATCTTGTCAGGTGGATCTTTACATTATGGTAAAATATTGCATCAATGTCCGCACGTAGAGCTACATGCGAAGTCCCAATCTGAGCCACACATCAGCTAAATGATGTATGGGAGGGGGTCCCCTATAGTTTTCTTCTTCTTTTTTTTTATTTATTTTATTTATTTATTTTTATTTATTTATTTTTTAGTTGGTTGATATGTGACTCAGATGGGACTCTGCATGTAGCTCTACGTGCGGAGTCCTGATGCAATATTTTCTCTTACATTATAGAGGTACTCTGCAAAGTGTTGAGTGGATTGGTTGCTTAGAACTTTAGAGATGTATTTACTTTTGACCAACAAGGGATTGATTTGCTGAGAATAACAATTAGAGGGAGACTTTGCTCTATAAAGACTGATGCAATGTGTAGTGCTTACTAAGAATGCTTGTTCCTATGTTGTGTCGATTCTGATTTTGCTTGTGAGGTCGCCTTAGGCTAGGATGGCCAATCTGAGGTTGACTCGAAACCAACACTAAGTTGAAATTGACTCTGGATGGATCCACCAAACTTGAAATTGGCCCATAAACTCGAAATCAATTTGAAGTTGACCTGAAATCGACCCAAATAGCTATTATTTCTTATGTGAAATGGTTTAACAGGTTTGACTTTCTAACCAGTTCAAATTGGGTCGGACCTTAACTCAACCTACGAACCCAATTTGATACTCCTAGGGGTGTAAACAAGTCGAGTCAAGCTCGAGCCACCGTGAGCTTGAGCTTGATTAATTTTATCAGGTTCGAATAAGTCTACGAGTTCGAGCCGGCTCGTGAGTTGGCTTCTTTACTGTAAATGAGAGAAAATGATAATAATTTAAGCTAGATTTATAAGAAGATGCCAATTAAAATAAACAATGGGATATAAGTAATAAGAAATCTCCTAATATAGAGTAATAATTATCATTTTTTAAACATTTTTAGTACTTTAAAGATAAAATCTTAAAATTTTATATATTTTAATTATATTTTATATCAATATTTTTTTAAACGGACCGGCTCAATAGCTAACAAGTCGAGTCGGAACTAGCTTAAGCTCAGCTTGTTAGCCGTCGAGTTCAGTTCACAAGCCACTTATCTTGACTTGACTCACACTCTTAAACACTCACCATGTATTAAATTGGAGGTCTGCCTGTATATATGAGAGACTTTGATTGGAGTTATGATGCAAAACTGCATAAGGACTTCTGATGCAATAATTTTTTTCTTTCTAATAATGTGACTCATGAGTGCTTAGTGCGCATCTGAAGGGCTTCTTTGGTCAGTAACTTTTCCATGAATATGTAATTTGCCGCATCAATCAGTTTTACCCTTTTGACAAGCTAGGTAGATTTTTGGAGATTATTTCAAAAAAGTTTTCACACGAATTATAATTTTGAAAAATTTAAATATATATCATAAAATTATCAAGTATTCACATATATAAGATAAAAATATATATTTATATTTATAATAATTTGGTGTTATAAATATATGCATTATAAATTGTATTTATTTTTTAATAATAATAATTGTGATTTGATATCAAATAATTTTAGGTATATATATGAAACTTTAATCATTGGAATATAAATATTTAAGAATTGTGCCATATGGTTGCCAAATTGTGCCATATGATATCAAATTAATTTTTAGGGGTTTTATATATATGTAGCATATAAAACATTGTTATTGGCACATCTCACATTCTAAATTTTAATATGTTGATAATGGCACGCAAAATTTGCTTTCATTAACTCTTCCATCACAAAGCCCATCGAATCGCAATTGTTCAAGTTCTACCAGGTTTGTTGGAGTTTCGAAATAGCTGGGAAGGTAGACGAGATGGCGGCGAACAAAGACATCTATAACTCCCATATTTCTTCTCATGCCTCAAGGCAATGTCGAGATCATGATGAACAAAAGATCTATGAAGTTCATTTTTTGCTAATTGGAGGATGTATCTTAGAGGTCATTGTAGACCACAATCCAACCCGTCCTTGCCTTCCCAACTATTTCGAAACTCTGGCAAGACTGCTCGAACTTGAACGATGGTGATCTGATGAACTTGAAGACGTGTTTCATATGCAAGTATTGTAATCTTAAAGTTTGTGGTGTGAGATAAAAAATAATAATATTTTATCTAAATGAATTATAATTAAGGGCCCGTTTGGGTCTGCTTATTTTGTGCAGTAGCGTTT
Organism: Papilionanthe hookeriana x Papilionanthe teres; assembly: GCA_022702705.1. Lineage (NCBI taxonomy): Eukaryota > Viridiplantae > Streptophyta > Magnoliopsida > Asparagales > Orchidaceae > Papilionanthe > Papilionanthe hookeriana x Papilionanthe teres. Next base: position 39,525,957 of record CM040433.1, on the reverse strand, counting down.
TGAAATCGCACCTGTCCTGTTTGGGTAAATTGTGTTTTGACAGTTTATGCGTTTTCAAAAAAGCTGAAAACAACGTTTTCACACCGCACCTACCTAGGTGCGGTTGGAGACTTCGATTCGCGATATAATTTTTTAAAAAATAAAAATTTGTAATAGTTCTGCATCTAGCTTATCAACAGATTATTTTTAATCGATTTATCAATGATTATTCGATAAGCTATGCAATTTCTTGCAAACAGATCTTAAAACACAATATTTATACTAGAAAATCCACTTCCACAAGGGAAAAAAAAGGCATTTTTATAAATAACACATAATTCTTATGAATTTATATAAAGAATTTTTACAATTATAATATATAAATTCATAATTTTGCAGATAAAAATCGCGCCAAAAAGTTAAAATGTGATATTTCACCTCAAAATAAAATAAAATCTCTTTCATAAAACTCTGTACCTAACTTCCATACACCTACTTTCTCTTTCTATCTCTAATCTGTACATCTCCGTCTGTCTCCCCAACTACGCTTATCCTCTACCGCCGCCGTCGCCGTCGCCGTCACCGTCGCCTTCGCCGTCGCCGTCTAAATCCACTACCGAACCGACGGCCCTCATCTGATCCTCGAGGTACCGATGTAGCAGTTCGCCCCTAATCGCATCCCGCATCCCTCCTTCCTCGCGCTGAATCGCGATTCCGGCGACTTCGCGGCGGCTTTTCATGTAGCTCTGTGATCCGGCGGCCGTGCTCCTGAGAAAGAGAGCGGCTAGGCAGATTACAGGAAAGGAGAAGCAGAGGAGAGGTAGGAGAATTGGGGAGAAGCAGAACAGAGCCATCGACAAACATGCTCGCCGCCGCCGCCTCCGCCATTTCCTCCGCCACCATATTCCTCCATCGCCGTCTCCGATCATCTCTATTTCAGTTTCTCTCTCCATCTCCGTCTCCGATCAACTCTTCTCTTCTACGCTTCAACGCTACTGATTGGCTCATCTCTGAAGTCATTTAAGCAGAGATGACCACATATTAAAAATTATTTTCTTTAAAAAAAAAATTAAATATTGTTTTACTTTGCGTATTGGTTTTTAAATATTATATACTTTTTATTAAATCAAAATATTTAATTCTCTGCTGACATCCCTTAGATATTTACTCTTATCTGTAAAAGTCTCCTTGGGACAGCTGCAACTTATATATATATATATATATATATATATATATATATATATATTAAGAAGTGAGATCTAGGGTTGTCAAAAAAGGCTGCATTGTTCAGTGAACAGTTCGTGTTCGTTCGTGAAGGAGTTTGTGTTTGATTCGTTCGATAAGTAAATGAGAAGAATACGAACGATTTTTTTGGTTCGATAATTTAGACAAAACAAAGAACGAGTAATGTGTTCGTTCGTATTCGACTCGTTTTTGGTCGAAATATAAAATAATTTAAAATAATTATATATAAAAAATTAAATTTTGAAAATTAAAATATATAATAATATAATAATAATAATATAATAATATATTATATTAGTAATATACTAATACAGATATTGTATATTTATATAATATAAGTTATATAATTAATATAATATATTATTTATGTAGATTAATATTAGGAAATTATCAAGTCGGCTCGTCGTTCCCGAACGACTCGTGTTCGGCACGTATTCGTCTCATTTGTTAAGAACGAACACAGACGGTGACTTCACGAAATGATTTCGAACACTAATTTATTTCAAACAAACTAAATTTCAAACGAACTGAACACGAACACAAGCTTTGTTCGTTCGTGTTCGGTTCGTTTACACCCCTAGTGAGACCGCAGGTAAAAACAATCAAAATACAATTTACCTAAACATACAAAACTGCTTACATAATATCATAATTTGTTACGTGTTTATATATTTAATAATTAGCTATTTATATTTACTCTATATTATTTTGATATTTAGATTATGTCAAATTTGAGTAAAATGTCAAAGTCAGCTCGCTATTTACACGGAGTCGTTTTAAGCCTATGCAGGTTTAAAAAAAAAAAATTGTGAAGTTGCTGAAAAATAATCTAATGTTTGAAAGTCTGTATGACAATTATAATTTTATTTATTTAAAAAAATCAAATCGCAATTAGAAAGTAGTCAGGATACCTAAAAAATTAATAAACAAGTTTCACATGACTCCAAATCTCGATCAAAATTAATAATATTTAATTTTGTGTGAATTATATAAAAATAAATAAATTAATTAAATTTGTGCTTCAATATATAACATATTTGTTATAAATAAAGTGAAGAATTTAAATATGTTAGATGTGAGATATTGCAAACAAATAAATAAATAAAATGGAAAATAGAAATATTTCATTTATTTTATGAAATAAAGTACAGCAAGTTTTACAACAACTTCAAATTTGTAATTATTATTTGTTAAGGGCCCAAAATGTAAAATATGCAGACTTTTTCAGCAGACCAAACAGATAAATTAAAACTAATGTTTTTCTCCCAAATAAATTATTATTATTTTCAATAATACATCTTGGGGTGCAAACGAGTCGAGCCGAGTTCGAGCCATGCCAAGCTCAAGGTCAGCTCGTATGGCGAACTTTTAGCTCGAGCTCGAGTGTGAGCTCGAATGATGAGCCAGCTCACAAGTTTGAACTAAAGATTAAGTTTTATAAGAGCTTGTCGGAAAAGATATTGGTTACCGAAGGAAGAGGAGGAAAGAAGCTCGCCGTTTACAAATTGCTCGTGCTTAGTTCGTTAAGTAGCTCGTGTTCGATTCGCTGGCTATACAAATGCAAAAGAACTTTTACAATTCAATTTTATAATAGTCCGAGAATATTTTAGTACTTTTATAAATTTTTTGGACTAAAATTGTGGACTATTTTGACACTTTATCAAGTTTTATACAGAAATAATATATTAAATGCATAAATTGTTGAGTAGATTGTTTTGAGAATTTGGCTAAATTTAATTCATTGTATAAATACTACAGATTTATTTTTCCATGTTACACATAAAAGGGGGATCAAAGAACTTAGACATAAACTAAACTCACAAGGAAAGATAGAATTCAATAATTAGATGCGACACACCGCTAACAAATTTTTATCATCCGACATGAATTTCGAGGCAATCTTTTAAGCAAGAGATATTCAAACTTCAATTAAGAGTCATCGAGATCTTCGATTTCAGCAAATGCATAGTCAAATTGGCTCGAGATGAACCCAATGATATCAAAATTAATTCCATTCGAGTCAATCAAGCTCGAATCAGGTCATTAAACCACTTTTGAAATATTTCCGGATATATTTATAAAGTCAAACTAATGTCGAATCAAACAAGCATATAGTTTAATTGAACGACTCGATAAAATGAATCAAGTGAGCCCAATATTACTCAATTTCGGCTTCGTTAAGACACTCAAATGTTCATCAAACGCCATTTTATCGAAGGGAGGTCTCCGGAACGTATGCTCAAAGTCGTTCATATTCCAATAATAATTGCAAAGAGAATACTATAAATTGAGCGCCACCCCTCTCACGAGGAGGAGATCGAGAAAGAACTTAAAGTTTTGAGAATGAGCTGAAGTTCAGCATCAATTTTGCCACCGTCGATCGTCGCCGATAGCCATTAATCATCGCCAACCACCATTGACCACGATACTATCATCGACCACCACTTACAGACCTCCACTGATCATCATCGGCTACCGCTCACTTCTTACAAGAAGTTCATTAGCACGTCAATGTCGTAATTCAGAATACTCTGTAACATTTTTTCCCACCTGTGGGATAAATGGAGTCTGTAATTATCAACTTATAATGGATTTTTACAATTGGGTCAGGTCTCGTAGTTTTTTCCATTTACGAGTTTTCCACGTAAAAACTTCTAGTATTACTACTTATTATTATCTTCTATCTGAGCATGTGCTGAAATCTCGTGCAACGCTAAGACAATAATTCATTACTCAACCGCCGTGAATTTTCTAAAGACGCAACAACATATAATCATCTAACATCTAAATTTACTTTTTTACATTTATACCTTACATGTCACATAAAAAAGTATCACCATTTTTATAACTTTTAAAAAGTGATCTACACTTTTTCATACATAGGAAATACGGTATATATGTAAAAATTAAAATTTAGCTGTTTAGATATGCAAACACATAGAAATTGAGTGGTATGTATGTAAATATTTCAAAAGTTTTTTGGGCGGAACTTGCTTGTGTTGAAGGGTTTCTTTGGTGGGAATGTTCTAAATGCGTAGCGCATGTTGCTGTTTTGTAATGAACTGCCCCTTCCTTTTCTAATATATTTTCTTAAATATATTTCACAAACTTTTTTATATATTTGCATATTCTATTTTTATCTTCGATTCGACTTAAATCTGGATTTACTAAATCCGCTAGCGTACAACATTAATGCACTAGCGCAGATCTCAAGGAAATCCAACGACCTAGAAGAAAGGGAGTTCAACGAAAGATGTCACCTGATAGAAAATTGAAAGAGACGCTTATCCAATTGAATGTAACTATTTGAATCAAGAACAAAGACCAATCGAGTCAAGCGGATGACCAGAGTAATGATCTGAGCATGAGCCGATCGAACTAGAGCAAGACATATAAGCATTTGAGCTAAAGCCGAGTGAAGATATCGACTTTCCTCACGACATATCCAAGCCGAGAAATTGTTTTAGGTCGGAAACCCTTGAGGTTCCTTATTATAGAATAAGAAAGTGGCTTTACAATATAGCCTCACGATCAGGACAAGTGACTCGCTCGTCGAGGAAACAGCTATCTGACGAATCACAGTGGTCCAACCTCTCCTCAATGGCATAGTCTTGATTTGCCAACAAGAGCTCCTTATTTAGAGATCGAGAGTCGGTGGTCAGACTAAGTCAGCTGTACGATAAAATTCGACGGAGTTGGTTCTGCCAATCTGAATAAAAATAATTTCTTCAATTTTTTGTTGCAGCTCTACAAGTTGTATATGGATATTCTATCTATTCCACTGTTTTTTGTTGGGTTTTATATTCCCTAAGTTGATCCACACACCATTTGTATGCAAAATTATAATTTCATGCAGCGCACTAAATCCCATACCATTGTACTAATTTGCATATATGTGTATTTTTTCCCCCTTATATTTAGCAAATGGTGTGTGTGTCTATTGATATGTCATAAATAAATTCTTAACATCTGACATGAATCTCAAAGTATGACTCAGATTAGAGAAGCTTTGAAAAATAAATGTTCAAATCTTGATAAAAAGTCATCAAAAGCTCTGATTTCAGTAAAATTATAGTCAAACTGACCGGCACATTGAGACGGACCCAATGATATCAAAATTAATATGATCCGAGTCAAATTAAGCTCAGATCAAGTCATTAAACGACTCTTAAAAGTTTTTCAAACATGTTTAAAAGGTCAAATGATTGTCGAATATAGTAAGCCTATAGTTCAATCGAGTGTCTCGACAAGAAGAATTCAGCGAGTCTAATATTGCTCAATTTCAACATCATTAAGGTACTCAAATGTCCACCAAACGCTATTTGATTGAATGAAACTCTCCAGACCGTTCGATCAAAGTGTTCATATTTCTGCATTAATTGCATCTATAACCCTATAAACAGAGCTCACCCCTCTCATGGGGGGAGCTTGAGGCTTGAGAAAGAACTTGAAGCTTTGAGGAGCTGGAGTCCAGCACCACTCCTACCATTGATGACCACCGTCGACCAACATAGACTACCGCCGACCATCTTAGACCACTGCCGATCATCGTCGATTGCAGTTGACAACCACTGACCACGATCTATCACTGTTGAATGTCGTCTGCAACCACCTGCTGGCCTCTACTGATTGTCATTGGTCATTGCCCACTTACAACAAGTTCACTGCAATCATCAACTTACAGTGGATTTTTACAACTGAATCAGACCTCTTGATTTTTTCCCCTTATGGGTTTTCCAAGTTTTAAACTTCTGGTGTCACTACTGGTTATTTTTTTTTCTAAGTGTCTGCTAAATTCTCATGTTGTTGTGCACCGCTAAGATGATAATCAATTACTCAACCGCCGCGAGGTTTCTAGCACGCATTATATATAATTGTGCAAATAAAAAAAATAAAACTATCTAATTTATATGTATATATTTGACATAAATGACAATGTCATGAAAAGATAAAAGTGTTCTGGATTTTAATATTTTTATAAGCTGAAGTTGGTCTCTCCCGAAAATAAGATGCAACTGATTCACTATCAACAAATTTTCAGCATCCACCACAAAGCTCAAGGCATGACACGGATCTCGAGGTAGTCTTTTGAGCAAACAACATTCAAATTTTGATTAAAGATATGTAGATGTCCGATTTCAACAAACTTATAGTTAAATTTACTAGCTTTATGAGATGAACATAGTGGTATCAAAATTGGTTTAATCCGGGTCAAATCAAGCATTGATCAAGCTATTAAACGACTATTGAAAGTTTTTTGACATATTTTGAAGGTGAAACGGATATTGAATTTAGCGAGTTAAATTCAGATTGAGTGTTTTGACAAGATGAGTCCAACAAGTCCGAGATTGCTTCATTCTGATATCATTAAGACACTCAAATATTTATCAAACGTCGTTCGATCAAGGAATTATCTTCGGACCGTCTGATCAAAGTGGTTCAGATTCTTTCATTTATTGCAGCCGTGAGTATAAATAGAGTCTCACTTCTCTAGAGAGAGGTGAGAACATCACGCCCGAAGAAGACTAAAGCTTGGACAATGTGCTGAAATCCCGCACCGCTATTACAACGATGATACAGCGTCCTCCGACCAATTTTGAACGTCCCCGCCCCCATCTGACCAACTCTGGCCATCGCAACCTCCGTTCAGCTTTGATTGCAGTTGCCTTCGACCAACTCTGCTCGCTGCTACCTTTTCCATCTATGACCGCCACTAGCTTCGACGGGCGTGGCCGCCACCGTCAACCATCATTGGCCACCACATAATCCCTACGACAAAGCACTATATGAAATGACACAACGACACAGGCATCACGCCATCTCTGAAGACGATGCATTGAAGCCTAATTACTCTCACTGCGATCCTCTCTACTGTGGGGTGATAATTACATCCACGCACCGATGTTGTAGCTCGGGAGACTTGTGTAATCCTTTCCCATATGTGGGAAAAGGAACGATATCTGTAATACCCACTTTATAGTGGATCTCTTCAACTAGGTCATACCTGCTGTTTTTTCCTTTTTCGGGATTTCCACGTAAAAGTCTTCTAATACTTCTGCCCACCGTTTATATTATCTGATATTGTGCTAGGTTCTCCCGCAACTCAAAGATATTAATTAAACACTCAACTACCGTGAATTTTCTTACACAAATCAAACTTAACATTAATTAATTTTTAATTAAGTATAAAAATACTTCAAAATTTTTTAAGTAATTAATGATAAAATATCTATTTAATCATTAATTAAATATTAAATAATTACAATTCAGCCTAATTATATTTAGAGGTGTTTGGTAGTGTAATTTTAACAGGATTTAGACCTGAAAAAAAAAACGAGAACTTAAATTTGGGGACTTGTTAAAATTTATTTTATCATTTTAGCTTATTTTTTGATATAAATCCAGATTTGTTAAATCTAATTATTTGGGAAGAAAGACATGACTACAATACCCTAAAATAAAATGTCAAATATGTCTAAATTTGATCACCGAAGCCTCCCACGGCCATAGGAAGTTGCGATGTTCACCTGAGCGCATCGGGATCATGCTTCAAGCATATGCTATTTCCCGTTGCTTAAGACATCCATTTGAGATTTTTCGGCACGTGTTGAGTGACACATAGTTAGGGTCAACCTGTTAGGTTTTGGTTTTTGTTTAGTCGAAGTCCGATCGACATTTTTCATGCCAGACGACTCCGATCAGATCGACAAAATATTACACATCACGCACGAAATTAACCCTAATTGGCCCGTCCATCAGTATGCGTCCATAATATCAATTTTACCCATGGAAGACATCTATTTTAACCTAACTCTTTAAACCTCTCCAACGCCGGCTCTTGCAGCGCCGTTTTCGCGAATCCCTTCGGCCCCACTTCCGTTCGCGAAGCCCTAGCCGGCGCTCCTCGCCGGCAAACTCCGGATTACAGAGAACCGAAACTCGCATTTTCTCCTCCTTCCGCTCCTCTCCTACCCGAAACATTGACGAAGGTAACTTCACGTCGTCTCTTTCGCGCGAAGCGTCCGTCCCGGATTTACTAAATCCACCGATTCACGGGATTTAGTAAATCCTAGGCTTTATTTTGTCCAATCCGTCACCGTCTGGCAAGATTTAGGTTAAATACATCTTAAATCCTGCTCTAAATCCGTAACGATACAGGCTAAATCCGGGATTTAGGCAGAAACAGAGGCAAAACGGTATTTAAGGAAGCTTCGGATTTCTGAATGCTTTTTTTTTTTTTTTTTTTTTTTTTTATAGTTTGGCAGGATTTGCGATAAATCCCGCCTAAATCCTACTTAAAACCCGCTGCCACACAGCTGAGAAGTTAGACTCTTGGAGGTTAAGATGGTTCGTGCTTACGGAATTAAGGTTCCGAAGTCCCTGAAACGGAAGAGATCGGATGAAGGGTTGGGATCTGAAGTTGCAGATTACAGTGATCATGTCAAAGAGGATGAGAGGAAAAGTGTGGACGTGATCGAAGATATGCCGTCGATCCCTATCATGCCACCGGTGGATGAGTCGAAGATACCTGGTGTAATATTCATTCTTGATAAGGCTCCCCTTGAGATCGGAAAAGTTGGGAATGTAAGTGGAAGTTGATCTTTTAAGTTGGTTTTTCAATTTCGTTGAGATCATGTCCCTCAAGAATTTTTCGCTCTGATCTGTGTGTGTGTACGTTTCCGCGTGCTATGCATGTATCATGCGCTATGGCTTCATTGTATGCTATTGCTATTCATCATTAACAAGTATTGGTAGGAGCAAGAAGAAAGGTTGCTAGCATCCCTATTAAGAAGGGCAAAGCGCTTTTGTTTTTTTCTTTTGCTAAAAAGAGTATTTTGGGTGGGTTCATGTTATAATGTTATGACTTCTTTATTTTGTTGTCTTTATTGGTGGCAACGATGACGATGAACAACATCCCCAATACGAATTAGACAAACCCAATTCGATCTAGATTGAGTTTAGTGTTTTTCTTTTGGATTGATAATGTTTGGTTTTGAGTCTTCGGCAAGATCAATCTTGTTTAGTTTAGTTCAATTGGATTGATCGGATCAACTTAACTCGAGTTAACAGGGTTGTTTTCCTCTTGCAGATGCTCTTAATATGCTTTCTCTTACTTGACTCCATTTCCTATTAAGACTTCTACTCGAGGTGGCTTGTAGCACCAAGCCTCTTGGAGGGTTTGGTGGCTGATGACAATTTACTTAATTCTCATATGAATTTAAATAGCTGACATGTGACAATTGTGAGTAACACATATGTGATTTTATTCCTTTTTGTATTTGCTATTTGATTAAAATTCAATAAATGAAATTAGATACAGCTGTTCTTTCACTAAGTTTATTGCTTTACAAACTAGTAGAAATTTTATACTTATTAACTCAAAATAAAAAATGGACATGCCTAAATTCAAACTTTCAATTTATGAATTATATTAATTAATCGTGTTTATGAAGTAAACCATGTTGTGCCGATTAAGTTATTCCATAATAAAAGAGAAATAGTATATGTTCATTATAATAATATTCTATTTAAAATATTTTTATCTTATAATTTTTGGCTGTTTATTTAATTGAGACTGCTGGTAAGTTTTATCATACTATTTAAAATATAAAAAAAAATTTTAAAAAATTCATGAGAATAGAAAACTTTAAGATAAACATTATTTTAATTCATTTAATTTAAATTAATTATGATTGTCTACTCATTTTTACTTTAATTATACTAGTAAGATTTTATGAGTCAGAATATAGTGACCTCTATTGCTTTCTGTCATTCTCTCTCTCTTTCTCTCTTGTGCTTGAATTATTTGACCCTTGCTAGCTTGATCGAAATCACCATGTCTTTTTTTCTTAGCCAAATTCTCTACCATCCAAATTGGCTTACCTTAAAAAATTTGAACTATAAAATTTATCCAGTGTGCTTATTTTCTTTCCCTAATTGCAAGCTCCTTGACAGAATCCTTATTTTCATTCATGAATAAGCGTCATCTACTTCTTTCCAAAATTAAGGGTGCCTCCAAAACTCAATATTTGAATAGGTTTGTGGTGCATAAAACTTCTTCTGTAATTCGTTGGTCCCATATGTTTGGAGAAGATTTACCATGCTTTAATATTTATTACAGTGTTGGGTTGTGACGGGCCCTTTTTAGATTGAAAAAAGACATTTTTAAAGATCCTTGGCTGTCCCATGGAATTGGAGTAGATGGAATTTCTTTGATTTTTCTTGCTAAATTAGTTTGGTTGTACCATGTAAAGTGGAGAATTTAAATTTTTCGTCAATTTGAATTGGTTCTAATTTAATTTAATGATTCATAACTTGAATTATTATTTTTTAAATGCATGTTTAAATGCATGAATATTTTAGACAATTTATAGCAATAATTGCAAACATATTTAAAAAATACCTGAATAATTTGTGACCATGATATCAATATTATGATTTTAAACAAATACAACTTGAATGATTTTTATATGGTAATTTCATGGCAAAAGTTGGCATATACAATTGTTTTCATTTAATTGTCCTACATCAATTCTTCCTTTTTTTGAAGTAACTTTTCTCCTGAAGAGTTAAGTGGACGTTAATGAAAAGAAAACATAACCAATGCAATATGAAGAAACTATGCAAGTAAAATAAGCGTGCAATATTAATATATAATCACTTCTCATTTTCAATAAAATAGAATAATTCAAGCAAATTTACCATGCAATATCTGTTATCAGGTTCCGAATCCCGGGATATACACAAATCAATTGAAATATATATATATATATATATATATATATATATATATATATATATATATATATATATATATATATATATATATATATGTATATGTATATATATATGACATATCACAAAAGGACAAATTCAACTTATCAACCAATTTTAAAGAGATTTGATACTCAGCAAAGCATCAGCACTTGATGGCCACTAAGCTCGTTATTCCTTGTAGATTGATGACAAGAAAATTTGAAATTTTTGTTAAGTTAAAGAGTTGGGGGGATTTGGAATGATAACTAGTTACATTAACAAATAATATAATGAGGAGGAATCACCAAATTTTACTTTACATGTAGTGGTTCTCCAAATTTTATATCTGATATCAAATGATGAAGTGTGGTGGTAGCTCGGGTCATATTGGCAATGTGATTTGTTGGTGCTCGGCTAAAACAGGAGATTATCTTATGACATATCAAATCCTTAGTTTTGAAGTTGGTTATATTTCCTCTAGTATAGAAAAGAACAGTAAGTAGGTAAGGAATGCATGATTTATGTAAAATGGCTTAAGATTGTCTTGAATAAGAAGCACTGATGCTTTTTTGCAAACTCAGACAAATCTCTTTTTCTTGTTGCTCTTTTTTTCTTTTTGTTTACTTGCTGCATCATTTTTTTTTTTTTTTTTGATGGTGAAATTAGTGTCCATTTGGAATTCCAAGATGTTTGGGTCATACAAGGATAAGCATACGTCAAGATGCTTGGGTCATACAAGGATAAACATACATCGAACTGTTTCTTTTATGAATTATTTATGATGCTCCTCGCATAATACCTTCTACATATGTTTACACTCCTTGATTAAGTTTAGAATGTGTCATTTGATGGCAATGTAAAATGCCACGCCCTATATATTTTTTATGGCACTTAATACAAAATTTTCACACTTAAATATTTCATATAAGTGTAGAAACTTATATATTGACTATATCTGTCATTTTTTCTTTCAGAAACACCAGCTTTTGAACTCTGACGAGCATGCTAATTTTCTAAAAAAGCAGGGCAAGGATCCTTCTGAATACCGACCTGACATTGTCCATCAGGTTTGTGGTAATTCGTGAATATTTTATTGTAAATTTTGATTCTTTAGTTTTTTGTTGAACTGGGAGCTTGCTTATTGTTTTCAGCATAGTGTTCCTGACTTGGGAATATAAAAGTACACTTAATCAGCTTTAGTATGTCATTGAACTTCAATTCTTATGGTATTCCTTGAGATTTTGATGCATGTCATGTCAGCTGGTCATAACTTGTTTATCTTTTTTTTCAACATGTTATAGAAGAAGGAAAATTTACATGCATGCTGCACAATTCCTATATTTTTACATATCGAACACCAACATTTTGATATTCATATTTAGTGCACTTTGGTGTTATAAACCCCTGCATGAAAAGTGCATTTCAATTTTAAAGTTAGTAATAGTCGTATTTTTTATTTAATATTAAAAATTTGAGTGTTATGCATAAAAATATGGAAGTTTAGGGTATACATGTAAATGCCCCTGTAAGAATTTTGCATTCCTTCTCTTGTAAAAATGGAATTTTTATTATTTAAGATGTCCATATTTGTGTGTTATTTTTTGTTTTCCGATTTGCATGCAACACGCAAGATGTGGGCTATCAAAGCCTTTCAATGATTGTTATTTTATAACTGTTGCTTGCACAATGCATGACAATCTCAGGCACTTCTTGCCATTTTGGATAGCCCCTTAACGAAGGCTGGAAGACTGCAAGCTCTATATATTCATTCAACACGAAATGCACTCATCGAAGTCAAACCACATGTTCGGATTCCACGAACTTTCAGGAGATTCTGTGGTCTTATGGGTTAGTCACTCTTAGAACTTCGATATTGTCATCAGCTTGTCTGCTTATAGTCTGAAGTGCATTTTGTTTGATTTTTTTTCTGTCGGCTAATTTTTCCTTATTTATTTTGAAAATAAAATTTGAAAATTTAGATTTAATGTAATATGTAAAGTATTTTATTTTGATTTTGAAAATGGTGATATATTGTTTTATTTTTGAAAATAACGAGCATCGGATAGTATCTCATATCGAATAGCTTTAAATAATTGAGACATATCATAAAGCTGACACATCATCCCAAAAGATGAGCTGTATCACTCGTTAGTAGAGCTTAACTATCTAAACTTAAAAGTTTATGACTCTATTTTGATACTGCGTATTTTATAATGACAAATTCCTCGTCTAATGCACGACTAGGCAGGGTTTAGATTAATCTGGTTCCTAATTCCACTGTAGAAAGCCCCTATAGTTAATTACATCTTAAGCAATCAAGTCACCTAAGAAAACTCTCGATAAGGATCATAGCTTCGTCTTCGAGAATTTCAACGTTCGAGTTTCCATGATTGGTCGTAGGAGAATCAAGCGGAATGGTTCGATATGGAACGATTATTTTCGAATCCAAAGCGTATGAAAAGTAGGAGATGTCGAAGATATCAAGGAGACTCAGTGACATCTCAAACTAACCTATGATTGGGCTTGACATCTTTGAAAGTGAAGTTATATTTTATGTTTCAATCTTATAAATTATTTAGATATTTGGGGCTTATGTACGCACATCATATGCAAATAGCCCAAAGAAATAGGAGGATTTATGTCGTGTCAAACGACTACCTCGGAATCCTAAACGGTTTAGGACTTATATCGTACGATATAAAACCGTACTAAGTCCTAAAAGATAGTGTGAGGGTTTACGTCGTATCAAACGACGACCTCAACGTCCTATGGATGTTATTTAAATCTACGGAAATTCGATCGAAGATCCTTCATTCGTCCTCTGTCGTCTCGTCTTGAGAAGAGATAAAGATAGGAGAGAAAGGAAAAAAAACATGCCTCGAACGGCCTATCCTAAGGGCATATACAAGAGGAAAAACATGTATAATGAAAAGGAAAACAAACATGCCTCGAAGGGCCTATCCTAAAGGGCAAGTACTGGTAAGAGAAACAAGTAATCAAAATAAACTAACCATGCCCTAGATGGCCTATCCTAAGGGCAAGCATGAAAGAAAAGTATAAATGCGAGTAAATGTATATACAAAGAGTAAAGGAATGCATGCAATAAAAGAAAGTAAATGAACTGTACAATAAATAAATGTGTACGGCCAACTCCATTGATGCCTCGAAGCAAGCTACAAACAACTATATAATCGAGTTTAGCCATAAACATATAAAATGTCAAAGTGGGGAATAAGAATTCTATTCGAGGATAGGCTCGGCCTCATAGACTTCTTTTTTATCTCGATCCGACAGCGACCCGAAATCGAAGTCCGTATCAATCTCGAATAAAGTCACCAAGAAATCACCTTAGAATAGGCTAGCTTTAATCCCTACTACTTAATTAGTGAATGAACCGGCTTTGTAGTATTCGAATTCCCGAGAGTGAAGTATCCGTTATTGTAGTATCCGAACTCTTTATCGATGTAACATCCAGGTACGTTGTAGTATTCGTTACGTGATGTGTAATGTGTGTTAACCGGTGTATAGTGTGTAGTGTGTATTGGGTAATGTGTAGTGTATGTGATTTGATAAGTGGTATGTGTGTGTGTGTGTGATACTTAATATGTGATGTGTATGTGTAATAACTAAGTGCATAGTATGCAGGTGTGTGATGTTTAATGTGTAGGGTGTGTATGATAAGTTTGATAATTATATGTGTCATGTGTCGATGCGATGTATTTGATATGTCGTGTTTGGTTCGATATACCTGAATGTGTTGTGTATGATGTGCTTATGTGTAGTATTTGTGTGTGATATTTAATATATTGTATGTGTTTGATGTAATATGTATTTGTCATGATATGTATGTGAGGTGAATATGTATTGTGCTATGTATGTGATGCGATATGTGCTATATCGTATGTGTGTAGGCGTGATATGTGTTGACGTAAGTATCCGTTGTCGTGCGGTGCGGTGTTTATTGTCGTGCAGAGTGCGGTGTAGTATCCGTCGTCGTAATATCCGTTACTATGTCGATAGTAACATCCGGCGTCGTAGTATCCGGTCGACGGTTCACGGATTTCTTAAAAGTAGGGATTAGAACTACCTAATTTAAAGTGAGATGGGCATCTATTTACGAGTATTGATTTTTTTTTTTTGTCTCGGCTATAAAGCAAGATTATTCGAGTGTGCATCATCGCTCGTACCCCGCATGTCCGACTTATCCACCCACTTTGACATTTTATATACATAGTCAACCATTTAAATGTTTGCATATCACAAGCACTAAAAGAGAGAATTTTCCAAGTAATTGTAAAATACTAGCTTTCCGTATCCTAGTTCAAACTTAAAATATACTCATGTAACTAGTGTATACCTTAAGAATTTCTCCAAGTGAAATGTACATGTATTCTTACATTATTTTCATATCCATATATTTCATGCAAGTCGAAAGTAAATTTCACCAAATTTCAGCAAGTGCTAATCCCAATATTCATGCCAACCAAAGCAGCATTAATAGTGAATGGAAAGAAAGAGATTAAAAAAAAAACTTTATATATATATATACATATATATCAAATTTTTTTTTTTTATTTTATAAAGACGACCTATAAATAGAATCCCAAGCACATAGAGGTTGAATGATATATATATCGTGTCGCTGTGAAAAACTTGTAAATTGAATTTTCAGCAAAATTATAATGATTATGTAGAAAGCCCGACATCATTTATTAGGAGAATAGATATTTTGGTGGCTTATAATTAAATAAATAATTAACATATAAATGTTATAATAACAGAAAGTATTACCTACATACTTCAAAATTCTTAAAAAAAAAAACCTTAATGAAATTTGCCAATTAATCCTACTAAAAAAAATCCATCTGCCTCTTATTCCTTTTTTTTTTTTTTACTGAGGCTTAGATAAAGATAATAATGATTATGTATAACATGCCATTTGTATTACAGCCATAAAAAAAAACTATGACAGATTTACATGTATACCACTCAATTCTTATATATACACCACCGAAATTTCACCTTCAGCAAATGCAGGAGAGATCCAACAATACTAACAAATGAGCAAAATATATCATCAATTTTAATTTCAGCAAACCAAGAGAACCCATAAATTTGCTCGTAAATAGCCGTTCAAGCAATGTAAGACAATCCTCTTAAACATCATATTCTGAAGTTTGATTTCAGCAGCCAAATTGGAAGAAATTATCAAAATTCTGAAATTCAGCTTTAGTGCACCAAAGTAAAAGATCATTCAGCATTTCTAAATCCCAGTTTCAGAAAATACCACAATGACAATTCCCCTTTTTTTTTTATTTCTTTTTTTAACAAAAAAAAAAGTTGAAATACTCCTTTTCATGTATGAGTAAGGGACCATGTATATACAGAAATTGAAGTTTAAATGCCAGATATGCAAACGTGTAAGAATCGTGAGGTATGTATGTAAATCTTTCAAATCTGAGGGATATTGAAGAATAACTTGAATTCTTGAAGTGGCAACTCTCGAAGGAATGAGTTAATTTGAAGAGATTATTATTCTACTTCAATCGATACAAAACCAACCAATTATTCAAATCAATTCCTCAACCATCGTCTTCCACCGAACGTCTCACCGTTTATCAACTAGAGATCCAACGACTAAAATAAAGACAATAAAGGGATGAAAGAACTAAAAAAAAAACTCAGGTTAATACCCAAGAAATATATTCAACCTTCAATATCATACACAAAATATTAGCCGCATTGATATCATAAGACATCGTAATACGTGCAAATGCATTGTTTGGATTCAAGTATCATATTTAGGATTTCGTAAAAACCATATGCATGAATCCAAGTTCTCCAACTCGAATTTTTTTTTTCAAGAGAATAGATCGGATAGCTTTTATAAAGCTCTTGAAACGACCCTTCTTAGAATAACACAACCGGTGAAATTTGAATCAAGATATTTCATTCAAGAAAATTTTTCTTTTTAGGCCAAGAATTCAATATTTAATGATATGAAATCATAATCTTAATGAATAACTAAAATACTTGCAAACCCACTAGTGAAGGATGCGTGCAAAGATATACATGTCCCAAAGGTATAATTCATCTCTGGGAGTGTAAAATAGTAAACAAAAATAAAAAAAAATAAAAGAAAACAGAGTTGAATATCTCAAAGTAAGCCTTCATGATATACGTATTGAAAGTGTAAGAATGATAACACAACTATACACCCAAATAAAGAGATGAAGACTTGGATTTATCATCATCTCATTTGCAACATGAAAATAAAGGCATAAGACAATTTTCTTTGCAGCTTATCAACAAAACCAATACCCAAGAAGCCGATAACTTAATTGAATCCAGAATTATGAAAGAACCGTCATAATCACGAGCTTAAGTAAGTTATAAAACAATATCTCAAATTCAAATAGCGTAGGACTAAACCGCCTCCAATCAATTAAACCCAGGTTTATGATCTTAAAAGAGATCTGCATCAAAGCTTGAATAGGATAAAGTGAACCGATTCGGATTTTAATTCGGGCGGAACTTCTTCGTTATGTCGAGCATCTCTAATTGTGGAATAATATAAATAAGATTTGCGTAATCTTATCGAGAACTCTCACTAAAAAAAGGGAAGTAAAACACAAGCTAATATCCTTGGGAAGGAATGAAATCAAGTAATTCACTTCATAATTATACTTATCTATCTTTAAATCAAATCTCATATAACATCGGAGGAAAACTTACTTCTCGGAAAGCCCGAAAATCCGGAGGCAATGGCCAACGAAGAAATCCCAACTCTCACAGATGAATTACTTGTTCCAAAGCAATCGTAAACTCCGGAGGAAGCAATAAATGAAATCTCAAGCGAGATATAAAAAAAATCGTCCCTCAAACTTCCACCCCAATGGAGTATTTATAGTCGAGCAGGGGAAGAGGTGTTTACCAACAGTGAAGACCGAGGGTGAAGAGAACACACCACAAAGGTAAGAAACCAATCAAGATTCACAAGAAGGAAGGTCACCCGACCTGTTTCGAGCGGGAAAATCCGTTACAAGAACATTACCGAAGACAACCGGCGACGAGGGTTCGGAAAGGAGGAAGGTGACCGGCGAAACCGGAAGGAAGCTTCGAGAGAATGGCGAAGTCGGCGTCCGGATCCGAGAGAGGCGACCGGCTAGAGCGAAAGAAAACGCGTGCGTGAGTAGGGAGAGTGAATAGCTGTGCGTGAGTCGTGAGATTAGATTAAGGGATTTAATATATATTTATCATATAAAAGAAAAAAATATATATTTATTTATATTATCATTTTATTTAAAATCGTCAATTTATGCGCGATTCGAGTCGACTCGAAACCCTATCGAGTTATATGTCTTTCCCGCTAAAATCAACGTTCCGGACGCAATGCGCGCAAGTTCGTTTCGTCATCCGGGCTATTCCTGGACAAGTTCGCTGAACCGGTATCGTCAATTTAAATTAAATTTGCGTCACGTGGCAAAATAAATTTACTTCGACTCAACCGAAGCCATTTATCGAGCAAATTGATGACCTGCCTTCGCCTAAGCGAGAACCATAGCCAAGCATATTGCTCGTGGCAAAAAGTCGAACGTCGCACACGATTGAGGTCCACATACGGCTTTCAAATCCCTATAGGAACTCGACAAGAGTTTCAATATGTCGGCTTTTAATCGATCCAACTCGGATGTCGAAGATTTAAAACCGTCCATATGAAACTTCGAGGAGCGAGTAAATGGCTCGAATTTCTAAACATAGTGGGTCCTGGCCTAGTCCTCCAAGATAGATCCAAAAATAGGAAGATCTTAAAAGCTAGATCCTAGCGTAGAAGGAGAAAAGAATGACCTCAAAATGAGCGTCAACAAACGGACCCCGATAGGTGCAGGTGTCTTATGCAAGCACACCGCGCTTATCAGCGTTGACCGAAACGATCAACCCAATCGCAAAAGAATATTCGAAATCAGTACTTGAAACAAATCAAAGATTGAATTAAAGTTGAAGTGAAGTTACATTCCCGCTAGGGATTAGCATGTGTACCTTCAATTCAACGATATGAATTTGAATATCCAAAATGTATGCACGAAATGATTCAGAAATATGCATTTGATCAAAGAGAATATGACGGGGAAGGAATAGGATTAAGCCTATCCAAATATGCATGTATAAACAACATATATAGATATGTATAAATCATATGTATAATTATGTATAAATCATGTGTATGTTTGGATGGGAATCGAATATAGGTGCGTATCCCGAGGTGAGAACTCGGAATATGGGTACTAGTCTCGAAGTGAGAATCGAAATTTAGGTATCGATCTCAGAAAAATGAGAGTCAGAATATAGGTACTGACCTCAAGAGAAGAGAACTGAAATATCGGTATAAGTCTCAAAATGAGAATCTGAATATGGGTACCGATCTCAGAAGGTGGGAGTCGAATATAGTATCGACCGAGATGAGAACCTGGAATATGGGTACTCGGATCGAATGAGAATCGAAATTTAGGTATCGATCTCGGAAAAATGAGAGTCGAATATGAGTGCGACCTCGAGAGAAGAGAACCGAAATATCGGTATCGGCCTCGAAATGAGAATCGGAATATGGGTACCGATCTCGGAAAGTGGGAATCGAATATAGATGCGACCCGAGATGAGAACCGGAATACGGTACTGCAACCTCGGAATGAGAATCGAAATTTGGGTATCGATCTCGGAAAAATGAGAGTCGAATATAGTGACTCGACCTCGAGAGAAGAGAACCGAAATATCGGTATCGGGCCTCAAAATGAGAATCGGAATATGGGTACCGATCTCGTGAAAGTGGGAATCGTAATATAGAGTGCGACCTCGAGATGAGAACTCGAATACGGGTACTAAATTTCGGAATGAGAATCGAAATTTAGAGTATCGATCTCGTGAAAAATGAGAGTCGAATATGGGTATCGACCTCAAGAGAAGAAAACCGAAATATCGGTATCGTCTCAAAATGAGAATCGGAATATGGGTACCGATCTCGGAAAGTGGGAATCGTAATATAGTGATCGACCCCGAGATGAGAACCGGAATATGGGTACCGACTCGAATGAGAATCGAAATTTAGGTATCGATCTCGTAAAAATGAGAGTCGAATTTGCGTATCGACCTCGAAGGAGTACGATGTATTGTGAAAATTATGGAGGAATGTGATGACTTGTGGCGTAAAAGTGGGAATTGTGTAGAGACGTAGTATTGAATTGTGTAAATTGGGAAGTCTGTGAAATGCAGATGCATATATATGAGAATTGGCAAGAATATGAAACAAAACTCATATTATCATTATTTTATTTAAGATTTTGTCATTCCAAAAATACTTTATTAGGCATTTATTTATATCTTTATATATTTTTTTTTCAAGAATTATTATATTTCTTATTTTACACATCGTTCGCTTCTTAGCCTTTTTCAAAATTGCGATAAACCAAATTTATTGGTTTTTCGACAAACAATCAACCAGATTTGCTTTTAAACTCGTCAAAAGGAGTCCGATCATATTTGCTTGAACTGAATATCATATAATAGATGGATGAAATGCTATTACATCGAATATCAAACATGAAGAACATCATCGCCATCATACAGAGCAATAATCCGTACACATCTATATGTTTCTTCTACAATATCTTTGAATGTCAAATCAAATCCGTATATCACTTCGAATATCCACCACTGTCTATCATGTATTTAAACGATAGAAGCTAGCATAGAGACTAGCCTCACCTTCAACATACATTGAAGAATACTGGAAAGATCCTTCCTATATATAAAGAGGTGTGCTTGACTTTAAACAACTTATAGTTCATATGGTCGGAGATTCTCCATTTCGGATCGGATTTATAATGGAACAAGTATCTTGTCCTCATTCATCCTTCGAGAGTGATCAAAATCCTCTCATACGATACACCGAGAATACAATGTTTCGCCACATCGGCACCATTTCCTTTTAAGATTAATACCGAGCCCACCTAGTAAAGGAATTTCAACAGAGTCCCCGGAATTCTCCATCTCCAATAATCCGAATTTACGTGCCAAACATGATATTGCATTCGTTGACGAACGCAGACGGTACGTAAAGGTCTCTCGAAGTCATGATGGTCAACATGTGGAGGAATACGATCACCCTCCTTATATATATTTATAATACGAATGTTTGGAATGCAATCGGCAGGGAGCACTCGCCGAGCTACCATTCGTCCGATCATCCGTTTTATGAATGATGGTAATGGATCAACTTCATCATGGCGAATTATGCCGGGAGGATTACCTTCTCTCGTCTTTAGCGAAATTGTAACAAGCACCCATATTGTATGGTAATTCGTCCCTTTCCACGTTTCCATTTTCACGGGTTCGAGTAAGTTCTTCTCCTTAGACGTCCAACTTGTCCCATTTGTTGCACGAGGATGACACAATCCACAATTTCTCTTTGTTCTCGCTCAGAAAAATACGTCAGTGTATAATTCTAAGCCTTCCAATATATTGATGTACTTTCCCGGAGTCTTTGAAGATGTTCAAAATTCGCTTTCTTACTCTTTGATATCTTTCTAGTTCATGTTCCGAAATAATTTGTAATCTACGAGGCTCGTCCACGAACCGTGGGACGTATGGCATAATCTCCATATTATTTTTCCCGATCTCTTTCTTTTGAAGAGTAGGTTTCGATGACGGCCTTCTTTGGCTTTGGTGAGATTACCTCGATAGGTTGATTTGGAATCTTTTCTTTCAAAGCACGACCGCCATCCTTTCCACAACGACCTCATCCTCTCCCCTGTTCTTTCATTTGTTCCAACATCTTGTGTATCCGCCGATTCCGGTTCCTCTTCGAGTGCGGGTGAGTGTTGCCTTACCTTCCAACCGATCATTGGTAGGGATAGCACCAACAAGCTCGCCTTCGAAGTCATCACCATTGAATTAATCTTATTGGTTGTAGTGTAGTCTCGTTTCAACCTCATTTATTTTCCTCTTCTTTCCGGAAGAACGTTGATCTTTGCTTTTAAATGTTAATAGGGGCTTCGACCACGGAATGCCTCTTGATCTATAATCGTCGTAGCCGAGCTTTCATACTCCAAATTTACTTGTTCAAAATCCGCATCAAATTCTATAACTCGCTCCCTCTTCGATCTTTTCTTTATTCGAGAGCGAAACCAAGTCCATTCTTAAAGACGAAAATCGGCCTTTCCTTCGACATTTTCCTGCACAACACGAGGAAAACGGTCGGTATGTCGGCCGAGCTAAGCAAGAACAATATGTATTAATGCGGAATATATTTGTTTTAATTTATATTTATATATGTGTATATACATATTTTATTTATTTATTTATAAATATAGGGCTTATTATGAAAATTGAAATTCATGTGAAAGGAACGAGAATGATGATTGGATTATGTTTAAGAATATATGAATTTTATTATAGATTGAAAAGGAAATTTTATTCAACAATCTTGTTTCAAATTTAAGTTCGGACCGATTCATAATTGAGGTGTCGGTGCTTCAAGAACAAGACTTTATTTCTAAAGTTCGCTCTTTTGAAACATCACGACACATAATATTTCTTCAAGTAACGCCCATTAATAGGGAGCATAGGTCTTTCCCCTCGACGAGTCCACTAACTCGGTATGCTCCTCCGAAGTAAACTTTCTCCACCACAAATGGACCTTCCAAATGGTTCGAACTTTCCACCTATCTTGCGATGTGCGAGGATAGGTCTTTTGAGAACAAGTACAAGGTCACCAACTTTGAAAGTCCCGGGCGGATCGGTTTATCATGTGCTTGAGTCATTTTAGCTCGATATAATTCCAAATTTTGTTGTGCTAATAGTCGTCTCCTTCCAAGTTTTCCAGCTTCTTCCGGACGGAGTTTAGCATTTTCTTCGGTAGTAATTTTACCGGCAACGGCAATTCGAGAGACGGAAGTTGCACTTCTAAAGGAAGAACGGCTTCGGACCCGTACACGAGGGCATAAGGAGTAGGCCGTGTTGGAGTTCGAACGTTGTTCGGTAGGCCCATAAGGCTTCTAATAGCTCGCTCGTGCCAATTTCTCTTATTCTCATTCGAGGTTTCTTTAGAATTTGGACGAGAGTCTTATTAAAAGCCCTCGGCCAGCCTCGTTTGCTCGAGGATAATATATTGTAGAATACCGCCAATCTATTCCATGTCTTCCGACAAAATTATTAATTTTTGTACTCTTGAAAGCGGACCCATTGTCGAAATTATTCTGCGTGGTACGCCAAAACGATAGACGACCCGATTCTCGAAGAATTGTAACACATGATACGCTTTCACTTCTCCGAGCGGTACAACCTCCGCCCATTTTGAAAAGTAATCGGTGGCCGCTAAGATAAATCGATGTCCTTTTCGAAGATGGAGGATCTATAGGACCCACTACATCCGTGCCCCAACACTCAAACGGCCACGACGCGACCGTCGGGTGGAGCACATTAGGGGTTGGTGTAAGACCACTCCATGTATCCGACATTGATGACAACTTTTAGCGATTTTCATACAGTCAGTCATCATCGCAGCCGATAGTATCCTAGCCTTTTGATTTTCATTTTCATTTTAGGACTCGACCGATGAGCGCTACAAAGTCCCGAATGTACCTCCTTTACAATTTCGAGCTTCCGAGCTATTCAAGCATTTCGCCACATTTGATCGAAGGATCTTCGATAAAGAACATTATCAATTAAAGCATATGACAGTCGCTCTTTTCTTTATCCGATGAAGTTGCTGACTTATCATCCAGTAGTTTCCCACCGTAAATATTCTAGTGAAGGATCGACGCTCGATCTTCGTGTTTTCAAGCAATCGCTCATCGCTCGTTTCTTCTTCATTTAATTTGTTTAACGTATCCGTATCAATTTGAGACAAAACTCGAAGTCCTTGTACTCGTTATTTCAATAGAATCTTCTTGTAGACATGCAAATTCTTTAGCAAGTTTAGCTAGAGCATCCGCGAGAGTGTTTTCTCCTCTCGGAATTTTGTACGAGTGTCACATTAGGTATTTGTTCCAACAACTTCATTGTATAACGGTGATATTGCTCCAATCCGGGCTTCAAAATTTTATACCGGCGACAACTTGTTGAATTATTAATCGTGAATCTCCATAAATGTTGATATCGGTTATATCCAGGAGTATCGCTAATTGTAATCCCGTTATCGAAGCTTCATATTACGCCTCATTATTCGTACACGCTCCGTTAAATGATAAGCATATCTCAACATTCCTCGTTACGGTGTAATGAATATCAATCCAATTCCTCGCTTTACCGGGTATTATCGTTTGTAGTTCTTTATTCCTCCGTGCTTTGAAGAGGCCCCATCAAAATACAATTCCCAACGTCGAGTATTGGAATTTTCCAAATTCATTATTTGTTCATCTGGTAGATCGTCATTAAGAAGAGAGTCGGCTGGTAACGGATGTGCCGCAAGAAAATCTGCTAGAATCTGTCCCTTTATAGCTCGAAGCGGAACAAAGGTAATGTCAAATTGCAATAATATCATGGCCCATCTTGCTAACCTTCCGGAAAGCGTCGGTCGAGCTATCAAATCTGCGGCGGATTAAACTTTGAAATCAAATTGACCTTGTGAGAGAGCATGTAGTGTCGGAGTTTACGAACTGCGAAAATTAAAGCCGTACAACGCTTCATCGATTGGCGGATACTTTACCTCCGCTGGTATTAGACGACGACTTAAGTAATATAGAGCATTTTCTTTACCCTCATCATTGACCTGAGCCGACAGAGACTCGAGGGAGTCGTCTAAGCCGCGGTATAAAGTATCAAAGGCTTACACCGGATCGGGCGACGCTAGTACGAGGAGGTGTCATTAGATATTGTTTAATGCTTTCAAACGCATATTGACATTTATCGTCCCAAGTAAACTTGGCATCTTTTTTTGATCGATGCGAGAGAAGGTTGACACCTTCCCGACAAATTAGAAATAAAACGTCTTAGATATGCCAACTTCCTCGAAAGGATCGTAATTGCTTTAAGTTCTTGGGGGTGGCATTTCCACAATCGCTTTTATTTTCTGCGGATCAATTTCAATCCCACGGTGACGAACAACAAACCCTAAAAATTTCCCGCAAGTCACACCGAATGCGCACTTCGGAGGGTTCATTTTGAGGTTAAATTGTCGTAACCGTTCAAAAACAATTCTCAAATCGTACGGATGATCTTCTTTCTGCTTTGCTTTCGATCACCAAATCATCCACATAACATTCCACTTGATTGTGAATGAGATCATCAAAATTTCGGTCATTGCTCGTTGATATGTTGCTCTCGCATTCTTCGACCCAAAAGGCATCACCGTATATGTGAAAAACTCCGATTGGCGTTCGAAAGTCGTGAATTTTTCATCTTCCGAGCCATCTTGATCCGATTATAATCGGACGACCCATCCATAAAAGAGAAAATGGCATGAGATGATGCGATATCAACCATCAATTCCGGAATAGGAAGTGGAAATTCATCTTTTGGACATGCCTTATTTAAATCCTCGAAGTCTACACAAATCGGATTTGACCATTCTTTTTCTTAACCGGTACTATGCTCTGACAAGCCATGTAGGATATTGCTCTTCTCGTACGAATTTGGCATCTATCAGCTTTTTGACTTCCGTTACGACTTTTTGTTCAATATCCAAGCGCATCCTTCTGGAGCTTCGTGCAACCGGCATCGCTGCGGAATCTGGACCCAATTTATGTCCTTGCCACATCCGATGCTAACCCCAGCATCTCATTATAACTCCAAGCAAAGTGAGTCTTTAAATTCGATCAACAACTTAATAATGTCCGTAGCTTCTTCTTCATTAAGTAGGGAGCTAATGAAGGTTGGTCTTGGTTCCTCTTCGATCCCTAAGTTAACCTCTTTCAGCCTCATCTCTTGTTGATTTAATCTCTTCTTCAAACTGCGGTGGGGCATCATCGATTATGGAATCTTCATAATTGTCCAAAGTTTCCAAACATTCTTCATTTTGTCCAATGGTAACAACTAGTGCAAAATTCCACATCATCAATCTGGTCCTATCGTGCCGAACCCAAGACCTTGTTTAGAATTGAATGTACGATTGTTATTATTCCAAAGTTTTTCAAAATAGTGCGATTGTTCTTTCGACCATTGCTAGTGTACCATACCATGCCGTGCAAGATTTTGAACACAATGAGAATACCATTCGACGAGCAATTCCATTAATTCGAAGAAAGATCATTTTCTAGTTTTACATTAGTTTCGAACTAGAAGATGCGGAACCACGGTGAAACTTTATTGGTTTTCCACCGGACACTATGTACTTCTTTGACCGTCAAACCCTCGATTTTATGAGTATAAATTGGGGTAAGGGCCATAGATTGTACATATCGATTGATTCGATCGTACATTGAACTATGTTCACGCTTTTCTTCATCTTCTAAACCGATTTGGAACTGGGGTCTTCTTTGGTTGATTGTCATTGCATCTTTCTTAATTCTTTCATCTTCAGAACTGTCTTCTAAATCAATATTGATAACCAGATTCTTTGATTCAACAACCCTATCGTTCCTTTCTTGACCTCGTCCCCGGCCTCGACCTCGGATGCGAGTTCTGGAGAAATTCTCACCCTCTCGTTGTAGAGGGGTGATACGAGATTGTTGAATTGGCGCTGAATAAACTTGTCTTTGTGTGCTTTCTGGATTTTCTGTTCTATTTGCAACAACATCTCGAGATAAAACGATCCTTTTCGGAGGAGTGTAGTAAGCGACATCTTCACGAATACCTATTTCATGAATAGAAAACAGCTGTAAATCTCCTTTTATACAATATTCTTGTCCTTCCGACGATACTTTATACATTGATGTAGTGATGAGGGAACCAATGCATTTTCGTGAATCCAAGGTCGGCCAGAAGAGCATTAAATGATGTTTCGAGTCGATGATATGGAATTTTGCGATTGTTGTTAATTCACTGATTCTCGACGGTAGAGTTATCGATCCCAAAGCTCTTTCTCCATTCGGTTAAAACCCACTTAACATCATTCTATCGACGGTCAACTGTCTTGCATCAATATCCAAGTATGCTAGTGTTCTCGGGTTCATTATATTAATGGATGCTCCCGGATCCACTAACACTCTAGATAGCATAACATTACCAATGTTGACAGAAATATACGACGGGCGATTATGATCGACGGTGCAGAAGCAATAAATCATCATCTCGTAAAAGTTATCTTTGTTCTGTTCCCTCGATGTACAAACCTCATCCAAGGAATCACCGTGAGTGAGACGAAACGGATGTCCGGATCAAGCAAAGCTTTCACCGAAGCTTCTCTCATCTCCTTTGATAAGATCAGAGCGTCGTATATACTCAACTTCGCTGGTAACTTCCTAAGATGTGCTAATACATTATAATCCACTTTACTGTTCGGCTTTTCATCTTCCTTTTGAACAAGCACTTCATCAATTGGTGGAGCTGGATCGTCTATTTGCTTTCCTTTATCCTTCGGACCCACTCTCGGGGGTAATATCTTTCCACTTCTCAAATTTATTTCATGTTATCTCTTCCGAGTGCGGAATTAATTCGAAGTTGTAACCTCGGGAATTGGAGTAGGCGGCTCTTTCAAGACCCCATTCGAATCGAAAATTCTAGCTTCATTGCGATTGGAGATCCTTGAAACTCTAGAATAAATGTTTCATCTTCCATACAACAACTGTTATTATCCGTATCTCTTTACGGATCATCATTGCACATATCGGTGTTACGTACGATTTGAGAATTGTTATCATGATTGAAATTAATATCGAATTAGGTTGGTTATTGTCAACCACATTACCAACGAAACGACCAAAACGTAGCCGAAATCAAATTCCATAGTATTGCGTGCTCACGGTGGAGCAAAGAAGAAATCATACAAAGTCGACGGTTTGAGAGATTTCTCTCCCAAATCATGTAACAACTAATCTCGGACCAACAACTCTCATCTTCCGAGTCGACTTTTCAATTTTATCTTCCATAACTTGCTCATTCTTCTCTTGAGATTTATCTTCCGCTCCGACCAATAACACCGGTTCAACGAGGCTTTGGATCTTGAATTACGACTTGCGTTGAAGCATTCGAAGCCCGATTCGATATTTTCTTTGAAGATTTAGTCCATACCGTACTCCACCCATCATCGGTTGTATATGGATCAATTGGAACAATAGGATCGACAGAGATTGTATTGATTGAACCTTTTTCGAGTTCTCTCGCTATACTCTTTCGGGATCGTTATGTTCCCTTTCATGAGATTATTCTCCAACCAATTCTTGAAAACAAAGCGAGTTCTGCATGGTATGTCCGATCATTACGTAGTACGGGCAATATAGCGGATGATCCTTCTTATCAACTTCTTCGGTTTCTTAGGTTCGAGCGATCCGAATTCCGCTTTCTTAACCAAATTCCGAAACATCTTGCCAACTGCTTCATCTTTGAAGGAATATACCTTACTCAATCGTTACGTTAAAGACAAAGTTGGTCTCTCGTTCATTGGAGGAGGTCTCGTTGTGAAGGCGCGTGAATTATACTTGTTGAAAAGATTGATGGCTCTGTCGAGGTTGTTACGTCTTTATACTGTATCGGTTGTTTGCCTTTATCGATAGTTGCGACGGTCACTGATTTCTTCTCGAAAGCTTTCATTGGTTTCGTTTCTCGGTCTTTTCGATAAAACAAAGTTGTTTTGCTTCTTCTTGTAGACTTGCGAGCTTTCTTGAGCGATTTCTCGAAATGTCTTGATCGTAAAACCTTTAAGGAGGAATGCTTCTCGGTCCATGAATACTCTTGACAAAATTTCGATTGCGTGTTGTTCTTGGAAGTCTGAGGTTCGCACTTCATGCTCGGATTCCTCCATCGCAGAATGTATTCCACCAATGTTTCGTCCGATTTTTGTTTCTCGACCACAAGATCACCAACGGTGATATGGTGTTGAGCTCCAACAAATAGTTTAACGAAAAGATTTTCTAGTTCGCGAAAGTCTTGGCCGATCCATTCGGTAATTCGCATACTCGATCAAATGCGACACACGAGAGGCTACTCACAAATTGTCGGAACAATAGTGCATCATTTCCTCCTGCATTACAACAACTGGCCCGAAAATGAGCGACATGTTGTCGTGGATTTCCTGTTCCGTCAAAAGTTTTAAACGAAGGTGGTACGAAGCCTTTGGGGTATTGTACGGCGTCGAATTCTTCAGGATAAGGTCTACCCTTCAGAATTAACGATCCTCCTTTAGATTGTTCTAGAGCTTCTCTCACTTGTTGTTCTATTAAGCTTTTGATATCCTTTTCGGCATGGTAGTTGGAACAGAGAATCTTTCATGGAGCTGCCCTTCATTATTATTGGAAGATTCTTTATTATTATCGGGAATACGGATTATTTACGGTTGATTCATCTCGGCGGGAACCACTTATTGGAGTACGAGGTTGACTTTGTAAAGTCATAATTGCAACCATCATTTCTTCCATCTTTCTTTCCAACCGTTCGATTACTTCATCTTTATCTCGAATAACTCCCAGTAATGTTTCAATAATATTCCCTTCGGTGAGTGCAGGAGCTTCTCGTATATTTGAAGATGCTGCTGGTTTCGACCATATTTATTTCGACAAAATCTTCATCCATGTAATCCGTCGAATCTTCCTCATCATTCGATTCTTCTTTCCTTTTCTTAGACAACTCTTGAATGTCTTCTCTCGGCCTTTCCAATTTAACTTCGATTAAATTTACTTTATCTGTCGAATCGACATGGGGTGTCGACAACTAACCCCTTCGCGAGCGGTTTACGGAGTACCGATTATCCTCTCGGGACTAGAATCATTCTTCTTGTAATCGACTTTGGGCTTCTCCATAGGTATTGGTTCGATAGCCTTAGGTTGCCACACCATTTTCTTTAGCGTTGGTGCCTTAAAATCAAATGGCTTATTAAAAGCACTAACACATCTAGAAGTGGTGTGCTCCACAGTACGAGAACCGGATACTATAGTAGACAACCCTTTATCATTCCTTCGAGTCTCCTTTCGGAACGGAACTTCACCGTGATCCGATTGAAGGAACTATCCTTGGTCCAAGGCGAGATTTTGCAGGTTGGCGTCCTGTGACCTTCTGATGGGAAGTAAAGATATGATCTGCCGAAGTAACTACACGTTTCCCCAGACGTAATTTAGCAGAAACACGGGGCTGTAACGTCTCGTTCCTTTGATCAGACTTATGATGTCGATGGTTGGGTTTATCATCCTTTAAGATTTCAGCTTGTATATGCAGTGGGACGGCACACCGATTTTCTTCGGTATCTCGGCAAGCGAACAACGCTCTCTGCGAGCCGATCTTTCGAACACACGACGAATTTCAAAGAAAAGAGCGAGGTTTCTTCTTTTTCTCATTCTTACAACGAGGTGATACCGGTGACGCGGCGACGATTCTTGAAGCATCTTCTTCGGCGGGGGCAACGGACAAAGGATGAAACCTGCTTCCTCTAGAAGGGGTGAGGTTTCAAGAAGTCCGGTTTCCTCCTCGAAAACTTCCACGGGAACGGTAACTTTAGCGACTTCCAATCTCTTGACTTTGGTTATTTTCTGTTTACGTTTCTCCTGCGTGTTCTAGTCGAAGTTGCGGACCTAGAGCGGACCCCAATTTCAAAAACGAAGGCGGCGAAGTGAAAGCCGAACTTTCTTCGATTACGGGTTCATCGATCACTAGGACGCCCTTTCCCTTTGCTAATGTTGAAGCGGCGGCGGACGTAAGAACAACCGAGTCAGCTGGAGCGGCGAAACATTCTTGGGGTTGTCGGTGATTCTAGTAACGGACTTCGCGGCAACGGCGAGTTATTCTCGGCTAGTACTCGTTTCGGCGGAGGGATTCGTCGACGGACCTCGGATTGAACTCGACAACGGAGTTCTGCTGACTTATTTGCCACCGGACTTCACTACGGCGAGCTGGAACATTGGCGAACTTGATTTCGACATCGTCGAGCCCTTGACCAAGCTTGATCATTGTCTTATCGGGCAATTGGTTCTTGCTAACAACGATGTCCTTTCCGGTAGCGAAGGAGAATATCGGCTTCGGGGAAGACATTTACGCCATTGGAAATAAACATCGAGATTAGCTGGGTGTCCTTTTCGAGTCTTATCCAGAACAAATTATAGAAAGTTTTAATTGGTTGATTTATTTTAAAATTAAGGCAAAGCAAATACAAAAAGGTATATGATCCGATATGAGATTGAAAGACTTATATAAAAGATTAAATTCGTATCGGACTCACTTCGATATACCGCTCCTAACTCTACCACACTATTGAGGGGTCCATCCCACCTTAAAGATTTCGAGATTCGGAACCTCTCTGTTTAAGGATGATCGAACGGTGGCTCCAGAATCAAAAGGAGTTGACAATACTCGCTCGAGGAAGGAATGAGCGAAGTACATCGACGGAAGAATGATAGTACGGCCACTAGGGATATGGGCGCACTATCGATGTATGAAGACGAATCCTTATGATCCAAAATGGAAAGAAGAATTAGTCCCCAGCGGAGTCGCCAGAAATTGTCGGCTAATTTTTCCTTATTTATTTTGAAAATAAAATTTGAAAATTTAGATTTAATGTAATATGTAAAGTATTTTATTTTGATTTTGAAAATGGTGATATATTGTTTTATTTTTGAAAATAACGAGACCAGATAGATCTCATATCAAATAGTTTAAATAGTTGAGCACGATACCGCAAGTGACACATCATCCCAAAAGATGAGCGTACCACTTGTTAGTAGGCTTAACTATCTAAACTTAAAAGTTTATGACTCTATTTTGGTACTGCGTATTTTATAGTCGACAAATTCCACATGTCTAATGCACGGATTAGGCGGGGTTTAGATAATCCGGGTTCCTAATTCCACATAGAGGCGAGCCCTATAGTTAATTATATCTTAAACGATCGAAGTCACTTAAGAAAACTCTCGATAAGGATCATAGGCTTCGTCTTCGAGAATTTCAACGTTCGAGTTTCCACGATTGGTTGTAGGAGAATCGAAGGGAATGGTTCGATATGGAACGGTTATTTTCGGAATCGAAAGGTATGAAAAGTAGGAGATGTCGAAGATGCTGAAGGAGCTTCGGTGACATCTCGAACTAACTATGATTGGGCTTGACATCTTTGAAAGTGAAGTTATATTTTATGTTTCAATCTTGTAAATTATTTAGATATTTGGGGCTTATGTACGCACATCATATGCGAAATAGCCGAAGAAATAGGAGGATTTATGTCGTGTCGAACGACTACCTCGGAATCCTAAACGGTTTAGGACTTATATCGTACGATATACAATCGTACTCAAGTCCTAAAAGATAGTGTGAGGGTTTACGTCGTATCGAACGACGACCTCGACGTCATATGGATGTTATTTAAATCTACGGAAATTCGATCGAAGATCCTTCATTCGTCCTCCGTCGTCTCGTCTTGAGAAGAGATAAAGATAGGAGAGAAAGGAAAAAAACATGCCTCGAACGGCACTATCCTAAGGGCATATACAAGAGGAAAAACATGTATAATGAAAAGGAAAACAAACATGCCACAGAAGGGCTATCACAGAGGCAAGTACGGGTATGCGAGAGAAACGATAATCAAAATAAACTAACCATGCCCTAGATGGCACTATCCAGAGGCAAGCATGAAAGAAAAAGTATAAATGCGGGTAAATGTATATACAAAGAGTAAAGGAATGCATACGATAAAGAAAGTAAATGAAGCTGTACGATAAATAAATGTGTACACGACCGACTCCATCGATGCCTCGGAAGCGAAGCTACAAACAACTATATAATCGAGGTTTAGCCATAAACATATAAAATGTCAAAGTGGGGAATAAGAATTCTATTTGAGGATAGGCTCGGTCTATAGACTTCTTTTTTATCTCGATCCACGAGGCGACCGAAATGCTGAAGTACGTATCGATCTCGAATAAAGTCACCGAGCAAATCACCTTAGAATAGGCTAGCTCTAATCCCTACCACTTAATTAGTGAGTGAACCAGTTTTGTAGTATCTGAATTCCTTGAGAGTGAAGTATCTGTTATTGTAGTATCTGAACTCTTTATCAGTGTAACATCTGGTACGTTGTAGTATCTGTTCTGTGATGTGTAATGTGTGTTAACTGGTGTATAGTGTGTAGTGTGTATTGGGTAATGTGTAGTGTATGTGATTTGATAAGTGGTATGTGTGTGTGTGTGTGATACTTAATATGTGATGTGTATGTGTAATAACTAGTGCATAGTATGCGGTGTGTGATGTTTAATGTGTAGGGTGTGTATGATAAGTTTGATAATTATATGTGTTGTGTACGATGCGATGTATTTGATATGTCGTGTTTGGTTTGATATCTTGAATGTGTTGTGTATGATGTCTTATGTGTGGTATTTGTGTGTGATATTTAATATATTGTATGTGTTTGATGTAATATGTATTTGTCATGACATGTATGTGAGGTAATATGTATTGTGCTTATGTATGTGATGCGATATGTGCTTATCTTATGTGTGTAAAGTGATATGTGTTGACGTAGTATCTGTTGTCGTGCAGGTGCGGTGTTTATTGTCGTGCGAAGTGCGGTGTAGTATACGTCGTTGTAATATCCGTTACTTATGTCGGTGTAACATCTGGCGTCGTAGTATCTGTTGACGGTTCACGGATTTCTTAAAAGTAGGGATTAGAACTACCTAATTTAAAGTGAGATGGGCATCTATTTCTGAGTATTGATTTTTTTTTTTGTCTCGGCTATAAAGCACGATTATTCGAGTGTGCATCATTGCCTGTACCCCGCATGTCCGACTTATCCACCCACTTTGACATTTTATATACATAGTCAACCATTTAAATGTTTGCATATCACAAGACCAAAAGAGAGAATTTTCCAAGTAATTGTAAAATACTAGCTTTCCAGATCCTAGTTCAAACTTAAAATATACTCATGTAACTAGTGTATACCTTAAGAATTTCTCCGAGGGAAATGTACATGTATTCT
The DNA here is from genome assembly GCA_022702705.1 of Papilionanthe hookeriana x Papilionanthe teres. Taxonomy (NCBI): domain Eukaryota; kingdom Viridiplantae; phylum Streptophyta; class Magnoliopsida; order Asparagales; family Orchidaceae; genus Papilionanthe; species Papilionanthe hookeriana x Papilionanthe teres. Next base: position 39,491,933 of record CM040433.1, on the reverse strand, counting down.
TACATTATTTTCATATCCATATATTTCATGCAAGCCGAAAGTAAATTTCACCAAATTTCAGCAAGTGCCAATCCCAATATTCATGCCAACCAAAGCAGCATTAATAGTGAATGGAAAGAAAGAGATTAAAAAAAAAAACTTTATATATATATATATACATATATATCAAATTTTTTTTTTTATAAAGACGACCTATAAATAGAATCCCAAGCACATAGAGGTTGAATGATATATATATCGTGTCGCTGTGAAAAACTTGTAAATTGAATTTTCAGCAAAATTATAATGATTATGTAGAAAGCCCGACATCATTTATTAGGAGAATAGATATTTTGGTGGCTTATAATTAAATAAATAATTAACATATAAATGTTATAATAACAGAAAGTATTACCTACATACTTCAAAATTCTTAAAAAAAAAACCTTAATGAAATTTGCCAATTAATCCTACTAAAAAAAATCCATCTGCCTCTTATTCCTTTTTTTTTTTTACTGAGGCTTAGATAAAGATAATAATGATTATGTATAACATGTCATTTGTATTACAGCCATAAAAAAAAACTATGACAGATTTACATGTATACCACTCAATTCTTATATATACACCACCGAAATTTCACCTTCAGCAAATGCAGGAGAGATCCAACAATACTAACAAATGAGCAAAATATATCATCAATTTTAATTTCAGCAAACCAAGAGAACCCATAAATTTGCTCGTAAATAGCCGTTCAAGCAATGTAAGACAATCCTCTTAAACATCATATTCTGAAGTTTGATTTCAGCAGCCAAATTGGAAGAAATTATCAAAATTCTGAAATTCAGCTTTAGTGCACCAAAGTAAAAGATCATTCAGCATTTCTAAATCCCAGTTTCAGAAAATACCACAATGACAATTCCCCTTTTTTTTTATTTCTTTTTTTAACAAAAAAAAAAAGTTGAAATACTCCTTTTCATGTATGAGTAAGGGACCATGTATATACAGAAATTGAAGTTTAAATGCCAGATATGCAAACGTGTAAGAATCGTGAGGTATGTATGTAAATCTTTCAAATACGAGGGATATTGAAGAATAAGCTTGAATTCTTGAAGTGGCAGCTCTCGAAGGAATGAGTTAATTTGAAGAGATTATTATTATACTTCGATCGGATACAAAACCAACCAATTATTCAAATCAATTCCTCAACTATTGCTTCCACCGAATGTCTCACTTGTTTATCAGCTAGAGATCCAATGACTAAAATAAAGACAATAAAGGGATGAAAGAACTAAAAAAAAAAAAAGCTGGGTTAATACCCAAGAAATATATTCAACCTTCAATATCATACACAAAATATTAGCCGCATTGATATCATAGCACATTGTAATATGTGCAAATGCATTGTTTGGATTCAAGTATCATATTTAGGATTTCGAGAAAAACCATATGCATGAATCCAAGTTCTCCAACTGAATTTTTTTTCAAGAGAATAGATCAGATAGCTTTTATAAAGCTCTTGAAACGACCCTTCTTAGAATAACACAAGCTGGTGAAATTTGAATCAAGATATTTCATTCAAGAAAATTTTTCTTTTAGGCCAAGAATTCAATATTTAATGATATGAAATCATAATCTTAATGAATAACTAAAATACTTGCAAACCCACTAGTGAAGGATGCGTGCAAAGATATACATGTCCCAAAGGTATAATTCATCTTGGGAGTGTAAAATAGTAAACAAAAATAAAAAAAAATAAAAGAAAACAGAGTTGAATATCTCAAAGTAAGCCTTCATGATATACGTATTGAAAGTGTAAGAATGATAACACAACTATACACCCAAATAAAGAGATGAAGACTTGGATTTATCATCATCTCATTTGCAACAGAAAATAAAGGCATAAGACAATTTTCTTTGCGGCTTATCAACAAAACCAATACCCAAGAAGCCGATAACTTAATTGAATCCGGAATTATGAAAGAAGCTGTCATAATCACGGTTTAAGTAAGTTATAAAACAATATCTCAAATTCAAATAGCGTAGGACTAAACCGCCTCCAATCAATTAAACCAGGTTTATGATCTTAAAAGAGATCCGCATCAAAGCTTGAATAGGATAAAGTGAGCTGATTCAGATTTTAATTCGGGGCGGAACTTCTTCGTTATGTCGAAGCATCTCTAATTGTGGAATAATATAAATAAGATTTGCGAGAATCTTATCGAGAACTCTCACTAAAAAAAGGGAAGTAAAACACAAGCTAATATCCTTGGGAAGGAATGAAATCCGAAGTAATTCACTTCATAATTATACTTATCTATCTTTAAATCAAATCTCATATAACATCGAGAGGAAAACTTACTTCTCGGAAAGCCCGAAAATCCGGAGGCAATGGCCAACGAAGAAATCCCAACTCTCACGGATGAATTACTTGTTCCGACAATCGTAAACTCCGGAGGAAGCAACAAATGAAATCTCGAAGCGGGATATAAAAAAAATCGTCCCTCAAACTTCCACCCCAATGGAGTATTTATAGTCGGGCGAGGGGAAGAGGTGTTTACCAACGGTGAAGACCGAGGGTGAAGAGAACACACCACAAAGGTAAGAAACCAATCAAGATTCACAAGAAGGAAGGTCACCCGACCTGTTTGAGCGGGAAAATCCGTTACAAGAACATTACGGAAGACAACCGGCGACGAGGGTTCGAAAGGAGGAAGGTGGCCGGCGAAACCGGAAGAAGCTTCGAGAGAATGGCGAAGTCGGCGTCCGGATCCGAGAGAGGCGGCCGGCTAGGGCAAGAAAAACGCGTGCGTGAGTAGGGAGAGTGAATAGTGTGCGTGAGTCGTGAGATTAGATTAAGGGATTTAATATATATTTATCATATAAAAGAAAAAAAATATATATTTATTTATATTATCATTTTATTTAAAATCGTCGATTTACGCGCGATTCGAGTCGACTCGAAACCCTATCAAGTTATATGTCTTTCCGGCTAAAATCAACGCTCCGGACGCAATGACGCGATCCGTTTCGTCATCCGGGGCTATTCGGACAAAGTTCAGCCGACGGTATCGTCGATTTAAATTAAATTTGCGTCACGTGGCAAAATAAATTTACTTTGACTCAACCGAGCCGTTTATCGAACAAATTGATGACCGGTCTTCGCCTAAGCGAGAACCATAGCCAAGCATATTGCTCGTGGCAAAAGATCAAACGTCGCACACGATGGGGTCCACATATGGCTTTCAAATCACTATAGAGACTCGACAAGAGATTTCAATATGTCGGCTTTTAATCGATCCAACTTGGATGTTGAAGATTTAAAACCGTCCATATGAAACTTCGAGGAGCGAGTAAATGGCTCGAATTTCTAAACATAGTGGGTCCCAGTCTAGTCCTCTAAGATAGTCCAAAATAGGAAGATCTTAAAGCTAGATCCTAGGCTAGAAGGAGAAAAGAATGACCTCAAAAATGAGGTCAACATTTTCATGGATAAGTTGCATGTTTATTATATTATTTACTAATATTTGGTCGCGTTTTTCAGTGCAGTTGTTAGAGAAGCAAAAAATAACTGCTGTAGGCAATCGTGAGAAGCTTCTTGCTCTGATTAAGAACCCTGTAACAGATCACTTACCTGTTAATTCACGAAAAATAGGTGATTCTTCTTACCCTTTTAATATTGATTTTATGATTGTTGGAATGATTGTTTAACTGATGCAGTTCCTTGATTTTTTAGGCTTATCATACAGTTCTAATAAATTAGTGCATGTGCGTGACTATGTTGTTGCTGCTAGTGACAATGTCAATCTTGTCTTTGTGGTATGCCTGGTGGACTGCATAATCTTTTCTTTTTTATGCTTGCAATTTTTTCATTTATATCCAAAATTTGACTATTTACAGGTCGGCGCAATGGCTCATGGCGTCATAGATAAAGGATATATAGATGACTTCATATCAGGTTTGTTGTTCTATGCTGAACGAATATTAATTTTATATTTTGTACTTGCTTCATATAAATGATTTTGCAGTCATGCGAGATACTTCGAGCTCATAGTTCAACAGGGTGCTAGACAAGATTATATGTTTAGTAGATAATATAGAGCTGATACGAAATATAATTGTCATAGAAAATCCCGTCATGATTCATGGTTGTTGCACCTGATACTTGATTTCAGCAAAACCATGGTCTCTTGTTCTCTTTTTCATTTTTAGTCATATTTATTTATGGTCAACGTGAGTCTTTAGGTTTGGTTATTAATCATTTGATTAATTTTATCATCTCTGAATGAGCTATAATCTTTGGATAAAGACAATTTAGTCTTTTATTGGCCCAAGGGCTTTTTAGTCTTTTTATTAGTTATTCTTGTTTGGTATATTAGGGATTATTGTGTTTAGGTTAGGTCATGAAGATATTGTTGTATTGAGTCTTAGGTTAGGGTTTTTGGGAAAGATCACCTACCTCTCAAAATATAAGTGTTTAGGTCACTGTTTGAGAGAGACGCCTAACTCTCAAATTGTAGGTGTTTATTTTTTATGTATTTGGATGTGTTATTTGATGCTATTGAAATAAAATATCTTATTTGCCTTAGTTTTTAGGATCAATACTATCAAGTGGTATAAGAGCATTCAATTATGGAAATCGACGGGAGAGACGCTTACAGAGTTCTGGATATCGTGATACAGTCACAATCGAGCTAGCTGGGAAAAGATGATAGGATCAGACTGCCTTGTGGAAGCGAACGAAGGGATCGTGACAACCCAGAAATAATGTAGCACGACATACAGGGAAGACCGATTTGATCGCGGCACGTTGGTTCCTCGTGACCGAATATCAACAACTATAGGGAAGTAATGATCCCTATGCGCCCTAGTCTGATAGGATCACGACGTAAAGGAAAGCGACGATGAGAGTTAGTGATATAGTCGCAATAAGAGCAACACGGGAAGCGATGATGCGAGTCTACGACACAATAAATTAGTCGCTTTGCTTTCCTTTGTTATTCATAGTGGATGGCGTGAGATTATCGATTGAATGTTCTTACAGAAATTCTAAATCGTAGCATACGGTATGGATTACGTTGAAATTTTGTATTGCTAGCAGCGTCGTTAGCTTCCCTCAGCCATTCACAACTGTATGTCAAAGTCGATTGACCTAACTGGGAAGCAAATAACGAGATCACATCACATAGAAAATTCACCTTTGTGATAGAAATTTTCCAGGGAGTAATGACAACCAAGAAAATAAATGATTTGGAGAGAAAATTAAAGAGAGATGTGCCACGATAGATCTTAAGTAGATTAGTATTTTTTGTGTATGGAGGGCAATTGTCGTCGATGCTCCTTGAAGAAATTATGAAGAAGATTATGAAGTTTTACGCAAAACCTCATCCGCCTGTTGCAAGATCGAGCAATGGCGTCTGGAGCGGACGTGAGCGGCTGCAATCATAAGGATTCACACGACAGCAAAGCAAGAAATCAAGTGCAGACTCGAAAGACAACACTTAGATGAAATATCGCGACATTCAACTAGCTGGAACAAACTGAAGTAGGCAGGATCGAGTGAAGGATTTGGGAGCAGATTCGTTCGACAACCTTTGGAAGGAATTGTGTGATATCAAGAGCATTGCAACAAGTGAAATCACACTGAATGAGACAGCGTTCAACATGCGATTCAATTCGTTTGGGACAGGGAACCACGATAGGTGGGATCTCGGAAGGCATGCATGCAAATGTGCAAGCGCCTTTTAAAGTGACATCTTTATGGGCATAAGACGATTCAATAGTAATGATGGGAACAAAACAGATTGATAAAAGTAAGGGAGAGTGTAGGCGACTAATTTTGACATTACGTAATTTTCAAGAGGGAGACAAGATGGTGATGTTTCGTCGTGACCCCGGTTTGTGTAATAGTTTGGTAAATTTCAAGACCATGTGAGGGCAATTCAGGACATCTGGTTGGGATTCTGGATCGAGCTGCACAACAGGGAAAAGACACTCAATATGGTTTTGATAGAGATTTCCATGATATATGAAGAACTATACAAGTTATTTTGGTTTTCGGTATTCTCCAAAATTGATTGGAAGTCAAGACACCATTAGATTCAGATGTGCATAAGATAGCATTTCAAACACATGAGTGTTGCTACAAATTTACTGTTTAAGTGGAAATGATTATCACGTGATGATGCAATGGGGGAATTATGTGACTTGATCCAACAACAATTTAATTTTTTTTCACCTTGAGGACAAGGTGCTTTTGAAGAGGGGAGTAATGTTAGACCGACACCTAGAGGTAATTTAGTCTTTATTAGCCTATGGTGCCAAACAGAACACGAACACATGTTCAATTAGCTTTAGTTCGGCTCTTTTACATCCCTATTTTGTGCATGCAGGCTTGTTGGCATGTAGGCATGCGTGCACGTGTGTTAGCAGGCGCGTAAACAGGCGTTTAATGCTAGTAGGCGTAAAAAATATTAATTATATAAATATGATTTTCAAACATTTACGTAATCATTAATAATCTCCAAAATAGCATTATTTCATATGTAAATGTTTGTAGGGAATAAAGTTCTAAACTTGAATTAAATTTTGTTATATTACCTCAGTTCGCATTTAAAATGGCCCAAAGTTTGGAGGAAACACTGTAAATTTGATTTCTGGGAGAGCATTAAGGGGTGCATTTAGTTGGTTATTAGAAATTATGTCTAAAAAAATAAATTTTTAGTGTAGCTATAAAACAATATAAATATAAACTTTGGGAACTATCTTTAAAATCCCTCAGAAGTGATGATTTCAGTTTCACCCATAAAATGAGTGAAACCGAAATTTCTTTCTGAGAACATGTTTTTTTTTATCTATAAGCAATCAAATGCACTCACAGTGTAAACAATTTAGAATTATTGAAATGCTTGATCTATAATTAAATAATTGTAGAGCTTCAGTTCTGTTCAAAATGCTTTATTGTCCATTTTACCTTTATTGTCCATCAAGCTGTGCTTTGCAACATAATGCAGCCACTTATATGTTTTCCTCTTGTTTCCTGCAGTTTCAAATTACCCTCTCAGTGCAGCTTGCTGCATAAGCAGGATATGCAATGCGTTGGAGCAGAAATGGAAGATATTATAAGTCCAACTCCACTGAGCTGTGTGATTGCTTTCAAGCTTCAGGTCTATTTATTCTGCCAAATCCTTTACCCTTTGTCTAGCGATCAGTTATTGATTATATATGATGAGGATATGATTAAAAATATACCACTTTAATTTTGTATAAATTTTGGTGCCTTCAATTTGCTAATTAAGTTTATTTTGATTGCGGTTTTTATTAGCCTTTAAAGTTTGCAGATGCTATTTATATACATACATATCAAATTCTTAATTCCTTTTCACTTTTACTAGGACTTGAATAGTAGGTATGATTTTAATATTTTGTACATTATTATGAATTGTGTATTATAAGATAAGTGCAAATTATGCAAAGAAAAAGCGTAAGTATTTTTCTCTTATTTTGCACATTGAATTATGTTGAATGTATCTATTGTTCTTCTTTCATTGATATATTGTATTTCAAAATGCAAATCTCTGATGTCCTAGAAACTAAGCATTCATGAAACCTTATCAATTGTGATATGAAGAGGAATAGGAAGCTACTATAGTTTTATCGACTTTCACAAATTACTCGGTCAAACTTTACAAAGCAAATTCCGTTAGGATCAGTTCCTTATCGAATCCTTCGTGCAAGATACAAATCCTTGCTTCTGAAAGATATGATATGGTTGTGTGCATCACGAATGAACCAACTGATCTTGGTCGCCGATACAATTATCAATCAACCCAGGCCCAAGTGGAAATCGCATGTCGACGTGCAAATTCCTCGTGATACTTTCTATTGTCTTCAAAGGATTGTTGCTCTCAAGAAATTAGAATATCGAAGAAAATTCAATAAAAAAAATCCTCCTCTTGAACACAAGAACCTAAGGAAGGAGGCAACCACTTCTTGAGAAAAGATGCAACAATAATCTATTTTGTGGAAGAAGACAACAACCAATGTTGGGGAGGCACCAAGAGTCTACTTCAGGGAAGAAAATCTATGTCGGAAAATGCAACAACAACCTAATTCGGGGAGGCAACAACTTGGGAGAATCAATTAGTGAGGTGATGCGACTTCTCTCTCCCTCAAAGGGGCTGTTTATAAGCAAAATTTCAACAAAAAGAATACCAAAATTCAAATTTTAATAGTTAAGCTCTGTAAAACGGAGCACGAGTGTACATGTGTAGGCCCATAACGAGAGAACGGTTCTACACAATCTCAGTTCGTCGCGCTGACTCAATCCGTCCCACGTATTGCTGACATTGCTTCTGTTGTCGCGCCACCGTGCTGGTCGCTGTCTCATCGTTATACTTCCAGCTAATCGCTGAATCAATCTGCCCCACTCATGTGTGCCTGCTTGCCCTTTTGCATGTTTTTGTATTCTCGATCACATTCATACTCGCATGTGGATCTCATTATATCCTCGGACATATAATCATACTCATTTGTTTGTATGAATGTACACATATACCCATTAATACATGCATATACATTGAGACGCTCACCACTCTCTGGCCGCCACTGCTACCCGCCACCACAGTTGTCTTCGGACCAACCTGATCAAAACTTCACGGATTTTCATAACTCAAAACTCCTGAAAATATGAACTTTTGGAATGCGATATTGTCAGACGACGAACAATGCTCGCCTGAAAATAGGGGGTATCTGGCACCCCCATCAAGCAATTTTTATAACCTAGCATGAATCTCAATGCATTTTTAGTCATAAACATTCTTTATTTAATTCAATATTATTCAGGGCCCCAATTTTAGTAAATTCTAGTTATACCGATTGTCTCTACAAAACGATGATAAATAATGGCCTCGATAATCACTGACTGTCGTCGGCCACCGCGAGCTCAAGTGCAAGTTTAGGTTTGATCTTGTATGAATTGTATATTGCACTAGAGTGAAATGATCAAAATTAATGTTAACTTTGTGCTACTCTTGCACTCATTTAAGTATGAGATTGGACCAATCATAACTAAAGATTAATAAATTTTTTTTCAGCTATATTATTTCCTGAAAATGCCCTGAAAGTCACCTCATTTCTCATATAATATTTATTTATTTTACCATCATTTCATTAATTCACATAAAATATGTGACCATTTAACTAATGAATTTGTCATATTGCTTTATATATATATATATATATATAACACCTATAAAAAATTAGGAAGATATACATGCATACCTCTCAATTTCTATGTATTTACATATCTAACCCCCATATTTCAATTTTTACAAATATATCACTTGACAAATGCATCAAAAGATATACTCCACCATTTAAAAATTAAATTACTGGTATTTATATTTATGTCCAAAGAAACATTTTGTTGGTGGAAATGTAAAAAGACAACCTTCATTCATTTTTAAGGAAATTACATTTTTACCAATATAATTATATGCTTACAAATAAGACCACAAACATGAACAGCCATCCAGAGCTGAAATATACCATAACTCCCGAGGCTTCTGATAAATTTACACATGTACCAAAAGTTGAGTTGATCTGCAAAACGAAATTAACGGCACAATAATTAAATTATTTTATAATATAGTCATAATTCAAAAATAAATCTCTGCCACAGACTTACTTTGCAATTAGCAATATTGTCACATCCACAAACCATGTGGCCATTTGCAATATCTACTGCCTCATATGCCCCCCCTTCATTACTGCTCTGAATTTTACAAAAATAAAAAAATAAAAAAAAAATAAAAATCATTAAATAATCTTAATTATTAAAATAAATTGAAGTTAAAGGTAATGTATTTGTAAAATTAGTATCAAAAAAGTTTATTATATATACTTATAATTTATTTAACATACTTATCTTGGGGGTGAACAAAAAATATATGGAAGCGAAAAATTATTTAATCACCTAAATTGCATAAGAATATTCCTTTTGTCATTCGCGTCACGTGACGCGCGTGGCAAAAAAAATAGCATTCGGCTAGAATAATACGGGGAATATTCTCTCCTTGTTATTCATGTATTATTGTGTGTTATTCAGGTGTTATTGTGTGTTATTCATGTATTATTCTGCTCCTAGAATATTCCCGGTGTTATAATAACACAATAACATATGAATAATACATGAATAACACACCATAACACATGAATAACACGGGAGAATATTCCTTGTGTTATTCTGTTTTTTTTTTTTCGACGCGTCACGTGGCTCGATGTTACTAGACTCCGCACGTAGCTCTACGTGCGGAGTCCTGATGTAAAAATTTTCCCTCTAAGTAGGTGATGTGACATCTTTCTAGCTGACTTTCCAAAAAAGAGAAAAAAATTATAATAATCACCGTAGCTTTTTGAAAAGCAAATTAATTTTCAGCAATTTATTAATAACTTATTAATACGCGGCAACTGCCAAAAGAATAACTTTGGCAGATGTTTTTACCGTGTAAAAATCAACGGCGATGAAATTAGGCCATCGATTTGCTGAGAAGCTGTGAAAACTTTGGAGCATCAAAATGAGAGAATCTGAGTTTTGAACGCACGCAGCGGTGCTGTTTGGATCCGTTGGGAAGAAGTTCATCAGAAGAAGTGATTTTGACTTCGCGTTCAGCGGTGAGGACTCCCCTCTGTTCATAATTGACTTGCTGTTCATCCCCTCGTCTCCATCTGCTCAATCACATACAATTATTACTATTTACATCTCTTTTTTTTTTTTTTTTTTGGATTTAATGTAAATTCACACAAACAAACATGAAGAGTAAGTGTAAAATTAGCTCGCTCTGATAAATTTGATTGAGAGACGGATTTAATTGATTTAATGAGAACCAAAGATGTGTTACTTGGTCGATTCATTCTTGTCCTCTTTCGTGCTACTGAATTTAATCAAAATTGCACCGAACACAATTGTGGATTTAAAAGCGTCAGAATTTGATAAATTTGGATTTATGGGATTGACGGGTCTGCTTGGGGCAGCTGCAGCTTTTTAATGAGCTGCTGAATAATAATCTTTTGTTCAAAAAGTTGTAGTCGTTATTACAAATTTTTTCTTTTGGAAAAGTCAGACCGCAACTAGAATGGTTTCACCACTCGTAGCCAGAAACGGTGTGAAAAAACTTATTTCAGCAGTTTGAAAACGCAGCTTTCTGAAAATGATGACAAAATGCAGTTTACCCAAACAGACCTTGGTGCGTTTTCAAAAAGCACCACACCAAATAAGCTATCTCAAACAGGGCCTAAGGGTGCGTTTGGGAGAGCTTATTCGCAGCGGTGGCGTTTTAAAAAACACTACCAGTTGTTTGGAAAAAACTTTTAGGAGCGTTTACAAATAAGTCGTTCTCGATTTTACATTAGACGCGAATCACGGGTAGGACCCCGCGATCCGTGTTCGATTCGAGCGAAAGACAACTCTCACCCTCGTCTTCTCCTCTGCCTCTTCTCGCACGAATCTCTCGCGATCCCTTCTGTCCCGCGATGGAAATCGCGATGGTGAATCGCTCGTTACAGGTGGTGAAGCCCGGCTGCTCCTCCTTCAGCCGGATGAACTTCGCGCCCTAGCGTTCGAAGGAGAAGCGAAAGACTGTCAAAGGAAGGCGAAGTCGAAGGAAGCATTAGATCCTGCCAAAGGAAGCATTGGATCCTGCCGATATCTCCGTTGCCCTCGTCATAAACAATCACGCTCGAGGATCTGCCCTAGCCACTCCCTCTTCTTCGGCGTTCCTTCTCTTCCAGGTATGCTCATCTTCGTTTTTTGTTCGTTTCTTCTGCTGCACTAATCTGTTGCCCCCGTAATAAACAATCCTGCTCCTCCTTTCTCCGCTTCTTTACTTCTCTGCAATTCAAGTTCGATTAGGCTGACAATCCGTTTTCCTTTCAATTGCTTGCTATTTACTTGATCATGAGTTTGATTTAGCTTTTGATGCTATTTATTTTTGCGGTTATAATAGGTTTTGTGTTTCTACGACTCTTCTGTTAGGTTTTGCTTTTTGTGATTATTCTATTTACTGCATCTCTTTTACAAATCTACACACAATATGATATCTATCAAATCAACAATGGGATGAGATCTTAGAAAATTTAAAAAGAAAATGATTAGTTGCTATTTAGACTAGTAATTGAGGGAGGCATGAATCTGTTTATTGAGTGAATCCAAATTTTATAAATTGTTTATTCTCACCTAAAAACAATCCTTATGAATAAAATGTTAATTTTTAATCCTTATGATTCAAAATTTTCAAATGCACAAACCAAACACCTAAACAGTTTATCCAAAACAGGGGCAGAATGGTCATTTATCACTAAATCGGTTGTTTTCCAAACGCGAAACCAAAGCAACTGGACAACTTATCAGGATCAGTCAGCTATCGGCAGATTATCAGGATAAGTTGCTTATCTGAATAAGCTGGATAAGCTGCAGCTGCCCCAAACAGACCCTAAGTCCTATTTAGCTTAAATCTAGATGTTGTCAAATACCCTCTAAGAGTCTGAAGGTTTTATTTCAGAGTAGATTTAAAACCAAATTGATGAAATATAATTTTAGTAATAATAGATCTAGTGGCGCGTTGTAAAAATGGTTGATCGGCATGATTAAAATAAGTGAACTTTTTAGATATCTCAGGTTTGATATTCAAAATGATGGGTATATTGATTGGGATCTTATTAATAGAATTCAAGTTGAATGGTCGAAGTGGTCGAATTCATCAGAGAGCTATTGTGTGATAGGAAAGTCTATAGAAGAGAACTAGAGTGTTGTTGGGATGAGAATGCTCACGTGAATGAGCGGCTTTACACTTCTAAATAAAAATGTGAAACAAATATAACTGTGAAAGGGTTGGAGTAGCTCTAGTAGCAGGAAAGAGCAGACAGAGTTATCTTAGATGGCTTGGTCACATTAAATATCGACCATCTGATGACTCAATTGGGAGAGTAGATGTTACAGATTTGATTTATGTTAAGAAAAGTAGAGACAGACCTAAAAAAAAACAACTTAAAAAAGGATTCATGCAGCGAAGAAGGATGTTAGCGCGGATCCCACCACATAGTCGTGCAAGTGGCGTGGTGTGATCCACACCATTTTCCGGACACAACGGATGTAATATGGTAAAAAGCTTGTTGTTATTGCTGTTGTACTCACACTGGCTTTCAACCAAGTAGTTCCACTGGTAAGCAATTCCCTCCTTGTCTTCCTTCTCCTTCTTCGAAGTGAAGACCAAGAGCCTCTGGTTCTTGCTGATCATCTCGCTCAGTAAAGGCCAGTCTTCCCCATTTTTGGGCATTTCTGAGGAGGGGAAGAAGTACTGAACTAAGCCTGAAGCATTGAACAGTTGTGTTAAGCCTCGAGGAGACTCCACATAGTCTTCAATGAATATGGTGATGACTTCTGAAGGATTGTCTCTGAGGAATTGTTCTATCTCTTTCAGAGCTTTCATGGCCGGTTGCTGAAGAAAATTGTAATAAAATTTTGGGGGCATTTTACATATTTACCACAAGATTTCTGATGTATTTACATATATATCTAACACAAAAACTTCCATATTTACATAGAATAACGAATAAAAATGTCATTGATATAAATAATTTAATAGAGTTTATTATTTCTTACTCACATAGGCAATTTAGGGCCCGTTTGGGTTAGCTTATGCATTTCAGGATAAGCAGCTTATCCTGAAACGCGACCCGCTAGTCGACCACGAGGTTCGACCCGTTAGTCGACCACGAGGTTCGACCCGTAGCCTGCATTTAGTGTAAAAACCTGCAACATGTGTTTTTTAAATGGAGAGACGGCGTATTGAAAACGCCGCCCACACTTATAAGCTGCCCCAAACGGGCCCTCAGTAATTATGTGGTTCAGCTCATGGTTGGATATGTAAATACAAAAGAATTGTGTGGTGGTATGTAAAGTTTTTCAGGGAAACAATCAGCTTAGAATTACTGTAAATTTTATTAAAAAAATATTAATTTTATTTAATTTTATATTTAGTAAGTCAAATTAAGAGAGAGAAAATATGATGAGAGAGACTTACAAAGGCAGTGAAGCTGAAACAAGTGGCATCAATGGAGTGGCACTGCCAAATTTCATTTTGGAAGTCATACATATCCAACATCAGCCCCCTGACACCATTCTGCATCCACATTGAAAATTAAGATAATTACATATCCACCCCCTAAAATTCATTTATTTATAAAATAACCATTCAATATTTTTTTATAATTAATTTTTTATAATTTTTATAATTAATTTGTTTAGATTGCTCGAACCCGTGACCCTTCGGGATCTTACAAACACTGCCAACTAATAAGTCACGGTGGCGTGATGGGTTCGAACAACTCGGTATCTTAATATCACTTCAAAGATATTATTATCGATATACCTTTAATGCATACTTTTATGACTTCGTTGTATTATAAGTGTAAATATGAAATTTTGGGTGTTAGATGTGTAAATACATAAGAATAGTGTGGTATGCATGTAAATTTCTTCAAAAAATAATAATAATAATGATAATAAAAGAGAGAATAAGCTTACGTTAAGTTGGGCAGTGATGGAGTCCTCCTGATTGGTTTGTGCAAGAAAGACGGATCCGACGGCTGGTTTTGCTCCAGAAATAGCGTATGAGTTGTGCGTAGTTAGCCATGAGTACTTGTTAAAAGGTAAATTTTTCCCCTAAATTAACATTCAAAATTAATTAGTGTTTATTAATTAGGACCAGCCTATTCTGATAAGCTGTTGATCAATAGTTTTTCTTAATAAGTTGGTTGGCTGTTTTGTTTGTGTTTTTGGAAAACTGCTGATTTGGAGATGTTTCCGGATAAATGTCAATTTTGCCACTGATCTGAATAAGTTGTTTAGTCATTTGGTTTATGCGTTTGGAAAACAATTGATCTGCAGTTTTTTTTAGATAAATGATCATTTTGGCACTGCGTAGTATTATAGTTATATCATACAGCTACAAATTTGACAGTTTAGAACAAAATGAAAAACCACTTCATAACAGTACAAAATTATGATATGTATCTCAATTTTTTTTTTTTTTTTTTTTTTTGCGTTGAAATATGTAGTTATTTATTAATTTATTCATAGCCAAGTTTTTAACAGAATAAAATGTGATCCTAATTATACTCTAAAATAATTACAAAAAAAAAAAAATGGATATAGGGAGAATTTATCCTTGCCATCAACTTAGGATCCATAGGGGCAATTGCTCTGATGCACTGAGAGCTGCAAGTGCTACAATGGAAGCCTGTCCCGCAGTTCTCACCAGCTGAGCATCCATCCCCTTCCTGCTTTTAAGATTACCGCCACTTCATCTCTTATCAGAACCTTAACAAGAAGAAGAAGAAGAAGAAGAAGAAGAAGAAGAAGAAGAAGAAGAAGAAGAACCTTCAGTGCTCTGCAGAGTAGAGCTAAGTCGATAAGCAGCAACAGCAGTGTAAAGAGCTTCTTCTGCTTTACAGAGAACTGTAGTGAGAGAGAGAGAGAGATCAGATAGGTGAGAAAATAGAAACAGGGATTAAGAGAAGGAAGAACAGCAAACCTTCATCTTTATTTTATTCCCTTTTCTCTCCTCTTCTTCTTCTCTGCGCTTGCGCTGGTACAGGAAGAAGGCGAGAAGATATGGGACATATGGCTTCTCTAAGGATGGGGAAGATAAGAGGTTTGGACTATATACTCATTTGGAGAATATAATTTGGGCTAATTCAAAGATTTATTATTGTATGGCTTTTAAAATATGGAACGGTCATTCAAGCATTTTGGGGCCAAGTTTACGGCCGCTTCTGCATAGAATTGGGATTGAATCGATTAAAATCGGAGTTGAACCGGCTGACAGGTTAAACCGTCTGAACGACTGGTCCTATTTTTAAAGAACGAATTGGTTAGTTCAAATATTGTTCAATTTTAGCATTTTAGTTTTGATCTAATAGCAAGAAATAACATCAAAATTCAATTTTGAGAATATATGATTTATTAAATTAAAATAATATTTGTTAAACCGATAAAAAATGTATTATTTGAGCTATTATTAAGTTTTTACTAAATCATTCCGTGGTCTAACTTCCGTTTTAATCATTGAACAGTGTCATTTCTTTCCTCCGGTTCGATATCCGCTCCAATTTTTATAATGTCTAGTTTTATTGAGAAATGTTCAATAGAGTTTTTTGTTATAACACGAGGTTGTTTTAATCTCAGAGTTTATAGAAGTGTACAAATAATCATCGACACTTTAAATTGAGGCTTAAGTAGTCCTCATTGAGTACTAATATAGCTAAATTTTAAAATAATTAAAGATTATTCTGACACTTTAAGACTAAGGTTGCATTTAGGAAGTATTGTAGCTACTTGTATAATCTGTTGATAAGCTGATTAAAAATAATCTGATGATAAGCTAGATGTGGTAGCTATAACAATTTTTTATTTTTTAAGAAAAGTTAGACCGTAGCCAGAAAGTTGCCACCGCACCTAGATATGTGCGGTGTGAAAATGTTATTTTCAGCGTTTTGAAAACGTATAAGTTGCCAAAACGCAGTTTACCCAAACAGGCATGGTGCGTTTTTAAAACGCCACCGCACCAAATAAACTGCCTCAAACGGGCCCTAAAACATCCCATCAAAAATTGCTATAGAAAAAACAAATCTTTTAAGCTTAACTGATATAATTAGAACTCTTTTAAATAAGTATTAGAATCAAACAAATTTAAAAAATAATAATTTATGATATTTGTTAAAAACGGTGATTGTACGTCCGAACGACTATCCTGAAAGGTTGCACCAGCATCCAGGCCGTTATCCAGATGTGTGATGAGCCGCGCGTAACAATCTTTTCCATTAAGTACCTAAACTTTAAAATAATTACGATTATTTTGACACTTCTATAAACTCCTGAACTATCTGACTAATGTTGAGGGCCCGGGTTTAGAAAAAGACGCTATGTTTTTGGTCGTTGAATTAATATGGGGGAAAGGTATATACATATAAGACAAGGAAGGCCTTCAATGACAATATTATCGCCTGCAATGAAAGCTTCAAATATAATTTATTTAATACAAATTGGGCTTACCAAAACAATACTTAATATGTAATAAAAGAGTCAAAAAATATTATTTAAATGAGATGCTCGCCAAAGAATTTCTATTTGGGAAATTTACATACACAACCCCCAATTTTTATATATTTACCTATCTCACACCTAAACTCATTTTACAAAATCCTTATTTTTTATCCATAAATAGGGTGCTGATTTTGTAAGAAATGATAGTTTGAGTGTAACATAGGATATGTATGTAAATTTCCATTGTTACATTTGTTTTGAATTTTCCAAATAGATTTTGATCGAATCAAAATCTATTAGAAATTCACCACGAAAATCTTTCATTCACGTTCATATTAATGAGAAAAACTGAATCTATACTGATAGCGGAAGCGTACTCGAATCTATTTGATCGATTGCAAGCGATGATCTTCAAAACTAGACTTTCCGGTGTTTTCTTAGCTCTCTCATTTATGGAGTACGAGAGAATAATTTGTTCTCTCTCTTACTCTACGAATCAGGGACCATTACTCTCATTATTTAATATAACCAAGCTGTGATTACTAGAATTGCTTAATTCCAATTCGCCCTCATCAAATCGAATTTGCACTTATGGTATCCACACGTATAATTTCATGATAAATGTGTCTAAAGTCATAAATTTTATTCTTAATTAGACCACAATAATTTTGACTTATTAAATGATAACCCAACACATTTATTAATTACATTGTAGTCTTATAATTGATCCAACATCCATTTCTTCTTTTTCATAGCATGAAAATAATTATTTTATTTTATGAAAATTAATAATAGTAATATTTTAATTATTATTTGAGATGAACAAGTTGAGCGTTAGATATGTAAATATATGAGAATTTGTCGGTATGTATGTAAATGCACTTTTCTATAGGAACACGAACGGACAGAGCTAGTGTTCGTGTTTAAAATGTTCGAACACATCACTATTCGTATTTGGTTTGTTTAACAAACCGAACGAAAAAAATTGTTCGTGTACGTCTCGTTTACTTATCGAACGAATCGAACACGAACTTCTTGGCGAACTGAACACGAACTGTTCGTGAACAACGAGCTTTTTTTAGAGCCCTACTTTTCTATATATTAATAAAATTATTATGTCCAAGAAGAAATTTATGCGATTCTTTAGATGTGATAATAGTTTTATGCCGTCTCCTGAGAAAATTTATTTACACAAAAGGTTTATAAGAGAAATACTTTTATATAAAAACCCCTTTGGAGGGCGAAAAAATTATACGGGAATACCAAATAGCAAAAATCCACTCTTTATAGTGTAAATGTAATTGGGAGTTTATTTGCATGGAAGCAATAAATAGGAGAAATGAACAATTTTTTTTAGATTCATATATTTATGATAACAACTTTACTTATATGGATGGGTTGTCTTGTAAGGTTTAGAGTAACCCATTGAATGTTTGTGATTTGGAAGTGTCTATTTTTATATAGAGCCTCTTCTTCATTTATGTTTTTAAGAAATGATGAGAGTATTCAATCTATTTTTTATGTCATGATTATGAATCATATATATATATTGATGCGTGCTAAAAAATTCGCAGAGGTAGAGGAGCGGATTATTGTCTTAGCGTTGTACGAAAAAGCAGCACACACACAGATGAGAAATAAGTGGTGACGACTCCAGAAGTTTTTACGTGGAAAACCTATAAAGGGAAAAACCACGAGGTTTGGCCCTGTTGCGAGAATCCACTATTGATTGATGTTTACAGAAATCTCCAGTCCCACAGACGAGAGAGAGTAATTATTTATTTCAGACTACAATGTTGACTGACGGTGTCTGATTGGCTGAGGTCCACGGTGACGGAGGTCGACGATGATAGAGGTCGACGATGATGGAGTTCAATGAAAGTCGGCGGTGGTCGACGATGGTCGGCGGTGGTGCTAAGCTGAAACTTCTCCTCAAGGCCTCAGACTCTCTCTCTCTCTATGCTCAAGCCCGCTCCCCCCCCCCCTCCCCCTCATCTGAGGATTGGGGTCTATTTATAGTATTTTGAGTGCAATTAATGCAATCATTTTGATCGATCGACCCATAGGGTTTCCCTTGATCAGACGATGTTTAAAGAGTATTTGATGACCTTAACGATGTTAGAATTGAGTGATCTTGGGCTCGTTGGATTCGTCTTGTCGAGACGCTCGATTCGAGTATAGGCTTGCTAGTGTCGGCATTAGTTTGACCTTCCAAATGTATTCAGAAATCTTTTTAAAATGGTTTAATGACTTGATCTGATCTTGATTTGACTCGGATTAGACTAGTTTTTATATCATTTGGTTTGTCTCATCGAGCCGGTTAGTTTGACTATAAGTTTGTTGAAATCGGAGCTCTAGATGTCATTTTATCAAGATTTGAATGTTTCCTATTCAAAATATTACACCGAGATTCATGTTGAATGATAAAAAATATTTGATGGCGTATCATATATGTGTGTGTGTGGGGTTTAAATCGTCCTTACTCTCCCCTTAATGCATGCATGGTTAAAATCACATCATATATATTATAGTATCATTTATGGTATGTTTAGACATTCTTTTTCAAGTTTTCTTTATGTCACATCATTGTTGATCTAAAGTGACAATTTTGCATCATCACTTAGTGGCCTCATACAATAGCTTAATTATTAGAGAGAGGATTTTCAGCGGCCATAAAATTTTAGATTGTGAGGCCAAATAGTTGAAAACTTTTGAGTTGGAGACTCATGAGACAATCCAGGTGCACTTGCAAATATTTTTGTGAGCACAGTCAAATAGTGATTGAGATTTCTGATGGATCATCAAGTCACAGTGAAGTTGGAAGTATTTGCTTCTCTACCAGCATTGAAAGTTTTAAGACTTAATTTAGTATATATGACTTTAGAAAACGATTGAATATGTTATGTATGATTTGTACAATCTGCCAAGTCACATTATTATTGAAAGCAAAGAGAAAGAGGAGAAGCAGCATGGTTTGAAGCATAACAGAGAAAGGAAATATTGCATTGCTTATAGGAATTAGTTTGAGATGACTATTTATAATGATAGCAAGCTAAGCATAAAGTAATACAGATTAAAGATTTGACTAAGTTTTAAACTGCTGACTTTTATATATATATAAGATTTTAATCAGTTTCGATATTAATTATAGCGTTCAAGATGATCCAATAACCCTTTGAAGAAAATAATCTAATGTGACATGAACTTTTAGTAGTCACGGATTCATTTTTTGTGTGCAAAATATAAAATTTAGAGATCTTTTTTGGTGTCAAGTTATAAAATCTTAGAATATTATGTTTGGATGTAATGAGTTATAGTGGATGTCTAATTTTGTGCAAGTATTTAGTTCTGGCATGTGTGTTATAATGCTTCAATTAGTATGCCTTTTTTGAACTCTGGCTAAGAGGTATTTTTAGTTAAAATTTTCTATGGATTTAGAGTATTTAAGTAAATAATTAGTATTGTTTATGCAGTGATAGAAGTGAAAATCTAGATGATGAAACTCTTATTACAATCAAAATTCTCCTTTAGAGATATGTACAGCGCCATCATTAAATACACTATGTGAACAACATTTATTAAGATGCATGTCATAATGAGAGTGGTTCATATAATAAATAATTAATAAAGTTCACATAATAAGAATTATTACATTATGAAACCAAGAGACGATTAATTTGTTATTTTATCACGTCTTTCTTGGAGAGCTTACTATTATGATATGTTATTTTCATTATCCAATGTCGCGCACTTAGGATTCAGAACTAATATATATTAACATGATTGATTGACCTTAATTCAATGTCCTCTAATATCTGATCAATTTTGATGTGGTGGGTGATAAACACTAGATGGTAAGATCAAACGTTCCATGAGGTGACTCGGATGCATTTTGAGCTGAATTGCTAGTTTTTTCCGAAAGAGTATATGATAGGATCTAACATCAACTATTGAAAGAATAAAATAATAATAGATAAAGGAGCATAATAGCCACAGTCTATTCTAAAGCTATTATGATTAGTGGTATCCATCATAAATCATTTTAATGAGAAATATCTAAGTAACGAACAATAATACCATTTCAAAGAATCATGGTATGCTAATGATCCATATTTTGCCCAAGCACACATTAGCTCTCAAGTCATCTAAATTACACAAAGCATTACAAAGTAATGTTTGTTCAACATGTTCATACATGAAAACACAAAATTCAAATTTAGGGTCTGTTTGGGCAATTCTTGTTTATCATTTCTGTTGATAATGACTAATCGATAATCTGCGATACGCGGATTTGGATAAGCGTAAATTTGTTTGGTTCGTGCGTTTATGTGAACGTCTAGGATAAATGACCATTATGTAAAAATCTTGTAATTATAATTTTTCGGGGATAAGCGAAATTTGTAATGTTTAATATGAGTTACGAAAAATTATAATTTATTATCAAAATAATTTATAATTTGTTTTTATATAGTATTTAAATTTATAAGTAATTCATTTTCTGTTATTTATATAAATTACGGTAATCACTTAAACTATTAAAAATAACTTAAATAAACATATCTTCTCCTTTACTCCCGCCTCGCTGCTTCCTCGTCTCCCGGTCCGCTGAAACCATCGCTCCCCATCCTCCTCGCTTCGAGGGCGGAGATGACTCGCCGATCGTCCCGGGCTTCGCTCGGCTTGAAGGAGATGGCGAGGGGTCGCGGCCGGGGGATTCGGGCTTCGTGTGAGGACGCTTGCAGTCCGTCCCCGGGCTTCGCTCGGCGGAGATGGCGAGGGGTCGCGCGTGAGGGCAGAGGTCCGTACGGGCTTCGCTCGGCGAGAGGAGATGGCGAGGGTAGCGACGAGAAGTTCGGCTTCGCGTGAGGGTGAATGCGTAAAATGACGAAGCGAACGCGGATGGGAAAGCGGACGGCGGGGGTTATCGCACGATGCGTCGCCGCGGAGTATAAACGGAGTTTTTGAAAACGCTGCGAAAGCGAAGCAGGCGTGAGGTGGCCGTTTTAACTTAATGGTCGCCTTTTATAAAATTGTCACGAAAACCCTTGATCTTAAATGGCAAGGCTTATTATAATTCCGAATTCTAACAACGAAAAAGAAATCGGGCCGGGCTTAATCAAGCGGCCCAATTAATATAAAAGCCTACTGCGACACTTCATGCGGCACAATGAGCCCAGCAAAACTCATCATCTCCTCGTGCACCCGCCTCCCATGGCTCCTCCTCTCTCCCTCACGCCGGAAACCCCGCTCGCCGCCAGCCGGAACTACGTCCGCCGCGGCGGTTTTTCCACACAAATCTCCAATGCTGACATCATACGCGCCACTGCAAACCCTAACTCCAACCCGAAACAAGTTCTTTCTCTCTTCACTTCCGCTGCGCGGCGGCGCGGCTTCGGCACGAACTCCGCACCTACGTATCCCTCCTCCCCTACCTTGTTCTCCATGGCCGAATTCATGCCACGGAGCTCCTCCTCCGCCGCCTCCCCAGCGCGGGACTCAACCCCGGCCCCTCCCTCCTCTTCCCCCTCGCTTCATCCGCACTAGCCGCCGGTATCCCTTCAGATCCCGCCGCAAGATTGCTTCTCTCCCGCCTCTCCCTCCGCCTCCGCTTTCTCCTCTCTCATCGGCTTCATCATCCGCTCCGATCATCTAAGCCTCGCACGTTCCCTCCTCCTCTTCGCTGCACCCGATAAACTAGGGTTTCCGAATTAAGATTCGCCATTTCGCCGGACTTATGCGCAGGTTCTGCCGCCGGGGGACGTCGAGGAGGCGGAAGGAGCTGTTGGCGGAGAGATGGGAGGAAGGGGTGTGTTGGCCGATGTCGAGACTTGGAATTCTCTTTTAACCGTTTGTGACAATCGAAGCGTGGATGATGGGTTTCAAGTTTATCTAGCAATGGCGGAGATGGGGGTTTCGCCGGATGTGATCAGCTTCCGCGGCGGCTGATGGGGGGGATGGGGATGGAAGGGAAGGTTTTAGGGTGTAATTCTCTCTTTGGGAGAATGTTGGTGATGGGTGTTCTTCCTGATTTGGCTTTTTACAGGGTGCTCGTCAGGATCTACTGCAGAGGTGCTTGTTGGGTGATGCTGTGAGAGTTCTCAGAGCAATGAAGATTGATGGATTTCTGGAGGATGGAGGTGTTGGGGAGAAGAATGTTTGGGAATGTGGTGGGGAGATTGAAGGGGTGATTTTGTGAGGGGCGTCATTGATGACTTCATGTGTTAATTCTCTTAATACATCAAAATTGTGTGGTATGTGTGTAAATGCCACCTTAAATCTATGCATGCTTAATGAAACTTGTGTTTTTCAATTATGGATATGATAGACAGCTCATTTGGGTCTTCCTGAAGATTGTGGAGCAGAGGAGCTGTAAGTTATATGGTTTGAAGACGCGAGTTTTGTTCGGAAGAGCTTCCTTCAACTGAGGTTTTAGGTTTGGAGAGTTCTCAGTACACTTCCTTCGACTGTGTGTAGAGAAGTCTTACAATGGAAACCCTCTGCTTAAGTTTACACTTGAGGTTTGTGGGGCATAATATATTCAGCCAGTGTGTGTCACAATCAACCGAGCAAATGCTGTGTTGCACGCAGTAGATTTTTGATGTGCAATAAGAGGGAAGAAATTAAAATGAGAAGGTTTCTAAAAGAACAAGGGAACCGTTAAACTTGCTAATGTTACTCTGTATTACATTTTGGAAAGGCTCAAAGAGTATAACCCTACTTCCATCACCCTAAGCTCAAAGTACAATTCTACTTCTCTGCTTCCCATAGTTAATCAAACGGCCTACCACCATGTCTTAGATAATGGGCACAGTCCATAGCTTTTTATATATTTACACAGTGGCTTTATTTAGATACGGCATTAGAAACTGTAATGTAAATAATGTGCCTGCCCTATTGCATACCTTCATAGCTGGATTAAAAAGTTCTTGCCTGAGAGAAACCATTCTTGTTTCTTCCTTGGTCTTCTTAAGATTAGCTCAGAACTTTATTCTCTAGTCAAAAAATTGAAATTTGAAACCGTTGATTCTTCTGATTCTAATTCTTTTATTATAAAAACCTTGCATTTTATTATATCATTATACTTTGATCCTTCTCAGTGCTGCATAAGCCAGAATTCTGTAACCAAAAAACATGATCACCAATGCCGCAATGCTCGTCATTATACTAACCTGTCCTTCTACCTCAGCCTCCCTATCGCCAGTTATGTCATGGTTATGTGATAAAGCTCTGTAGAAACTAATCTCATCTTTTCTATATTGTACTCCGATTAATAGCCTGAAGTGTCGTAAATGATGTATATTTCAACCATTTCATGCAGCTTGGAACTTTCTGCACATAAAATCCTCCAGTGAGAAGAAAAGCGAGCATTGTTATGGTAACAATTGTCGATGCCTGCTTTGCATTCATTATGTGACAATCACCAGCCCTAGCCCCTGAGCCACAAGCACATAGCCTAAGATCACCACCATGGTTAACAAGAATGCTCCGAGCTCAGGCCGAAGCGAAGCCATCCAATAGATGATGAGAACAAAAACTGCTGGCAGAACGAGCTCCATCGGGAGATCGCCCACCATCCGAGCCATGAAATATGATGAGAGGGAGTACATTCCAGATGCACGTTCCTTGTTGACAATCACCCTTTCCTGTGGGAAAGTGAACACTGCATTGAAGGAGGCGAAGACGCCCCAAAGATCGAGACGAAGAAGAGCAGTCCGAACGGTCCTGCACGTCGTGAATAGCGAGTGCCACCACATTAAACCGGCGAGGAATGCGGCGGCATGACTTGGAAGACGCGGAGCGAAGGTTGAAGGTCTCGTGCCGCCTTTCCCTTAGGCTGCGCCGAAGGAGTATGGAGAATTGTTTGAACCAGCTGATTGTAGAGAAGTCTTTTGTTTCCTTTTTGCCTGTCCTTTCGCTTCCTGGTTGGTTGAGAAGATGATTGTAATATCACTTAAAGCTCTCATTGCAGGATATAAGTTTGAATTATGTGCATCAAAAATAGCACTATTGTCATTTTTTTTTAAAGTGAAATGCATCTTTTCATACATATGTTTAAAGCAGCACCAAAATGATATACATGTAAATATGATAGTTTATGTTTGAGATATGTAAATGTCCGTTGAATGATTAGATCAGAAGGTGATTTACCTATTCTCATAGCTTCAACTGAAGCCATTGAGGCAGCGATGGACGAATTCACTGAGGCCTTCACCTTAGGTGCCAAGACTTTGTTGTAGGAGGATATGAGAGATTGTTTGACTGTAGCCTTGTCTGCTGCGTCGGCCTGGTGATCTGTTCTGGTTACTCCTGCATCAAATATAATTATTAGAAAACAACTAAAGGATAAAGCTATTGAAATTGTTCAAATTTAGGAAGATCTACTTACATACAACCACTCATATATGTATTTATATATCTAACACCTGAACATTTCATTTTTTTTACATATACGCCAACATATTTTACTTTATGAAAGTTAAAATAGTATCCTTTTTTTATATGATATGGAAGATTTGGGTAGAATGTGTGTAAATGATCTCCAATTTCTCCCTGCTACGTCATTTTTTTTTCCCTTTCTTTTTTATCATATTGGAAACAAAAGAGGAGAAAGAATAACGGAAAGGGTGAGGATGATGTATGATTATTTTGATGTAGTGGGCGAGGAAATGCTCACGTGGTCATCACCCTTTTGTAAAGCAGATAGAACAAAAGTACACACAAAGCGAAAGCGCTTATGGAGAAAGGCTTTAATCGGCCGCGTAGCGCGCGACGTGTGTGTAATAGGTTGGCGGCCATTGTGCCCTTTTACCGGAGCACTAGGCCAGGTGTCTTCTCTCTAGATTAAAGTAGTTAAGATCAGCGGATCCTAAATAAAATTCAATCATGATGAGACCAAGTTGTTCCATTTGCTATTTTAATAAATTATTTGCGTATTATGGAAGAACTTTAAATTTTAGCACTAGGCCATGTTGATAAAGTTTTGATCATTATATTCTTTCACAATTTGTTTGGCTAATATATATTATAAAAACCATGTCAATTTTGTAGAACTAGTTTGTGTGTGTCTGTGTGCGTGTGTGACGCTATTGGGTCTCGTTGGTTGGCAGCATTTGTAAGACCTCGGATGTATTCATAGATATTCAACATAAATTCTTAACTTTGATCAAATTACTACAGTTGTTTAGAATTAAAATTAATCCATTTGAGCTGAACATAGAACAAAAATTCATTAAATCATAAATGGTTAAAAGAAAAGAGATTTACTACTTTAATGCCCATAAATTGATTTCCTACTTAAAGTGTGTGTTATTAACTTTATATTTTTTTAAAGTGACCCATAAACCATAAAACAAGTGATTTAAATTCATACTTTTGAAGCTACAATTAGCTTTTTTTCAGTTAATTAACCCGAGACTTTTCGCGATGATATAGTAAATCTTTTGCACCTAAAGCTACCTTGGAGGGGTCAAAGGGCTAATTAGTATAGAATTTCTCTCCTGATGGCATGACTACGTCCATCCCCAAATTCGACTTTATTATAC
Organism: Papilionanthe hookeriana x Papilionanthe teres; assembly: GCA_022702705.1. NCBI lineage: Eukaryota > Viridiplantae > Streptophyta > Magnoliopsida > Asparagales > Orchidaceae > Papilionanthe > Papilionanthe hookeriana x Papilionanthe teres. The sequence goes on along the minus strand of CM040433.1, from coordinate 39,465,308 downwards.
AATATTATATATTATAAAGTTTTTGAAATTATTTCCCTCCCCTCAAGACCAGACAAGGTCAACCGGCCCTACAAGCAGCTTCGGCCGAGGAGGCCGACCCATCAACTTGACCAATTATAGCAGCATACCAATCAGGCCGAGACCCTTTAATAGACCTAACCATGAGTTCTTTTAAGAAATCTAAATCTAACTTTCTCGACTAACCTAGCAACTAGATGACAGTATGTCTCAAACACCAAACATTGACAACCTTAAGTCTTGTATGTAGCCATAATGCTATGAAATATTCTAGATTAAAATACTACGTCTTGATAAATGATAATCAGGCGTGCAGCTTGATACGCTCTACGCCGTCATCTGGACGCTCAGAACTGACGTACGTAATATTTTACTATATTCTATGATGTACTATACACTATGTATTTTATATTTAAGGGTAACATCACACAAGTCTAATGTAGAAGTAGAGCACGTTATTATGGAATGTAGGATGACTAGAAGAGGAGGTAAAAAGAGAAAAATTTAGAGATAAAACTCAAATAATCATTTTCTTTTTATATCAATAAATCCTAAAGATAATTCTCAGACTTCTTCTTCTTCTTTTTCTTTTAATTTATTTTTAATTTTATTGTCCTTACTTCGTTATCACTATTATCTTTTAGTGCTATCTCCTCTAAGAAAACTCTTACGTAGATGGTGTGTGCTCATTGAAATTTAAAATTCTATTATTATTATTATTATTATTGTCATGAAGAAGAAAAAACATATTCTACAAGTAACATAATAATATATATATATATATATATATATATATATATATATATATATATATATATATATATATATATATATATATATATCAGAGAGGTATTTCAGAATGTTAGTGCGTAAATATAAGTTTAATGTGTTGAATCTTAAGATCTTAACAATTATTTTTCAGGAAACTTATATGACAAACATTTGGTTCTCAATATCTTGACCAATATTAGTTTGAAGATGAAGTGCCACAAAGATCATTTCATTCATTTTAGAATAATGCAAAAACATTAAATAACAATAATCAAAACAATTTATACACTCACTTTTAAATATTTTTAATTGTTTTTAAAATCCATGGTAATCAAAGTTGACAAATTATATGGGTAATATTATCCGTATTAAAATTTTATAATGATGGCACTCATAATTGCTGTTTTATTTTTAGATTAATGTATTATAAGTGAAATTAAATTAAAGTTTATATTATGTTCATCTGTGATTTAATCTGATGATTTTCTGAAGGAAAAATTTTGATCAAAATATCATAGATGAAATTCTTTTACTAAATTTTTATTTCAATGAAGTTTTGTTTATATATATGCATGTACTGGAACTCTACACTCACCATTGGCAAGGTCGAGCATGAAATCCGCCGGATTGACGAAAATCTCTGAGACAAATCCAATGGACGCAAATAGTCGACCGCATCCTTCCTCTTCCATAATAAACACATCTCCCTTCCGCCATTAACATCACCGAATCAAACATACTATAAACCCTACTAGCCGGCTGATGAATCGACGCCACCACCGCCCTTCCTTTCCTCGCCATCCCCGCCAACGTCTCCACCATCCTGCCCGCCGCAGTGGAATCTAATCCCGACGTCGGCTCGTCCACCACCCACCGCACTCGGATTCACCAGCATCTCATGCCCGATAGCCACCCGCTTCCTCTCCCCTCCCCGAAGAAACACCTTTCACAACCGTCTCCCCGCACCCTTTCAACCTAACTCCGTCATGACCACTTCCACCACGATTCCCTCACCCGATCGCCTGGAAGCCTCAGCATCGCGCAATAGGTAAGCGTTTCGCGAACGGTGAGATGCGGGTAAAGGACATCGTCCTGCGGAACGAATCCGATCCGGCGGAAGATGGAGCGGGTGGCCTTACGCCCGTTGGCGATAATGGATCCGCTGGAAGGGATGTTGCGACCGGCGAGGATAGTGAGGAAGGTGGATTTCCCGCTGCCGGATGGGCCAAGGACGGCGAGAAGTTCGCCGGCGGGGGCGATGCCTGTGATTCCTTCGAGTATTGATCGTTCTTGCGCGGAAGGAGGAGGGGGTGATGAAAGGATTCCGGTTAGGCGGATACCGGCAGTATTGTTGGCGGTGAGCTTCACACGATAGCAGACGTCGACGAAATGCAGAGAAAGGGGACGAGGGGATGACAGATCGGAGTGAAGGGATCGATCCGAGCTTCGATCTGTAGCTGGATTTGACAATTGCGGGGTTGAATTCGGGAAAATTAGCTGTTCGGGCGGCATTTCTGATGAAAGCGGGGGTGTTGAGAGGGATTTTTTGCAGGTGGAGAAGGGAAGCTGGGGACTGCGGAGGGAGTGAAAAGCAATGGAGCCATGAGATAGAGAGAAGCGTGGCGGGAAAGGGATGGCACCCGTGTAGTATTAGTGGATGGGCGGGAACCACACACGATAGAAAGAAGAAGGGGTACGTGGCGGTCTCAAGGGATTGATTCGAATTTCATAATTTTATAAATTATTTAGACGAAAAAATAATTATATATAATTAAATATATACATATAATCTAAGATATTTTGTAAAAAAATTGAGCTTTAGAATATGCCGTTTGATTTTAAGTGAATATTGTCATTTCAAAAAATAAAGTTATTGAATAATAAAATTGAATTACTAGCTAAATGCTACTAAAGAATAAATAAATAAATAAAAACTATATTATAGGTTGTATTGTACATAACCTAACTAGACCACCTTTGAAAAGATCTTTCAACATGGATATCAAGATAATGGAACGGAGTTCTTTTCATTTCGCCTCAAAGACGGTTCATCGAACTCGGTGATGTACACAGATAGCTATCAACAAACTCGATGAAATGTTTCTCCTGATACAAGCAAGTTTAGTAAAAGAAGCATGAAAATGTAAGCGAACTCGACTGAAAGCTTAAGATTGATAAGCAAACTCTCACGAATGTTGGTGTGATTCAAAGGTACTCGCTAGATCCTTTAGGCAGCAAAGCAATCTGCAACTTGTCACCTCCAAAAGTACGACTAATGAGTATGATTTGCTCGGTCATAACCAGAATATCAAGTGCATCGCTAAAGAGCTCGATCCATCAGACCCATCAGGCTCATTAATAAACTAATTTTTTGGATATATATATATATATATATATATATATATATATATATATATATATATATATATATATATATATATATATTTGTACACAAAAATATTAAAAATAAAGTAAAATTTGTTTGCCTTTTATTGTTCTACAATGGATGGGCCACAATAATATGGTACAGTGTGGGCAATTAATCACTAATGCTCTAATTTTCATTGAAGTCATCATAATTTCAATTTTTTATTAATATGACATTATACACAAAGTGCTATGATATTTAAAATATATTAAATATTGAATTTTATATAAAGCTTCACAAATGGAAGTTGATGTGATACGTTGAGTGAATTATTACCAAACTTGCCACTTAAAAATGCTAAATAGTTTTAAAACCAACATATAACTTTGAAATTGTAAGGGTGATCAAAGTATTAGTAAAGAAAATATTGGACCAACATAACATTATTTGTTAGAGAAATTTACACAATGCCGCGCAATTCTTATATATTTATTCGTCTAGCATCTAAAACTTGATATTTACATCAATAACATACTTTTTCGTGTTATAAACGTACGTAGCGAAAGACATATTTCGCTTTCAAAAGAATTAGTAATGGCTGTGTTTTCTATGTACTGATTGAGGACTTCAGTGATATGTATATATTAGATATGTAAATACGTAAGTATTGTGCGATATGAATGTAAATGTGCTTTTTTTATTCTAATATTGTGTTAATCATATATTCGTATATTTGCTTACAATTTGAACTTTAAGCTTGACTATGAGTTACAATTTGAGCTTGGTTTACATCTCCAACTTGAGTTTATTTTTTAGATTAATTATTTGATATGGTATCCTTTTAAATTGCCCCTTGTTAGGTAATAGTGATGCCCATGGAATTGATGTTACAAATCAAGATATATTTGATCTATTTAAGGCTAATTTGAGCTCCGTTGATATGTGATTCGTTAAAGTAAAGATATATTTGGGACAGCTGCAGTTTATTAAAAAATAGCTATGAAACCGCTAATGATTAATCGATCTTTCAAAAAGCTACTTGGTGAAAGCTATGGTTAGATGTCTATACATTGTCGTCTTTAGATAGGACATGTGGGAAAACTTAGATTTCAGTGATATTTTTTTGAAAAAAATATTAAAATATAGTTCATCGAAAACAAATAAAACTGCAGTGTGATGCTGCACCGCCACACACCACCGCCCCAAACGAACCCTAAGATAAATATATAATACTACAATATTAAAAATGAGTATGTAATAAGACTAGTCGAAAGAAGAGACGCAGTAGAGATAATTGTGTCATGTAGAATCAACCATGCATGTGGTGTCAAAATACCCTAACTTTAGAAGATATGGCTCTCAATTTATAAATTTAAATAGAGGTTCGATGCTACTTAATTAGGGTTGTAGATTTAGCTTAAAGTTTGTTAATTGCTCGAAATTTTTATTCAAATTTTGGCTCGCTTTAGATTTCATTGAAATAAAAGAGCTGGACTATGGGCGAAAACATTCGATGAAGTTTTATAGAGCCGATTTTGAGTCATGCACGGATCGGCTCGGCGGGTTGAGAATGGCTCGATTTTTTTTTTAATGAAAGTATGTATAATGCGTATGACGACAATGAATTTTTCATTATCCAACACAAATCCGAGCCTGACATAATTATCGGTGTTATGTTTTGAGAAGCGAGAAACGTTCGAATATTGATAAAAAGTTATCCAAAACTACGATATCAGCAAAACATAGTCAGGCCACAGCCGACTTCAATGAAATAGCGCAATGATATAAAAACTAATTCAATCAAGTCAAATGTGAAAACACAAATCAATCATTCATAGCTCTTGATAGATTTTTGGACAAATTTGGAAGGTGAGCAGAGGTGCTATTGTTCATATTTTATCATGAATTAGTAGCACTCAGCAAAGCAGATACGACAAGTGCAATAACTCAGTCTGACATCGTTAAAGGCCATAAAATGCACAAAAGTCGTTTGATCGAAAGTCACCTGCGTCATCTCGTAAAATGGTTGCATTAATTGCGCGAAACGGCCTGAAACAAACCATAACCTCCCGCATGGGGAGGAGTTAGAAGCTGAGAGCCCCGAGGCCGCAGGGAGAAGTTGCAGCACCACAGCGAGCCCCCTTCGACTACCGGCGGCCGCCGTCGACCCCGCCAGGCCGCCGTTGATCACCACCAGGTACCGTCGACCCCGAGGCCTGCGAGTCGTCGGCTACGATCGTCTTGTCGTCGGCCGTCACGGAAGCCTCTTGTTGACATCCTTCGAGCGAGTAAATTGTTACGCTAATTCTGATCGTTAATTCTTCCTGTTATATGTTGTTAATCGACGTTGTAATCTCGAAGAATATAATCAGCATTTCTCGTCGTGAACGCCATTGTAATAATCGATCGATAGTGGATTTTCGCAAGCGTATGTACTTGTGTTTTCCTTAACGGGTTTTAAAGTAAAAACTTTTAAGTCGTCGGCTGTTTGTTTATTTGTATGTGTGTTGAATTTTCGTATAACGTTTAGACGATAAATTCGTTCTTTCTACCGCCGTGGTGCAACGCGTGATGCTAAATAAAATGGAATGTAATGAGTTACGACATGTTTCGATTTCGAGTTTAGCGGGCTTGAAGTCAAACGTAAGAGCTGCACGGTCGATTTCGATCGAATCGGTACGTTGATCTGATTTAGAGTTAGCTCATTCATTTTCGAAATCATTCCGTTAACGTCTTAATATAATAATTAATTCAAAACTTTCTAATCCTTTATGTTGACATGTAAGCCATTCTCCCTTGAAAGGAGGTGCGGCTGTTGGGCTGACTTTGATTGCACTGCTTGACTAATTTTAAATTCTGTCTAATGGACCTAAGGCTGATATGCCATTCCTATGGAACTCCACCTCACAGTTCACCCCATCTCAGGTGCTGACAACTGGGGTTGGAGAGGCCGGAATGTGAATGTGGGGGTCCAATCTATTATCAATATTAAAGTCCAATTTCGACCGTTAATTTTGCCGGGGGCAGGTGGCCGGGCTTAGGGGAGAAATTTTCTATGCGGTAGGTTTGACCCATTTCCCGTACTGATGCATGAAAGTTTAAATAAATATATAATTAAATTACACAAAATTTAAATTTTAAATAAAAAGTAACTATTTTAGATTATCTTTTAAAATAAAATAATATGTTTTGATAAAAACTATAATATAAAATTTATTTTTGTCAAAATCATGGAATTATGACACATGTTTCCATTTTCAAAGCATTGGTAGTAAATTAAATTTGATTTTTTTTAATTCTTTTTAATTATTAAAAGGGATTTGTCGGTCGTTTGAAGAAATTGCTTATAGTGAGGCTCTTGATGATAATATTAATTTTTGTATATATAGTGGCAGCATGTGTGAATAAAATATATTTATGCACTGCTTTCGTATATCAGTTATTAGAGCATCTGCTTTGTCTGTTATAAATCCCTTGTGATCTAGGGTTTGAATCCCTAGACTGAAAGAGGTGGAGATATAGTTGAAAGTGAGGACCAGAAGGGTTCTGTTGGAGTCACGACCCAAGGTTCTCTTAACTCTATATTTTATAAATGTACAACAAAATATTAAAATTTAGTTCTTGCATGTGTGTTATAATGCTTCACTTAGTATGCCTTTTTTGAACTCTTGCTAGAGGTATTTTAGTTAAAATTTTCTATGGATTTAGAGTATTTAAGTAAATAATTAGTATTGTTTATGCAGTGATAGAAGTGAAAATCTAGATGATGAAACTCTTATTACAATCAAAATTCTCCTTTAGAGATATTTACAACACCATCATTAAATGCACCATGTGAACAACATTTATTAAGATGCATGTCATAATGAGAGTGGTTCATATAATAAATAATTAATAAAGTTCACATAATAAGAATTATTATATCATGAAACCAAGAGACGATTAATTTGTTATTTCATCACTACTTCGTTGGTGAGCTTACTATCATGATATGTTATTTTCATTATCCAATGTCGCGCAATTAGGATTTAGAACTAATATACATTAACATGATTGATTGACCTTAATTCAATGTCCTCTAATATCTGATCAATTTTGATGTGGTGGGTGATAAACACTAGATGGTAAGATCAAACGTTCCATGAGGTCAGCTCAGATGCATTTGAGCTGAATTGCTAGCTTTTTTTCGAAAGAGTATGATAGGATCTAACATCACTATTGAAAGAATAAAATAATAATAGATGAGAGTAAAATAAGCTCGTCTATTCTAAAGCTATTATGATTAGTGGCATGTCCATCATAAATCATTTTAATGAGAAATGTCTAAGTAACGAACAATAATACCATTTTAAAGAATCATGGTATGCTAATGATCCATATTTTGCCCGAGCACATTAGCTCTCAAGTCATCTAAATTACACAAAGCATTACAAAGTAATGTTTGTTCAACATGTTTACGCCATGAAAGCTTACAAAATTCAAATTTAGGGTCTGTTTGGGGCAGTTGAGAACTATCAGAGATTCTGGCGATAAGCGATTTATTCGATAATCTACGATACGCAGCTGATTTGGATAAAGCTATGCCAGTTGTTTGGTTCGATGCGTTTGTAACCAAATTGATGCTAGGATAAATGGCAATTGTACCGTCTTGTAATTATAATTTTCCGGGATAAAACTGAAATTTGTAATGTTTAATATGAGTTATGAAAAATTATAATTTGTTATCAAAATAATTTATAATTTGTTTATTTATATAATTATTTAAATTTATAAGTAATTCATTTTCTGTTATTTATATAAATTACTAATTATTAATCACTTAAACTATTAAAAATAACTTAAATAAACATATCTTCTCCTTTCTCAGCCTCGCTGCTTCCTCGTCTCCCAGATTCGCCTGAAACCATCGCTCCCCATCCTCCTCGCTTAGGGCAGAGATGACTCGCCGATCCGTCTGGGCTTCGCTCGGCAGAGGAGATGGCGAGGGGTCGCGACGAGAAGTTCGGGCTTCGCGTGAGGGCAGAGGTCCGTCTGGGCTTCGCTCGGCAGAGGAGATGGCGAGGGGTCGCGCGTGAGGGCAGAGGTCCGTCTGGGCTTCGCTCGGCAGAGGAGATGGCGAGGGGTAGCGACGAGAAGTTCTGGCTTCGCGTGAGGGTAGATGCGTAAAATGACGAAGCAAACGCGGATGGGAAAGCAGACCACGGGGGTTATCGCACGATCTGCGTGCTTCACAAATTATAAACGGAGTTTTTGAAAACGCTCCTGAAAAGCCCGAAACAAACGTGACGGCGGCATTTTTGAAAACACCGTCGCACTTATAAGCTGTCCCAAACGCAGTCTTAAATGGCAAGACTATTATAATTTCAAATTCTAACAACGAAAAAGAAATCGGGCCGGGCTTAATCAAGCGGCCCAATTAATATAAAAGCCTCTACGACACTTCATGCGGCACAATGAGCCCAGCCAAACTCATCATCTCCTCGTGCACCCGCCTCCCATGGCTCCTCCTCTCTCCCTCACGCCGGAAACCCCAACTCGCCGCCAGCCGGAACTCGGTCCGCCGCGGCGGTTTTCCACAAATCTTCAATGCTGACATCATACGCGCCACTGAAAACCCTAACTCCAACCCGAAACAAGTTCTTTCTCTCTTCACTTCCGCTGCGCGGCAGCGCGGCTTCCGGCACGAACTCCTCACCTACGTATCCCTCCTCCCCTACCTTGTTCGCCATGGCCGAATTCATGCCACGGAGCTCCTCCTCCGCCGCCTCCCCAACGCGGGACTCAACCCCGGCCCCTCTCTCCTCTTCCCCCTCGCTTCATCCGCATTAGCCGCCGGTATCCCTTCAGATCCCGCCGCAAGATTGCTTCTCTCCGCCTCTCCCTCCGCCTCCGCTTTCTCCTCTCTCATCGGCTTCATCATCCGCTCCGATCATCTAAGCCTCGCACGTTCCCTCCTCCTCTTCGCTGCACCCGATAAACTAGGGTTTCGAATTAAGATTCGCCATTTCGCCGGACTTATACGCAGGTTCTGCCGCCGGGGGGACGTCGAGGAGGCGGAGGAGCTGTTGGCGGAGATGGGAGGAAGGGGTGTGTTGGCCGATGTCGAGACTTGGAATTCTCTGCTTTTAACCGTTTGTGACAATCGAAGCGTGGATGATGGGTTTCAAGTTTATCTAGCAATGGCGGAGATGGGGGTTTCGCCGGATGTGATCAGCTTCACGACGCTGATGGGGAGGATGGGGATGGAAGGGAAGGTTTTAGGGTGTAATTCTCTCTTTGGGAGAATGTTGGTGATGGGTGTTCTTCCTGATTTGGCTTTTTACAGGGTGCTCATCAGGATCTACTGCAAGAATTGCTTGTTGGGTGATGCTGTGAGAGTTCTCAGAGCAATGAAGATTGATGGATTTCTGGAGGATGGAGGTGTTGGGGAGAAGAATGTTTGGGAATGTGGTGGGGAGATTGAAGGGGTGATTTTGTGAGGGGCCTCGTTGGTGGCTTCATATGTTAATTCTCTTAAAGGTATTTAGCTGTTAGATTTGCAAATACATCAAAATTGTGTGGTATGTTTGTATGTAATGCCATCTTAAATCTATGCAAGCTTAATGAAACTTGTGTTTTTCAATTATGGATATGATACACAGCTCATTTGGGTCTTCCTGGAGATTGTGGAGTTGAGGAGACGCGAGTTTTGTTCGGAAGAGCTTCCTTCAACTGAGGTTTTAGGTTTGGAGAGCTCTTAGTACACTTCCTTCGACTGTGTGTACTGAGAAGTCTTACAAGGGAAACCCTCTACTTAAGTTTACACTTGAGGTTTGTAGGGCATAATATATTCAGCCAGTGTGTGTCACAATCAACCGACCAAATGCTGTGTTGCACGCAGTAGATTTTTGATGTGCAATAAGAGGAAGAAATTAAAATGAGAAGGTTTCTAAAAGAACAAGGGAACCGTTAAACCTGCTTACAATATTACTCTGTATTACATTTTGGAAAAGCTCAAAGTATAACCCTACTTCCATCACCCTAAGCTCAAAGTACAATTCTACTTCTCTGCTTCCCATAGTCAATCAAACTGCCTACCACCATGTCTTAGATAATGTGCACAGTCCATAGCTTTTTATATATTTACACAGTGGCTTTATTTAGATACTGCAGTAGAAACTGTAATGTAATTAATGTGCCTGCCCTATTGCATACCTTCATAGCTGGATTAAAAAGTTCTTGCCTGAGAGAAACTTTTCTTGTTTCTTCCTTGGTCTTCTTAAGATTAGCTCAGAACTTTATTCTCTGGTCAAAAAATTGAAATTTGAAACCAGTGATTCTTCTGATTCTAATTCTTTTATTATAAAAACCTTGCATCATATTATATCATTATACTTTGATCCTTCTCAGTGCTGCATAAGCCAGAATTCTGTAACCAAAAAACATGATCACCAATGCCGCAATGCTCGTCATTATACTAACCTGCCCTTCTACCTGGGCCTCCCTATCGCCAGTTATGTCATGGTTATGTGATAAAGCTCTGTAGAAACTAATCTCATCTTCTCTATATTGTACTCCGATTAATAGCCTGAAGCAATAGAAAGTAAACGATGTATATTTCAACCATTGCATGCAGCTTGGAACTTTCTGCACGTAAAATCCTCCGGTGAGAAGAAAAGCGAGCATTGTTATGGTAACAATTGTCGATGCCTGCTTTGCATTCATTATAGCAGCTCCAATCACCAGCCCTAGCCCCTGAGCCACAAGCACATAGCCTAAGATCACCACCATGGTTAACAAGAATGCTCCGAGCTCTGGCCGAAGCGAAGCCATCCAATAAATGATGAGAACGAAGACTGCTGGCAGAATGAGCTCCATCGGTAGATCGCCCACCATCCGAGACATGAAATATGATGAGAGGGAGTACATTCCAGATGCACGTTCCTTGTTGACAATCACCCTTTCCTGTGGGAAAGTGAACACTGCATTGAAGGAGGCGAAGACGCCCCAAAAGATCGAGACGAAGAAGAGCAGTCCGAACCGGTCCTGCACGTCGTGAATGCTTGAGTGCCACCACATTAAACCGGCGAGGAATGCGGCAGCCATGACTTGGAAGACGCGGAGCGAGTTGAAGGTCTCGTGCCGCCTTTCCCGTAGGCTGCGCCGAAGGAGTATGGAGAATTGTTTGAACCAGCTGATTGTAGAGAAGTCTTTTGTTTCCTTTTTGCCTGTCCTTTCGCTTCCTGGTTGGTTGAGATGATGATTGTAATATCACTTAAAGCTCTCATTGCAGGATATAAGTTTGAATTATGTGCATCAAAAATAGCACTATTGTCATTTTTTTAAAAAGTGAAATGCATCTTTTCATACATATGTTTAAAGCAGCACCAAAATGATATACATGTAAATATGATAGTTTATGTTTGAGATATGTAAATGTCCGTTGAATGATTAGATCAGAAGGTGATTTACCTATTCTCATAGCTTCAGCTGAAGCCATTGAGGCAGCGATGGACGAATTCACTGAGGCCTTCACCTTAGGTGCCAAGACTTTGTTGTAGGAGGATACGAGAGATTGTTTGACTGTAGCCTTGTCTACTGCGTCGGCCTGGTGATCTGTTCTGGTTACTCCTGCATCAAATATAATTATTATTAGAAAACAACTAAAGGATAAAGCTATTGAAATTGTTCAAATTTAGGAAGATCTACTTACATACAACCACTCATATATGTATTTATATATCTAACACCTGAACATTTCATTTTTTTACATATACGCCAACATATTTTACTTTATGAAAGTTAAAATAGTATCTTTTTTTTATATGATATGGAAGATTTGGGTAGAATGTGTGTAAATGATCTCCAATTTCTCCCCGCTACGTCATTTTTTTCCCCTTTCTTTTTTTATCAAATGGAAACAAAAGAGAAGAAAGAATAACGGAAAGGGTGAGGATGATGTATGATTATTTTGATGTAGTGGGCGAGGAAATGCTCCCGTGGTCATCACCCTTTTGTAAAGCAGATAGAACAAAAGTACACACGAAGCGAAAGCGCTTATGGAGAAAGGCTTTAATCGGCCGCGTAGCGCGCGACGTGTGTGTAATAGGTTGGTGCGTCATTGTGCCCTTTTACCGGAGCACTTGGCCAGGTGTCTTCTCTTTAGATTAAAGTAGTTAAGATCAGCGGATCCTAAATAAAATTCAATCATGATGAGACCAAGTTGTTCCATTTGCTATTTTAATAAATTATTTGCGTATTATGGAAAAACTTTAAATTTTAGCACTAGGCCATGTTGATAAAGTTTTGATCATTATATTCTTTCACAATTTGTTTGGCTAATATATATTATAAAAACCATGTCTATCTTGTAGGACTAGTTTGTGTGTGTCTATGTGTGACGCCACTGTGTCTCATTGGTTGGCAGCATTTGTAAGACCTCGGAAGTATTCATACATATTCAACATAAATTCTTAACTTTGATCAAACTACTAAAATCGTTTAGAATTAAAATTAATCCATTTGAGCTGAACATAGAACAAAAATTCATTAAATCATAAATGGTTAAAAGAAAAGAGATTTACTACTTTAATGCCCATAAATTGATTTCCTACTTAAAGTGTGTGTTATTAACTTTATATTTTTTTTTAAAGTGACCTATAAACCATAAAACACGTGATTTAAATTTATACTTTTGAAGCTACAATTAGCTTTTTTTCAGTTAATTAACCCGAGACTTTTCGCGATGATATAGTAAATCTTTTGCACCTAAGCTACCTTAGTGGGGTCAAAGGGCTAATCAGTATAGAATTTCTCTCCTGATGGCATGACTACGTCCATCCCCAAATTCGACTTTATTATACAATATTATATATTATAAGAAGTTTTTTGAAATTATTTCCCTCCCCTCAAGACAAGAGAAGGTCAACCGGCCCTACAAGCAGCTTCGGCCGAGGAGGCCGACCCATCAACTTGACCAAATATAGCAACATACCAATCAGTTCGAGACCCTTTAATAGATCTAACCATGAGTTCTTTTAAGAAATCTAAATCTAACTTTCTCGACTAACCTAGCAACTAGATGACAGTATGTCTCAAACACCAAACATTGACAACCTTAAGTCTTGTATGTAGTCATAATGCTCTGAAATATTCTAGATTAAAATACTACGTCTTGATAAATGATAATCAGACGTGTAGCTTGATACGCTCTACGCCGTCATCTGGACATCCAGACAACATACGTAATATTTTACTATATTCTATGACGTACTATACACTATGTATTTTATATTTAAGGGGTAACATCACACAAGTCTAATGTAGAAGTAGAGCACGTTATTATGGAATGTAGGATGAATAGAAGAGGAGGTAAAAGAGAAAAATTTAGAGATAAAACTCAAATAATCATTTCTTTTTTATATCAATAAATCCTAAAGATAATTCTCAGACTTCTTCTTCTTTTTTTTCTTTTAATTTATTTTTAATTTTATTGTCCTTACTTCGTTATCACTATTATCTTTTAGTGCTATCTCCTCTAAGACAACTCTTACGTAGATGGTGTGTGCTCATTGAAATTTAAAAATTCTATTACTATTATTATTATTGTCATGAAGAAGAAAAAACATATTCTACAAGTAACATATATATATATATATATATATATATATATATATATATATATATATATATATATATATATATATATATATATATATCGGGAAATTATTTCAGAATGTTAGTGCGTAAATATAAGTTTAATGTGTTGAATCTTAAGATCTTAACAATTATTTTCAGAAAACTTATATGACAAACATTTGGTTCTCAATATCTTGACCAATATTAGTTTGAAGATGAAGTGACACAAGATCATTTCATTCATTTTAGAATAATGCAAAAACATTAAATAACAATAATCAAAACAATTTATACACTCACTTTTAAATATTTTTAATTGTTTTAAAATCCATGGTAATCAAAGTTGACAAATTATATGGGTAATATTATCCGTATTAAAATTTTATAATGATAGCACTCATAATTGCTGTTTTATTTTTAGATTAATGTATTATAAGTGAAATTAAATTATAGTCTATATTATGTTCTTCAGTGATTTAATCTGATGATTTTCTGAAGGAGAAATTTTGATCGAAATATCATAGATGAAATTCTTTTTACTAAATTTTTATTTTAATGAAGTTTTTGTTTATATATATGCATGTACTGGAACTCTACACTCACCATTGGCAAGGTCGAGCATGAAATCAGCCGGATTGACGAAAATCTCTGAGACAAATCCAATCGACGCAAAATAGTCGACCGCATCCCTTCCTCTTCCATAATAAACACATCTCCCTTCCGCCATTAACATCACTGAATCAAACATACTATAAACCCTACTAGCCGGCTGATGAATCGACGCCACCACCGCCCTTCCTTTCCTCGCCATCCCCGCCAAAGTCTCCACCATCCTGCCCGCCGCAGTGGAATCTAATCCCGACGTCGGCTCATCCACCACCACCGCACTCGGATTCACCAACATCTCATGCCCGATCGCCACCCTCTTCCTCTCCCCTCCCGAAACACCTTTCACAACCGTCTCCCCGCACCCTTTCAACCCTAACTCCGTCATGACCACTTCCACCGATTCCCTCACCCGATCGCCTGGAAGCCTCAGCATCGCGCAATAGGTAAGCGTTTCGCGAACGGTGAGATGCGGGTACAGTACATCGTCCTGCGGAACGAATCCGATCCGGCGGAAGACGGAGCGGGTGGCCTTACGCCCGTTGGCGATAATGGATCCGCTGGAAGGGATGTTGCGACCGGCGAGGATAGTGAGGAAGGTGGATTTCCCGCTGCCGGACGGGCCAAGGACGGCGAGAAATTCGCCGGCGGGGGCGATGCCTGTGATTCCTTCGAGGATTGATCGTTCTTGCGCGGAAGGAGGAAGGGGAGATGAAAGGATTCCGGTTAGGCAGATACCGGCAGTGTTATTGGTGGTGAACTTCACACGATAGCAGACGTCGACGAAATGCAGAGAAAGGGGATGAGGGGATGACAGATCGGAGTTAAGGGATCGCTCCGAGCTTCGATCTGTAGCTGGATTTGACAATTGTGGGGATGAATTCGGGAAAATTAGCTGTTCGGGCGGCATTTCTGATGAAAGCGGAGGTGTTGAGAGGGATTTTTTGCAGGTGGAGAAGGGAAGCTGGGGACTGCGGAGGGAATTTAAAGAGAAGCAAGGGAGCCATGAGATAGAGAGAGAAGCGTGGCGGGAAAGGGATGGCACCCGTGTAGTGAGTGGGTGGTGGGGTCCACACACGATAGAAAGAAGAAGGGGTACGTGGCGGTCTTAAGGGATTGATTCGAATTTCATTATTTTATAAATTATTTAGACGAAAAAATAATTATATATAATTAAATATATACATATAATCTAAGATATTTTGTAAAAAATTGAGCTTTAGAATATGCCTTTTGATTTTTAATTGAATATTGTCATTTCAAAAGATAAAGCTATTGAATAATAAAATTGAATTACTAGCTAAATGCTACTAAAGAATAAATAAATATTATATTATAGGTTTTATTATACATAGTCTTACTAGACCACCTTTGATAAGATCTTTTAACATGAATATCAAGTGGCCGATAAATAGACATAAACAAGATAATGGAACGGAGTTCTCCTCATTTCGCCTCAAAAACTGTTCATCTAGCTCGGTGATGTAGACAGGTAGCTATCAACAAACTCGGTAGAAATGTTTCTCCTGATACAAGCAATTTTAGTAAAAGAACTATGAAAATGTAAGCGAACTCGACTGAAAGCTTTAAGATTGATAAACAAACTCTCACGAATGTTGGTGACATTCAAAGGTACTCGCTAGATTCTTTTAGGCAGCAAAAAACTTTGCAACTTGTCACCTCCAAAAGTACGACTAATGAGTGTCATTTGCTCGGTCATAACCAGAAGAGCTCGATCCATCAGACCCATCAGGCTCATTAAATACTTATCCTATCTTATTGGTAAGGAAACTAATTTTTTGGATATATATATATATCCAAAAAATTAAAAAATAAAGAAAAATTTGTTTGCCTTTTCTTGTTCTACAATAGATGGGCCACAATAATATGGTACGAGGTGGCGGGCAATTAATCACTAATGCTCCTAATTTTCATTGAAGTCATCATAATTTCAATTTTTTATTAACATGACATTATACACAAAGTGGTATGATATTTAAAATATATTAAATATTGAATTTTATATAAAGCTTCACAAATGGAAGTTGATGTGATACGTTGAGTGAATTATTACCAAACTTGCCACTTAAAAATGCTAAATAGTTTAAATACCAAAATATAATTTTAAAATTGTAAGGGTGATCAAAGTATTAGTAAAGAAAATATTGGACTAGCATAACATTATTTCATAGAGAAATTTACATAATGCCGCATAATTCGTATATATTTATTAATCTAGCACGTAAAACTTGATATTTACATCTATAACGTACATTTTGGTGTTATAAACGTACGCATGACACGACATATTTCGCTTTTAAAAAAAAATAGTAATAGTTGTATTGTCTATGTACTGATTGAGGACTTCAATGATATGTATATGTTAGATATGTAAATACGTAAGGATTGTGCAGTATGAACGTAAATGTGCCTTTTTTTTCTGAGATTGTGTTAATTATATATTCATATATTTGCTTACAATTTGAACTTTAAGCTTGACTATGAGTTTCAATTTGAGCTTGGTTTACATCTCCAATTTGTTTTTACTTTTTAGATTAATATTTGATATGGTATCCTTTTATATTGCACCTTGTTAGGGAATAGTGATGCCCATGGAATTGATGTGATGAATCAAGATATGTTTGATTTATTTATTGCTAATTTGAGCTTCGTTGATATGTGATTTGTAAAATTAAAAATATGTTAGGAGCAGCTGCAGTTTATTAAAAAATAGCTATGAAACCGCTAATGATTAATCGATGCTCAAAAAACTGCGGTGACTATAGTTAGATCACATCTAAAAAGCTGTCATCGCATCTATATATGACAGGTGGGAAAATGTAGATTTCAACGACGATTTTTAAAAAAAAAATGTCAAAATATAGTTTACTGAAACAAATAAAATTGCGTTCACCACCGTCCCAAACGGACCAAAAGATAAATATATAATACTACAATATTAAAAATGGGTATATATTAAGACTAGTAGAAAGGAGAGACTCAATAGAGATAAGTTGTCCTGCTAGAATCAACCATGCATATTGTGTAAAAATATCCTATGTTTATAAGATATGGCTCTCAATTTATAAATTTAAATAGAGGTTCGATGCTACTTAATAAGGGTTATAAATTTAGCTCAAAGTTTGTTAATTGCTCCAAAATTTTATTCAAATTTTGGCTCGCTTTAGATTTCATTAAAATAAAAGAGCTGGACTAAGGGCGAAAACATTCGATGAAATTTTATAGAGCCGATTTTGAGTCATGCACAGATCGACTCAAACTGGTTCAAGATTGACTCAATGTTTTTTTTTTAATGAAGACTATGTATAATGCTTGATACGACAACAATGAATTTTCATTATCCAACATAAATCTCGTGGCACGACACGAATCTCGGTGTTATCTTTTGAGCAAGAAACATTCAAATATTGATAAAAAGTTATCCAAAACTCTGATATCAGCAAACTTATAGTCAAACTGACCGACTCAATGAGACAAACCTAATGATATAAAAACTAATTCAATTCGAGTCAAATCAAGCACAAATCAAGTCATTAAACCACTCTTGATAGATTTTTGGACAAATTTGGAAGGTCAAACAGATGACGACACTAGCAAACCTATACTTGAATCGAGCGCCTCAACAAGACGAATCTAACGTGTCTAAAACCACTCAATTCTGACATCGTTAAGGCCATAAAATGCCCATAAAGTCATTTGATCAAGGGAATTCCTCTGCATCATCTCATCAAAATGGTTGCATTAATTGCACCTGAAACACTATAAATAGTCCTCTAACCCTCACATGAGGAGGGGGTTGAAGCCTAGAGAGAGTCTGAGGCCTTGAGGAGAAGTTGCAGCACTATCGCCGACCTCCTTCGACTACCGCTGACCCCCGCCGACCCCCGCCGACCTTCGTTCATCACCACCGACCACCGTCGACCAAGACCTACCGTCGTCAACTACGATCGATCTTTGTCGTCGACCATCACCGACCTCTGTTGACATCCTTCAACCGTCATCGACTACCGCTAATTACAATCGTTAATTGCTACCGACTAGATGTTATTAATCAACACTGTAATCTGAAGAATATAATCACTATTTTCCGTCTGTGAGACATGAATTTTTTGTAATAATCAATCAATAGTGGATTTTCACAACTGGGTCAAAGCCCTGTGTTTTTTCCCTTAACGGGTTTTCCAAGTAAAAACTTTTAGAGTCGTCACTGCTTGTTTATTTGTATGTGTGTTGAATTTTCGTATAACGTTTAGACGATAAATTCGTTACTCTACCGCCGTGAATTTTTTAGCACGCATCAATGCTAAATAAAATGGAATGTAATGAATTACAACATGTTTCGATTTCGAGTCGAGCGTGCTTGAAGTCAAACATAAAGACTCGCCAGTCGATTTCGATCCGAACTCAATTCATTTGATCTGATTTAGGATTAGCTCCAACTCGGCTCGAGATCAGCTCGTTAACAGCACTAATATAATAATTAATTCAAAGACTTTTTAATCCTTTATGTTGACATGTAAGCCATTCTCCCTTGAAAGGAGGTGCGGCTGTTGGGTTGACTTTGATTGCACTGCTTGACTAATTTTAAATTCTGTCTAATGGACCTAAGGCTGATATGCCATTCCTAAGAAACTCCACCTCACAGTTCACCCCATCTCAGGTGCTGACAGCTGGGTTGGAGAGGCGGTGTAATCTGGGGGTCTAAGCTATTATCAAGATTAAAAAGAGTCCAATTTCGACCGTTAATTTTGCCGGGGGCAGGTGGCGGGCTTAGGGGAGAAATTTTCTATGGGGTAGGTTTGACCCATTTCCCGTACTAATGCATGAAAGTTTAAATAAATATATAATTAAATTACCCAAAATTTAATTTTAAATAAAAAGCACCTATTTTAAATTATCTTTTAAAATAAAATATTATTTTCATAAAAACTATAATATAAAGTTTATTTTTGTCAAAATCATGGAATTATGACACATGTTTCCATTTTTAAAGCATTAGTAGTTAATTAAATTTGATTTTTTTTTTAATTATTAAAAGGGATTTGTCGGTCGTTTGAAGCTAAGCACAGTGAGGCTCTTGATGATAATATTAATTTTTTGTATATATAGTGGCAGCATGTGTGAATGAAATATATTTATGCACTGCTTTTATATATCAGTTGTTAGAGCATCTGCTTTGTTCGTTATAAATCTCATCTGATCTAGGGTTTGAATTCCTTGACTGAAAGAGGTGGAAGATCTAACATAAGGAGAGGATCAGAAAGGCTCCATTGGAGTCATGGCGCAAGGTTCTCTTAAAATATCTGAAGAGAGTTCCCCCTATAGTCTCTCTCTTTATTTTATAAATGTATAGGAAAATATTAAAAATAAGTCATTTGGTCCAAAAGTTTAACTGCGACGACTTAATGAGAAACCGTATTGCTTGTTATATGGCTTATAAATTAGGATGTGACATGTTAATTACAAGTATCAATCTCGACATTTGCATTCTTATATTTATGAGGATTGTTGAGAAAATGAGCTAGACTAGTAGGTTTGAATGGTCTATTCGTCAGATGAAACGATTTCGCCGATTTGGCTTGTTTGTTCTCTAAGACAGTTTGGTAGACAGCTGGCATATCGGCGAATTAAGTTAGCAGCTCTCCCTAACAGGTCACTCTGGCTGACCTAAGCCCACAAGGCCGGTTCAGTTTAAAATTTCCCCAAAATTTATAGAATAAACTTTACCAACTTAATTCAACATATATGAACTACTCTCATTTTGTCGAACACGAATATAGAATTTTAAAGTGCATAGGAACTCAATTATCTTAAGTAGAATCTCTCTAAACATATAGACATATTTAAAGTGTATATATTAAGAAAATGTTGTCATATAATAAAAATAATAAACTTTAGAAAAAACTAATTACTAGTGATCATGATTTAATTAATCTCAAAATTTTTGTTGAATAATTAATGAATATATTGATGACTATAATCGAAAAATATATTCTTATAAAACATGTCTATTTATATAATGAATTTTTTTATTTCCTTTAATTTATTTGGTGGTATAAATGTTAAAAGTACAATTTAAACGGGTGATGTATGTAAATATATGAAAAAAGGGGGGTATCATAAGAAAATGATAATATAGGCTTATAAAACACAGAACCCTATATCGTGGAGGGTGGTCCCTACGACTAGCGGGGAAGCACTGTGCGGAAAGCCGTGGGAAAAGGAATTTGGTGGGGCCCAATAGCCTTTCGGGTTTCGCCGTGTCGAGAGCAGCGTCGCTCAATATTTCATCGTATAGTGGGTCCCACGAAGCATTGTTGAAAAAAGAGCACCACGTGTCCCTCAATGATGCAAGCAACCACATGACTCCCACCCTCCTCCGATCAGGATTTAATAATGGATCGGTAACTCATATATAAAAAATTTAGAATTTTTTTGAATAAAGAGGTGTCTCCTTATGAAAAAGAAGATCTATTGAAATTTAATGGGTTGGGGGAGCGAGGGCGTTTTAATAATTTATCCGTAGGTTTTATCTATAAATAGATGTGTAAATCTATGGGTATGTGAACCGAACTTATAACTCCTATGAAATAGTGAATTTGTCGCTCTGCTCCTGAGAATGTAGACATCTTTGCCGAACCTCGTTAAATCTCTGTGTTGTTCTTCTTATAGATTTGTGTTTTGCTCGCCGTAAATTGCACAAAAATTGGTATCAGAGCTTGGTTCTAGGGCGGAGGTGATCGATACAGGGAAGAGAAGAAGGATTTTGAGATTTGGTTTGCGGCAGAGGTGTAAGTTTGGTTCTGGCGCCCCAGAAGGAATTTCGGATCCGGACAGGAGCATGTTCGGGTTGTAGGCATAGTTGAGCGGCGGTTGGGCAGACTCGCAGGTGGAGTTCGATGTGAGGTTCGACGATCGAGGTGAAACAGTTTGATCGCAGTGCGTGGCGTAGGACATGAGATTTCCAGTGATTCATGGTAAGAGGTCTTCGTTCGGCTCTTCAGCGAAATGGGCGCAGGCTTCGATTAAGCGCAAGAAGGATTTCGCGGAGCACCTTCAGCGACGCAGGCGACGGAGGAAGGCCTGGTCCGCGAATCGCGGCTACTGGCAAGACGCCTGCGACGAAGGAAGGAGTCGCGCGAAGAGGGAGGTTGCGAACAAGTTCGCTTCAGGTTGGCTCCGGAGGCGGGGAAGGAAAGGAATCTTCTATTTAGTAGAGGAATATTCTCCGAAAATTGCTCTCCACAAGAAACAAAAATAGGAATATGAATGAAATTAAATTCCTTCTGCGAGGGGTGGGGGAAAAGGAAGCAAATTAAAATTTCTTTATTTCTGGAAGAGAAATCAGGAAATTAATTGAAAAATTAAATCAGGAAATTAATTGGAAAATTAAAATTCCTTTATTTCTGGAAGATAAATCAGGAAATTAATTGGCAAATTAAAATTCCTTTATTTCTTAAGAAATTAATTGGCAAATTAAAATTCCTTTATTTCTGGAAGGGAAATCAGGAAATTAATTGGTGCTGGCTCCAAAGAATAAAGGAAGGTGCTTAATTAAGAGAAATTTAATTAGGTGAAAGAAGATTTGCAATTTCTGAAATTCTTAATTAAGAGAATACTGCTGAAAAAGAAATTTTTTGAAAAGATTTTGAGCAAGAAATTTTTGGCCTCAACAAGTTTAAAAATTAAACTGAGGAAGTCAGCAGGCGCGAAGAAGTTTGCCAAGGAGTTCGGCAAGGGAAGCATTTGTGAATCGCAATTGGCTCGCAGGAACAGATCTGAGGAACAGCCGACATTCCGATCGAGAGCGGTGAGCAGAAACAATTATGCGAATAAAGTAGGCTTCCGTAAGTTCCGAGCGAGCAGAGGAGGCGGAGCAGACGCGACAATTCGCTGTTTGATGAGATACAATTCGTGATTTGGCGATGTACAGTTTTCGCGGTTTTGCGAGGTACAGTTTCGCGGTTTGGTGAGGTACATTTTGTCGCATGAGGATTTGCGACAGGTGAAGTCAGTGATTCGCCAGTTTGTCGCATGATGATTTGCGACATGTGGAGCCAGCAAAATTAGCCAGTTTGTCGCATTATAATTTGCGACATGTAAAGCCAACAAAATTCGTCTGTTTGTCGCATGAGGATTTGTGACAGGTAGAGCCAGCAAAATTTGTCAGTTTGTCGCATGAGGATTTACGATAGGTGGAGCTAGCGAAATTCGTTTGTCGCATGAGGATTTGCGACAAATAGAGTCAGTGAAATTCGTCAGTTTGTCGCATAAGGATTTGCGATAGGTAGAGCTAATAAATTCATCAGTTTTTCGCATGAGGATTTGCGACATGTGGAGTCAGCGAAATTCGTCCGTTTGTCGCATGATGATTTGTGACAGGTAGAGCCAGCAAATTCGTAAGTTTGTCGCATGGGAAATTGTGACAGGTTGAGCCAACAAACTGAAGGATTTTGCAACATGTAGAGTTTGATTCCGGTGAATAGGAACCATGTTTTGCGAACAGTACAGTTCGGATGGGAGCAATTCGGACGGGAAGCAGTTCGCAAAAGCAGTTCAACGACGAAGCGGTTCCAAAGGAGCGACAGTTCGTGCAAAACAGGTGGAGCGGCGACGGTTCTTGCAGTTCTTCGAGTCACGACAGTTCGTAGGGGCTTGCTTCTGGTTCGTATGGGGTGTCGCGACGATTCACGATTGCTTGCGGGAAGACGTTTGGCGAGGTGGAGCTCGTGACCAAGAAAGGAGACTGTCGCGTGGTTTGTCAGTTTCACAGAGGAGAGGAGTTCGTGTGCTGTTATCGCGAACATGAGCCTTGTTTTGCCAACAGAGGAGTTCGACCAGCGAAATTCGCTAGTTCGCCGCATGAGTATTTGCGACAGGTGGAGTTCGGCAGGATGCAGGAAGCGAGCAGCCGTGAGTATTCGCGAACAGGGGTTTCGTGGAGGTATTTCGCAAATAGGTGCAAAGGGAGTTGGAGCTCGCGAGACAACAGTGGACCGAGGTGCTGGTGCGAACAGAATAAGTTTTGTAATTGGCTTGGTTCACCAACCCACTATGGTGTAAGAAACTCCATGAAGCATTTCTCCTAATGGGCTGGATATTCGCCAAGGTGGAGATTTGTTAGGTATGGCTCATATACCGGGTGATGCATTTCTCATAAAGGGCTAGATATTCGCCAAGGTCGAGATTTGTTAGGTATGACTCATATATCAGAAATTTGGAGTCTCTTGGAATAAAGAGGTGTCTCCTGGTGAAAAGGAATATCTCTTGGAATTTAGTAGGTTGGGGGGAGCGATGACATTTTAGTAATTTATCCGTAAGTTTTATCTAAATTTATAACTCATCTTGAATAACGCGATCCTTATTCGAGTACGCTCCATTTGACAATAGAAAAATTATGATATTCCCCTTATATATGCGGGACTAAATGTTGTTGAAGATGTTCCACGAAACATAAAAGAAAAATTTACATACATGCTAGTCAGTTCTCATGTATTTACGTATCTAACATCTAAATTTTAATTTTTGCATGCACGTCACCTCACCTATGTTTTAAAAAAAGTTTATTTTACATTTCAAAAGTTAAATAGTGATATTTTTATTATGTGATATGAAAGAAGTGTTATAATTGTGAGAAAAGTAAAATTTAGAGGTTTGATATGTAAATACATTGAAATTGGTTGGTATGTATGTAATTTTGTATATTCATTTACCATATAGATTACTAAATTTAGCAAAGAAAATTATGAAATTGAATCAATCAATTTAAGATATAAAATTAATAAAATTAATAAAATTAATAAAATTAAAATATATTGTATCATAAGTAAAATTTAGATAATATTTTTATCTTACAAACTTATTAATTATATATCCTTTTATCAAATTTAAATAAAACGGTAGCAATCTTCACTTAGTAATGGTTGAATTTTGCAAGCCTATAGCTCATCTTCTCGAGGAGTGGTCGGCGGCGTGAATCCCACCACATTATTGTGCATATATTTGCATGCATATCACTCAGACAGACAACATTACAGCAAAAATATATACCATTATTATTACCTTTTTAAAGTGAATTATATACTTTGAGCTTACCTGAGATCGCCACTGAGCTCACCATCCGACCTACGTGACCAAATATGACCTACGTAACTCATAACTGTTGTAGCTCTCAGCTCCAACCTCTACGACCTACAAACATTATTGTAACTCGCCACTACGGCCTATACGACCGTCTACGCCTTACATGACTCACAACTTCGTAGCTCCCGACTTCTATAACTTAAAGACGTTATTATCTCTCACAACTACAGTCTACGTAATCAACTACGATCAAGTAATCCACAACACCTGCAGCTCCATACTACAGCCACTTTGGTCAACTGACGTTTTTGAAGCAACTATCTACGAACTAAATAGCCAATCACGTAGTAACACGACTTTCAACTACGTCATCTACGACAAACTTACAGTACAACTGCCATCTACAATATTTACAACGGATTATTGTCTCTACAACAATCGATCATAACATTTATGGCTCGTTACTACTATTATTCTTTAACTACTATTATACATTAATATTGTAATTTTATCTTCTCTAATTCAATATGAATGTGGGTACATGTACTTACAATTCTTCAGTGGATTGCTTCAACCATGATATCTTGTGATTATGTCTTTTCCAGGGTTTTCCACGTTAAAATCATTATCCTCCTCCCGCAACGTTCTTTTTATCTGTGTTATATCTCGTACTATATTGAGAACGAATTTATTAAGCCATCGCAGCAGACCTTCTGACACGCACTAAGAGTGATATATTTCATTGTGAGAGGTAGACATTTGATGTTAGATATATATGTAAATATATAAGATATTGTGATATTTATGTAAATGACTATTTTATTTTATAATTGTTCTATTGAAAAGGACATTCATTTGAATGAGAATCAAGCATGCATGCCCACAATATTAAATGCGATTGACCCAAAATCCAAAACCCTCAATCAAGATGAAATAGAAGAGTTAAAATTGACTTTGACTTTGAATCAAGTGTGAGTACATTTCATTAATCAGTTAAAACTTCTATATTATATTAGTAGAATGATAAATGATAAAAATTCATTTCAATAATTATTTATATTACAGAGGCTTGATTTGTTAAAGTGACTGATCGGCCACCCATAATTTTTCATCGTTTGACTCGAAATTTGAGGCATGATAAGGATCTCAAGACAATATTTTAAGCAATAAACATTCAAATATTGATAAAAAATCATTCAAAGCTCTAATTTCACAAACTTATAGTCAACTAACCAGCCAGATGAAACGGACCTGATGATGTCAAAGTTAGTCCAATCAAATTCAAATTAAGATTGGATAAAGTCACTAAACATCTTTGAAAGATTTCTGGATACATTTGGATGGTCAAACAGATGTCGAATCTGACAAGTTCACAGTCAAATCGAGCGTCTAGACAAAACGAATCCAACGAGCCCAAATCACTTAATTACAATATCATTAAGGCATTCATAAGTTCATTAAAAGCCGTCTGATTAAAGGAAGCTCTCCATATCGTCTGATCAAAATTGTTCATATTTATATATTAATTGCACTCATAACACTATAAATAGAGTCCCACCCCTCTTATGATGAGGAGACAAACTTGTGTCATTTAGTAAAACTTACCATTTAGCATTTTCAAATCAATCGTCTTTTTCATCTATTTTTCAAATTCTCATATAAATATCAAAATTTACGGTTAAAATCCAACCCATATTTATCATTTGGGTCGTTAATTTGTAAATATCAGTGTTTCCGGCGGTTTGTTTGTAATTATCCCAAAATAATAAGGCATTTACTTGCACGCCATTCAATTCTTATGTATTTACATATATACCTCCAAACATTTTTATATACATGAATACCACTCTAAATTTTGGCATCACGTATTAAATACATCCATCCCTTCTCTTTTAAAACCAATTTATAAATTTTCTTCCATGACACCAATACCTTATAACTGTAAATTTTTAATGTTCGATATGTAATTACATAAGAATTGGTTGGACTCATATTACAAGAGATGAAAATCGTGGCGAAGCTGGGTTCTCTTTTATGTGCTCCTTTTATTTTTAATCGTTTGCCTGTGGATTTGATGAAGTTGATTTCTTCTGATATGTAATTTTGTTGTTCTGTCTTTTGTTTGTTTTTGTTGTTTGGGTTTTCTTATTTTTTGTCTGTGTTGTGTTTTTTTATTTTTTGACAAGAAGGCTTTAGATTTTTTTTTTCTTGTGTGAGTTGTATGTCTGGGTTTAGATATGACATCTTTCTCAATTTTTTTACTTTTACTTTTTGTTGAAACGCGTAGGAAAAATATATATATATAAGAATTGTGTGGTTTGTACGTAAATTTTCCTGAAAAAAGATTATTGGAGAAAACTGTAGCTTCTTTTAAGGAAACAATGTGTGTGTGTGTGTGTGTGTATATATATATATATATATATATAATTAATTAAAAAAAGGATATATTTTAATTATTTATAAAATAAATAATATTAATGGACACTAAAGTGCCTTTTTGAAGTGTTTTCTTTTGAACATTGAAAGCGGCAGTGCACAGTTCATGAGTGTGGCTCGTCAGCATTAGCAGTGGACTTCGTGTTTAGCGGTGATTAGTTATCTGTTTATCCTCTAATAATATTAAATTATCAACTGAATTTAATATATTAATCTGTGTTGTTGAAACCTAATTTGAGAGAGTGAGCATTAATTAACACTAATTACTGTTGTAAGTCTCTTGAAATGATCTAGAGTGATATTAAGTCTTTCATCCTATTTGAAGGGGTGATGTATATGATTTCTTATTTATTTTTATATACATAAGTCTATTGCCTGGTTGCTCTCTGACTCGATCGGTTAAAGCTCACTTGGCCTTGACTCGGTAAGACTGGTTCAGTTAGCTAAGCTCGATGGGTTTCAGGACAACAAGACTGATTCGATTGGTCGTGCTTTGTTGATTGATTCATTCAGTATGGATGTCGACTTTTAATCCTTGGATGAGGAGGTTTTGTCGGTGGAGTGAGGCGAAACTATCAGATGATTATGAGGTTTTATCAATTTTTTCAAATTTCAGTCCCTTATGTAGCGCCTCTGGGGTGTTTGTGGGACGTGATTTTGGTTCTTTTTGACTCGATATCGCCAGTTTGTTTGATTATTGTCTTATAGTTTTCTTTTTCAAATACTCATATTTCTTAAACAATCAAGATGATTCAGATAAAGCAGAGAACTCAGAAGAGGAGAAAGTTAAGACGAATCTAAACAAACAAATTAAGTTAAAATGAACATGGAGAACGTATGTAAGTTAATTTTCGTGTGAAAAGTGAAGAGTGTGTGTCCAAACAATATAAGGTCAAAACACTTTTAAGCATATATACAAAAAAAAAAAAAAAAAAAAAAAAAAAAAAAAAAAAAAAAACATAAATAAGCAACACGTAACCAGAGAACAAAAAATTAAATTTTGTTATGGGGTCAATGGCAACTTCTAAAAGAATGTGTTATGTTGGTTAATTACATCTCCACTGATGCCCAAAAATACTTTCACTAATAGAATTCGGTTTACATTTAAACGATAACTATTAAAAGGGGCGTATCAAAGCATGATTATCTCAAATAGGAGCATCTCGATGTTTTCAAAATTCGCGCCAAACCATAAGGGCTGAGAGCAAGTCTCTCGCTTCCCAAATGGTGATGGCTCACTAGCAAACGAGGCCTTATGGCGTAACATTGTTGTCTTGATAGGGTTTACACTATGCTTCAAGGCCTAATCGAGCCATAAGAGCAAAGGGTGAATCACCGTATACAAAATGGGCATCGATCTATGTTTTCTTGGTTCTTCTTAAAAGTACTCGGAGTCGTCAGATATTTATTTATACGTCGCCGTATCAATCTCTTATTCAAATAAATCTCCCTCTCAATTAATATTAATGATTCAAATATGAGAGGAACAAAAAGGAATGATATATGATAACAAATTTTTAAAAAAAAAACAAACGGAAGGCTAATATATGAGTAATTCTCGTATGATATACGAGAATATATGTCTGAAAAGAATCAGATCGAAGTACCTTGAAAACCAACGTTCACAAACATAATAAGCACAATAGATAACGTATTTTATATCTACCATACTGCACTTTGTCTCGTTACATTTCTCCTGGGCAGGTGGAAAGTGTCGACTGGAGATGACTGAGCAACTAGTGGTTCACTTCAACATATTATCTGACAATTTCAACATGTTAAACTTTGAAAGATCATTCATATCATACAGTTAAAATTTAAATAAATAAAGAAATAAAAAAAAATCAAAATTGGGTTCTTCCTATTATTATTATTTCTCGTTTAAATTTATTACATTTCTAAAATTTAAAATCTATATATTTTTAACCATTTTTATTTGATATATATGTATCATAATATTTTGATGTTATATATATATATATTCAAAATAAGGTTAGTCTGAGTCCATAATGTGCGAAGATCTCGCTTCCGCGCGTCTAACTTCAGAATTTCCTTTCCGTTTTTATATTATAAAGCACTTGTTTTCATGATTAGCACTAATCATGATCATTACTTTGAACCACAAAATAAAGGAAAAATACTCATCAATGGAAATGTCCATACACATGCATCCACTCAATCTCTCCTTATTTACAATCCAACACCTAAACGTATCCTTTTTACAATGCAAAAAAAATAAAGTTCAGGAGTTAGATATGTAAATACATAAAAAGTTAGTGGTATATATATGCAAAATCAATATTTGCATGGCTTAGTGCCATAGGCCCTTATGGCACACTTTCATTATTGACATCCCATCAACAAACTTTCATCATTAGAAACTTCCATCTTGTCTTCTCTTCACCTCTTTCAAACCATCTTATCTTACTTAGACATCTCAAATGAACTTAGCACAAACCCCACTTTTGTTAGTGGAGATAGTAATAGTAATTATTAAGCCAATAAATTATTGCTGAATAAATGAGTGCAGAGATATAATATCTTAGAAAAATAATAATAAATTGTTTCGATAGTTAAAAGTCAAAGAGACTGTTAGTCGTAGGCAGAAGTCAAAGTGATGAGCACAACGAAAAATAAGGTGGGTGATCATCTTCCTCCATTGCCAAGGCTTTGATTTATTTTATTTATTATGTATGATGTTGTTTAGTACGCTTGAAATACTTCTAATAATGATGGCAACAAGAGATTATTTTAATAAAAGAATGTCTTGATATAAAGATGGCAAATTGAGATTAATTTCGGTTGTCCGCTTGAGAATGAAAGGACGTGGTGTTATAATCTTTGTGTAGTTTGGGTTGAATGAGATGATTATCTTTATTGTTCTTATCCTATGAAAGTATACAAACTAATCGATCTCTCTGACAGAAACTTTCGATAGATTCAGATATTAATCAACTTCTTTAGCAGAAACGATCGATACAATTGAAGACGTAAGTTTGTGTTCACAAAAGAATGGATGAAAATATTGTAGTTAACATCCGCGTCGACATGAGCCGCATTGGAGTTGAATATGCAGGGGTGAACTTAGGTAGGGTCTAGGGGGCCCCCAAATTCAATATTTATATGAGCAATTTAGTATTTTGCCTATCTTGGAATATCCATTTTTTTTTCCCTCTTGAAATATCGCTCTGCACTCTGCTGCTTTGGCCTCTCTCTTGTTGAATCTAGGCGGCAGTTACCCCCTCAAAAAAGATGTTGGTTCTGCCCCTGTGTCTAACGCCGACAATATCCAATGCTGACGCCGACCTAAATTGTTTGTGTCACACATGTTTGACGCTAATTATATTTATGAAACCAGTTTTTTGCGTGGACCATATATAAACTAGCCATTAAAAATGTGTAATGTCAGATCATTATCATATCAGTGTCAATATGAACTAACACTAATCTAACTATATCTTATAGTGTCTCCACGTGAATTCACATGCACACATGTGCAAGTATGCTCTTCACATGCATTCACCCGCGCAAACAATGAGAAAAAATTACGTACGTTATACATATATATCGACCACATTCTACGGAGTCCGTGGAAAATCATAACCTCGTGCTATCATCTCAAAACAACTGCACCAGACCCTTTATTTCCTGCAAAAAAGAAAAAGAAAAGAGCTTTACCAAAGTGATCAACTTCTACACTCAACCTCCATTGCAGGTCATTCCTCACTAAAATTTTACAGACAACACCACCCAAAAAGTCCTCCACAAGTCCCCAAAGATCACAATATATCTGGCACTTTCAAGTCCTTTTAATCCAGACCATCTGAAATGAAGACAATCAACTCCATTTTTCTCCTCTCCAGCTTGATGGAGACATGGAAAGTATAGGAGCCAGCCAAATTTGATTTTTTTGTTCAGAAAAAAGGCACTGGAAGCATTATATTTCTTGACTTATGATACGTTTTTTAGTAGAAAGAAAGAAAGCACTTGGTCTGGTTGGCCACTTGGTTTTGCTTGCATGCATGGAAATCAAGTCAATTCTATCACGGCTTATGAAGTTGATCAGTGTGGAACCATTATTCAAAGTTTGGGGCTGGATCGGTTATGTCGGATCTCAATTCATGAATGTTGTTTTCGATAGATATGTGTGTATATGCTTTTTGACCGAGTGTTGTTAAATCATGAACGTGCACGTGCGGGTATTGTTGTTTATATCATCTCTCTTGATTCAGTGGAAGCATTTAAAGTGTATTTTACGTATTTTTGTTAGCGAGGTTATGGTATCGCTGCCCAATCGCTTGTTCGACTGAGATTGAAGAGCCTTGGTTCAGTGACGCTCGTCCATCTGACTGCATGTCTGCAATGCATTGGGGTTGTCAGTAAGTTTCTTATGCTATTTGGTTTGGCAGGACTTGAATGGATCAGCTTGATATTATGTCGGTTGATTGCTCTGGTATTGTTGTTGCCTACCTCTATACAAGGTTTTTTTTGTCACCAACATGATACTAGGTTGTTCACCCCTAAAAAAAAAAAGGCCTTCGTGGTGTTCGTTAGGGCTGTCAAAAAAGCTCGAACAGTTCGTGTTCAATTCATTCGATAAGTATAAGAGACAAACATGAACAATATTTTTTTCCTTCAGTTAGTTAAACGAACCAAAGACGAACATTAATGCGTTCATTCGTGTTCGAATCATATAAAATAATTTAAAATAATTATATATAAAAAATTTATGATATTTTAAAAAATTAAATTTTATAAATTATAATATATAATAAATTAATAATATATTAGTAATATACTAATATAGATATTATATATTTATATAATATAAGTTATATAATTAATATAATATATTATTTACGTATATTAATGTTAGGGCTGTCAAATTGGCTCATCGTTTGCGAACAGCTCGTTTTAGGCTCGTGTTCGACTCTTTCGTTAAGAAACAAACACCAACAATTTCAAACACAAACTTATTTCAAACAAACTAAATTTCAAACGAACCAAACACATACACAAGCTCTGTTAGTTCGTATTCGATTCGTTTACACCCCTAGTATTCGTGGAGTATATTGTTGGCTTTTGATGAGGACCAGGGAGCTCTTATAAGAAGATTGGTAATGCGGGGGGAGAGTTGTGTTAATGCCTTCTCTTGACTTGATATATTCGATTGACTTCGGGACCCGATTTGTCATGACCCGACTTGATATTGAACCGATAAAAGAAGAGGTTCAAGGTAACACTGGCGGTCTTACTGGACGACTTAATAAATCATAAATATATTTAAAGATGACAATACATAAATATATTTACACTCAGTTCATATCTATTTAAATAACTAACAACGAAAATTCAAATTTAACAGATCATTCTATCAATGCATGAAAATATGTATTTCACTCTTTAAAAATTAAAATAATAAGATGTCCCATGTTATAAGAATGATTTGGTGCTATGAATGTAAAATAAAAAGAATTTGTGTTGGATATATAAATAAATAAAATTTAGAGGTATATATGTAAATTGAATTTATTTCTAATAATTATTTTTTTGATGTGATATGAGTGATTTGGGTTTGGTATAAATGTAAAAAGTAAATTATAGGTGTTAGTATTAAAATTAACTAAAATTAGGTGGTACGTATGTAAATGCCGGTGAACTGATCTTTTGAGCTGGAGAAGGTTCTCCCGTTCAGAGGTTGAACCATCGAGTCAATAAGATTCTGGGTTCGGGCTGTCAAAATGGCTCGTTGTTCACGAGCGGCTCGTGTTCAGCTTGTTAAGAAGCTCGTGTTCGGCTCGTTCGCTAAATTAACGAGCAAAAAAATGAACCAAGATTTGATCGTTCGTGTTCGGCTCCTTTTGGCTGAAAATATTACTCATCAATTATATATATAAACAGAGAGTAGTTTTTTCAAAAAAATTTAATTGACTACAATGCTACAAAAATTTATAATCAATTAAAAGTATTAATTAAGAAAATAAAATAAAAATTATTAAATTAGATTTAAATGATATTTTAATATAAACAATTATTTTTAAATTTTCCTCCAATCCTTAATATCTGATGGGTACATGATTAAGATCGTCAAAATAACTCTTTGCTCGGGAACGGCTCGTGTTCGGCTCGCTAAGTAAACGAGCAGAACACGAACACACGTTTTGAGCTCGAAATATAAACGAGCCGATCACGAGCTGCGCCTGGCTCACTAGTGTTCGGCTAGTTTACACCCCTATTCTGGGAAAAATTATTGCGTCGGGACAGCGTACGTAAAGTTATGTCCGGACTCGAATTATACGACGACACGTGTTCGTGTCGGCCCCATCCCTCAAAACATAAAAATACAACTCGCAGGTTGTATTGGAATATTACGGATACTACCATAATACAACCGAGAATATTCCAATACAACCGCGGAATATTCGAATACAACCGCGGTTGTATTTGAATATTCCGCTGATTAGATTAGTATTACTGAATACTACCACAATAAAACAAGTGAATATTCCAATACAACCGCGGAATATTTGAATACAACAACGGCTTTATTTCCGTCGAAAAAATCGGCCGGTCGGCCAGCATGATTAAATTTGTCGGTTGTATTATGGTAGTATCCGAAATATTTCAATACAACCAGCGGGTTATATTTCTCTGTTTTGAGGGATGAGACCGACACGAACACGTGCCATCATATAATTGGAGTCCGGACACATTATTGCGTACGCTGTCCGGACGCAATAATTTTTTCTATTCTGGGCCGTCCTAGAGAAATCCATTAGGCCAATTAGAACCGGAATGAATCATGATTCAAACAGTTGAACCGGCCGTCCGAACCGGCTTTCTAAACCATGATTGTGATATTAATATCATCCGATTAACAGTGCCATATGCGACGACCGCCATCCATGGCGACAGAGCTTTTGCGCGCCAAAACACTGAAAACAATCCCGAGTTCACTTCATGCAATAGGAATCGCAGAGGAGTCAATGTAGATGGCTTCACCATCTCTACGCCTAGACGAAGATGTGAATCCCTTCCTTCTCTCTCTCTTTTTTCTCCGGTTTTCGTCCCTCTTCCTGCAAAAAACCCTAGTTTTGCTTACATTGTACTCCGTCGTTTCTTTATATTTACCGCAGGATTTCGACTGGGAGGCGGCCGTTCGTGAGGTTGACATTGCCTGCCAATCAACCGTTTTTTCTACCATTAATGACGGGGGGATCACTCCAATTCCGCCGTCAATTGGGGCACCTGTTTCTGTGGCATCGGGGAGCGGAGCTTGCCCCAAGCCGGCGGTGCACATTGGCAGGGCACGGCAGTCCACTCTCGATAGATACGTGGATAGCTATGAGAAAGAAAAGAGTAAGTTTTGCTTACAGGAGAACGTGGCAGGGGCGAGTTGCGTAAGAGATGATGTTTCAGAGGTGGGAGATGGAACTCCGGTAGTTAGCATTGATCTTGAAGCTGCCAAAACTTGGGTTTATCCAGGCATGCTTTTCCCCCTTGTTTTTCAAATTTAGCGCAGTGCCCTGGAGCCTAACCTTGGATAGGAAAGATAAATCTTAAAGAGTGCAAGCTGGTTGCGTGGAACCACTTGTGATGTATCTTTATCAAAACTTGTGTGGCAGCATGTACTTGCCATGCAGGGAGTTAGACAAAGTTGACTGACAATGTAATATAGAAATGAAGCTTTTTCTCTGGAAAACTTCTGCTGGTTTAAAAAATTGCTCAAATTGGATCTGTTGAAGTATTGGAAGATTAATCACTGCCAGAGTGCTGAGTGAGATTCCTGCATTGTTTTGTAATACGATAGAGTAAGACAGCATATAATGTGGTAATAGAGAGTTCTCTTGAGAAATGCCGTTTTCTTCACCAAAAGTTTCGTGTTTTGTAGGCTATAGATTGTTTATGCCTTAGAATTGCTAGAAGGAGCATAGTATGAAGTTTCATTTGTTATAAATTGCCTTTAATGTTTCTCTAGTTTTTAGTACAGTCACCCTGACAATGTTCTTGAGAGAGGATAGGTAACGAGGGAAAAGTTCATGAAGCCTCCAATTGTCAGTTTGCTAAGCTTGATGTAGAGTGTAATAGCCCGAACTCACACCCATTGAGATGTTGTTTACTTTGGCCAAATGACTTCACGGTTTTGTCCCATTAGTGTAACTTCTCAGGAGTCATCTATCTTAGAAGTGCTTTAACACGAGCACACTTAATTTTAGAGTTTTGATTGAAAGCCCAACCGTTAAACATAAAAACGTCTCATTGTATGAGCTTTCACCTTCATTCCACTTGTGGGGTTTAACAATCTCTTCCACTTAAGTAACTGACTTCCTCGTCAATTTTTTCAACCCATAATTAACCATTGGACATATATTCCTATTTTCAGACTGGTGAAATGCTCTGATACCATTCGTAATAGCTCGGGCTCTCACCCATTGAGACATTGTCCATTTTGGCCAAATGGCTTCATGGTTTTGTCATATTGGTGTAACTGCCCAGGAAGTCACCCATTCCAGAGCATTCTAACACGAGCACACTTTACCTTGGAGTTTCGATTGAAACTCCAACCATTACCCCTAAAGGCGCCCCGATGTTGGAGATTTTGACTTCATTCTACTCAAGGGGTTTCATATAGAATCATATGAGAACATTTGCAGAAGTTTTGATTAGGTAAAGTAAAAAAGGATGAACATTGAATAGGGAAGGAGAAACTTCATCTTTGACCTAGGAAGTGGATGCACCTTATTCTCAATTTTGGACGAGGGAAGTTGTGAAAAGTATCAAATTCATTTCAATAATCACAATGCCACTCTGTAACTATTACATGAATGTCCGATTCTATTAGTAATAGAATATTTACAAGATAAGTTTTTTAAAATTTAATTATGCGGTTATTAGTTTTTTTTTTTTTTTTTTTTTTTTTTTTTTAAAGTGGGAATATAACTTGAATTTTTTTGAATTTAAATGGCAAGGTAGTTAGTAGTTTTCCTTAAATTTTGAAGGATTTAGCGGAGTTTGTTATAGAGCAAGATAGAGAGAGAAGGCAAGGGTACAAGTTGAGATAGAGGGTGTGTGTATTTTTTTTTAAGTGGGAATATAACTTGAAATCTTTTGAATTTAAATGACAATGTATTTAGTAGTTTTCCTTAAATTTTGAAGGATTTAGCGGAGTTTGCTATAGAGCAAGATAGAGAGAGAAGGTAAGGGTACAAGTTGAGATAGAGGGTGTGTGTAATGAAATATTCCATGGCATGGAGGGGTATAGCTTGGTTAACACAAATTGGAGATGACATCGTTAAGTGGTTTAATTTAGGTATTTTTGAACATGCTTTAGGTTAGCTAGTTTAAATTTATGATTAGTTATGAGCTATATAAGTTATTAAGAAGGTGGATTCATCAATGATGTAGGCCAATGACTTAAGAATGGGAAACTAGTTGATGTGGTTTAATTGTATGACTTAATAGTATAATATTCACACAAACTTGAATATACTGCCAAAGAGCAAAAAATAGCAAGGAGAAGAAACCTTGCACATAATCTAGGAGAATGAGAAACTTGGCACACAACCTGTATTCAAGAAGTCATGCAAATTATCAAATTTGTTTCGAGACTTGTAACCTTATAGTCTAACTATTAAGTGACTCCTATACTTCTCATTATAACAGACCATCCTATAATACAATATTAAATAATCAAACTTGTCATAAACTAACAATAACAGTGCTTATAAAAATCAAACTTAAGACATTAAGGGACTAAACATGAAATAATAAAAGAAATGTAATGATAATTCACCTAAAATGTTATGACATGACACTTGATCCTGGCTTTCCATACATTCTCATTATTTCTAACTTTGTAAAGAGATAGATTTGTTATTATGTTGAGCTACTTGCTAATGCAAGCTTGATCAATAATTTGGTTATACAATGCTTGTTAATGCACTTAAACCCCAGGTCCAAAGTGGGGATGGTTGGAATTCAACATTGTAAATTTTTATACAAGACAAGTAAATCTGAACATAACAACCTTCTAGTGATGATTTTAATTTAAATTCTTAAAACTGCTCAAACATTTGACCGTTCTTCACTTTATCAATGCCCTTATAACACCAAACTAGTCACAAGGTTTTTGTTTTCATCATCATCAACCTCAACCTGACTACTTTTGATTGGCAAATTTATTCTTTGAAAGTGGCAATTCATGAAATGAAAGTCTTAGAGCACAATGTGAGATTTGCGAGGGTATTCATTTTTGAATACTCTTCTATCGTTGTATATGCAAAATTTGAAATTTCAGACATTGTTTCCTCTCTTTAAGAGAATATTGTTACAATATATCGATCAGTTTATTTATTTATTTATTTTTCCTCCATTTTGCAGTTAATATCCCCCTTCGTGATTACCAATTCGCAATTGCTAAAAATGCTCTATTCTCAAATACATTGGTGGCATTGCCAACTGGCCTTGGCAAGACTCTCATTGCTGCTGTTGTAATGTATAACTACTTCAGATGGTTTCCTAAAGGCAAGTTCTTTCTGACTTTCTTGTAAATCTTTATCCAATTTAACATTCTAATACATATTTCTATGTTATTTTGGGTATCTGGAAATCAATACCTTCCTCAAATAATTTACTTTTAGGCTGTTTTTCTTAGGTCAATTAATTTGGTAATTTCTTGCGATTATTTTTTTATAATAGGTTTGATTTTATTTGTTAAGATTGGTGGTCATCTTGGAGTAGGTTGTTCAATAAAGCTCGACGTTCGTGAGTAGGTCATGTTCGGCTCACTAAGTAGCCTTTGTTCGATTTGTCAGCTAAGCGAGGGAACCAAACACGATAAATTTTTTTAGCTCAATTTACAAATGTGTTGAACACGAACAAACTTTTGTTTGATCGCGTTGGGCTCGTTTTGCTTGAATTAGTTAAATAATTAAACAAGTAATATCATTATAATATTTTATGATGTATTTTAGAAAATATTAAATTTATAAATTTTAAATCATTCTAGCTATTTTGAGCCAAACACGAGTTGAAATGAACATAAAAATTCAAATTGATCCGAACAAGAAAATTGTATTCACACGCCATTTTGAACACGAGCATAATTGAACAAAAAAAAACAAACGAGCTGAACACAAGCAAACACTGGGCTCTCTCAAGCCTGATTCATTTACACCCCTAATTGAGAGTTAGCTGTTCTCTAGCTTACAATCTCCTTTTTTTATTGGAAATAATGATTTGTGATAAAATGGGCCATGAAATCTCACCGTTTAAAGTTATGCTTAGAAGAACGTGAAATCCATATCAGTAGATGTTTTAGTTCAAACCTAACATGAATGTTTTTTAGAACATACCATGAAAATTTAATTAGAATGAGAAGAATGCTTTTTGGACGCAAGCTTATAACATTGCACTAACACGAGATATTCATTCGATAAACAATGGTTTTACAGTCCCCAAATAGCATGAAATTTAAGATATTATTGGGGAATAGTTGGTAAATCAAATGCATGGATAACAATGTTAAACTTAACTAGCATTGAATTGGCTTAAAATCACCTCGTCAAACTAAAAGATTATGAGAATCATTATAGGAACTATACTTTTTCCTAGGGGAATTTACATACATACCACTCAATTCCCTATGTATTTACATGTCTAACACCTAAGCTTTACTTTCTACATTTATACACTTAAATATTTTATATCACATAAAAAATACCACCATTTTAGATTCTAAAAAGTGAAATACATCTTTTCTTACAAAAGTAAAGTGACATACAACAACAACATCAACAACAACAAACCTTTATCCATTATGTCCTATTGAGTGTCAAAATTTCATTTAATTCTAATAGCTTTAGATCATTTTTTATACAATATGCCCAAGTCTTTAAAGGTTTATTTTTGCCTTTCTTAACACAAGTCAAATCTAAAACATCCACTATCCTAACTGGATCATCAGATGTTCGACTTTTAATGTGACCAAACCATCTAAGACGACTCTTTCTAATCTTATCTGGCATTGGAGCTACACCGACACTTTTACAGATATATTCTTTTCACATTTTGTCTCGAAGTGTCAAGCCACATATGAACCTAAGCATTCTCATCTCAGCAATACTTAGCTTTTTTTATTGCTTCTCTTTTAAAGGTCAACATTTTGTGCCATAAAGCATTGCATGTCTCACCACCATCTTATAAAATTTTAAGTCTAAGCGGTACTTTTCTATCACAGAATAGGCTTGATGCATTCCTCTATTTTAACCAACCAACTTGAATTCTATTAATAACATCCCCATCTATATCACCGTCACTTTGAACAATAGGCCCGAAATATCTAAAACGTTCACACCTTTTAATTATTTGATCACCCATAATTACAACCCTGCCACCAGAGCTACTACTATTAAAATTATGTTCCATGCATTCAATTTTAGATCCACTAAAACGAAGGCCTTTAAACAAAGGTAAGGGGGCTTGTTTGTAAAAATTGAAGATTAGGTGTTAGATACGTATGTACATAGGAATTGAGTAGTATGTATGTAAATCTTCCTGTGTTGTTTGATAGACTTTCTCAAATCCACTAATTCATGACAAAGTTTTCATAGAAAGATTTGGTCTCATGCAACTTTTTCATGGCATGTATTTAATATTTACTAATGCCATAGCTTTACTAGCAATGCATTTAATAATGGCCTCGCTCTCTTAGTTTGAACAAATTAATATGTTTTTTACATTTATTAAAATTTCCGTAGATTACTCCAACAATTAAAAGATTGGCAGGTAAAATTGTGTTTGCTGCTCCTTCTCGGCCTCTTGTGATGCAGCAGATTGAAGCATGCCACAACATTGTTGGGATCCCTCAGGTAGTGTAGCCGTTGGGCTTATCTGGCTGATTTTATTATTTAATTATTATCTTTATTTTTATCCGACTGATTTCAATGTGCAAAATTTGATGTATAAAAAAATGTCTTTATTTTCTTGAGCATGTTAAAAATATTACAAACTGATTGCAGGAATGGACAATTGATATGACAGGTCAGATGAGTCCTCCAATGCGGTCAAGATTTTGGAAAGCTAAGAGAGTATTCTTTGTCACTCCACAAGTTTTTGAAAAGGATATTCAATCTGGTGCATCATCTATTCTTGATGATTTTCTACTAAATTTTCCGCATTGAACAGCAAGCATTTTTGTCATACTAAGTGGTTTATTATTTTGGAAAATTTACATACCTAGTACACAATTCTTACGTATTTACATATCTCACAGTTGAACTTTTATATTTACTTATATAGCATTTTTGTGTTTTAAATCTATGCACAAAAAGGCATATTTCACTTTTAAGAAGTGCTAATAGTACTATTGTGATGTGATAGATTTGAGTGCCATGTAAGACCTGCTTGAATTGATATAATTTTTGGGAGTATTTATATATATATTAGACTTTTGGAGATTGAAGAATAATTGAGATTGAAATAGATTTTGACTTTGATCGTGTTTAAATTGAAATCATCCCTCATAGATAACTCAAATTGAGATCAGGTTCAGCCAAATTATTACTAGAATTGATTTAAGATCAAATCTAACAAACTTTTGTTTCTCTTGAACTAGTTTTGAAATTGGCTCAAAATCGTATTGTTAATAACCTTATTTTTTGATAATTTGGATACTTGTACTTTTATACCAAAAACGTCTTAGGAGTTAGAATTCAAAAATGTTTTATGGATAGCTCAAATAAATGCTTTCTAATGTAAGATTCAATCGATAAATGAGTGGGTTTATATTTTGATCAATAAGTTCGAGCATCATTGAATCCCAAGTTAATTCTTCAGTGGGTAATTGCATTTGCATATATCCCTGACTTTTTCTCGTCATTGGCGTTTTTCCCAATGTTTTGTTTATGGCCAGACATGTAAAAATTGTATTAATATTGATCCAAAATTTTGTCTTTAATTTTTTTTTTCCCGAGAAGAGGCTACAAAGCTTTTTTTTTCACATCCTATTATCTATTTTGAAATCACCACTTTTCAATTTGGATATCAGAGGACATTTTTGTAACAACTGGTTATTAATTTATTGGATGATTGGTTGGATGATCTAAATTGCTAATATGGAGTGCATCAACTGGATAATGTAATCAACTTATTGCAATAAAAAAGCCTTTTAGTTATCTTTTTATTTGAAGTTGAAATTCTAATTGATCATCTGATTTGAGTATCGCTGTAATTACATGTGATATATATTTTTTTGAAGGTTGTTTTTCTGCTTAAAAAGGATATGTTTTATCTTTCTCTCTTAATGTTTTTGTAATATCATGTTTCTTTAGTATTTCTCAATATAGTGGTATAGCTTGTCGACTTTACAGCCTTTTGTACTCCTGAACTAGGTAAATTTTAGGAATGGTTGAGCTGGACAGTAGTGCAATACGGCTGATTTTATTCTTTAATTATCAAGTTTATGTTGCTGTTTTCCTCTTTCATCCGTCTTTTTATTTCATGAAGTTATACCATCATGATTTTCTCAGGCATATGCTTGGTGAGACAACTTGTCTGTATTGTTTTTGATGAAGCACATCGAGCAATGGGAAATTATTCTTACTGCGTTGCAGTTCGAGAGGCATGTATAAATTCAGTTCTTTACTACTTAATAAGCTTCCCTGGCTAATAGTTCACTCACGGATCTACTTACCGAGCTGCTCTTTGTTTTGGTGGATTTAGTTGATTGCCATACCCGTGCTGCTAAGAATTTTAGCTTTGACTGCAACACCAGGATGTACGTTTAGTATTTGGGGCATTTACATACATGCCATACAATTCTTATTTATTTACATATCTAACAAAAGTTTGATAGTTATATTTATAGCACTTTGGTGTCATATTCCGTGGATGAAAATATGTACTTTGCTTTAAAGAGTTAGTAATAATGGTATATTTGATGTCATATTAAAAATTTGAGTGTTATGTTGTAAATAAGAAAGTTTAGGTGCATACATAAGAACTGCATGGTATGTATGGGAATGCCCCTTATTATTTAAGCTACCTAATTATACTATTTTTATTTGCTCGTTTTTTTTATCTGAATATCTTTTTGAAATCTTGTTGCTCAGCAAAACACCAAACAATTCAGAATGTCATTGATAACTTGTGTATTTCAACCCTTGAGTATCGCCATGAAAGTGATTGTGATGTAAGTCCATACGTGCACAGCAGGAAACTTGAATTAATACAGGTAATTGCAAATTAAATTTTACATGTGAAACTTCATATTTTCTTTTTCTAGTGTCATAGTAACTCTTTTGGTAATAACATTAGGTCCCAATGGGCAAGGATGCTATTGCAATCAATAGCATGCTTTTACAGGCTATACAACCATTTGTTGCTCGCCTTAGTGCCATTGGAGCAATTCCTCAGAGGGATTTCTCAACGGTATGTTTTGACAATGTTTGCTGTTTTCTCCCAAATGTTCGTCACATTTAATTGAAATGTCGGATTTCTTCCTTTTCTATTATGATATAACTTATTGATGTAATGGAAATCAATATTTAATTCTATGAGATATTTTTATGAGATGCAAATACAACTTGAAATTTTCACTACGAAGCAAGATGCCTCTCACAATTATTTCATAAACGATGAACTTTCCCTCACATTTTTTTATGAGCAAGGAATAATAGGAAAATAAATGAGGCCTAAGTTATAGTGAAAGGATTTTGATTTCCGAAAGAATAGAAATCATAGTAACAAAACAATTGATTATGCTTTTGTACTCATAAAATAAACAAAAAATGACGATAGGTCTGAATCGCACTTCTCTCTTGCCCACTACAATATAATGAAAGTAAGAAATGAGAAGAACACTGTCGGCCAGCATTTTTTTTGCTTTTAAAAGAATATAAAAATTTAAGTGATTTAGTTTAATATAAAAGATATATGATTTTGAAAATAGTTTTGAAAGTAGTTTAATTTTGAAAAATGAGACCTCCTGGATCTCATTTGTCCAATAATTTGCATAATCGTGCTCGATGTCACAAATGATACACGTTCTCGAAAGAGTAATGTATCTTGGGATCGTAGACCCAATCATACGAATTAAAGAACTCGTGACATCCGTTCGATCTCGCGAACCTTTATCCGTGATCGACAAGTTCCCCTACCTAATAGAAAAGACTAGGTAGGGTTTATTTTACCGGTGTTCAAGCTCCCTATGAGTGCAAGCCTCTATAGTTAATTACATCTCAAATGACCGGTGTCACTGAGAAAACTCTCGATAATGATCGGTGGTTCGTCTTCGAGAATTCGAGGGTTTAGGTTTTCACGGTAGGACGTGGAAAGCGAGTGGGAGTGGCTCGAATGGGAACGATTATTTCGGGAGTCCAAAGAAGAAGTGCGTAGGGAATGTCGCGGATCCGAGCAGAACCCCGCTGACTTCCCAACTATCCTATGAATGCGGTTGCGTTTTGGAGAAGATTTTATTTAATCGTTTAATCTCGTCAATTTTATTATTTGGGACTTACACTTGCATAATACCCAATCATGCAAATAGCCCGCAGAGATATGAGGGTTTACGTCGTACCATACGACAACCTCAGAACCTAAAGCGAGTTAGGACTTACGCTGCGCAACATGGTTACACAGAAGCCTAAAGAGGAGAGTGAGGGTTTACGCCGCGCGGGGCGAACTACCTCGAAGTCCTATGTGTTGTTATTTAAACTAGGAGGAGTTTCTTGAAGAAGATCCTCTTGTTGCTCAATCCAAACTCCTCGTTGTGCTGCCCACGGAGTCGGCTCCAGCTTCTCATTAAGTAATAATCCTAATGTCTAAGGTTCAAGCGGTTTTGTCAAGTGTGTTCCAATGTCTTGGTGTTAGAGTTTGATTTTTGTTTTGTTCTTTTTGCTTTTGTTTCAGTTTCAGGTTTCGCATGCAAAATATATAGATTGCAAGTATGTAAAAGGTACTTGAAAAGTAACTTGCAGTAAAGTAAATCATTTAGCGAATAAAAGTCATTTGGAAAGTAAAGTGCAAGTAAAATAGACAAACGAAATCGCAGATACTTAAAATATAAATGCGTACCAGGCGCTCATATCGATTAGTATGATTTGTATTGCAAGCATGTATGATTTGCAGTGGATTTAAATGAACTCGCAGAAAAGTAAACGTAGTGAGGAAACACGAAACAAAAGTCAGAAAATAAAGAAACGAGTCGTAGAAATCACAAATAAAACTCGTAGTCACATATGGAAGACCGGAACTGGGTATAAGACATCAGTGGAGGTGGGGGCTCAGAGCTGGACTGTGTGCTTCCCGACCTTGGATAAGAGTTACCAACCCGACGATCTACGGAGGGTAGTCCTTAACCTCAATCCGAGTGACTAACCATGGACCTTTATAGGTTTTATAAGAAATAAATTCTTTGATTTTCATACAAAAATTGTTGTTTAAGTTTTCTTTTTTTTTTATGCAGAGTTCTTTTTAACAAGCAAAAGAGATTTTTTTGTTTTATTTATTTTGTAAAACATTTTGTAAAATAATAGAGTCCACAGGCTAGTCACTCTAATCGTGCTAGGACTGCTAACGACCTAAGATCGTCGGGGGAAACAATCTAACCAAGAATCGGCGAATAATATCATCGGTCCTTTCCTCTCCCTAATTGAAGGTCCTAGAGGTAGGAGATACTATTCTAATTATCCCTCGAATCCCTCGTATCCCTCGTATAGCACACATAAGCATTATCATCATCGCCCTCGCCACCTAGACCTCAGACTTACACCAGTCCGATGATCCATATGTGGCAAACAAATGTCCCGATCGCTGGGAGGATTTGAGTGTATGTTCGAGC
Organism: Papilionanthe hookeriana x Papilionanthe teres; assembly: GCA_022702705.1. Classification (NCBI taxonomy): domain Eukaryota; kingdom Viridiplantae; phylum Streptophyta; class Magnoliopsida; order Asparagales; family Orchidaceae; genus Papilionanthe; species Papilionanthe hookeriana x Papilionanthe teres. Next base: position 39,420,549 of record CM040433.1, on the reverse strand, counting down.
TCAAATCCCGATGCATCGGGTTTCATTATTGGTTAAGTCATTTTGGGAATCCCACGATCGATTTAATTAGGGAAGTGTGAACCATGCCTCGGTGCGTCCCCGTGTTCAGTGTCTTAATCAACTTGTGAATTAGGGCCGGTGCTCTAGCTTAGTCGTGCATTCGAAGGTTAGATGGATGGGCTCTCACCTAGGATGTGCTCCAAAATCTGGAGGCTCATGCCGAGGATTAGGTGGATGGGTTCTCACCTGAGGGTGCCTCTAACTCTAGGAGCCTATCTTGCGAGGATTAGGTGGATAGGTTCTCACCTGGGGTGTGCTCTCTAACTACAGGAGCTCATGCCTGGGGATTAGGTGGATAGGCTCTCACCTGAGGGTGTGCTCCTAACTCTAGGAGCTCATGCTGAGGATTAGGTGGATGGGTTCTCACCTAGGGTGTGCTCCTAACTTCTAGGAAGCTCTCATGCTTGAGGATTAGGCGGATAGGCTCACACTAGGGTGTGCTCCTGCGTCTAGGCAGTATCTTTGTGCGGGTTAAGTAAGGGGCTTCACATAAGGTGTGCACCTAAATCCAAGGATTCTACACTTTGACTCGTGCCTGAAGTGATTAAGAGTGTTTTACCCTTCCTCAAGCTAAATCAGAAATTCCCCCTTTTTTATGACTTAACCGTTTTAAAAGAACAAAAATAAGTCAAGAGAACAAAAGAGGCCGACTCGCTTCCAAGAACTAGTAAAGCCAAAAAAAAAAAAAAAAAAAAAAGAATAAAAAGCAAGTGAGTCGAATGAAAAATAAATGTTCAAATGGTGCGTTGAAGTATTGTCGGGCAACAGCTAGCAAGCCTACGCGATAACCCTGCAAGCTCCTACGACTCGGGGCAGCAAGTTAGACACTCCAAACAACAGTCCTAAGCGTTGGACGCCAATCCTACAGCTTCCAAATAATCCAAACAATGCTCAAACGGCTTTTCTAAATCCCCAACAGCTCCAAACATCAGCTAGAAACATTACACAACGAGTTTTAAAGTCACCAACGAGTTCCAAACATCAATTAATAGTTCCAAATCACAATATATAACAATTAATAACTCCCAAACGACCACCTATGACGATTGACAACTCCAAAATCGCCACCCACAGCTCTCATGGCATTTATAAACCCCGAACAGACACTTCCATGGCATCCCACAACAATTTGCAACTCCAAACATCAATTTCGATTCTCCCGACAGCATTCTACACACTGAACAATTCCAAACAACAATTTATTGGTGTTAGACAGCACTTTCTAACTTTCCAATATAATCCTACAGCTTTTTTATTCCTCCAAACAACAATTCCAAACTTCCGAACAGCCCCCAACAGCAATTCCAAGCTTCCGGACAGTAGCTATACTCCTCCAAACATCAAACGGCTACCCCTAAGCCTCCTACGGCGAGTATACAACAATTAATGGCATCCTACAGCGGGTATACAACAATTAATGGCATCCTACAATGGCCCTAGGCACCCTTGCAGCTTCAACAGACACCAAGCAGATCATCTTAAACACAACATCAATTTAAAAGCTTTCACGGCAATCTCAAATGATCAAACTACACTTTTAATACCTCAAGCAACATTTAAATGATGTGAAATTAATATCCGGGAGAGCATAAAATAATACTAGGAAATGTTCATATACATACTACTTAATTCCCATGTGTTTACATTTTTAACACCTAAACATTTCACATCATATCAAAAATATCATAATTTAAGCTCTTAAAAAAAACTGGAATCTACTTCATCATGTGTAAAATTGGTGACAAGCGTACGAGAGATTAATGTTTAAGTGTCAAATGATAAATACGAGAGAATTAAATGGCATGTATGTAAACCTTCCAAATAGTGCAACAAGATTAATCGCAACTCTATATAACAAAGCAAAGCGAAATCCAATTATAACATCCAAAAGATCTAGCTATGAGGTAAATAATAAGCTAGTTGTAGCTTTCCCCAAGTCCAAATTGCAAAGCAACACAAATTTGACAACAACCTCCCAATTCCAAAATCATAAAGCAATGCAAAGCTAGTTATATAATTTCTGAAAACATCCGAATCATGAAGCGAAAGAAAGCAAAAAAAAAAAAAATCGATGTTTCCAAATAAGAATAAACTAATTATAGCTTTTGACAATTGAATACAATTCGAGTATTTTTATGCATGTAAATCTTTCGATATTTTAAAGAGAAATCGTCAAAGCAGATTATGATTTATATTCAAACACCTCCTGCAAAAAAATCAAATTAGATCCAAGCATCTCGATACATGGAATAAGCGATAGAAGCTAAAATTGAACTTTTTATACCAAAGGAAAAAAAAATTCATCAACAAAAATGCATTTTTCTTTTACGGGAGAGGCCGGAGAAATAAAAAAAAATGTCCTTGATTTAACAAAGAGGATCCACGTGAGACCTATTTGGTAGACGGATATGAGCAATATTTAACCAAAAATCTTACGAAATCTGTAATCGTGTTTCTCCTCCATATTGCATTAAATCTCGGATTCAGAACAGGATTTTGACCTAGAACTTGCTAGGCGGTGAATTTGAACAAAATAAAGCGACGAGTTTCATAAGTCCGGGTTTCACGGATTTCAACTTTAAATTCTAGATTTACAAAATCCTATGAATCGACAGATTTAGTAAATCCGGGAAGAGTGAAGAGAAATAATGGTGTGAACCGGCTTACCTTTTTCAATGATTTCGAGTAAAGGCCGAGACTCGAAAGATGGGAATTATGGTGTTCTCCGTAAGCCGCGATCGAGTCGTTGCCTCCCGAGCTAGCTCCGGTTGCGATTTTGCCGCAAGGATCCGGTTACAATCGATTCTTTGGGTCGTGCGAGAGAGAGGAGCGAAAGAGACGGGAGCAGCCTTCGGTTCGGCGTCAGAGAGAGGCGAGGCTTTCAGTGTGGAGCTTCGATGGAGGCGATCAGGGGAGGGGGAGCAGGCGAGCTGGCTCGGTTCGGTGCAGGGAGGCGAGGTTAGCGGGAGAGGAAGGAGCTGGCGAGCGGAGTTTCTGTGCGAGCGTACGGGAGATGGGGCGATCGAGCGAGAACCAGCGGGAGACGAGGAGCGGTTCTGCGCGCGGTCGAGCGGGGATTCTTCTCTTTCGCGTGGAGCAGCGAGCGGGCGAGGGATCGGATGCCGAGCTTCTATTCGGTGCAGAGGGAGAGGGAGTCGAGCGTCGATCGGTTTCGTGCAGGGGAGATGGCAGCGAACGGGATTCGGTCGCGCGGGGAAGAAGCTTCTGCGGAATCGAGCGGGGGAGGCTAATGTCGAATCAGGAGAAGAGCGATCCCGCCTATCCTATAGCCGCGTTCGTCCGTTACAGGTGATTGGGCGCCAAATTAATTGCTTTACATATAGGGGACCGTTTATTCGGCAAGGATTAATTACAAATCAAGCCCAATTAATTATCAAATCAATTGATTTATTTGAAATTCAAAATTTGAATTTTAAAATCAAATGGCTGAGGTGTGCAGCCCAATTCGGACCCGAATTAAACCAGAGTCGAGCCCGGATCTGCATCCCGCAAATTAAAAGAAATATGCATCAATTTTCATGTCGACTGCTTGCGCGCGAAACCTTAACAATATGGGTATCCTTCTTAGCTAAAATCGACGTCCCGGACGCATCTGTGTGGTCCGTTTCGTCATCCGGGGTCGTCCGGACAAGTTCGGCGATGGTCGAGCCAAAAAAAAGTCAAGTCGTGGTGCGTCGAGTGCTCGAGAATTGAGGGTTTACCTGACGGTCGTACGCACTATGGGAACTCATTTCGAGCCCTCTACATGTTAGTCCTTGCCACTTCGCAACAAGGAGTCGAGTGCTTGGGACTACTCGTGCGAGTCTTACAAAATGGGTCTAGAAGTGGTTCGAAGCTTCATGGGAGGTGGGCTCCATGACTAGTCCGCTAGGATGGTCAGTACGAAACTCTTAAGGCTAGATCCTAAGGTCTAGGAGGAAGAAAGCTAAGACCTCACTAAAATGAGGTCAACAAAAGGACCCCCAATAGGTGTGGTGTGCAGGTCAGGCACACCGCGCGTATTGGTGTTGACCGAAACAATCAACACGACTAGGAGACTATGTAAGCATGTCACACTCAGAACAAATTGCCTCGGAGTCGGAGTAAATTTGAGTTGGGGCTTTCCACTGGGGGCCCCCAACCCAGAGACAAGAGTAATTGAAGATCTTTAAAAGTACCCGCTGGGGATGAAAGAATTGCAATATGATGTGTTGTTTGGTTATTTTGTTGTAAGTTTTGTTTGAGTGATGTAAATCTGATTAAATGAGGAAATCAATTTGGGCGAGAAAAGTATGAGGCCATTAACACGAGATTTATGCCGAAAACAATCACTGAGAAGAGGTTTATGCTTAAAAGAGGCCACCAACTAGGAATTTACGCCAAAAGAGACCACTACCGTAGAGTTTACGTCAAAAGAAATAGCCACCAACTGTGAATTACGCTAAAGAAGGCCACCAACTAGGGATTTTACGCCAAAAGAGACCACCACCTGGGATTTACGTCGAAAGAGATACCGCTAACCGAGAATTACGCTAAAGGAAGGCACCAACTAGTGAATTCTACGCCAAAAGAGACCACCACCTAGTGATTTACGTCAAAAGAAATAACCATCAACTAGTGAATTACGTTAAAGAAGACCACCAACTAGGGATTTTACGCCAAAAGAAGCCACTACACTAGTGATTTACGTCAAAAAAATAGCCACCAACTAGGAATTACGCTAAAGGAAGGCCACCAATCTAGGAATTTACGCCAAAAGAGACCACCACCTAGGATTTACGTCAAAAAGATAGAGAACCGAGAAGAGTGCGGTTATGCAAGTAAAACCGACTAAACTCTTCTACCCGAGATTTAGGACCCAGTGTTCCCGTGGGATGAGATTTTGGCCCGAGGAAAGGGATAATGATAGCGACATATTGAGAAGATTCAAACCAGCCGGGTTGAGATTTGGATTTGAAATGGTTGATTTTGATCGTTTTGATTTCAAATGCTATTTTAATTTCAATTGTTTTATGGACAAGTGCAGAGTCGTATGAAGTTAGATTATTATTTCATTCGTCGAGTTTTGTCACTGTTTCAATTTATGATTGTGAAGTTTATTTAATTTCATGACGTTGACATTTTTTTTTTATTTTTATTTTTATTGCAAGTATCTTTCGTATCGTTCCTGATTCGTTAGCATTTGCAAAGCCGAATCAAACATTCAGCTTAACGGCATTAAACCAGTCGCACGACGTAGCAAAAGCAAACTTTATTAATACTTCGAAATCGGATAAGATGAAACATAGTACGAATACGCAACGTCGATAAATATAAAGAGATACATATGAGTAATATCTGTCTGTAGAATGCAATCTTCGATCATAAGCTATCAGTGATTTCTTCTGTCAAGTCTCTTTCGAGCCATCTGGAATTATGTAGAGACTAACCCTCCTCTCAAGACGTACTTCGAGACGAAAGTCCCCTGTACACTCTTAGAGGTGTGCTTTGTCTCACAACTCTGAAGGCTCGCAACCCTTCAAGGTCCGGGTCAGGGCGGTATCCAAATGGTGCTTTCCTGTCGTCCATTTTCCTGAAAGTGATGGACACTCTCCTTTGCGGTACTCCTGGAACGCAGTGCTTTGCCAGATCGGCTCCATTTCCTTTAAGCACAAGCACTGATCCAACTGGAAGAGGGATCTTTACTGGCCCACTGAATTCACCTGGGCCAATAACCCGCAACTCTCTCCCGAACATAATATCGCACTCGCTCGAGGAAGGAGAGCGTGCGGAATGGTCTCGGAAAATCATGGTGATCTATATGGGGTGGAATGCGGTTCCCTCTTTGTAGATATTTATAATGCAACTATTCGAGCACACAATCCGCTGGCAAGATGTGCCAAGAAACCATCCTTTTAATCATACTCTTTAATATCGAGGGCATCGGGTCTACGCTTGTCGTGTCTTATGATGCCCGGCGGATTCCCTTCCTTGTCATGGGCGTAGTTGTAGCAACAACCAACCGAATAGTAACTCGTCCCTTGCCTCGCATCCATCTTCGGGGTTCGAATACGTCTTCTTCCTTAAACGGCCTTCCCGGCCTAAGTCCCCGAGGTAAAAGACATAATCAATTATGCCCTCCTGTTCGCTACTCGAGAACACATCACGTATGCAATTCCAGCCCTTCCGAATGTTAACATATTTCCTCGAATTCTTTCAAAGTGCTCGAAATTTTGCTTTCGAACCCTTTGAAATTTCTCGCGGTTCATCCTCCGAAATTGTCGGCGGTAGCTTTGATTTAACAGTTCGTGAAATGTAAGGCACGATTTCTCGTTGATTTTCATGACTTTGAATCGCCTGGGACTATGATGTGATCCTCGTGGGATTCAACCGGCACGTTTTCACGTAAGGAAGGCTTTGCAGCGGCTTGGTCTTTCTCTTCTTTAGCGAAGGCTGGGGGATGACATCCCCTACCGGCTGGTTCTGCACATGTTCTTTCCCCTGTGCTACTGGGGCATCTGCTGCAGCTGACTCTCGGGCTACCCTTTTCTCCAAGCGATACTGCATCAGGAGTTCGCGGCGCTTCAAATTACGGCATTGTGTGCGTGAAAGTGGAATCTTCCTAGATGCATCTGCTGGTACCACCTGTAATCAAACACTAGTGGGGTTCCCCTGTATGGCATTCACAATCGGGTTGTCAGCTCTCTGTATCTCTTCTTTGTCATCCTCGAACTTTCTCTTATTTATCGCCGCGAGTGTGTTCTCTGCTCTTGAAGCGAGAATCTTGTCTTCGGGTTTTACGCTTCATCTGAATTGATTACCTTTAGCATGTGGCCCTCATAATCCACCTTCACCTGTTCAAAGTCCAGGTCAAATTCTATGATGGCGCCCTGTGCCACCTCTTCCTCGTTGAGTGCGAGTTTGATGTCGTTTTTAAATGGGAAAATCGGCCTCTCGCTCAACATTTTCCTGCAAAAGACAGGAAAAACGTCGGCGTCGTTAAAATTCAAACCGAACAGGAACAATACTAGTTTATTATTGAATATATTTTACAAAGTCATGTTTTTATTTCATTTCAAGCATGTAAATTTATGAAAGAATGTGGAATTTGTGGCATTTCAGATTTCAATATGAAAGAAATATAATTTTATTCAGGAGAAATCAACTTATCATTTTCATTACAGACACACATTTTTTTATTTCATTTATTGGACCCAGTTACAGACAATTGACATCGGCATATCTTAGGACTCGCAATCGGGTCCCTCGAAAAGTCACGATGCGTAGTACTTTTCGGATATCGCCCATTAATTGGTAGCATGGGCCTTCTCGCCCAGCAATCTATCACCGTGGTAGGATCCTCCGGAAGTAGACTTTTCGACCACGAACCGGTCCCTCCCAAGTCGGTTCAAATTTTCCTCTTATCTTACGGTGCGCAAAAATGGGCCTTCGGAGTATGAGGACTAAGTCACCGACTTTAAACGTTCTTGGGCGGACCAGCTTGTCGTGGGCTTGCGTCATCCTCGCTTGGTATAATTCAATGTTCTGTTGTGCTACGAGTCGCTTCCCTTCGAGACTTTCTAGCTCTTCGAGCCGGAGCTTGGCATTCTCCTCTGTCGTGATTTTGTTAGCTACGGCGATTCCGAGGGATGGTAATTGCACTTCCGAAGGAAGCACGACCTCGGACCCATACACCGAGGCGTAAGGTGTAGATTGAGTTGGGGTTCGAACGTCGTCCTGTACGCCCATAACGCCTAATGTAACTGCTCGTGCCACCCTCTTTTATTATTGTCTCAATGTCTTTTTCAGAATTTGCATGAGAGTCTTATTGAAGGCCTCCGCTAGTCATTTCGCTTTCGGGTAGTAGATCGTAGAATATCTTCAATCTATCCCATGTCGTTTGACGAAACTGTTGATTTTAGTGCTTTTGAATGCTGTACCGTTATCTGAAATAACTCTGCGGGGAACACCAAAGCGGTAGACAATTTGGGTTTTGAAAAACTGAAGAACATGATGTGTTGTGACTTCCATCAACGACGCTCTGCCTCGCCCATTTCGAAAAGTAATGTCTGTCGCTGCTAGTATGAACCGGTGTCCTTTAGATGACGGAGGGTCTATCGGACCCACTATATCTGTGCCCCAACACTCGAATGGCCACGACGCAATTGTTGGGTGTAGCACATTCGGTGGTTGATGTAAGACCACTCCGTGCACCTGACACTGATGGCGAGCTTCGGCAATTTCCAGTACGGTCATCCATCATTGATGGCCGATAGTACCCCATCCTCTTGATCTTCATTTTCATTTTCGGACTCGATCGGTGGGCACCACATAGTCCCGCATGTACTTCCTTAACGATATTCTGCGCTTCGCTCTCGCTTAGACATCTTAACCACATCCGAGTCGAAGGATCTTTTGTATAACACGTTGTCAACTAGGGCGTATGACAATGCCCTCCTCTTAATCCGATGTGCTCTGTTGATCCGTCATCCGGCGAGTGTCCGGTCCGCAAGTATTCGACAAGTGGTCGACGCCGATCATTCTCATCTTCGCCACTCGCAGTGAATCGTGTTCTCACTTCCCCGCTATGCACGGTATCCATGTCGATTTGAGATAGGACTTGACATCCTCGTATTGTAACGTCGATAGAATCTTCCGGCGGGCATGCAAACTCCTTAGCTAACTCGGCTAAAGCATCTGCATGAGAATTGTCACCTCGGGGAATTCTATACAACGTCACATTGGGAATCTGTTCTAATAACTTCATCGTGTAGCGGTGGTATTGTTCTAGCCTGGGTTTCAAGATCTTGTACTGTCCGGCTACCAGAATCTCCGTAGATAGTGAGGTCTGTTATTTCCATTAAAATTGCTAGACCTAACCCTGTTATTAGAGCCTCATATTCTGCCTCGTTATTTGTACACGGCTCGGTCGAGTGGTAAGAGTATCTTAACATCCCTCGATGCGGTGTAATGAAAATTAGAGCCAATTCCTGCTTCTGCCGGAACTATTGTTTGCGAATCTTTATCTCTTCCGGATGACGAAGCTCCGTCGAAGTACATCTCCCAACGTTGAGCATCGGGATGTCCTACGTTCATTACTTGTTCGTCGTGCAGAGTCATCGTTGAGGGAGAATCACTGGCAACGGGTGTCTTGCGAGAAAGTCCGCTAAAATTTGTCATTTGACGACGCGAAGAGGTACGAAGGTTATATCAAATTGCTGACGATATCATTGACCATCGCGCCAATCTACTGTAAAGGGTCGGCGGGTCATCGGATATTGCAACGGATTAACTTTCGAGATTAGGTTGACCTTATGAGCTGAAGCATATAGCTGTCTCAAGCTTTGGGCGACGAAAATTAAAGCTAGACAATGCTTCTCGATTGGAGGATACTTTACCTCCGCAGGTATTAGACGACGACTAAGGTAGTAAAGCGGCATTTTCTTTACCCTCTTCATCGACTCGAGCTAGCGAGGCTCCGAGGAGTCGTCTAAAGCCGCGGTATAAAGTATCAACGGTCGGCTCGAGAGCAGAGATTGCTTAAAAGCGAGGTGTCACTAAGTATTGCTTAGTACTTTCAAAGGCCCGTTGACATTTTTCGTCCCAAGTAAACTTGGCATCTTTTTTTATTAACGCGAAAAGAGGCCGACACCGTCCCGACAGATTAGATATAAAGCGTCGTAGATATGCCAATTCCTCGAAAGGATCGTAATTGCTTTAAGGTTTTAGGGGTGGCATTTCCAAGATGGCTTTAATCTTCTCCGGATCGATTTCAATTCCCGGTGTCGGACAACAAATCCTAAAATTTTCCCGATGTGACACCAAGGCGCACTTTAAGGGATTCATTTTAAGATTAAATCGCGCAACCGTTCAAAGACAATCCTCAAATCGTATAAGTGGTCTTCCTTCGTTTGCTTTTGATGACCAAATCATCCACGTAACGATTCAACTTGGTTATGGATAAGGTCGTCAAAAATCCTCATCATGGCTCGGTATGTTGCTCACAGCATTTTTAGTCCAAACGGCATTCTTGTGTATCAATAAATTCGATCGGTGTCCCGAAAGCGAGTAAGTGTCGCGTCTTCGTGCCATCTTAATCCGATTATATCCCGAAGATCCATCCATGAATGAGAAAATTTCGTGTGAAGATGCGATGTCCACCATTAGTTCGGGATGGGTAATGGGAATTCGTCCTTCGAGCAAGCCTTGTTTAAATCTCCGAAGTCGACACAAATTCGAACTTGTCCATTTTTCTTTCTAACTGGCACAATATTAGCCAACCATGTTGGGTATTGTTCTTCTCTTACAAAATTGGCATCTATTAACTTCTTCACTTCGTAGATGACTTGTTGCTCTATTTCAAGACGCATCCTTCGGGGGGCTTGCTTAACCGGGGTCATGGTCGGGTCTACTCCAAGTCTGTGGACCGCGACCTCCGAGTCTTAACCGGGCATCTCGTCGTAGCTCCATGCGAAACAATCTGCGAATTCGACAATAGTTTGATTAACTGCGAAGACTCTTCATCGCTTAGCGAGTGAGCTAATGAAAGTAGGTCTAGGGGCATCTTCGGTCCCTAGATTGATCTCCTTCGATTCATCGATCGTAGATTTGATTTCCTCCTCGAACTCCGGCAGGGCATCCTCTATTCGAGATTCTTCCGAATCCTCTTCCGCTTCGAGGCGGTTTTCCTCCAGCTCGGCTAGTAACGACCAAGCAAAATTCGGTGTCATAGACTGGCCCTACCGTGCCGAATCCAACGCCCTCTTTCGATTTAGAGTTTCGATTTTTATTATTCCACAATTCCTCGAAGAGGTGCATCCTTTCTTTTGATAATTTACCAGGTACAAAACCACGCTGAATTAATCTTTGCACATAAGGAGAGTAATAATCAAGAGACAATTCCATTAATTCATTAAAAGTATTTTCTTCCAATTTTACATTGTTTTCGAAGCTGGAAGAGGAAGAACCACGATAAAATTTTATCGGCTTCATGCCAACACTCTGTACTTCCTTAACCTCCAACCCCTCAACTTTATTGGAATGAATCGGGGTTAAGGCTATGGCTTGTACATAGTGGTTGATCCGGTCATACATTGATTCATATTCTTTTTTCTTTTCTTCTTCCAAGGAAATCTCAAACTGAGGTATCTTTTGATTTCTTGTCCTCGCTATTTTTGTCATCTTTTCTTCCTCGGAGCTGTCTTCCAATTCAATGTTGATGATCGGATCTCTCCGTTCAACAATCTTGTTAACTCTTCCTCGCCCTCGTCCCCGGCCTTGATCTCGGACACGAGGGCCAAAAGAGCTGCCACCATTTCGCCGTGAAGGAGTGATGGGAGATCGTTGAATCGGAGCCAGTCGGCCTCGTTCTTGCAATTCTTTTGACTCTTCAAATTTCTTTGGAATGACGTCTACGGAGAAAGCTGTCTTCTTTGGTGGCGCGTAGTAGGCGGCATCTTCATGAAGGCCTATCTCATGTATCGCAAAAGGTTGTAGATCTCCCTCGATGCACCGTTCCTGACCTCCTTCATAGTATTTTATGCACTGGTGTAGGGAAGATGGAACCATTTTGTACTCATGGATCCAGGGTCGACCCAGTAGGGCATTGAACGAAGTCTCTGAATCTATGATGTGGAATTTTGCGGTCGTTACTAATTCACCAATTCTCGAGTGACGGTGTTATCGATCCAGAGAGCCCTTTCTCCTTTCTGGTTGAAGCCTCTTAACATCATTTTGTCGGTAGAAAGCTGCGGGTGTCGATGTCTAAGTAGGCTAACGTCCGTAGATTCATTATGTTAATTGATGCTCCGGATCAACCAATACCCTGGAGAGTGTGAATCTGTCGATGTTCACGGAAATGTATAGGGGTCGGTTGTGATCGGCTGTACCAAGCAACAAGTCATCATCCGTGAAAGTGATACCAGACTGTTCCTTTAACGAACAAACCTCGTCTACTGAGCTGTTGGCCAAATGAGCTAAGCAAATCTCTGGGTCGAGCAAAGCCTTAACCAGAGCCTCTCTCATCTCTTTTGACAGTATCAGGGCGTCGAGGATGCTTAGTTTGGTTGGCAACTTTCGTAGATGGGCTAGAACGTTATATTCCACTTTGTTATTCGAGCTCCCGATTCCTCTTGAACATGTGTCTCTTCCGTTGGTGGGGTTGGTTCGCGAGAGGTAGGTGTCCGTTTTTCCTTTCTCTGCTAGACCCGTTGTTGGGGGTAACACCTTTCCTCTTCTCGAATACACCTCCGTTATTTCTTCCGCCATTTGGGTTGGACCCGGAGGATTATCTTGCGGAGTCGTTGATTGGCTCTTCCGGTGTTATCTACGAATCCGAAAACTCTAATTCAATCGTAACTGGCGTTCCTTGAAATTCAAAAACGGGCGCTTCGCTATCCGAGCTCGTCGTATTCCGTGTTGTTAATATCTTCTTTGGTCATGTTAATAAGTTCATCGAATTTTGTACGATTTGAGGATCGTCGAGAAATTGAAATTCGTATTAGATTGGTTGTTAGTTATGCAATCATCGAAATAGTAAAAACGTAGTCAAAATTAGAATTCTCCGCATTACGTGATCCTGGAGGGACAAAGAAATCATACCGGTGAATGGTTCGAGGTATTTCTCCCTCGAATGCGAAGCGACCAACCGTGAAAAGCGGCCCCTGATATACTCTTCGCGCTATCATCCTTTACATCTTTGACACTTTCATCCTTTATCTCCTGCGGTGATGACTTTCCAGGTGTGCTCGACAGTGCTGGCCAAGTGGACTGTAGGCTATGAGCGGAGGCTTGTGCTGAGGCCGCATGTATCCGCTCGAGTTTTACGAGATAATCTAGTCCGGATCGTGTTCCGTCTAGCCTACGTTACATAGGGGTCGATCGAAACTATGGGCCCGATCGAAATCACATTGATCGAACCTTTTCAGGTTCTTTCAAATATTCCTTTGGAATTGTGATATTCCCGTGCCTGTAGTTCCTCTCAAGCCAACCTTTGAAATTGAAACAATCCTCTATCGTGTGTCCGAGCATTCTGTGGTATGGGCAGTACGTGGGGTGATCCGTCTTATCGACCTCATCTGGTTTCTTTGGCTCTGCAACCTCGAACTCGGGCTTCTCGATCAAATTCTCGAACATCTTTCCCACTCGCCTCATCCTTGAAGGAGTAAACTCGTTCGGTCCCGTCGGCCATGGTTGGACCTCGCCCTCTCGTCCGTGCGGTAAGTTCCTGCCAGTACGCGTGGTCGATGGTACTGCTCTGGTTTTCTTCTTGGCCAACCGTTGGGTGTGTTGTTGACGTTGAGTATGTCCGTCGAGGTTGTTCAACTCGAATCCGCATCGGCCGCTTACGCTTTATCAACTCGTCGCCACTCGTTCCGGATCTCTTCTCAGAATGTCTTTACTCGGCTTTGGCTTGTCGACTTTCTCCAGAATTCGAGTTGCTTAGCCTCCTCTTGCGGGCTCGCAGCTTTACTAAGTAGCTTTTCAAAGGTTTTGATTGTAAATCCTTTGAGTAGAAAAGCTCTTCGGACCATGAATGCTCTTGAGTAAGATCTCGATCGCATGTCGTTCCCGCAATCGTGGCTCGCATTTCATATTTAGATTCCTTCACCGTAGAATGTACTCCACTAGAGTTTTGTCGGCTCCGTCTTTCTACTACAAGATCACCCACGGTGATATGATGCCGAGCTCCAGAGAAACCTCTTAACGAACTCGTTCTCCGGTTCCGTGAATGTCTTTATTGACCCATTCGGTAATTCGCATACTCAATCGAATGCAACCCCGGAGAGATCGCTCACAAGCCGGCGAAATAATAGTGCTTCACTACCCCCGCGTTGCGGCAACTTGCCCGAAGTGTGTAACATCGCTGACGAGGGTTTCTGTTCCATCGAACGTTTTGAAGGTAGGTGGCACGAAGCCTTTCGGGTAGGGCACTGCATCGAATTCCTCTGAATATGGTCTACCCTTTGGAATCAATGCTCCTCCTTTGGATTGGGCTAAGGCCTCCTTTACTTGTTGTTCAACCATTTGTTTGATGTCCTTTTCCGGTATAGTGTTTTGGGTCGAACCATTTATTTCATCCGCGACATGAATGGTCTCCGGCCGGTTTATTTCCGGAGAGGCTGCTCTCGGAGATTGAGGTTGATTCTGAAATGAGGCTATAACGGCCGCCATCTCCTCCATCCTTTTCTCCATGCGGATGATAAGCTCATCCCTCTGTCGGATGGCCCTTTGTGACTCATCCTCGGCGTTCTCCTCGGTAGGCAAAGGAGCACCACGCGATGACGCAGAGGCTCTAGTTTCAACCATAAAGATCTCTGCAAAATCTTCATCCATATGAAATGACAAATCGTGTTCTTCATCATTGATGCTTCCACTTTGTTCTTTTGACAGTTCAGCGATGTACGCCACGAGCTTCTCTAATCTTTCCTCAATTGACTTCCCTTTAATGATCTTGAGATCGGCGGGAATCGTTGTTGTACACCTTCCATCAACACTGATTTCGGCGTGGCCGGAACACTAATGATTGGAGCATCAGACTTGGAATCCTTTGCGGGGAGACGACTTTTTGATCTCTGTTGAGGCACCGGTCCAGCGACCTTAAGACTCCGCAACTTCTCCTTCGGAACCAAGGCCCGGAGACTAGACGTCTCTTTGGGGGCCTCGGCTCTCCTGGATAAATCGCGGTCCCTAATGCGCGGTCCGGATGCAGTAACTAGTGATCCTTTGTGGGAATCTCCCCTCGTGGTGGCAAACTGTGTTCTCGGACCCAGTCGAGACTGAATCGGTCGGCGCTCGCGGTGTTTCGAGAGGCGACGGCGATGAAGCTCGCATGGTTAGCACCAGTATCTACACGTTCTCCCAGACGAAGCTTAAAGGGAATACGAGACTGCGGTGCTCTTCCTTCCTGGGTAGATCCATGAAATTGGCTAGCGGTTTCATCCTTTTTCAAAATTTCTGCTCGGACTCGGGGCGACACGGCACACCCCATCCTTCTTATTATCTCAGCAACGGAGCAACGCTCCTCTCGAGCCAATTTTTCAAACACCCAACGAACGTGAGGTAGGGGCTCAGGCCTCTTTCTCTTTTCAACCTGACGACGAGGCGAGGGCGGTAATTTAGCAGCAACCTTGTGAGCACTCTCTTCTCCAAGAGCGGCAGACAATGGGTGAAACCTGCTTCCTCTAAGGAGAGGTGCGGTCTCAGCCATTCGGCTTTCTTCTTGTTGAGGAATCTCTGCAGTCGGAACGATTTTCGAGGTGTTTCGCCCATTTGCCTTTAAGATCTTGCGATTTCTATTCCTTCGTTGCGTTCGGGTAAGCTTACGGACTTCGAGCTAGATCCAATCTCAAACACGGATGGTAACGGGGTAAGGGCATGAGCCGACTTGTCCTCATATAAGATTCCCTTCCTTTCGACATCGGCGGAGCGACAGGCGTGGTAGCGAGTAAGTCCAAGGGGAGTAGATGAAGCTTTAGCAGATGACAGGAGCGACAGAACTTCATGGGGGTAGCAGTGACCTTCGCCTTCTGAGAGAAGGGAAGTCTCGGTCGCGGCTCAAGTTGAATCCGGCGGACGGCTTTTGGACATCCGAGCGCCGACTTTCTTCACGAAGAACGGGGTCTTTCCGAGTGTTCCTTCAAATTCGTCAAAACCGGATCCAAATTTAATCTTGGACCCCACCTGGCGGGCATCCCCGCTGGTAAGCAAGTCGCACGAGAATGTCAAAGTTGGGGACGACATCTTTCTTTCCTGGCAGTTGAAAAAAGATTGTTGGGCGTTAGAGGAATCCCACACTCAACCTCTGGGTAAAAATTACTTTATTGCAAGCACAAAAGTTCGACGAAATTGTCAAACCTGGCGTTTCTTTCGAAACTTATCCAAATGATTTTGAATTAAATTTGTTTTCGTTGTTGCTTTTACCGTGAATGTTCTGTTTTGGTATGAAGTCACAAAGTTTGATATTACCGAGAAATTTTCGTGGAGATGATTTCACGTGATTTGTAAAAAGAACAAGTCAAACTTCGAGGAAGAGGTGAAGCGACCAAGAGGTAAAGGACCCGATCCAAAATTAGAAAGGACTCATTCCACACCGACCGTACTCCTATTCTAACCTACCACACCTATCGGGGGTCCACCTCTATAACCCTAGGATTCCCGAACCTCCCAGCTAGGATGATTAAACGAGCGGTTCCCGGAATCCAAGAAGAGTCGACTATACTGGCTCGAGGAAGAAATGGGCACGAGATGTCAACGAAGAACAACGATCGGCCCACGCGAGGACACTGGACACACTCGCCGATGTATGAAAACAAAACCTCCCGATCGAAAATGGAGAGAGGAACTAGTCTCACACGGAGTCGCCAGAATTTGTCACTGGCATTTTTTTTCTTTTAAAAGAATATAAAAATTTAAGTGATTTAGTTTAATATAAAAGATATATGATTTTGAAAATAGTTTTGAAAGTAGTTTAATTTTGAAAAATGAGACCTCCTGGATCTCATTTGTCCAATAATTTGCATAATCGTGCCTGATGTCACAAATGATACACGTTCTCGAAAGAGTAATGTATCTTGCGACTGTAGACCCAATCATACGAATTAAAGAACTCGTGACATCCGTTTGATCTGCGAACCTTTATCTGTGACCGACAAGTTCCCTACCTAATAGAAAGACTAGGTAGAGGTTTATTTTACCCAGGTTCCAAGCTCCCATATGCAGTGACCTCATAGTTAATTACATCTCGAATGACCGTGTCACTCGAGAAAACTCTCGATAATGATCGGTGGTTCGTCTTCGAGAATTCGAGGTTTAGGTTTTCACGGTAGGACGTGGAAAGCGAGTGGGAGTGGCTCGAATGGGAACAGCTTATTTCCGGAGTCCAAAGAAAGAAAAGGTAGGGAATGTCGTGGATCCGAGGCAAACCCCAGCCGACTTCCCAACTATCCTATAGTGCGGCACGCGTTTTGGAGAAGATTTTATTTAATCGTTTAATCCTCGTCAATTTTATTATTTGGGACTTACACTCGCATAATACCTCAATCACGCAAATAACTAGCAGAGATATGAGGGCTTACGTCGTACCGTACGACAACCTCGTAACCCAAAGCGAGTTAGGACTTGACGCTGCCAGCAATAGTTACATACGAAGCTCAAAGAGGAGAGTGAGGGTTTATGCTGCGCGGGCGAACTACCTCGAAGTCCTATGTGTTGTTATTTAAACTAGGAAGAGTTTTGCTGAAGAAGACCCTCTTGTTGCTCAATCCAAGCTCCTCGTTGTCTTGCCGACGGAGTCGACTTCCAAGTCTTCTGTCAAGTAATAATCCTAATGTCTAAGGTTCAAGCGGTTTTGTCAAGTGTGTTCCAATGTCTTGGTGTTAGAGTTTGATTTTTGTTTTGTTCTTTTTGCTTTTGTTTCAGTTTCAGGTTTCGCATGCAAAATATATAGATTGCAAGTATGTAAAAGGTACTTGAAAAGTAACTTGCGATAAAGTAAATTCTTGCAGAATAAAAGTCATTGGAAAATAAAGTGCAGAGAAAGTAGACAAACGAAATCGTGAAGACTTAAAATATAAATGCGTACTCAGGCGCTCATATCGATTAGTATGATTTAGTATTGCAAGCATGTATGATTTGCGAGTGGATTTAAATGAACTCGCAGAAAAGTAAACGGAGCGAGGAAACACGAAACAAAAGTCGGAAAATAAAGAAACGAGTCGTAGAAATCACAAATAAAACTCGTAATCACATATGGAAGACCGGAGCCAGGTATAAGACATCGATGGAGGTGGGGGCTCGAAGCCTGGATCAGTGTCTTCCCGACCTTGGATAAGAGTTACCAACCCGACGATCTACGGAGGGCAGTCCTTAACCTCAATCCGAGTGACTAACCATGGACCTTTATAGGTTTTATAAGAAATAAATTCTTTGATTTTCATACAAAAATTGTTGTTTAAGTTTTCTTTTTTTTTTATGCAGAGTTCTTTTTAACAAGCAAAAGAGATTTTTTTGTTTTATTTATTTTGTAAAACATTTTGTAAAATAATAGAGTCCACAGGCTAGTCACTCTAATCGTGCTTGAGATCGCTTAACGACCTAAGATCGTCGGGGAAACAATCTAACCAAGACTCGGCGAATAGATCATCTGGTCCTTTCCTCTCCCTAATCGAAGGTCCTAGGAGTAGGAGATACTATTCTAATTATCCCTCGAATCCCTCGTATCCCTCGTATAAGCACACATAAAGCATTATCATCATCGCCTCGCCACCTAGACCTCGGACTTACACCTGGTCCGATGATCCATATGTGGCAAACAAACGTCCCCGATCTGCGGGAGGATTTGAGTGTATGTTCGAGCTCAAATCCCGATACATCGGGTTTCATTATCGGTTAAGTCATTTTGGAATCCCACAATCGATTTAATTAGGGAAGTGTCAACCATGCCTCAGTGCGTCCCCGTGTCTAGTGTCTTAATCAACTCGTGAATTAGGGCCGGTGCCTGAGCTTAGTCGTGCATTCGAAGGTTAGATGGATGGGCTCTCATCTAGTGATGTGCTCCAAAAATCTAGGAAGCTCTATCGCCGAGGATTAGGTGGATAGGCTCTCACCTGGGGTGTGCTCCTAACTCTGGAAGCTCTATGCCGAGGATTAGGTGGATAGGTTCTCACCTAGCGGTGTGCTCCTAACTCTGAAGCTCTACGTCGAGGATTAGGTGGATAGGCTCTCACCTGAGCGTGTGCTCCTAACTCTGCAAGTTCTATGCCGAGGATTAGGTGGATGGGTTCTCACCTAGGGTGTGCTCCTAACTCTGGAAGCTCTATGCCGAGGATTAGGCGGATGAGGCTTCACCTAGGGTGTGCTCTCAGGGTACTAGGCAGCTATCTTCGTGGGGTTAAGTAAAGGGGCTTCACATAAGCGTGTGCACCTAAATCCAATGATCCTACACTTTGACTCGTGCCCGAAGCTGATTAAGAGTGTTTTACCCTTCCTCAGTTCAAATCGAAATTCCCTTTTTACGACTTAACCGTTTTAAAAGAACAAAAATAAGTCAAGAGAACAAAAGAGGCCGACTCGCTTCCAAGAACTAGTAAAGCCAAAAAAAAAAAAAAAAAAAGAATAAAAAGCAAGTGAGTCGGGCTGAAAAAATAAATGTTCAAATGGTGCGTTGAAGTATTGTCGGGCAACAGCTAGCAAGCCTACGCGATAACCCTGCAAGCTCCTACGACTCGGGGCAGCAAGTTAGACACTCCAAACAACAGTCCTAAGCGTTGGACGGCAATCCTACAGCTTCCAAATAATCCAAACAATGCTCAAACGGCTTTTCTAAATCCCCAACAGCTCCAAACATCAGCTAGAAACATTACACAACAGTTTTAAAGTCACCAACAGTTCCAAACATCAATTAATAGTTCCAAATCACAATATATAACAATTAATAACTCCCAAACAGCCACCTATGACGATTGACAACTCCAAAATCGCCACCCACAGCTCTCATGGCATTTATAAACCCCGAACAACACTTCCATGGCATCCCACAACAATTTGCAACTCCAAACATCAATTTCGATTCTCCCCACAGCATTCTACAGCCCTGAACAATTCCAAACAGCAATTTATTGGTGTTAGACAGCACTTTCTAACTTTCCAATATAATCCTACAGCTTTTCTATTCCTCCAAACAACAATTCCAAACTTCCGAACAGCCCCCAACAGCAATTCCAAGCTTCCGGACAGCAGCTATACTCCTCCAAACATCAAACGGCTACCCCCTAAGCCTCCTACAGCGAGTATACAACAATTAATGGCATCCTACAGCGGGTATACAATAATTAATGGCATCCTACAGCGGCCCTAGGCACCCTTGCAGTTTCAACAGCACCAAGCAGTCATCTTAAACACAAAACATCAATTTAAAAGCTTTCACGGCAATCTCAAATGATCAAACTACACTTTTAATACCTCAAGCAACATTTAAATGATGTGAAATTAATATCCGGGGGAGCATAAAATAATACTAGGAAATGTTCATATACATACTACTTAATTCCCATGTGTTTACATTTTTAACACCTAAACATTTCACATCATATCAAAAATATCATAATTTAAGCTCTTAAAAAAACTCGGAATCTACTTCATCATGTGTAAAATTGGTGACAAGCATGCGAGAGATTAATGTTTAAGTGTCAAATGATAAATACGAGAGAATTAAATGGCATGTATGTAAACCTTCCAAATAGTGCAACAAGATTAACTGCATGACTCTATATAACAAAGCAAAGCGAAATCCAATTATAACATCCAAAAGATTTAGCTATGAGGTAAATAATAAGCTAGTTGTAGCTTTCCCAAGTCCAAATTGCAAAGCAACACAAATTCGACAACAACCTCCCAATTCCAAAATCATAAAGCAATGCAAAGCTAGTTATATAATTTCTGAAAACATCCGAATCATGAAGCGAAAGAAAGCAAAAAAAAAAAAATCGATGTTTCCAAATAAGAATAAACTAATTATAGCTTTTGACAATTGAATACAATTCAGGTATTTTTATGCATGTAAATCTTTCAATATTTTAAAGAGAAATCATCAAAACAGATTATGATTTATATTCAAACACCTCCTGCAAAAAAAATCAAATTAGATTCAAGCATCTCGATACATGGAATAAGCAATAGAAGCTAAAATTGAACTTTTTATACCAAAGGAAAAAAAAAATTCATCAACAAAAATGCATTTTTCTTTTACAGGAGAGGCCAGAGAAATAAAAAAAATGTCCTCGATTTAACAAAGAGGATCCACGTGAGACCTATTTGGTAGACGGATATGAGCAATATTTAACCAAAAATCTTACGAAATCCGTAATCGTGTTTCTCCTCCATATTGCATTAAATCTCGGATTCGAACGAGGATTTTGACCTAGAACTTGCTAGGCGAGTGAATTTGAACAAAATAAAGCAAGCAGCTTTCATAAGTCCGGGTTTCACGGATTTCAACTTTAAATTCTAGATTTACAAAATCCTATGAATCAGCAGATTTAGTAAATCCGGAAGAGTGAAGAGAAATAATGGTGTGAACCGGCTTACCTTTTTCAATGATTTCGAGTAAAAGCCGAGCCGAAAGATGGGAATTATGGTGTTCTCCGTAAGCCGCGAGTCGAGTCGTTGCCTCCCAAGCTAGCTCCGAGCTTGCGATTTTGCCGCAAGGATCCGGTTACAACCGCTCTGTCGGGTCGTGCGAGAGAGAGGAGCGAAAGAGACGGGAGCAGCCTTCGGTTCGGCGTCTGAGAGAGGCGAGGCTTTCAGTGTGGAGCTTCGATGGAGGCGATCAGGGGAGGGGGTGCGGCGAGCTGGCTCGGTTCGGTGCAGGGAGGCGAGGTGAGCGGGAGAGGAAGGAGGAGCTGGCGAGCGGAGTTTCTGTGCGAGCGTACGGGAGATGGGGCGATCGAGCGAGAACCAGCGGGAGACGAGGAGCGGTTCTGCGCGCGGTCGAGCGGGGATTCTTCTCTTTCGCGTGGAGCAGCGAGCGGGCGAGGGATCGGATGCCGAGCTTCTATTCGGTGCAGGGGGAGAGGGAGTCGAGCGTCGATCGGTTTCGTGCAGGGGAGATGGCAGCGAACGGGATTCGGTCGCGCGGGAAGAAGCTTCTGCGGAATCGAGCGGGGAGGCTAATGTCGAATCAGGAGAAGAGCGATCCCGCCTATCCTATAGCCGCGTTCGTCCGTTACAGGTGATTGGGCGCCAAATTAATTGCTTTCCATATAGGGGACCGTTTATTTGGCAAGGATTAATTTCAAATCAAGCCCAATTAATTATCAAATCAATTGATTTATTTGAAATTCAAAATTTGAATTTTAAAATCAAATGGCTGAGTTGTGCAGCCCAATTCGGACCCGAATTAAACCAGAGTCGAGCCCGGATCTGCATCCCGCAAATTAAAAGAAATATGCATCAATTTTCGTGTCGACTGCTCGCGCGCGAAACCGTAACAATATGGGTATCCTTCTTAGCTAAAATCGACGTCCCGGACGCATCTGTGTGGTCCGTTTCGTCATCCGGGGTCGTCCGGACAAGTTCAGCGATGGTCGAGCCAAAAAAAAGTCAAGTCGTGGTGCGTCGAGTGCTCGAGCATTGAGGCTTACCTGGCGCCGGTCTCGCCCTATAGGAACTCATTTTCGAGCCCTCTACATGTTAGTCCTTAGCCCTTGCAACAAGGAGTCGAGTGCTTGGGACTACTCATGCGAGGTCTTACAAAAATGGGTCTAGAAGTGGTTCGAAGCTCTATGGGAGGTGGGCTCCATGACTAGTCCGCTAGGATGGTCAGTACGGAACTCTTAAGGCTAGATCCTAAGGTCTAGGAGGAAGAAAGCTAAGACCTCACTAAAATGAGGTCAACAAACACATACTAGAAAAATGTGAATATGTCAAAATGGTCTTTGGTCTATTTGTATATGACTACTTTAGTCCCGGCTATCTCGTATCATTTAGTTTAGCCCCATTGACTCTTCAAGTATGATCCAAAATAGTCTCTCTTTTGTATTATTTTGTATTAGATTTAGAAATTCAAGGGACTATTTTGGATAATGTTTGGGAATGAGGGGATTGAATTGGACACATTATAACTGAAACGACCTCCCATAAATATCCTGGAGATCATTTTGACTTTTTTTCCACAGGAAAAGAGATAAATTAGTTAGACTCACACTTCATCAAGGGTATAGACTCCTTATTGAATTTTGATCACACACTTAGATCAATGATGATCACACAAAGTTGATAAATGTCTTCACATACAAATTTGAGTTTTATTCATGCCATTAATTGATTTTTCCTATTATTGACCCTCATGGATTAGTCACTATGGGGATAAGGGGCCCTGGATAGAAAGCTGCAAATCCTGCGAAATAAATATTTTGCCAACCAGACAAATACCCAGATCCTGTATGAATGAATGATCATGATAATTGAGTATCCATCTCCTTAAATTCTGTAAAGTGGAACCGAGAAGCAGTGCTTCTTCTCACGTCGAATAGGAAAGGCATTTTCTGAGCAAGCTTTGTACACATGTAAGCCCTGCTGATGGGCAAAACAGAACAGACCAGCTTTAGAGCCCGTAGAAATTGGAAATCCAAGTAATATAAACTGTGTCAAATTAAAGCCCATAGGAATAAAGGCTTAAAAAATCACACAAAGAAGCCTAGCGGAGCTGCAGGAATAGGAAGACTCCGCAACACTCTGTAAACCCTTTTAAAAATATTGTAAATCTGCATTAGCTGGAAAATATTGTTCGGCACCAAAACGGTAGGTCCATTTAACCATTTCATGGATTTGTGAGGTTTTTACAGAGAATGCTTGAATGTACTGCATGAAAGCGGGAAAAAATCATACAAAGTGTCTGACAATAGCTTTTGTCCTTATGATGTTTACTTTTATCTGATGTCATTTTTTCAGGTTGGAATAGGCTTTTTGGTTATTGTTTATTTATTTATCTTCTAATCATGCTTTCTTTGACCACAACCAGCTGAGTCCTTCCGAATTACTCCATTTAAGGGATAGATTTCGTCAAGCACCGCCGCATAGTTTGCCTTCTTCAAAGTATGGAGAAATAGAGGCGTATTTTTGTGCTCTTATCACCTTTTATCACATAAGGAAGTTACTTTCAAGCCATGGTATTAGGCCAGCTTATGAGATGCTCCAGGAGAAGTTGAACCATGGGTATGTTCTTGCATTTTTTGTACTTTTTTTTAATACCACTCAATTTCTATGTATTTACATATTTAACACCTAAATTTTATATTTTACATACATACCTCGCTACCAATATATGAAAAGACGCGTTTCACTTTTTAAAAGTTAAAATGATGATATTTTTGACGTGATATGAAAGATTTGGGCGGTAAAAAAGTAACAAGTGAACTTTAGGTGTTAGATATTGAAATACATAAAAATTGGGTGGTATGTATGTGAATTATTTTTATATTGTTTGGGTACGAATATGATTGCTTTAAATTGTCTATGCCATGCTAAAATGGTTTTTGTATATTTTTAAATTTTGTCTCAATTTTCTTTTTTGTCTAGTCACGGACTCTAATGAATTAATGGCATGACTTTTTCTTTTTCTTTGTCTTTTAATTTCATTTTGAGCCCATTAAAATCCTTGATACATATTCTATTTGTCGTAACAAAACTTCTTTGTAGGCGATTTTCTCATTTTCCATCTTCTAAAAATTTTTTGTATAGAAAGCTGGTGCATCGCTTTGCGCTTTTTTTTCTTGAATTCTTATTTCGTTCGGAAAGGATGCAAGTCTTGTTCTGAATTACACATTCAAGTTCCTTTTCTGTGAACTTTCTTAAATTTGGCGTTCATTATTGTAATCCAATATTTCAGTGACATTAATTTTTTGGGGCATTTACATACATAATACACAATTCCTGTGTATTTACTTATCTAAGACCTGAACTTTATTTTTTATATTTATACCGCCCAAATCTTTTATATCACATAAAAAATACTACTATTTTAACTTTTAAAAAGGTAAAATAAACCTTTTCTTGCGTAGGTAAGGTGACGTTTATGTAAAACTTGAAGTTTAGGTGTGAGATATGCAAATATATAGGAATTGAGTGGTATGTTTGTAAATCTTCCTATTTTTTCTGCTAGCTTGTTTCCTTCATCAAAGTGAAGATTTTTGCTATCTGAAATTTAGATTTCTTTCATCATGTGGTTATTCACCAATAAATTTCTATTTCCCTGATCTTCAAACTATTACTTTTATGTCAAATATAACCATTCATGTCAAGTGAAAAATACATTTTGCAGGTCATTTTCAAAGCTCGTTTCTAAAATTGAGGTCTTTTGGAAAGCGAAGCAGTTGATGCTGCAAAGCTTGTCTCATGGTGCCCCCACTCCCAAAATGGTTAAGTTGTTGGAAATTTTGGTTGATCATTTCAGTATGTCTTTAGCAGCCCAAGTTTGATTCAAAGTATCTGTAATACTTGCTTCCTTCTCTTTAGCATCACCTCAATGTATTTATCATTTCCAGCTTGCTTAATCAAAATGAAAAATGCGTAATAATGTTTCAACAAAGTTTAGTAATGCGTGTTCAGTTTTATCGGTATTAACCTTATCTCAAATTTTTGAATAGGCTATGCTTGCTTTTGCAAAATTTTTAATCATGTTATTTTTTTTACCACTCTGATTTATATTCCTTTTGCATGAATTTGTTTTTTATTTTTATTTTTTTATTTCTTTTTTTTTCAAATATATTTATTTATTATGTTTTTTATATGTTTTTTTTTTGTTTCTAAAAATAAATTAACATGTTTTTGAAAATAAATTTTAGGTGTTTTGAGTGTTTTTAATAACAACCTTACGTTAATCAAATGTTTAAACATGTTTTGTTTCAAATCAAAGAATATCCAAAATAAAACTAAAAAAATAAAGTTGATCCCAAATGGCCCCTTAATAATATAATCTTAGCTGGCCTGATTGCTTCTTTTTGTATGGCGTTCACATAATATGTTGTCTTGAAATCTTGAACTTCTTAGGCTTGTAAGAAGGTTTGTAATCAGCTTCTTTAAGCTATGAAGGGTCTGAATGGACTAGTATTAGTAATATTAAATTCAGATTAGGCATATAAATACACACATTTATTTCTCTAAAATGGTTTTCATTTGTTGAGATTATTCTGCCATATATTCTGGTGTTCTTTACTCTCAACTATTGCCAAAATTTTGAATCTTTGTTTGGGTGATACTAAACATTGTTTTCTGCTTGACATCTAGATTATTTACCAAGAATCCTTTTTAACATAAAGTTGCTGAGATTTATTATTATTATTATTTTTTGTCTCTGATAATATAAGAAGGTATGAAAAAAAAAACTATTAGTGTAATAAATATAAAATTAAATGACTTGTGGGCTTGAAACTCTTATACGTATTTTTAAAAGCTTATCAGGAAGTTTACGCTGTTGTATTTAGTGTATGTATATTTGTACTAATAAGGATAAATGGTGGGGGAGGGATTTGGTTGATGAGAGAAGGTTTATGGTTTGGTCAACTACAATGTACACAGGAGAAGCGGGTGTGGAACCAGCTTTACTTTTTTAGGGTGAGCATTATCACTAAATATTTAATTTTTTAAAGTATTGGGCAAAATAGGATATCTATTGGTTGGGTGGGGGTGGGGGTGGAAGGTGCAAAATAAATAAATTGCCTTAATTATATAAGAAAAAAATATTAAGTTTTGCTACTATATAAAAATGTCAAATTTTAGAGTGGGCAATGGCCATTCTGAACATAACCTGTTCTGCTTTTGAGGAGCAGTTTGGCTAGTTAGGATTTCATCCAACCTCTAGAAGTTAGAATTTGTCTTAGGATATAGAGAAGAAGATTTGAAGGACAATTTACATTTTTTTTCATTTATCTTATTATCTGCTGGGAAGCCTTATTTATTGAAAGAACTTCACTTTAAAGTTGATCAATATAGCGTATCCTTTATATTCGAGATATTTTGGATTTTTTATCTGATTTAAATTCTTTGAAAATATCCTACTTGAAAATATACTGATTGCATATCTAATGCCTTACGTTACACATTTTCCGCATCTGTGCTGCTTTAGTTTAATATGCAGTAGTGTAACTAAGACCGGTTCACAAATGATCTTCACTTTTACTCTTAAAGTGAATACACTGCTGTGCTTTAGCTTCCACAATGACAAACTCTGAATAAAACTGTCTAATTTTATAATTAATTTCTATTGGTTTGATGGAAGACAAATCGATCATTCTTCTATATATATATATGTTCTTTCTTTTTCGTAATTGTTTACTAGATGGCACTCATGTATGTTAACTTACATCTTAATCTTATTGAAAATGAAAATTATTAATTTATCATTTGTGTTCATAAGACATAAGGGCTCGCTTGATTAATATGGTGTAAAAACGAACTGAGATCATGTTGGAGGGCTGAATGATAAGTAAAAGCTGTACAGAGATAATAGATAGGATAGGCTTTTCTTAGGACCAAATATCTTCTTAAATTTGTCCATTTCTTATTGGTTCCTTTAATTTTTTTAAAATATAAATTTTGTGATCATTCAATGAAATGAGGACAACATTAAGCAATTGCTAAGATTTGCTTGTTGGCAAAGAAGAAATCAAAATACTACATGATTACTAGATAGCAACTAAGGACCTTCACTTAAAGGGCGAACCCCCAGAGTTCTCATTTATAGCGTTGTGCTTGAAGTCTAGTAAACCTTGGAGGTGAAGAAAAATTTCTTCTAATTTTGCTTATAGCAAAATAAAATTTTGAAATATTTTATCTGCATATTTCTCTATACTAGAAATATTATTAGTAGTCATAAGGCTGTAATATGGATCGTTAATATCTCGAATTGGATGATCATGAGGTTTTAATATGATAGGAGATTCTGATCAATGATCGCGCATGCAGTTGAGGTGCTGATTACATTCTTTGGGCTAGGAAAATGCCCAAGGAAGACTGCTTCCATGACGAGATCTAAAGTAGGTTCAAATTGATGTGCGCAAAACATATTAGAAGTAGTTGGAAATGCAACGACGATCATTGAAGGTTGGTTTTGTTGATTTGAATGCTCCTCTATACCCTAATTTCTAGGATTACTAAAAGATGATTCCCTCAATCCAAGACGAGCTTTGAAGTATTTAGCGAAGTTGTGTAGGAAGAAGAATATAAAGGTATGTTTTCAAATTCTACGTATGTTACTATGGGCATCCAATTCACCTGTAAAGGGATGGTAACATCAATGTCAATCAAAACCTTATTTATTAATTCCTTAGAGAGCTTAACAATAGCAACATTCACTCAAGCACTTTTTCAAAGCTAAAACCAAGAGAACATGGTGGATTGATTGAAGCAATGAACTCTAAACAGAGGAAAATCAACCTAAATTAAAGATATAGATGACTCTTCTGAAAGATCATAGTGAGAAGCCCATTTAAGATCTGCGTCAGAAAACAATCAAAAGTATCATGTCCTGAATAATCAAGAAGCTCAATTCAAATATATCAAATCGATCATAAATTAGACATGAATCTATGAAATCTCAAGATTGGATGGTCCTGTGAAAACTTGCCAATAATAGTGAAATACAAAGGGATTGCCAACTCCAAGATCTCAATAAAAAAAAATGCGAACATGTTTAATGCGGAAGATGGAGGGAAGGTTGTTATCTATTTGTTTTACTACCTCAACGTACGAACAAGGAGCACGTGTTGCAGGAGATTCCATAACAATTAATGTCTTGGATGCAGAGTGATAAGCTGGAACTAGAGGATGAAAATGTGCATGATGCCAATTCATCATAATTATCCTAATCCTAACAAAATTATGCTCTAATTGTTTGCAGTAACCTCTTGTTTTCCACCTGAATGAACGTCATTGCAGCCTAATTTTTTATTATTTCTCTCAGTAATGTGATTCTCCAATCTGATATATATTCCTTGTTTTTAGTTTCTTCCATTTTTATTTATGTTTATCTGATATATTGAATTCTTGCTGTTGAGATTCATGCTAAAATTATATGGTGAAATGAATGAATTTTAATTTCTCTTGATATCCAGAAACAAAAAATCCCAGTGACTCCAGAGTTATAATTTTCTCAAACTTCAGGGGAAGTGTTAGGTACAGTTCAAATTCAAGCACATATATATATATATTTTCCATCATTCATGACTTTCTTTTGGTGTTTGATTGCTTTAATAATTACTGATCAACATTTAAACATACATTTAGGGGCATTTACATATATAGCGTGCAATTCTTATTTATTTACATATCTCACACCTGGACTTTCAATATTTACACACAGCACTCAAATCTTTAATATCACATTAAAAATGGCTTTACTATCACTTTTTAGAAGTGAAATACACTTTTTCATGTGTAAGTTTAAAGCACGTATATAAACATTAAAGTTTGGATGTGAGATATGTGAATACATAAGAATTGTATGCCACGTATGTAAATTTTCCTTTAATCTAATGTCTTCTTGGGTGGAGTATGTTCTTCTGTATGCAGCCTATACGCATCAATTTGTGAATTCCAGTTATTTATACGTGTCTTTCTTGCGTTAGAACTTTGCATGCAGGGCATCCTAGTCATCTTTCCTTTATTTTTCTACCGCTCAGCTTCAGCCTAATGCCCATGTTATTGGAACTTTAATTGATTTTCTTGCAATAATTTCAGAGATATAATGAATTATTTATCCAGTCTAGGGGACATGATTAAAGCTACGGAGTTTATAGGGCAAAGCTCAGGTTAGTTGTTGTTGTTTTTTTTTGATTAACTTTAATTGGCATTCACTTTTGGTTGATATAAATTCAAATTCGGAAAGCCTCTACAACCTGCATCAGCAGCTATGAATCTATTTGTGGCTTGATTTGGTAATGTTCTGTTACTGATGTCTTCTACAAATACAATTCTATTTGAGAGCCAAGCCAATCTAGCTTGGGCTTGGCTCAAGAAGTGGCTCGTGAACTAAGCTCGATAAGTGGCTCTTGAGTTAAACTCAATGTTAACTAGCTAAGTGCAAGCCAGCCAAGACTCAAATAGTAGCTTGTAAGCCGCTTATTTTAAAAAAAATATTAATATAATATATACTCAAAATATATTAAAATTCATGTCCTTATCTTTAAATTTTTAAAAATATAAAAAAAAATGATATTTTACATTTTATCTCATAATTGTTTGCTTGAATTAATATTATTCTCTTTCATAATAAACAAGCCAGTTCGTGAGTTGGCTTAAACTCGTTGACATAAACTCAAGCCTGGTTAATTAATCAAACTCAAGCTCAGGCCGAGGGTGGCCCGAGCTCAGCTTGACTCGTATACACCCTTAGTCCTATCATATAAAGATGAACAAGTTGGTCTGTAAGTGTTTTCTCCATGGTTGTAAAGCTATGGTGATTTAATAGCAGTATAGAGCGTTTTCTGTATATAAGAAATTGTCGTTGCTTTGAAAAATTCAAATCGAAGAAAGCATGTCATATGAAGCTTCAGATTTCTTTCTGTTATCAAAATTTAAGTCCTGTATCTGCTTAAGGATTCCATCATATTTTTCCAGGGAAAATCTTGAAAGGGCAGACTCAGAAAGTGCAGCAAGCAGTTTTAGAGGTTTCATTAGTGTCTTGTTATTTATTATTATTGATTTGGGGCATTTACATGCATAGCACACAATTCTTATGTCTTTACTTATCTCACACCTATACTTTCATATTCACACACACAACACTCAAATCTTCTAACATCACATCAAAAGCAGCACTATTACCATTTCTTAAAAGTAAATATGCCTTTTCATGCATAGCTTTAAAGCACCGAAGTGATACGTATGTAAATATGAAAGTTTTGGTGTGGGATATGTAAGCACATAAAAATTGTTTGATGCTGCATGTATAAATTTCCCCCTTCTTTTTTATTTTTTAGTTTTTGAGCTTTTGTGCGTTAATTGATTTTTCAGTTTTATTTCTACAGAAATTTCGCTCTGGTGGATACAATGTCATTGTTGCAACATCAATAGGTGAAGAAGGTCTTGATATCATGGAGGTTGACCTCGTTGTCTGCTTTGATGCCAATGTATCGCCCCTAAGAATGATCCAGCGCATGGGAAGAACTGGAAGGAAGAATGATGGCCGAGTTGATATCCTTTGTCGCAATAGCTTTACATAGCTATGAGACTGTGGTCTTTTTTAATTTCTCTTCAAATTAGCTACTTGTATATCATGCATGTAGGAGTAAATTGCTACTATGTTCCCCTGATTTTTAGTGGGCCATTTTAGTTTCGGTGCCTATAAAAGTTTAAGGTTAATTCCCACACTCTTTTTATATGGGCTGAAGAGTCGGGACTAAATTGACACTGACTCTGGGACTAATATGACCCCCTCATATCATTTTGACGCTTTTCTCATGCATTTAGCTTATGCTATTATTCAGTGAATTCTACTCGGGATTATTTTTTCATATTCATGGAAGATTTTCTTTGACACAAGTACTTGTTCTAGCTTGTGAAGGGTCTGAGTTGAAGGCATATTTGAAGAAACAAGCTAGCAGTAAAGCTATGAGAAAGCATATGCATAATGGAGGAATCAAAAGCTTTAATTTCCATCCCAGCCCTCGAATGGTAAGATCATTAAGCAATCAATAACTATCGAATTTCATTGAAAGTAAATGATTGTAATTTGCATGGTTTTAAAAATTGGATCGGACCTACCATTTTGATTCAAGCTCAAAACTTTTGTTGCATAGAATTGGGATTAAGCCGGTCAGAACCGAGTTGAATCAACGATCTAGTAAAACAATTTGTTTTTTAAGAAACCAGTCAGTTTAAATATTGTCCAATTTTAGCCTTTTGATTTTGATCAGATTGCTAGAAATAAGATATTTAAATTAAAAATGAAAAAATATCATGCCTCAAAATTTTGATTCAGAATATTATTAAAATATATTATCTTAAATTAAAATATTATTTGTTAAATTGAAAAAAATAAAATTAAGGTAATATTAATATATTATTTAATTATATTAAAATAATTTATATATTTATCAATTCATTCGGTTTAACTTTCTGTTCAATCCCTGCTGAACCATTTAACCTTGAACATCTCCTTCCGGTTCATGTGTGGTCCGTTTTTAACAACCTTGAAAATTTGTATTTGCACTCTTATAGGTTCCTCATATGTGTAAACCACAAGTTCAGTATCTTGAAATGTCAATAGAACAGTTTATTCCTCGTGGGAAGAGGGTGAAGAATGCGACCATAGATAAATCACAAACTACAAGAAATGTATCTAATGAGGAACTAAATCTAATCTCAAAGTACTTTCCTCAGTCCGGAGATTTTACGTGGAAACCATCTCTTATCGCATTTCCCAGCTTTCAAGCGTTTCCCTCTCAAGTAAGTAGAGTGAGACATTCGTTCAAAACGACATCAATGTTCATTGACGCCATCCAACATCTTCAAGGACATACAATTTCTAAAGTAAATGATGATGGTTTTATTGAGGTACTTTGAAATTTCGGCTGTTTGTTATATATTTGTAGCATTCACATACATGACACACAATTTTTATGTATTTACATATCTCACATCTAAACTTTCATATTCCCACATAGCACTCAAAGCTTTAATGTCATATCAAAAATAAAATTATTATCATTTTTTAAAAGACAAATATACATTTTCATGCACAGGCTTAAAGCACCGAAGTGCTATGTATGTAAATATGGAATTTTAGGTTTAAGATATGTAAATCCATAAGAATTGTGTACTAGATATGTAAATTTCCCTAACCTTTTTCAGTGGATGCTTAAAATTGTGAATCACTTTTGTTTAGGTTGGGACCTCAAGTCAGCCACACAATGAATTTTCGGCTTTGCATGGTAATATTGGAGAAGATATTTAGCTTTCTATTTTTGGTCAACATGTTTGGTTGAAATGTGAAAAAAATTATCTCGTGATTAATCACTGCACAACCTAAATATTAATATTTAAGGATACTTTCACATATAACACCTGAAACATTGATATTTATGAAATCTAGCACCCAGATGATATTTTTGACTATCGAATCGATATACGCGTGCCATGGTCAAACCATTGAGAATTTGATAAAAATGAAAAATATGGGTTGAAGTTTTATCATGAATTTTGATATTTGAGTGAGAAAAATGGATGAAAGAGGGTGCTAGATTTCTGAATAGTAAGGTTTTGGGTGCTAGGTATGTCATCCACCCTAATATTAATGCATTTCTATCTCAAAGAAACTAATGTGGGAATTTAATCTAATTATTATACTGCTGATACAAATGGCTGCACTAAATAATGGAACCCACTAGAACAGGTTCTTGATGGTCTATCAGTAAATATTCCATATGCATATTAAATTGATATTTGCTACCTATAACATTCAGTTTAATATTGTCTAATGAAATAAAATTTCTTCAAATTTCTCAATTTGAAAAACCTTCAATAATTTTGATCATATTATAGCATTTGATTTTCAGCGAATAGCATCCACTTTCATGTAGTTATTTTGTTTAGAAGCTTGGTTTTTATTAAAAAATCAGTCTTATTTTCCATTCTTTTTTCTATATTTTGTTTTTTTCTTAAAGCGACTATAGAGATTGTGCTTGACAATCCACAAAGGAAAGGCCACTAGAAAACTCAGATGTTAAACTATTCTTATTCCATTCATTGATTTATTACAAGGCAGACTACTGTATTTATGAAAAATAATGATAACTATATAAATTCAAATCAAAATTCAAATCTGTACTATCTAAATTTCCTAATTTTACATAAATTAAATCAAACAAATAATTGAGATAAATCGTGCATTCTATTTCAGACTCTGTTTTACATTGCACCGCCGACACTGACGGTGCCCCATTTCAAGTACCGACTGGTAAAGTTTTGGAGGCCGAATTTGGTTCTCATGGGCCTCATCCTGATGTCCAGAAGTCGAAACCTCATCGCTTCCTCTTCAGCGAAGGTTCTGTAATCCTAGACCCATCAGGAAGCGTTCTCATTGCTTATGTTCCTGTCCTTCAGCATAACGGATCCAGATGTTCGAAAGATATCTCGAACGAAGAAGCAGCCAAAAAGCCAACCATGGAGGTGGAAAATCCTAATGGACCACCATCTAGTTCATTTATTCGAGTGATCCAAAACGTGCCAGAGGATGTGGAACATGTATTTAAAACACCAGTCTGTAAGCCAAAATATCGAGAATCTGACGGACCTGTTTCTCGAACAAATAGTGATATGGAAGATGTTTTGCCTTCATCTGTTGGTGGATCGAGAAATGAACCAATCGACACTGAGTTGAGTCCCAGGCTGACTCATTTCATCCAGGACGGAATTGTTCCTGAGTCTCCAGTTCTAAACATCGATCATCGTGCACCAACTGTCGAAAAAAGCCGTTGTTCAAGCTACAATTTGGAGAATGATAAAGATAATAGATGTCATGGCCTGATAAATACAAATAAGCTTTCAAGTGATGGGTTAGCAGCACATTCTACAGCTGTATTCGACTTTGTTGGTGAAAATAATTCACTCATTCCTTTCATCGCTCGGCCTAATATCGTTGATTCCTCTAGCGTGCAGTCAAAAGAAACTGGTGTGTATGAGAATGAAACAAAAGGAGTAACAGACAACATGCTTGAAACTATGAGTGGTAGTAACATTGCCTGTGCAATAAATGAGGCAGTTCATACTCCTAAGACTATGAAACTCAGCTCAAGTGAGGATTGGAAGTGTGCTTCTGGAGAAGCTTCAGTTTCGTTCTTTCAAGCTCGTAAATATAAGCGGTTACGCAAGCATGGAGATGTAGTCAGAAACCTTCCTACCAGGACTTTGAACAGAAGGTTTAAATTGGTTGAGAAAACCTGTGGCAGCACCATGAATATTCAGGATGATAAACTAGATCATAGCTACGGTAAGATGTATAAGTATTTCATTTTTCATGTTTAATTCTATATTCTTTATGGGAAATTTACGTACCTTGCACATAATTCTGATATATTTACATATTTCACACCTAAACTTTCATATTTACATACATAGCACTTTGGTGCTTTAAACATATGCATGAAAAGGTGTAATGCACTTTTAAAAAGTGGCAATAATGCTATTTTTGATGTGATATTAAAGATGTGCTGTGTGTAAATACGAAAGGTTAGGTGTTAGATATGTAAAAACATCAGAACTGTGTGCTGTTTATGTAAATGGCCCCCGCTTACTAGATGGGTCAGAGAAAGTCTACGACACAATTGACTGTGTTACGCTGCTGAATATCTTCTTCTAGTTAAAGTGACAATCATTGTAAATGTAGGTGAGAAAGAAAAAGCAGTAAGACGTGTTGATGCCTTCATTGAGGAGGAAGCTGAGTAAGATGCTAATCTTCATGAGTTTGAATAAATAAGAAGTGTCAAATTAGTACCCGGATTCTTTTAATAGGGGTTGAAATAATTTTTTGTGTGAACTATTTCAGCCTATATTAACAGAATTCTTGGACTAAAATAACATTTTTATGAACTCTGGAATTAAAATGATCTTCTAAAGAGTCTGTGGATCATTTTGACTCAACGGGATATTGATAGTATTTATGCTTCTTAATTCATATTCATTTATTCTCTCTTTTTAAATGAGTATGATATGGTTGTATTGTTCAATACTGTTATACAAAACTGATTGCTGTTTAGGGTGTCCGACGATGCATCTATTTCGGAGGATGAGCTTGGTGATGAAATAGATGACAGATACGATGACAGCTTCATCGATGATAGATTAAATCCAACAGTTGGATCTACAGAAGCAGAAAATAGTGAAATTGATATGATAGCTTTTTACAGGTAATAATGGTTCATCAACCTTTTCTGGACATTTATTCAGCACTTAAAATGTCACTTAGTATCCTGAGCATTTCCATGTGGCGATTTGAGTCTCAAAATCTATAAAAGGGTTCAAATTAGTCCCTAAATTCTTTTATTATGGGCTGAAATAATCCTCGTGGAGAACTATTTTAGCCCCCATTAAAAGAGTTTGGAGACTAAATTATTACTTTTGTAGACTCTGGGACTAAAATAACCTGATACAAAGAGTCAATGAATCATTTTGACACATTTCTCTTTTTCTAACATTAATAAGTTGAGACACTTTATTTTCTGTTCTTCAAAATAATGTACCCTATGAAATTTTAGCATCAATTGTATATTTTACTTTATCCATCAGACTCTTACTTGAGAAGATTCATTGATTTTAAATATCTAACAAATTGAAACACTATATATATACATACATACATACATATGTACTCTCTCTCTCTCTATCTCTCTCTCTCTCTCTCTCTCTCTCTCTCTCTCTCTCTCTTAATTCATTCTCAACATTATAATAAATTTGAAATTGTATTATGCTGACATTGCCAATTAAGCTTCTATACATCAACTTATATGGCTACCAACTCAATGCAAAATCACCCAACTCATTTCAAGTTTTCACATAAGAAACTTGAGACATATCTCATTTTATAGTTCATGCATGAGTACTCCAAATCACTTAATTCATTTTCAATCCCTCACACAGAAATCTCATTTTAATCGCATGTAACTCTAAAAAAAATTTAATCATATGTATACAGCCCAGCTTAGCTTTAAGTTGGGAGCTAAGATCTTTGATTTGAGGTCTTATACTTAAAATTTTGCCTTGATCATTAAAGTTTATTTAAGATTTAGCTTCGATAAATTGCCATATTATGCAAATATTCTAATTTTTCTTATAAAGCTTGGTTAATAATGCTATAATTAACCCATGCAGGCGCTCTCTGCTTACCCAGTCACCTATGTTACTCCCAGGAATATGTTTGCCTACATCACATGAGTCTTTTTCTTCAGAAACAGCTCCAAGCTGTTCGCCTAACGAAAAACACAAACTTATGGAGACTCCTAAGGACAGTTTATTTTCTGTCAATCCGCCGGACGATAAAAATTCAGCGATTTGTAACATTGCATCTGTAACTGCTGTCCCTGGTGAAGTGAGTAATCACTCATCAAAATTTTCCAGTAAGTTAGAGAACAGAAAAAGAAGGCTGATCTTTCAACCTTCGGATACCATACGACATGAGAACTCAAACTCTCCGCTGCAGTGCAAAACTCAGTCGGAACTCGCTCGATTCAATGATAATCTTTTGCATGATGATGATTTCTATCGGGATCTCGATCTCGATGAGGTTGAGGCACAGGCTACGAAGATTTTAAGATGTAGATCAGAATTATCATTTGGGAAATCTCAAGCTGCAGCACAGAATGATGAGGTTACAAGCACTGGGATTAACTTACTCTGCTCACCATCATTTGATTTAGGACTTTGATGATTTACTGCCTCTGATATCCCTAAAGATTTCTCCATCAGAAGAAGATTAATCAGCTTTCTCTGTTAAAGATCAGTTCTTATTTTATTAAGAAAGGTTTGATTTTTACTTGCCTTTTTAAGGTGAAATACCATAAAGAAAGTTATTGCTGAGCAGTTTCAAAAGTGTTTCAGCAGTGAAAGTAAGTATTTATGCAAAATTTTATATGCATGTAGAAATGCAGATTCAATGAGTTTTGTATTATAAAAGCTGCACAAAGAGAAGATGTATGTGTATAGACAACAATATTAATAAAATGTGGGGTTTTTCTGGTGCAATTCTCCTCTGTATTTCTCGCTTGAGAACCTGAAATTTCAATTTATTGCTCAACCTCTGTTTTGGCTTGAATTTGAGTTTTGAAGCACTGCTCTTTGACTTGAATTTTGCTTCCTTTTTTTTTTGTATTTCTTAGATTTATATAAGGTATATGATGAGATGAAAAAAAGAAGGAAAAGCAAGGGTTTTAGTGCATATATTGTAGTATCATTCTTAGGAACGCTTATTCTGTCTGTACTTCGGACATAGAGTATACGTTCGGAGTTCAATCAAATCACGTCACGTGTAGCCCACCATGAAATCGCGGAATAGCATATGAGAATATTATTCCTGTGTTATTATGTATTATTGAGATGTTATAGTGATAGAATAACACATAATAACATGGGAGAATGTTCTCCCGTGTTATGCTGTGATATTTTGGACTCACAATGGTGTTATAATAATACAATAACACATGAATAACACAGAATAACACATGAGAAATATTTCTTCCCTATGTTATTCCGCGGTGTGTGATGCCAGACAATGCGGCGTCATTTGATTGGACTCGGACGTATCTCTACTTTCGGAGTCCGGACGTAATA
The DNA here is from genome assembly GCA_022702705.1 of Papilionanthe hookeriana x Papilionanthe teres. Classification (NCBI taxonomy): domain Eukaryota; kingdom Viridiplantae; phylum Streptophyta; class Magnoliopsida; order Asparagales; family Orchidaceae; genus Papilionanthe; species Papilionanthe hookeriana x Papilionanthe teres. The sequence continues at coordinate 39,382,695 of CM040433.1, read as the reverse complement.
ATTTTCCCATTTTGAGGACTTTATTGAACAAAATGATTGTTTATTTTAAAAACGCTCATTGTCCTCGATGTAGCGAGATATCTCTATCAATATTTTGGATACTTCTGTAATTTTTTATTTTTTGTGGTATGTTTCTAATCTTTAGTAACTTGAAGTTGGATTGTATAAACAATTAGGGAACATTTTCATACATGCTGCTCAATTCTCAACTCTTAAACAGACTTAAATTAACAATTTGATTGGTATGTATATGTAAATCTTCCTTATTTTTCAAACTTCGATATTCTTCAAATAGTAACCATTAAAAATTTGTTCCTATTTGGCTAGCTCACATAACGAATGATTTGAATACGAGTTACTTAACAACTATATTTTTGATAGCTTTGATGTTAATTAACTCCGATTTAAAATTAGGTCCTTATTAAAAAGCAACTGTGAAGCTGATGCAAAATAATCTGATATTTAAAAAATAATTGTGGTAACTATATTTTTTATTTAAAAAGTGAGATCGAAACTAGAAAGCTGTCACCATATCTAATCAGGACAGATGAAAAAGTACAGATTTTAGCTACAACTTTTAAAAAAAACTGTCAAAATATAGTTTACTAAACTGACAATTAATATATAAAATAAATATATACAACACGAACACAAATAATATATTATTTAATAATACTTATAATAATGTGGTTTTTATCTTTTCAATAAAACCCCAGCCGGATGCCGGATGCCGGATGAGCTCCCCAACCGGCCGGTTCACTGAAACCCATTTAACAGTCCATTTTCTCTCTCAATTTTTCATGGTTCACAGCACAGAACTAAAGTAAAGGCTTCCGAATTTCTAGAGATTCACAAGGGGACGACCATTCTCTCTCTTCCCTGTCGCCGTAACGCCGCGCTTAAGCAAATCTTGCTTACCATCGTAGATCTACGGCCGCCATGGTCGTCACAGCGAGATCTCTAACCCTTCTAGCCGCCGGAATCGCAATCGTTATCCTCACCGCCTCGCCGGCGTCGGCGTCGGAGTCCGACCATAAGGTATTCTGATGGATCCTCTGCCCTAGTTTCTGGATTGGAGTCCTTAGATCTTCTTCGACACAATTTTTTACCATTCGTTTCGAGACTCGTTGCGGCTGGATCTTGCTGTGGCAATGGGAGGATTGCACGGTGTTTGCTCGTGTTTCATTGCGGGCAATAGATCCGAATCGATTATTCTGACCTTCTTGGTGTTTTAGTGTTACGTTTGTTACCGAGGAATTCCAACTAAAACGTAGCTGCTTAGAAGATGAAACGCTGAAATTTAGAATGCTATGGTTTAGCATTATTGTTTGAGAAGGGAGAGTGTGCTTGTTTAGGTATTAGAATTTTAGATTTAGGTTCTTATGTTAAATGTAGGGAACAATTGATTTCCTGGTAAGGGGTGGTTTGGTATCAAGCTGGCATTAAGCCCATTTACGTTTTGAGCACAAGCTAGTGCATTCCCTGTTTTATGGATTTTTTTCTCTTTCTTCTTCTTCTTATGCTGCTGGTGCTGTTGTTTTTGCAAGCAACCTAGTAATGCTTTTCGTTCATGTTGATTGATAATCAAATTACTGTACTATTTTATTTTGATATTAATCTAATTTACATATTGCGATGCATGGCATAACTTGCCCAGTGCTTTTGTCTCTATTTTACCAGTGTATTTTATGCTTATGGTCATGAATGTTGAAAACTGCATAATGTGATGAGGTATGACTTGCATATAAAATATCCTCTTCTTCTATTTTTTGTTTTAACATTTGGACAATGATGTGAACATCGTAGGCCCTAAAAGTGTCGGCCTTGATATTTGCCCCATATAATTCTACAGTTCTCTGCTAATTACGTTATGGCTTTTCAATTTTATATAAATTTTACTTGTTAATTCCCACTTAAATTCCCACTTAAAGTCCACGTATTCAAGAATAACCATGCTGCTTGTTTTTGAACTAGTAGAAACTGTGCAATTCCTAGCTTGAGGGCCAATCAATGTAATTTTAGCATTCATATGTAAAAGATATGCAATAATCAAGAACTTGATTCTATGTTTTGAGGTTGTTTAGGGTTTCTAAGGTTTCTATTCGTCACACCTTTCATGTGTTGTAAGGACCTAGCGCTTCATAAAGATTTTTAGGCTCAGGGTTTCTTGGAGACTCAATCGATATATGTACTATGCATAGAAAGATAGTTGTAGAAGTTGAGTTTATCATGCAAAATCAGGAATCCCATATTGTTGTTAGGGTTTACGAACATCCAAGACATCTTGCCTTGGGAGTATTCTATCGGGCAAGAGAAATAACCGATTCTTCCTTTAGTTTACCAATGTGAGAACTTAAAATCACCTCTTATCATGAAACCAAGTGATTCTTACAGTTACATATCTACATACATACATATAAATATACCTATATATAGATATATATATATATATATATATATATATATATAAAAATATATATATATATATATATATATATATATATATAGATATATATACATATCTATATACAAATATTAAAAAAAATGTTGATATACAAATATCTATACACATACATATACATATATATATATATATATATATAGATATATATACTATATAGACTACATATATATATATATATATATATATATAATTTATTGCTATTATTCTTATTATCCTTTCACTCATTTCAGCTTTTAATGTCTACCTGTTTTCCAATACTGATGCTGTTTGCACGTAGAGCATTCCTAGTGACTAATCTGCACCTTTCACTGTTTTGGATCTTAATGCACTTATTTTAACATTAACAGTTTTTTTGGTAAAAAAATTTCATTTTATTTTTTGGGCATATACCCTGCTGAAGTCTATGAGTCATATGTGCTTGAAAGGTTTGAGTATTTCTCTCAATTGAGTTTTCTGTCGCAGGCTTTTCATTTCTTGATACTTAAACCATTATTTATTGTTACTTTGTTTCACTTCATTTAATAAACCAGAAATCTTAAATTTTAATGAGCAGAACTTACGTTATAGTTGGCATTACTGTTTACAAGGCAATTTTAATCACTGGATTCAGGCTTGCATTAGTTGGATTGTTCATTATGCACACCTTTCAACCAAATTGTAGTAGTAAAAATACTATCATAGTAAAGAATCTATGTTATCATACGTACTTGGCTTGAGGTTGATAGCCTAATTTGGATATAAAAGATGATCTTTAGTCCGAGAATTTTTACTCATTCATTGGAGTATATTGAGATTAATTTTACAAATTACAGACTTACGCTATGAATTTTCTATCAGTGATGAGATAAAACATTTCACTTTCTCCTTTTTTTGTTTGCAGTATCAACCTGATGATCCTGTTAAACTATGGGTAAACAAAGTTGGTCCTTATAACAACCCGCAAGAAACATATAACTATTATAGCCTTCCATTCTGCCAGCCTAGAGAGAACCCTCCTCATAAGTGGGGTGGGCTTGGAGAGGTTTTGGGTGGAAATGAACTGATTGATAGCCAGATTGAATTAAAGTTCCAGAGTAAGTATTTTTCGTTCCGAATATTTTTCCTGAGAATCTGTTTCTCATATGAAAAGATTATCATTTTAGCCATGGATTTGATCATGATGTATTTCTAAGTCAACATATTATGAGATTGATTATCTTGCTATGGAATTGATTATATTATATAGTGAGATCTTTTTTTTTGTCTCATCAGAAAATGTTGAAAAAGGGTCCATTTGTTCTCTTGAACTCGATGATGTTAAGGTGAATATTTTTAAGGATGCAATAGAGACTTCATATTGGTTTGAATTTTTCATAGGTATGGCATCTGTTATGCTCTTATGTTTCCATTTGTTTGCATATTTATGTTTTTTTATCCGCTTATTAACCTTTTGCTCGATTCTATTGCTTTCTTGGGTACGCTGGTTTAGATGACTTGCCTCTATGGGGTATGCGTTGAAACTCAGTTGTTTTTGCAAATTAATCAAACTATTGAATACATACTTATTTCCAAATACATTACATGATATACTAGCATTTGTTGGAGAGACTGGAAAGACTGATGAGAACAAGCATTATCTTTTCACACATAAGAATATCCTTGTGAGATACAATGGAGACCAGGTATTGTTTTGGAAAATCCTAAAGATAACTTCTCGTTTGGTACTTTGACTTTTAAAATTATTTTAGTATCTCGTCCTTGCAGATTATTCATGTTAATATCACCCAAGAAATCCCAAAACTTTTGGAACCTGGAAAGACATTGGAGATGACATATTCAGTCAAATGGATCCCAACGAATGTAACCTTTCCTCATCGTTTTGATGTATACTTGGACTATCCTTTCTTTGAACACCAGGTATTTCATTACTAGGTGTAGCTATTATTTTTATTTACTGATATTAGTTTCAGTTGTTTATTGAAGTCAGTTAGATTTACGAAGCTTATATTAAATAATATGGCTTCTTAATAGCTCCTTGAATCTGGAGGATAATATGTTTCTTCTATTAGCTACTATGACAATTCTTCAAAATCAGTGAAATCATTAAGTTTCTTTTGGTAATGTTGACTTTTTTGTAAATTTTATTAATGTACATAAGATCATTCATTGGTTTGAGTGCTCTTTAAAGTTTATTATTCAGCAATAGAATTTGGCTTGTTGGAATCAAAATTGTTTAACCGATGTGCTCTTTTGCAGATCCACTGGTTTTCTATTTTCAACTCCTTTATGATGGTTATTTTCCTCACTGGACTGGTTTCTATGATACTCATGCGGACTCTCAGAAATGATTACGCTAAATATGCACGTGAAGATGATGATTTGGAGACTCTGGTGATTACACACATCTTAAAATTTTAATTTTCTAGTTTATAACCATAAAAAATAGGAGTTATGCTCCTACAACATATAGTGGCCATTGGTTTTATGATTTTATTTAATTTTTTCATAAAATTGATGAATATTCAAAGCCTTTACTTCTATCGTTATCCATTATTGGTTTGGATTTTTCTGACAATATGCAAATGTGAAGGAACTCTTTAATGCTAGTGCTTATATATTTTTATGCTTTGATGTTTGTCAGGAAAGAGATGTGAGCGAGGAGTCTGGTTGGAAGCTTATTCATGGTGATGTATTCAGGCCTGTCCGCAATTTGGCTCTTCTTTCAGCTGTTGTTGGTACTGGTGCCCAGCTGGCGTTGCTTGTTCTCCTAGTCATTTTACTGGCAATAATTGGGATGCTTTATGTTGGGTAGGTGAAATCTGCAAAACATTATAAATTTCAGCTTCAGTTTGACTTGTGATCGAAGTGTATTACTTTGTTATCAAACTATGGCACATGATCGTGATTAGCAGTTTTAGTTTGATAGGATTTGTATGGATGATTATATATCATTTAGTGTGTGTGTGTGTGTGTGTGTGTTGATAAATATATAAATATAAATATACATACATATACATACATATTGTTTCCCATTTTGTAATGTGTCAGCATTTTTACCTGCATTGATGTTTTAATATGTGAATCATGATTAGTTATCAGTGGTGATTTTGATGGTTTGTTATGATTAATGCAAGCTCCTCCTTTTTTCATATTAATTCATTTGTTCTTGTTTTTTTTTTTTTTATTTGGTTCTTCTCGTTTCATCAATTGAATGGATGTAGGGTTTGCTTTCCATCTATTTTTGATGCAAAGTCGTAGAAAGTCTTATCAGTTTTAAATGTGCACAGGCGGGGATCTATTCAAACAACTTTTATATTATGCTATGCTTTCACTTCATTCATTTCGGGCTATGTCAGTGGTGGACTTTATTCCCGGAATGGCGGTATGCATATCTAATTTGTGTATTTTTAGAAATAACTTGTTAAATTTAAAATTTTCGTATGATTTTGATCATATGAAAGATTTGACGGTTCTAAAGTTTTCAAAAAAATGTAATTGGAATTTTTTCTCTTTGGATTATTTGTATAAAATTTCCTATACTTTTGATCTTTTTTTTTGTTTAAGAGGATGCTACTCTGTCTTATTAGCAAATAAGGAAAATCAACCCTATATATGCCTGGATTTTTTGAAGCTATGGCATATATGCTTGTGTCTGCTCGGTTGACCTTATTTATAAAATTGACTAAAATTGTTGTTTTTATTTGCTAGCCTTAAGACTACTATACTTTTTAAGAGAAGGGCTGCACATTTCTAAGTTTTATTATAATAACCATTCTTATAGACCCATTTTTTCATATTGCATTTTCAGGTAAAAGCTGGATTAAAACAATGATTCTGACAGCATCCCTCTTCCCATTTTTGTGCTTTGGAATTGGTTTTGTCCTCAACACAATTGCCATATTCTATCGATCACTTGCGGCCATCCCTTTTGGAACAATGGTGGTTGTTTTTGTAATTTGGGCCTTTATCTCATTTCCTCTCACACTTTTCGGAACGGTGGTGGGTAGGAACTGGAGTGGCGTTCCTAGCAACCCCTGCCGTGTGAAGACCATACCTCGTCCTATCCCCGAGAAAAAGTGGTATCTCACACCCTTCATTGTCTCGCTCATGGGCGGCTTACTTCCTTTCGGCAGCATCTTCATTGAAATGTATTTTGTATTCACATCATTCTGGAATTACAAGGTAAGCAATATGTAAATATATACTATAGGTTTTATTTCCTTTCATTTTGATCTTCTATTCGCCTGTTTAGTGGCAGTTTTTAGCTTCTTGGTTGCTTATCATAGGGCTATTGATTCACAAAATGTTTAATATCCTGACATAGTAGACTCGAGACCAATCATGATCTTATTTATCATTTATGTGGCAACTTTTTTGGCTATTGTGGTAGCATAAATAACAACATAAAATAATATATGTACGAATGAAATGGCCAATTATATCCCTTTCTTTCTTTCATAATTGACTCTAGAGAAGGTGCTTTTGAGAAATCATAAACTTTGACTAGAAATCAATTTTTTTTACATTTATGATAAAAAAGGAGCATAAACCACCCCAAACAAAGCCTAAAAGAAATTAGCATTTCTGGAGAATTTAAATCCATTATCTTGTCTGGAGAAAAGTGTTTAGCGGTCCCTTTATTATTTATTGAGTGCCATTTTAATCTGAGAGTATAAATGTGCCAATTTGGCTCTCAATCTCTTATAATAGTGGCTACAATAGTCCTCTTTTGGGACTTTTTCAGCCCAAATAAAGAGTTGGAGAACTAATTTGGCACTTTATGAGTGTCAATCCATCCATAACTACTACTAATAAACCATCCAATCATTTGCATATATTAGTTATCAGACATATATGAATATTTTTAAGTTCTATCAATCCATGATTTCTTTATCTTAAACAATTTTTAAGTAACCCACTTTTGTTTTTCAAACTTGTGTCATTCTCCATACTCAGCTCAATGACAATAAATTTGTTTTTTGTTGTTGTTGATATACATAAGCTTAAAATGACTAAAATAATATCTTTGACTATCCTTATTGGCAGGTTTACTATGTCTATGGATTCATGTTACTCGTTTTTTTAATTCTCAACATTGTAGCCGTCTGTGTCACAATTGTTGGCACGTATTTCCTTCTCAACGCTGAAAACTATCATTGGCAGTGGACCTCATTCTTCTCTGCTGCTTCCACAGCTGCTTATGTTTATCTTTACTCTATTTATTACTTCTATGTGAAGACCAAAATGTCAGGTTTCTTCCAGACCAGCTTCTACTTTGGCTACACGCTCATGTTTTGTCTCGGACTCGGAATACTCTGCGGTACTTTCTCCAAACATTGTCTATTTATTTGGGGCATTTACAGACATGGCACTCACACCTACAATTTCATATTTGTGCACATAACGCTGAAATATTTCGTGTCACATAAAAAAAACACTTACCACTTTTTAGTGGCGAAATATATATTTTCATGTATATGTTTAAAGCAACAAAGTGCTATGAATATAAATACGAGAAAGTATAGATCTTAGATAATGTAAATGCATAGAATTGTGTGCTAGGTATGTACATTTCCCTTCTTTTTCAATTCAGCTTCAAAATGATTTATCTAAACATATTTGTTGGGATGCAGGTGCTGTGGGTTTTCTTGGTTCATCTTTATTTGTTCGAAGAATTTATAGAAACATCAAATGTGATTAAGCTCGGATGAAGTTTTGGGTGTTTCGAGACCGATCTTTGTCTTCAAGGTGCGAAGGAAAATATTTTGAGCAGTGGAAGGTGAAGTTTAGATTTTGCATGGTTGGCTGATTTTCATCTAATACCCAACTTTAAATTTATTTGAAATGTAATTTTAGGTGATATGGAATTTTGAAATTTTCTTATTGTATTCTTTGTTTTTCTTTTACCCTCTTTTGATACTTGTTAGAGATAATGAATTGGTAGAATCAGATGGGACTAACCAAAGGTGGCTCTGCTCATCTCCTAATTTGTAGTACGTAAGTGCTGCTGCTTGTTAAAGCTATCTTTTGTTTTGTTCATTTCTGGAGCTCTACTGGAATTCATAATATTTCTTAGATTCTGCTTAGTTTTATATATTTTTTTAGTTGTTCAATTATGATTGATTTGCAGTGGCTGCGTGTCTATTAAAATTAAGGGGTTTTTACATATAGAGAAGGTCTCAAAATGATGTAACTTTACATATAAAAGCTTCCAAACATTTAATTTACTCATCAAGGACTCGTTGCCGGCTTCCCCTCCGTGCTCGTCAAACCGGCGACCGGGAAGCCGGCAACAAAGTCTCTCATGGAGTCCTTTTATCCTTAAATCATATGATTTAAGGACCTCTATATATATAAAAACCCCTAAAATTAATTGTGATACTGTTGAGTTAAATTTTATTTTGAAACCATTTGTGGAATCACAAGACATTTTTTTTTTAATAACCATCACATTATCATAAATTTGTTTTACAACGATTTATGGAAATGACAATAGTGCAATGTTTTAATGAATTGGAAGTCATAACAATTTTGTTTAAAAAAATATAGAGATTTTGTATATTTGTTGTGATGAACAGTCTAGAAATGGTTTAAATTTTGCGCAATTTATGCCAAATCTATCTTCACAAAGAAATATCATAAATATGTGTACACTTTTTAGTGTTTTGAATCTTTACTATTTCTTTGAACCAAAGTTTAAAAATAACTTGAACTTGCAACCGTAAACTCTCTTCCAAAGCATTGTAAATTCAATGACCGCTAAAAATATATATATTAGCAGGTGTAAATGCGTTGGAAATCTTTAAAAATAAAATTTAAAAATATAAGGGCTGAATTTTTAACTTTGATCCAGCTTAAATAAGGATTAATCAAATCGAAGGGGAGGATAAATTTAACGGACTTAACAATTTTAAGATTTATTACTTGCGGCCAAACATCTCCTTAATATCAAAAAAACAATAATAGAAAATATAAAAAAAAAAGTGATAGAAAATAATCAGTTAAATAATAAATCCATCAGATAAAACCATAAAATTATTTTCCCAAAATCCAAAAACTCATAAATAATCAGCAGCAGCAGCAGCATCATGCTGACACAGTACGAGAAAAGAGTCCAATCAACACCAAAACAATGGTTACCAAACTAACAATAACCGCACCAATTAGCACACCATCCATCACACTTAAATTAGATCCCATCCATATTTCTGCTTCGTCCCTTCCACCTTCAGATTTCTTAAAGCTGTAATTCCCCTCTGATCCCTTAACTCTCCTTCTCAGGAAAACAGGTTTGATAGAACTAATAAATGTTCCCACCCTCCCATTTTTAGAGGAGGGATCTGCACCACCAATACCTGCAGAACCTTGCTTCGACTTGGTTGAGTAACATTCCGACTCACTCGAGCACGGACACGGATTAATATTCTCTATGCCGGCTTTCGAGTTGGTTGAGTAACATTCCGGCTTGCTCGGGCATGAACAGAGATTGTCACAAGAGTTGCAGGAGGGACAATTCACAGCTTGGCGAGCTCGGCTAAGACTGAGGTTTGGTTCTGTGGAGCATTCGATGAACTCCCCAAATACAGACCATCTTCCAACAGAAGTAATTTTTACCTCTGTTGAGGTGCCAAGCATGGTCTCTGGAGCAATAACTAAGACTTGCACGTAGCCCTTGGTATGTCCCACCTGGTTGAAATCAAATAACAAAAAACTTTGGGGAAAATACTGAGGAAGTAATTTGTAGACATTAATATTTCATACAAAGTAAAGAAATATTGTCTGCAATATATGATGTTTCTTTACTGACCAAATGGACTCCATCAGAGGCGATATCTGTTATCCATATTCTTACAATCTGACCTTCCATTGCTTTGTAAGGGTTGAAAGATTCAAAAATGGATGTCAATGCACGACTACGATTCTTCACTTGTGAGCTCGGCACTTTCTTCATTCTTGCAGCAGGGGTTCCTGGATAAATCATAGAAATTTTACATAAATACCACTCGATTCCTATGCATTTACATATCTAACTCCTAAAATTTAATTTTTACATAAATACCAGCTTACATATGCATGAAAAGATGTATTTCACATTTTAAAAGTTAAAATGGTGGTATGTTTTATGTGATCAAAAAGAATTGGGTGATATAAATGTATTAAGGCAAATTTTAGGTGTTAGATATGTAAATAATAGGGGAATTGGGTGGCATGTCTGTAAATGCCCCATAATAATACGTGCATAAAAACGTTGCGAGAATTCATATATACAAAGTTTTCAACATTTCAGTGTGAAATCAAAGAACAGAGGGAATTCAAAAGCAGAATTAACCCATACAGCCTAGTTGCAAGCATGATTAGTTGCTATTAAAATATGGCTAACTCTTACATAAATGTTAAAAATCACAATGCTCACTCTTTTTCTTATTTATCTCTTAATCTCTGCCAATTTCAATATTGTTCCTCAATGCATGGTCCCAAGAAGTCCTAGTTTTCGCTGAGACCTCACAAGTGCTCTAATTAGCTTCTTGTAATGAACGGCCATAGGCTCAATTATGACTTTTGGGTACTTTATTCCTCTTGTTGATCCCGGCAATAATCCTAAATCAAACACTCTTTGACGCCTTTATAATGGAATTCAGCCTAACAATCTTCACAAAAAAGTTGCTCCTAGAGACGATTCAAGCTCGGCTCAATAAGTGGCTCACGAACTGCGCTCGATGAGCTAACAAGCCAACTCAAGCCATCCCCGGCTCAACTCTTCAGCTCCAGAACCGGCACATTTAAAAAATAATTAAAATAAAATATACTTAAAATATATTAAAATTCAAATTTTTATACATTAAATAAATGATATTTCATATTTTATATTAAAATATTTTGTATTATTTATCTTATAATAATTTCATTTTATTTATCATTTTAAGATAACACTAACTTGAATTGATATATTTTCTCTATGTAATAATAAACAAGCAAACTCGGGTGCTTGTTTGAACTCGTAAAAATAACTTCAAACAAATGGCTCCTTCTAATCACTCTCCTTGTCGATCAAGAGGCTAAAAGGATATATCCACGTCGGCAAATGACCAAAAGTTTCCCATTTTGGTTACTCGAGGTCAATGCCTAAGAGTCCCTATTTTAATCACATTAAATTCTCGTCAGGAATAGGATGGCCTTTGATGACGAAGATGAAATCTGCAGTGCAAACTGGGTAAAAGAAACTTGAAGCAAATCCTACAATATATGGGCATTCATTCTACTTTTGAAGGATGCGGTGAGACCATATACAATCCAAAATATCTAGTCGAGTGGACCATTACTTGGACTTGAATGCAAGACCTTGAGGTTAGAAACAAAATTAACAATGGATAATTATAGATGCTTGATGATGAGCGAATAGAAAATTTACTGTTTATTTTAATACGCCTTCAAGTGGAGCCTAAAGGAATTCATCTTGCAACTACTAATACCTCTCCATAATTTATAAAATACTATTTACACGTTCCAATTTTACCATAAGATATATTCCAACTCATATACCTTTAACTTTCTTAAGACTAGAAGGAGAGAGTGATGGAACAAAAATGTCAATATCAAAATGAGCTCGAACTTCTAAAACCATGGTAGAGTAAAGAAGTTTTAATCACGAGGCATTGGAAGGCAACTTCAAATTCTCTTTCGCATGTGAATTAGTTAAGGACATTTTTCTCATGTTAATTATGGATTAATAAAGTAATTGCGACAGTATATGGGACAAATTAGTCTCAAATTAATTGATGGAATAGAAAAAATCAATACAGGTGTAATTAACAATCAATGTGTTAAATTAATTTCTTACAGATTCATTAGAGAAACAAGTCATTAATTAATAATTAGGGTAACAAGTTAGTCTAATTAGTAAGAAAATAGTTAACTGATAGATAGATAAATATGTGTTCATTAGACTAATTATCTATTAAATAGATCTTTGAAAAAAAAGTGTTAACTTATCACATGATACAACAACCAACAACCAACAACAACAACAAGTTTTTATCCCACTGAGTGGGGTCAGCTACGTGAATCCTTTTTCTCCACTATGTCCTAATGAGTGCCATATTTTCTTTTAATTCTAATACATTAAGATCATTTTTATACAAAATGCACAAGTATTTTAAGTCTACCTCTGTCTTTCTTAACATCAGTAGAGTCTAAAACATCTACTCTCCTAACCGGATCGTCAGATGGTCGACGTTTAATGACACCAAACCATCTAAGACAACTCTCCTAATCTTGCCCGCCACTAGAGCTACACCAACAATATCACAAACATACTCATTATGCATTTTGTCTATAAGTGTCAAGCCACTCATTCACCTAAGCACATCTTAGCAGCACTTAACTTGTTTTATGCTTCTCTTTTAAAGGCCAACATTCTTCGCCACAGAGAATTGCAAGTCTCACCACCATCTTTTAAATTTTCCTTTCTATTTAAGCAATACTTTTCCATCACACAATAGACCCAATGCATTCCTCCAGTTCAACCAACCAACTTGAATTCTACCATAAACATTCCCATCTATATCGCCATCACTTTGAACAACAGGCCTTAGATAACTAAAACGTTCACACCTTTTAATGATTTGATCGCCCATAGTTACAACTCTGTCACTAGAGCTACTACTAATAAAATTATATTCCATGTATTCAGTTTTAGTTCTACTCAAACAAAGGCCTTTCGAATCCAATGCAGACCTCCATAATTCAAGTTTTTCCTAAACTTCTTCTCTAGTCTTATCCACAAGAAGGATACCATTAGCGAAAACCATAACACTAAGGTACATCCACATGTAAATGTCCAGTAAGAGCATAAATAACTAAAGCAAAAAAGATATGGGCTTAAAGCCTCCCTGATGTAATCCAACTGAAATACGAAAATACTTGGTCAATCCATCCCGTAGAAATACATATCTTTAATGACTTGAATATAAGTCATATCAACACTTTTCTTCTCTATAACTCTCTAAATGACTTCTCTTGGAACCTTATCATAGGCTTTTTCTAAATCAATAAAACACCTTATTCTCTCTGTACTTCTCCATCAAACCTCTCAATAAATGTATAGCTTCCACTATAATTTTAAAGTATTGACACATCAACTTAATTCCTCTATAACTTGTACTCTTATGCATCCCTTTTATTCTTAAAAGTGGGGACCAAAATACTCATCCTCCACTTCTCGTGCATCCTTTTAGTTTTTAAGATAATATTAAAGGTCCTACTGATTTCATCAGGTCCTACTGATTTTCCACTCTTGATTTTTATTAAAGCCTCTTCAACTTCTTTTTTACTAGCGTGACAGTATAAATAAAATATTTTATTATTATTTAAAAAATTAAGAACACAAAAAACGATCGTATTTTCAGAAACTTCATTAACTAGTTTATAAAAAAAGCTCACCCATCCATGTTAAGTATCTTCTTCTTAAAAAAAACACTTTTTGATCTTCATCTTTAATACTTTTTTTTTCTGTTTATTTGGCTAGTTTATATATATTTCCATCATTTTTAGTAACTAATCTATTATAAAGATCACTAAAAGTAGAATTTTTAGCATCACAAATCTCTTAGACTCTCCTATGGGCCACTTTATATTTTTTCATATCCTCTAAACTTTTACATTTAAATTAATTTTTAAAACACAACTTATTATATTTGATATTTTATTGTATATTATTATTCAACCACCAATTATTTTTATTTATTGAAAATTTTCCTTTCGATTCTCCAAGTACATCTTTTGTCATTCGTTTAATAGTGTTTATTATTTTATCCCACATAGAGTTTGCTTCTTCACAAGCATTTCAAATCTTAAAATATTGAAGTATACTCAAAAATGATTTGTATCTTTCAGGTGCCCTCATCTAATTTCTATATACAATGATTCCTAGTATTCTTTATCTTATAATCTAAAATTAATAATCAATATTGAGTAATTAAATTATCACTTGGAATGACCTTACAATTTTTACATTCTTGGTGATCTCTTCTTCTCATAAGGAAATAATCAATTTGTATTTTATTAAATTCATTTTTTAAAGTTATAAGTAATAATATGCTCATTTCTTTTCTTAAATAAAATATTAACAATAACAAAATTATTCGCTAAAGAAAAATCTAATATGGTTCTACCTTATTCATTAATCACTCCAAAATCGTATCCACCGTGAATATTTTTAAAATCTTCTACCACTCTACCAACATATCCATTTAAATGTTTAATGAAAAATTTTTCTTCAAGAGATATTATTTACCTTAATTCTTCTATGTCATTTCATAGTTTATCTTTAAAATATGTATATAAACCTCCTTGTGGAACATAAACACTTATTAACATTTAAAATCTTAGAATCAACAACAATCTTAAGAGCTATAATTTTATTTCTAATTCTTTTATTTTTTTACAATATTATTTTCAAACTCATATCTATAATTACACCTATTCCATTTCTAATGTGACTCCTACCTAAATACTAAAGTTTAAAACCCAAACTATCAATCTCCTTAGAATTTTCGCCAACTCATTTAGTCTCTTGAATACATAAGCTATTATCTTCTTATGAAACATAACAACTATTCATTAATTCAACTATGAAAGTACCTATATTCCAAGATTTTATCCTAATATTAGTTTCATGAACAAATTTTTTTACTCGCATCTGTCCGTAATGTGGCCCTTATAAAGCACGTCGCTTCCAGGGGACGCCCTAACATTTATACATGGATTTAAAAAATTTATGTCATGATCTTTAGATAAATTTTACGTTGGTTGTTGACTACCTAACGCAACCCTTCAATTTTCACATCCGAAACTTGGGAACCAGTAATGACAGTGTTAAAATTAATAATTAATTAGAATTTATGAGTATATATAAATAAATTGATTTTATTATTTTCAATTAATTAAGATATTTAAAAAATAATCTAACTAATTTAGAAAAAATATGTAATAGACTAATTACTATAATTAAGAATTAAATAATCAATTTAATTACAAATTAGATATTAAGACTTATCAGAAATATTAGTAAAATAATTAATTTAAAAAGAAATAATCTAATTAAGAAGATATTTCTTAATACATATAAAGTAATTAATAAAAAATGAAACAATTAATTTAGCATGAATTGTACAAAAATCAATACAACCCAAATAAATATAAAAATTAATTCCACAAATGAGTTCATGCAAAACAGACTGTAAAAGGACTACTAAACGCAATTCCAGACCCGTCTAACACATTAAAATAAACAGGCCCAAAAAGGACATCATATCAAAAGTTAATAGTTACCAATAAAATCCAATTTCAAACCATAAACAATTTAAATCAAATAAAGCAAACAAATAGCTAACAGCACTGTAAACACAAACAGATCTGCTGCTACTAGACAGAAAAAGCTATGGATAAAGCGACTAAGATTTGCAGTGAATGGGAGAGGAGAAAGAACAGACCTGGCCGTTGATAGAACTGTGAAATATGGACCTGAGGAAACTGGTACTCCTTGATCAGAGCAATAGTCTGTGCAAAATCTTCAACAGTTTCACCTAGAAATTGTAAATATTTGATCTATTATCTCTCCAGATGTTGACTTCAGAAACATTTGTACGAATTAACTCCACAATTTACCGGATTCTTTCCAGAACCCTTCCTAACGGTTTGTTTATTTAGAGAAACTTTGATATTTAGCACAAAATTCTTATGAATTTACACATCTAACACCTAAAATTTCGTAGTTACATTTATAACAACTTAATGTTATAAACCTATGCATAAAAACGTGCGTTTGATTTTAAAAAGTTAATGAAAGTGATATTTTTGATGTGATGTGAAAGATCCAAGTGATATGAATATAAATATTAAAGTATAGAAGTTAGATATGTAAACACATAAAAATTGAGGTATGCATGTAAATGCCCCTAATTTTAAACAGAGCTCCACAAAAAGCATAAGAAGAAAATGTTTACATATGAAATAGCTTACATACCTGGGAATCCGCATATTACATCAGTTGCAATCTGCATCTCAGGCACAAGACTCATCAAAGTATCCACCACAGCTCTAAAATCACTGACAGTGTACTCACGGTTCATCGCCTGGCAAAGCACAAGAGCTGATGGCATAAGGTAACTATGTTAACAAAACGGAAATCTACATACATAAACACAAAATTCATATGTATATACATGTCTAACACGTACACTTTCATACTTACATGCATAAGATTTTATGGTATGATAAACCTGTGCATGAAAAGGGTATTCCACTTTTAAAAATAGGTGACTGATATTTTTGATGTGCAATTAAAGATTTGGGTGCTAGGCATGTAAATATAAAATTTTGGGTGTTAGATATGCAACCACAAAAGAATTGTGGTATTTATGTACCGTTGACAAAAATGAGAACAGTCAAAGTGGGTAATTTTGCAGTGTTCTTGAATCACATAGCAAATGGTTTAGACAGCAACCACAAAATCCAAGTAAGCCAATATGAAGAAAAGTTACAAAAAGATGCCTAACCAATAAATTGCAACTTAACACTCACCTTAAGAACAGCATCACTCCCACTTTGCACAGGAACATGAAGAAATGAGTAAACACAGGGGTGGCGCAGAACTTTAGCTATTTCTTCTAAATGTTCGAGTATAAAAGGAGGATTCGTCATGCCAATGCGAAGCATGGTGCTTCTATCAGTTGGAAGTTCTGCTATGAGGGCATTCAACAATATTGGAAGGTTTACCCCAATGTCACGGCCTGTCAAGTTATGAATGTTTAGATATAATACTAGGATTCCATCAAATATTTAAACTAAAAAGAAGGTAAACTTGTTCTACAAGAAAATATAAAGAGTTTTACATTAGCCAAACATAAAATGGAAATAGCTATGAACGGACTAAATAGCTATGTCGATTGTCTCCATTCTCAAAATAAATTAGGAGGCTTTGCTCAACTCTAAATGATAGCACAATCAGAACTAAAATTATTGCTCCTATTGATCTTCAAAAATGGGATTTTGATGTTTCCAAGGGTTAAACCCATTACATGTCATTGGGTAGTCACTGTTAAGACCATCTTAATGGCTTTGTTAAATAATACAAGGCTTAATTAGCTATAAAAGAGTATACAATGGTTCATGGCCTAAACTACATCTAAACTTTTCCCATATTGCATGGCTTAATTTTATTATTTTTTTCTTTCTTGCAATCAATCAAGATAAACTAAGCAAACAATGAATGTCAACAGTACACTTCTCTATTGGGACCTCACCAAAGCTATTTATATAAAGCACCCTTCGTGTATGTTGTTTGGGTGAAACCAAAAAAAAATAAAAAACTTCAAAAGGCTATATATGGGTTAAAATAAAGTCATCACACATGATTTGACAAACTCTACAATGATCTAGTTGATGTTGGGGAATGGATAATATTGTTGATCATTCTATCTTTGTGTGGCATTCTTCCTCCCATGCATTGCTCAAAAATTTTAGGTTCCTTAAAATGCTTGCTTGGCATTGAGTTTAAATAAAACAAGTTAGTCTCTTTTTCTTTTAAGAGAGCATATATTATAGGACATCGTGAAGAAAAAAGTTACCTTCGATGCAAGCACTCTAAATAATGAGAATGAGAAAAAAATTGAAGATTAAAGCTATCGATGTATAGTCGGTAAGCTTGTCCTTCAAGCTATCATTAGACCTGAAGTACATCATTTGTTCTGAGCTTAGTTGGTGAGCGCATGTAAATTTTGAAAAGGAAACAACTTTCTGTTGTTCGAGGATTTTGATCAATAAATTTCCTAAGACTATCCCAATAAAAAAATGTTGAAGCTAATAGAAATGTTGATTAAGTTGGGTATGTTGAAGATAGGAAGCCAACTTTTAGATTATGTATCTTTGTTGGTAAAAATTGTGGCATTGGAAACTAAGAAGCACTAGTTGTGGGAAGACCAACTGTCCAATGAAATAGTTGTGGGAAGACCTAAAAATGAAGTATAATACAAGACTATGGCTTACTCTGCAAAATGAAGTGGTAAGAACTTTTCTTCCAGTTCAATTTTCTTCTCACCCAACTGATGGCTTTGAACTGTTACGATGCTATTTATATTGCTAGTAATCTTCTCTTTCAAGAGACTAAAAAAATCAAAATTGACTCACAGTTTTATCGATATTATTTTGAAACACATCAAATTTGACTAACATTATTATGGATGCTATTCTGACAACAAAAATTATAGGGCAGTCCAAAAACTCGTTGCTCATGAATAGCTCTTATTCGGCTCATTAAGTAGCTCGTGTTCGGCTCATTCGTTAAGTAAATGAGTCGAATATGAACAATTTTTATACGCTCGAATCATGAACGAGCCGACATGAACAACCCTTTGATCGCCCATGTTCGGTTCATTTTAACTCGAAATAAAGAAATTATATATATTATTTATATAAGAATATATTATATATATTTAAATCTAAGTTTAAATTATAACAACTCATGTGGTCATGTGGTTTTGTGCCTTCTATTGCACAGATTTGGTGCAAATTCTACGCCTTCTGTTGCACAGAGTTGGTGCTGGTTTTGTGCCTTTCGTTCGCTCATGCTAATTAGAGATTGAAACGCCGCCTCCTCCACTAACGGAGAATTGGGGAAGATAAGCAACATAACGGAGAAGGTAAGAAAGTGCTACTTTTGATAAATTTGGGAGTTTAGGTGTTGGATATGTAAATAAATAAGTTTGGGTGCTATGTATGTAAATCCTCCATAATCTTAACATGCAGGGCTATAAAAGAAGAATGGTCACGCAACTAGAATGGTTAGTGGATGACCATAGTGGAACAGCAACAAATGCTTAAAAAAATACAAAATAAAGGTCTCCACACATCAGTAATATGGCGCTTTTATCTGTTAAACAATCTTCTGTATCCTACGCAGAAGGTTTGATTGATTTTGAGACTGTTGCAGTGCAAAATGGATAATTGTAATTGTTCGGTAAGATTACCATCTTCAATGATGATTATAACTGTCTTGATAAAAACTTAATGTAACACTAATATTACTGATTAAATGATCGAAATAAATAATAGCATAATTTTTTATTATAATAGTATGATAAACTAATCTTATTTGGTATGTAATTAATTAAAGACAAAATTAATTAAATAAAAATCTAGATTTCATAAAAGCCTTCTCCGAGAAGCCATCTAAATCGCCATTCTAAAAAAATTGTTTTAAATTTTAACAGCGCTGAACATTTTCTCATGGCAGTTAAACCTGCCTTAATAAAACTAATATTGTTCAAGAAAATAGAAACACGCCCCAGAAAAAGTAGGCTCTAACATTTCGGTATAAATGAGGTCATCAAAATTGCAAAAAATAACTATGGCTAGTTTAGCCACTAATGAAACTCACCATAAGCACCAGTGTCTTCACTGCTTAACCATATTTCTTTAACTCCTTCTGAAATGACAGTTCTTAACCGTTCGACCTGCATAAATGAAAGTCTCAAATGGACTCAACTTCTTAAGGACAATATATCAACATCTCTGACAGAAAACTTAATTTAAGGAAAAGCCTTACGAGGCATTCCACCGTATAACTCCCAAGATGGCCACGAGCATGCTTCGTCTTACAGTAGGTGCAAGCACCTAAACAACCAACATTAATCGGAAGAATCTCGACGTATTTATTCTTCCTCACCTGTTCAAGAGCAAACCTCATATGAAATCCAGACTGGGTGTGGTTAACATAAAATTACTTAAAGCGCAGCACAAGTAAATTAAAATACGACAATAATTGTCTTTTGCAAAATAAGGAGTAGAATAACCTTAGGAAGGTCCAGCGCTGGCAGTGTTTTTCGATTTAGAAGCCTCACTTCATGACCTTTCAAGGTTTCTTCCACCACTTCAACCACACGGTCTATTTGTTGGACTCCTATTATGCTAATTCCTTCAAGTTCCTTCATATCCCTGCTTCCTTGAGGAACACATCCAGCAACTACCAGGGGTTTCTTTGCATTTTTGCCTTTTGATATAAGCGTTTCCATAGCTGATTGGCTAGGGGACTTAACGGTGCAACTACATGAAAATAAACACAAAATTCAAAGGATATAGATTAGGAGGGAAAAAAAAACTGCATTTTGCAGAAGTGCTGATTGATGATGATCAAATTTTGTCAAAGAAAAATTAAGCGCTGCACTAGAAGCCGAGATAAAGCTAGAAAAGGTCATAATGCCTCAAATAACTCCCAAGTGAGAGCCATTATCATTGTCCTACCTAGGTGACCACCTTGCTGATATAGATAGGCGCCAATACTTCAAACATGGAAGAAGAATTGGTAACAATTTGACATTACGTGATACATTAAAGGCATTAAGATTTGCAGAAACAATGAGATAAGAGAGATCAAATGAAGCTGCAAAAGCTTTAAATTCTATAGTAAATATTGAAGAAAGCACGCGTATGAGAAGATAAAAGGAAGTGATGAAGAGTTGCAAACGAAGTAACACCAAAAAAAAAAAGGGAAAAAAAAATTAAATGTAGTGATGAAGAGTAGATTATCTTTAAGCTGTGCATACTAGAAAATAAGAGTAATTTATTCATTTATCTATTATAGATATTATTGTATAGCTCATATTTTCAATATTGTGGCACATGGAACTTGAAAAAAATGTTATTATGTTAAATGATTATTTATTTTTAGTGTCCCACTTTGCTAAAACGGTACCTATTGTTACATCTAACGCACCCAAAGTAGGACAGTCAAATAATAGAGGGCTCAAAGCGCTGATCGTAACAATGACGGTGATAAAGCCAAATAATTTGACTAGCCTTGCGGCTGTAAATAAGCCAAAAAGTAGAAAAAACTGGCTTGAATCAAATTCACTGGGACTATACCTTTAAGTTTATAGCAAGCACGGGACACGGAATATTTGAAAACAAATTTAAACCAACAGGTATAAGTATAATGATTAAAGCAATGGCCAAATACGGGAATTAATAAAAAAAGATGAAATATCATGATCCATAGTAATGTAAACAAAGTTGCAAGACTTCTAACAATGGAATTACAACATCCGTAAGTAACAAAGATTCATAAGGATGGAAGATAAAGGAGGCTGCAGGGAATGAGTTAAAAGATAATGAAATAGTACGTGTTTATGAGCCACAGGTCTGCATCTTCAGGAATTTCTGTCAATGCATAACCAAATGCTGAGAGTTGACCAGCCATGTATTCACTATCACTCTGTTAAGCAGAGCAAGCTATCAAATTCTGACATTCAAAAGAATATGTTTTATTCGAGATCAGAAATGTCATGTTTGATGTAAGGTAAAAACTAGTAAAAATATAAAAAAGATGAAGATAGAATAAACATTCATTAAAACTTCATAGAAAAATGAAAAAGCCACACATCCAGTTTAGATTCCATTCTCATGAAAAACCATTGCATAATAAGGAGGCACCTTATTGAAGGGTTAATGGTCCGTGTAACCTATTGCGGCACGACGGGTAGGAAACTGAACATTTTGCTAAAATTTTTTGAGCTTCAACAGTATTCAAAGGATATTATGACCTTTTTCTCAAAAGAATTAAAACAGAAGGAATAATGCTATTGGACACAAAAATAAAAAATAAGTTCAACCTAAATACAAATGATAAGATGAAACCTATATTTAATAAGAACTAACGAATTTCATTTAGTGATCCCATATACAAGTATCATATAATCCCTCCATCACTAAATATATAAACAGGTAAAGCACTCTAAAAATCTACATTATATTTGGCTACTGTTGTTTAGAAAACGGCCAAAAATTTATTATGTTTAAATTTTGATGACAACTTAATCAATTCTCATTGAAAATACTACATGATGATAAATAAGACACATTAAAAGCAAGTGATAAATCAAAGGATAATACAGCAAAGAAATTCATATAGCTATCATTTGGCACATAATTTGCGAGTAATGTGACATTCTTTATTGTAAATAAAATAATAACTTTATTAGTTGACTACATTTCGCTTTAATTTATCACATATACTTAACAATGACATTTTCTAGAATTACATATTTGATATTTCTATGACAAATTATTAAGTTGTCATGAAAATTGAATTATTGCAACTTTTTTGTAATTTTTAAAAATTTAATGACTAATCTGTAAAGTATAACATAGTTGAATGATTCATTGATTTGTAGAGCGCCTTACTCTAAAAAAAATTAAACTTTCTCAATATGCCTTCATAGTATTATTAAGAAAAATGATGTTTCACCATCAAACTTTGGCACAATTTGTTATCCTTCATTTTCGGTAGACATCAAGTTTTGACCTCTCATTTTTAAGAATAAGGGTAATCTTTCACCCTATTGCCAATCGCAAAGAAACAATAGGAATCGTCGTTACACTGCTTTCTCTCATTATTTTAGGAATGTTCTAAATCATGTACAGTTAAACCTTATAGCTAACCCTCCTCTAATATGCGATTAGAACAAACATTCATGAGCATCATGCTTCATAATGATTCCATACCTGGCAACAGGTTTGGCTCTTAAATCACCCCATCTCTTTATTTGTTTAATTTAGTTGTCCACTATAAAACCAGAAAATTTACTCTCTCTCTCTCCCCCCACACTTCTAGTTTCAATTTCTCCTAATAAGTTTGTTGCACGGCTACATCTGTTTTGTGCTGGGAAGCAGGGGATTCTGATTTCTGAAACATATATTATGGCATACTCCCTAAGTTGGCTAATATAAGGTCATGGAATCATTCTAGAAGTTCCTACCATTTTCAGGCAAGGTCAAAATATGTAAATAGAAAAATGTAACATTAAACAAACCCAACACTTCCTCTGCTCACAAAATCCAAGTCACAGCAGAATAAGCATCTAATTACAAAAATCTGCATTCTTCCAGAAACATAATCGTCATAAATAGCTTGCCTGGTTATGCGAGCACCCGAACGTCTTCACGAAAATTGTCTGCAGAAATCAGAAAAAATATAGTAAGGGGCTAATGCAACAGCAATCAACGCCGAGTGAGAGGGAAAGAGAGAGAGACCTGCGTGCCTGGGATCTGAGAACTAGGGTTCAGCAGATCTTGGAGGAGCCGGGCTTTGGGTTTTCGACGAGGATTGATGCTCACGGCAGTAAGAGGCAGGCGAAGCCCGGGAGGCGATCCTGCGGCGATGACATCTTCAATGTCCTCCATCTCGCCGGCACTACCACCGCACAGTGCCTGCTGGTTCCAAGTCGTCGGAGTATCGATCTGATCGGAGCTGGTTTGGCAAATTCAAGCCGGATTAGGGTTGGACCTCAACAGGACTGGGTGTAAATGAGCCGAACAGGGGCGAACACTGAAACAAAAATTTTCTCTTTGCCAACAAATATCCTTTTTGACAATCCTATTCACCTGTGAGTGGTTTATTAAAAAATATTATTGTTCGTGTTCGGCTCGTTTATACATCGAGCTCAAAAAATTTATTCGTGTTCGGTTTCGTTGTTTATCGAGTCCAACACAAGTTGTTAACAAACAATGAGTTATTTTGACAACCCTAGTCGACAATCATAAGATATTAAGAATAGGTCGAGATTTAAATCTTAATATATAGATTAAAGCATTCATTTAAATAAAATTTAATTTATTATTATTCTATTTTGAATTAGTAATTTTAATTTATCATAATTTATATCTATCCTTGTAGTCAATTAAATTATTTAATTATTTAGTGTCAAACGAGTTAGACATGAACGAACAAAATGTAGTTCGTGTTCGACTCATTTATATATCGAGCACAAAAAAATTACTCATGTTCGTCTCATTTGCTTAGCGGACGAATCTAACACGAACTACTTAACGGGCTGAACATGAATTGTTCGCGAACAACAGCTCATTTTTGACAGTCCTAGACAGGAGCTGTGGATGATGTCGATTATTAGGTCACACAGTCCAGCTTGCTATTGTACAAAGAATTTTTATGCATTTACATGTTTTTCATACACCCACATAAATATATAACATTCAAATTTTTAATAACATATTAAAAAAAATATCATTATGATACATTTTTTAAATTAAATATATTTTTTTCAGACATTAATTTAGATAATCAATATATTATAAATATAAATATAAAAACACAAACCCATTTGCACCCATCTTGAATCATAACGCCACCCTTGTTAATGATCCGATTGCGACTCTAAATCAGCACGAATGGATTGAGTGCGACATGAGATGGGCTAGTGGCTCATTATATTTGATTTTGAGCTAGTTTGACTAGGAATTGAATTGAGCTCGATCCGACTCGAAATTAAAACGAGCTGACTCAATTTGACTTATTTGGGTCCATTGCAGCTCAAAATCAAAACAAGCTGACTCAAATTAAGTTATTTGGATTCGTTAGCTTGAAATCAGCTCATAGCTCATGATATTCGATTTTGGGCATCATTATATGTATAATTTTTATAAAACAAAAATAATTATGTGTTTGAAGGTCTGCGGCGGTAGAGTGATTATTTAGCGCCTTAAAAATTCACCTAAATCAAGCACACACCCATATAAAAGAAAAGTAAGTAGGAAGAAACATCCCAATTTTTACGTTGAAAACTTTGTAAAAGGGAAAAAACTTGGAGCCTAGCTCAATTGAAATAATTCACTGTATGATTGTAAGTACATAGGTCACTCTTTGCCTAGTTAAGAAGTATAGAATTACAATATTAATGTACAACAATATTTTCATTGATAATGTGTGTAATATGGCTATTTCTGATATGAGGCTATGAGGGTCAAAGTACGGAGCTGCAATAATATTGGTAGGCTACAGAAATTGGAGTTACGAGTTGCGTGAGTTGAGATAATACTTTTGGGAGCTACATAAGCTATGATAAGGTCAATGAGCCATAGAGTGTGGAGCCTGAAGTTGAGAGTTACTCGATTTGTGAACCATATAGATCTTAATTGTGATATGCTGGAAAAGAACTTTAGAAGTCTGGAGAAGGTCACCGTATGTTGGTTACAATGGTTATGAACAATTATTATGAAGAGGTACATCGTATATAGGGGATGTGTTGTTGCATCGTCTTTGTGATGTGTACCGTTTTTGAGAGACTTTATTGCACTGTATGCAGAACACATCGTTGTACCATTTTTTGGGTGCATTATTACACTATCTTCAGGTAGCGTTGTTATGCAAGTTGACTTCTCAATGTATGTTGAGATTCTACAGCACAAGGAGTTTCATTTCAACAAGTCGTGCACGACCGACTATGGTCAATAGTGGCCGACATGCGGTCATCAGCTGTAGGAGTGAGAGGTGTTGGTCGGATCTTTGGTGCAGAAAAACACTGTGCTTCACCTTCTTTTCTCTATCCCGAGCTTCCTCCAATTTCATGCCTAGACTCACTTCCCCCCAAGTGGGGGTTAATGGGTTAATCCAGGCTTGATTTAACTTAGCTTGGGCTAATTTTAGCATTTTTAGGATCGTCATATTAAGCCAAATTGTTTCATTTCAAGTTTGATGAAATCAAAGTTCGAAATGATTTTAAATTTTATTTTGAATATTTTTTAGCTGAAAAAAACATTTTGAGATTCGTCTCAAATGTAAAATTTTGATAATGACATATCAACAAACGCACATATGTTTTCGTACATTTCTTTTCTTTGTTTTTAAGAAGTCGCTAGTTTATTCATCATCATATGTTTCCCTTTTTTAAATACGTCTATCTTCCGGATCATATAAAATATCAGAAGAAGAGAGAAAACCAAAAAATACAAGACATATGATAAAGACGGGCAAACAAGAGAAAGAAGATAGAGAACTTTCGTGTGACAAACCTGGGTATGACGGGTCAAGCATATAAGTCTGAACTATATTGGACCAAACTAGCTTGTGTCAAATATCTGTAAAAGATTGGTATCATTGGGTATGTTTCATCGAACCGATTAGTTTGACTATAAGCTTGTTGAAATCGAACCTCTGGAAGAACTTTAATTAAAGTTTAAACCTTTTTTTTTTTTTGCTCAAAATATTATTTTGAGATTTGTGTTATGCTTCAAGATAATGTTGGATGAATGATTTGCTGATGACATATCAGTTGCCCCTTTATTTTGAAGTAGGACCAACTCCGTCATCTGAAAATATCAAGATCTAAAGCTTTCATATATTTTCATGATATATATATATCTGTGTGTGTGTGTGTGTGTGTGTGTGTGCACTGTAACATAAATTTATAGACATCTTATAAAATTTTATGATATTGTATTCTTCCCTTTTAATTCAACATAGTTATCTAAAGAAGCACAATATTTATTTAATTCAAATATTTAAACAATATTACATATGAAATATGAATATTTTATGCACAATTTCATGAGCTATTGATATGTTATGAGAAATAGCAATTAATATTAAGTCATCTTATTACAAATATAATTGATAACGTTAGAGGAGAAGCTTATATTACACAAAGTAATAAAATGGAATGAATTTAGAGTGAGAGGTGTAAAAATCTCTTCATCAACACATAAATGAGATTAAGCGACTTCCATTTAACAACTCAACATTAAGAGTCATATGTATTTTGCCAGAGTGAAATAAGAATTACAAAATAATATTTTTCATTAATTTTCTCAGTGATCTTCATGACCCATATATATATATATATGTATATATATATATATATATATATATATATATGTATATATATATATATATGATAGCCATTAATGTTTGACCATATTATTATAGAAGTTTCCCATGAAGTAGAACGAGTTTATCATCCTTTGAATAAGTGGACAATTACAAGAGAAGATCACAACAATGCAACTCCTAATGAATCTAATAACAATATCTTGATAGGTAAATATAAAGTACATATAATATGATCATATTTTTTATAAAAATCCATAATATTTTTACATTATATATATATATATATATATATATATATATATATATATATATATATATATATATATATATATTATTTTTCATTCTAAATAAATCATATAAATATAGACATTAATGATGCATCAAAATATATAAAACTCTAATTCTTTGTTTTATGAAGTTAGAAATCAATTATGAAAATGTTGAAACTCTCATCTTCATAATGATGATAAAATTAAAGCTTTAATCATTAATCATAGACCCACAAAATCTTAACTTTATTTTTTTACACAAATATAGGAATGATGGAAGCAATTAAAGGGATATAAGTCCATTAACTTCCAAATCACGTGCACTTAAGTCACTCAACCTAATGATAACCCCAACAAACTTAAATACTAAGCAAGGAATAATCTTCTTAACCCATTAATTTCCATTCTACTACATACTTACAAAAATAATAAAAAATTAAAAAATATTAATAAGATAAAATAAATTTTATATACATAATACACAACTCTAACTAAAATTTCATATTTATATACATAACATTTTGGAGTTTTAAATTTATGCATGAAAACTTGTATATGACTTCTAAAATTGAACAAGAGACTCCAATCAAGATCTATCACGTGTACAACATGTATTAAATTAGTTTGTTTTTACTAAATGAGGTCGTCTGTATAAGTGGTAGGTCCTGATTGGAGTGCTGATGCAAGATTTTGTATTATGAGTAATGATGCAGTTTTGCATCATGAATTAAATCAAGATCTATCACGTGAATAAATAGATCCCCCATATATTAAATTATTTTTTTTTTACGAAGAATGTGAAATGTAATATTAAAGATTTGCGTGTTAAATGTGTAAATACAAACGTTGCTAAAATAATAAAATAATGTGAAGGCGTTGCTAAAATAATAAAAGAATGTGAAGGCATCGTGTTCATTCTCATAGCCCTTCGCTTTTCCAATGAGATCTCAAAAAACTAAAATTCTCTGTCTTTCTCTGAGGCTGAGCATCGATCCCATTCTCCAAAAACCCACGAGCGCATCTCGCTCCTTCGCCCGCTGCTCTCCTTCCCCAATTCTCTTCCCTCGCAAAAAACAAAGCTTGAATGCCTTGAAAAAAGATTACAGTGACGATCTAAAAAGCAGATTT